>CM056200.1:34092409-34818710 GCA_029692085.1 Gymnothorax javanicus | reverse complement strand
AAAGGACACATACAGTATGAAAATGACCAGAAATTAGCACTAGCATTAGATCGATAGCATTAGCAAGTTAGCATTAGCATTCAAACTTAAACTTACTGTACTTGCATGTATACAAGAAGGGTTAAGCTTTAATGCCATCAAATCTCATAATCCCATGAAAGGTGATGCTTTAATGCCATCTGATCTCTTATTTCCATCAAAAAAGGACACATACAGTATGTAAATGACCAGAAATTAGCACTAGCATTAGATCGATAGCATTAGCAAGTTAGCATTAGCATTCAAACTTAAACTTACTGTACTTGCATGTATACAAGAAGGGTTATTCTTTAATGCCATCTGATCTCTTATATACATCATAGAGGACACGTACAGTATGAAAATGACCTGATATTAGCACTAGCATTAGATCGCTAGCATTAGCAAGTTAGCATTAGCATTCAAACTTTAACATTGCTGTATTTGCGTATATAAAGAAGGGTTAAGCTTTAATGCCATCTAATCTCTTATTTCAATCATAAAGGACACATACAGTATGAAAATGACCAGAAATTAGCACTAGCATTAGATCGCTAGCATTAGCAAGTCAGCATTAGCATTCAAACTTAAACTTACTGTACTTGCATGTATACAAGAAGGGTTAAGCTTAAATGCCTTCTAATCTGATATTCCCATGAAAGGTTATGCTTTAATGCCATCTGATCTCTTATATACATCATAGAGGACACGTACAGTAAGAAAATGACCAGATATTACCAATAGCATTAGATCGCTAGCATTAGCAAGTTAGCATTAGCATTCAAACTTAAACATTGCAGTACTTGCATGTATACAAGAGGACATGTACAGTATGAAAATGACCTGATATATGCACTAGCATTAGATCACTAGCATTAGCAACTTAGCATTAGCATTCAAACTTAAACATTGCAGGACTTGCAAGTATACAAGAAGGGTGAAGCTTTAATGCCATCTAACCTAATATGCCCATGAAGGGATATGCTTTAATGCCATCTGATCTCTTATTTCCATCATAGAGGACCGCGTACTGTATAGAAAATGACCAGAAATTAGCACTAGCATTAGATCGCTAGCATTAGAAAGCATTTCAAACAAACTTAGCATGTATTCAAACTTTAAACTTCTGATATTCCCCCGATATTCTTGCTTTAATGCCATCTGATCTCTTACATCAGAGGACACGGGGTTAAGCTAGCATTAATGCCATCTAATCTGATATTCCCTGATATTCTGATGAAGGGTTATGCTTTTAATGCCATCTGATCTCTTTATATACATCATAGAGGACACGACAGTATGAAAATGACCTGATATTAGCACTAGCATTATATCGCTAGCATTAGCAAGTTAGCATTAGCATTCAAACTTTAACATTGCTGTATTTGCATTTATACAAGAAGGGTTAAGCTTTAATGCCATCTAATCTAATATGCCCATGAAGGGTTATGCTTTAAGGCCATCTGATATCTTATTTCCATTATAGAGGACACGTACAGTATGAAAATGACCAGATATTAGCACTAGCATTAGATCGCTAGCATTAGCAAGTTAGCATTAGCATTCAAACTTAAACTTACTGTACTTGCATGGATACAAGAAGGGTGAAGCTTTAATGCATTCTAATCTGATAATCCCATGAAGGGTTATGCTTTAAGGCCATCTGATATCTTATTTCCATTATAGAGGACCCGTACAGTATGAAAATTACCAGATATTAGCACTAGCATTAGATCGCTAGCATTAGCAAGTTAGCATTAGCATTCAAACTTAAACTTACTGTACTTGCATGTATACAAGAAGGGTGAAGCTTTAATGCCATCTAATCTGATATTCCCATGAAAGGTGATGCTTTAATGCCATCTGATCTCTTATATACATCATAGAGGACACGTACAGTATGAAAATGACCTGATATTAGCACTAGCATTAGATCTCTAGCATTAGCAAGTTAGCTTTAGCATTCAAACTTTAACATTGCTGTATTTGCGTATATAAAGAAGGGTTAACTTTTAATGCCATCTAATCTCATAATCCCATGAAAGGTTATGCTTTAATGCCATCTGATCTCTTATTTCAATCATAAAGGACACATACAGTATGAAAATGACTAGAAATTAGCACTAGCATTAGATCGCTAGCATTATCAAGTTAGCATTAGCATTCAAACTTAAACTTGCTGTACTTGCATGTATACAAGAAGGGTTAAGATTTAATGCCATCTAATCTGATAATCCCATGAAAGGTGATGCTTTAATGCCATCTGATCTCTTATTTCCATCATAAAGTACACATACAGTATGAAAATGACCAGAAATTAGCACTAGCATTAGTTCGATAGCATTAGCAAGTTAGCATTAGCATTCAAACTTAAACTTACTGTACTTGCATGTATACCAGAAGGGATAAGCTTAAATGCCATCTAATCTGATATTCTTATGAAGGGTTATGCTTTAATGCCATCTGATCTGATATTCCCCTGATATTCGCATGAAGGGTTATGCTTTAATGTCATCTATTCTCTTATATACATCATAGAGGACACGTACAGTATGAAAATGACCTGATATTAACACTAGCATTAGATCGCAAGCAATGGCAAGTTAGCATTAGCATTCAAACTTTAACATTGCTGTATTTGCATTTATACAAGAAGGGTTAAGCTTTAATGCCATCTAATCTAATATGCCCATGAAGGGTTATGCTTTAAGGCCATCTGATATCTTATTTCCATTATAGATGACACGTATAGTATGAAAATGACCAGATATTAGCACTAGCATTAGATCGCTAGCATTAGCAAGTTAGCATTAGCATTCAAACTTAAACTTGATGTACTTGCATGTATACAAGAAGGGTGAAGCTTTAATGCCATCTAATCTAATACGCCCATGAAGGGTGATGCTTTAATGCCATCTGATCTCTTATTTCCATTATAGAGGACACATAAAGTATGAAAATGACTAGATATTAGCACTAGCATTAGATCGCTTGCATTAGCAAAATAGCATTAGCATTCAAACTTAAACTTACTGTACTTGCATGTATACAAGAAGGGTTAAGTTTTAATGCCATCTAATCTGATATTCCCATGAAGGGTTATGCTTTAATGCCATCTGATCTCTTATATACATCATTGAGGACACGTACAGTTTGAAAATGACCTGATATTAGCACTAGCATTAAATCGCTAGCATTAGCAAGTTAGCATTAGCATTCAAACTTTAACATTGCTGTATTTGCGTATATAAAGAAGGGTTAAGCTTTAATGCCATCTAATCTGATATTCCCATGAAGGGTTATGCTTTAATGCCATCTTATCTCTTATATCCATCATAGAGGACACGTACAGTATGAAAATGACGAGATATTAGCACTAGCATTAGATCGCTAGCATTAGAAAGTTAGCATTAGCATTCAAACTTAAACTTGCTGTACTTGCATGTATACAAGAAGGGTGAAGCTTTAATGCCATCTAATCTGATAATCCCATGAAATGTGATGCTTTAATGCCATCTGATCTCTTATTTCCATCATAAAGGACACATACAGTATGAAAATGACCAGAAATTAGCACTAGCATTAGATCGATAGAATTAGCAAGTTAGCATTAGCATTCAAACTTAAACTTACTGTACTTGCATGTATACAAGAAGGGTTAAGCTTTAATGCCATCTAATCTGATATTCCCAAGAAGGGTTATGCTTTAATGCCATCTGATCTCTTATATACATCATAGAGGACACGTACAGTATGAAAATGACCTGATATTAGCACTAGCATTATATCGCTAGCATTAGCAAGTTAGCATTAGCATTCAAACTTTAACATTGCTGTATTTGCATTTATACAAGAAGGGTTAAGCTTTAATGCCATCTAATCTAATATGCCCATGAAGGGTTATGCTTTAAGGCCATCTGATATCTTATTTCCATTATAGAGGACACGTACAGTATGAAAATGACCAGATATTAGCACTAGCATTAGATCGCTAGCATTAGCAAGTTAGCATTAGCATTCAAACTTAAACTTACTGTACTTGCATGGATACAAGAAGGGTGAAGCTTTAATGCATTCTAATCTGATAATCCCATGAAGGGTTATGCTTTAAGGCCATCTGATATCTTATTTCCATTATAGAGGACCCGTACAGTATGAAAATTACCAGATATTAGCACTAGCATTAGATCGCTAGCATTAGCAAGTTAGCATTAGCATTCAAACTTAAACTTACTGTACTTGCATGTATACAAGAAGGGTGAAGCTTTAATGCCATCTAATCTGATATTCCCATGAAAGGTGATGCTTTAATGCCATCTGATCTCTTTATATACATCATAGAGGACACGTGTACAGTATGAAAATGACCTGATATTAGCACTAGCATTAGATCTCTAGCATTATGTGTTAGCTTTAGCATTCAAACTTTAACATTGCTGTATTTGCGTATATAAAGAAGGGTTAACTTTTAATGCCATCTAATCTCATAATCCCATGAAAGGTTATGCTTTAATGCCATCTGATCTCTTATTTCAATCATAAAGGACACATACAGTATGAAAATGACTAGAAATTAGCACTAGCATTAGATCGCTAGCATTATCAAGTTAGCATTAGCATTCAAACTTAAACTTGCTGTACTTGCATGTATACAAGAAGGGTTAAGATTTAATGCCATCTAATCTGATAATCCCATGAAAGGTGATGCTTTAATGCCATCTGATCTCTTATTTCCATCATAAAGTACACATACAGTATGAAAATGACCAGAAATTAGCACTAGCATTAGTTCGATAGCATTAGCAAGTTAGCATTAGCATTCAAACTTAAACTTACTGTACTTGCATGTATACCAGAAGGGATAAGCTTAAATGCCATCTAATCTGATATTCTTATGAAGGGTTATGCTTTAATGCCATCTGATCTGATATTCCCCTGATATTCGCATGAAGGGTTATGCTTTAATGTCATCTATTCTCTTATATACATCATAGAGGACACGTACAGTATGAAAATGACCTGATATTAACACTAGCATTAGATCGCAAGCAATGGCAAGTTAGCATTAGCATTCAAACTTTAACATTGCTGTATTTGCATTTATACAAGAAGGGTTAAGCTTTAATGCCATCTGATCTAATATGCCCATGAAGGGTTATGCTTTAAGGCCATCTGATATCTTATTTCCATTATAGATGACACGTATAGTATGAAAATGACCAGATATTAGCACTAGCATTAGATCGCTAGCATTAGCAAGTTAGCATTAGCATTCAAACTTAAACTTGATGTACTTGCATGTATACAAGAAGGGTGAAGCTTTAATGCCATCTAATCTAATACGCCCATGAAGGGTGATGCTTTAATGCCATCTGATCTCTTATTTCCATTATAGAGGACACATAAAGTATGAAAATGACTAGATATTAGCACTAGCATTAGATCGCTTGCATTAGCAAAATAGCATTAGCATTCAAACTTAAACTTACTGTACTTGCATGTATACAAGAAGGGTTAAGTTTTAATGCCATCTAATCTGATATTCCCATGAAGGGTTATGCTTTAATGCCATCTGATCTCTTATATACATCGTTGAGGACACGTACAGTTTGAAAATGACCTGATATTAGCACTAGCATTAAATCGCTAGCATTAGCAAGTTAGCATTAGCATTCAAACTTTAACATTGCTGTATTTGCGTATATAAAGAAGGGATAAGCTTTAATGCCATCTAATCTGATATTCCCATGAAGTGTTATGCTTTAATGCCATCTTATCTCTTATATCCATCATAGAGGACACGTAGAGTATGAAAATGACGAGATTTTAGCACTAGCATTAGATCGCTAGCATTAGAAAGTTAGCATTAGCATTCAAACTTAAACTTGCTGTACTTGCATGTATACAAGAAGGGTGAAGCTTTAATGCCATCTAATCTGATAATCCCATGAAATGTGAAGCTTTAATGCCATCTGATCTCTTATTTCCATCATAAAGGACACATACAGTATGAAAATGACCAGAAATTAGCACTAGCATTAGATCGATAGAATTAGCAAGTTAGCATTAGCATTCAAACTTAAACTTACTGTACTTGCATGTATACAAGAAGGGTTAAGCTTTAATGCCATCTAATCTGATATTCCCAAGAAGGGTTATGCTTTAATGCCATCTGATCTCTTATATACATCATAGAGGACACGTACAGTATGAAAATGACCTGATATTAGCACTAGCATTATATCGCTAGCATTAGCAAGTTAGCATTAGCATTCAAACTTTAACATTGCTGTATTTGCATTTATACAAGAAGGGTTAAGCTTTAATGCCATCTAATCTAATATGCCCATGAAGGGTTATGCTTTAAGGCCATCTGATATCTTATTTCCATTATAGAGGACACGTACAGTATGAAAATGACCAGATATTAGCACTAGCATTAGATCGCTAGCATTGGCAAGTTAGCATTAGCATTCAAACTTAAACTTACTGTACTTGCATGGATACAAGAAGGGTGAAGCTTTAATGCATTCTAATCTGGTAATCCCATGAAGGGTTATGCTTTAATGCCATCTGATATCTTATTTCCATTATAGAGGACACGTACAGTATGAAAATGACCAGATATTAGCACTAGCATTAGATCGCTAGCATTAGCAAGTTAGCATTAGCATTCAAACTTAAACTTACTGTACTTGCATGTATACAAGAAGGGTGAAGCTTTAATGCCATCTAATCTGATATTCCCATGAAAGGTGATGCTTTAATGCCATCTGATCTCTTATATACATAATAGAGGACACGTACAGTATGAAAATGACCTGATATTAGCACTAGCATTAGATCGCTAGCATTAGCAAGTTAGCTTTAGCATTCAAACTTTAACATTGCTGTATTTGCGTATATAAAGAAGGGTTAACTTTTAATTCCATCTAATCTCATAATCCCATGAAAGGTTATGCTTTAATGCCATCTGATCTCTTATTTCAATCATAAAGGACACATACAGTATGAAAATGACTAGAAATTAGCACTAGCATTAGATCGCTAGCATTATCAAGTTAGCATTAGCATTCAAACTTAAACTTGCTGTACTTGCATGTATACAAGAAGGGTTAAGATTTAATGCCATCTAATCTGATAATCCCATGAAAGGTGATGCTTTAATGCCATCTGATCTCTTATTTCCATCATAAAGTACACATACAGTATGAAAATGACCAGAAATTAGCACTAGCATTAGTTCGATAGCATTAGCAAGTTAGCATTAGCATTCAAACTTAAACTTACTGTACTTGCATGTATACCAGAAGGGATAAAGGTTAAATGCCATCTAATCTGATATTCTTATGAAGGGTTATGCTTTAATGCCATCTGATCTGATATTCCCTGATATTCGCATGAATGTCATCTATGCTTTAATATACATCATAGAGGACCATAATCCCAAATGAAAATGACATCTGATCTCTTATTTCTATGAAAATGACCTGATATTAGCACTAGCATTATATCGCTAGCATTAGCAAGTTAGCATTAGGATTCAAACTTAAACTTACTGTACTTGCATGGATACAAGAAGGGTGAAGCTTTAATGCCATCTAATCTGATAATCCCATGAAGGGTTATGCTTTAAGGCCATCTGATATCTTATTTCCATTATAGAAGACACGTACAGTATGAAAATGACAAGATATTAGCACTAGCATTAGATCGCTAGCATTAGCAAGTTAGCATTAGCATTCAAACTTAAACTTACTGTACTTGCATGGATACAAGAAGGGTGAAGCTTTAATGCCATCTAATCTGATAATCCCATGAAGGGTTATGCTTTAAGGCCATCTGATATCTTATTTCCATTATAGAAGACACGTACAGTATGAAAATGACCAGATATTAGCACTAGCATTAGATCGCTAGCATTAGCAAGTTAGCATTAGCATTCAAACTTAAACTTTCTGTACTTTCATGTATACAAGATTAGTGAAGCTTTAATGCCATCTAATCTGATATTCCCATGAAAGGTGATGTTTTAATGCCATCTGATCTCTTATATACATCATAGAGGACACGTACAGTATGAAAATGACCTGATATTAGCACTAGCATTAGATCGCTAGCATTAGCAAGTTAGCATTAGCATTCAAATTTTAACATTGCTGGATTTGTGTATATAAAGAAGGGTTAACTTTTAATGCCATCTAATCTCATAATCCCATGAAAGGTGATGCTTTAATGCCATCTGATCTCTTATTTCAATCATAAAGGACACATACAGTATGAAAATGACTAGAAATTAGCACTAGCATTACATCGCTAGCATTAGCAAGTTAGCATTAGCATTCAAACTTAAACTTGCTGTACTTGCATGTATACAAGAAGGGTTAAGATTTAATGCCATCTAATCTGATAATCCCATGAAATGAGATGCTTTAATGCCATCTGATCTCTTATTTCCATCATAAAGTACACATACAGTATGAAAATGACCAGAAATTAGCACTAGCATTAGATCGATAGCATTAGCAAGTTAGCATTAGCATTCAAACTTAAACTTACTGTACTTGCATGTATACCAGAAGGGATAAGCTTAAATGCCATCTAATCTGATATTCTTATGAAGGGTTATGCTTTAATGCCATCTGATCTGATATTCCCCTGATATTCGCATGAAGGGTTATGCTTTAATGTCATCTATTATCTTATATACATCATAGAGGACACGTACAGTATGAAAATGACCAGATATTAGCACTAGCATAAGATCGCTAGCATTAGCAAGTTAGCATTAGCATTCAAACTTAAACTTACTGTACTTGCATGTATACAAGAAGCGTTAAGTTTTAATGCCATCTAATCTGATATTCCCATGAAGGGTTATGCTTTAATGCCATCTGATCTCTTATATACATCATTGAGGACACGTACAGTATGAAAATGACCTGATATTAGCACTAGCATTAGATCGCTAGCATTAGCAAGTAAGCATTAGCATTCAAACTTAAACTTGCTGTACTTGCATGTATACAAGAAGGGTTAAGCTTTAATGCCATCTAATCTGATAATCCCATGAAAGGTGATGCTTTAATGCCATCTGATCTCTTATTTCCATCATAAAGGACACATACAGTATGAAAATGACCAGAAATTAGCACTAGCATTAGATCGATAGCATTAGCAAGTTAGCATTAGCATTCAAACTTAAACTTACTGTACTTGCATGTATACAAGAAGGGTTAAGCTTTAATGCCATCTATTCTGATATTCCCATGAAGGGTTATGCTTTAATGCCATCTGATCTCTTATATACATCATAGAGGACACGTACAGTATGAAAATGACCTGATATTAGCAATAGCATTAGATCGCTAGCATTAGCAAGTTAGCATTAGCATTCAAACTTTAACTTTGCTGTATTTGCGTATATAAAGAAGGGTTAAGCTTTAATGCCATCTAATCTCATAAGCCTATGAAAGGTGATGCTTTAATGCCATCTGATCTCTTATTTCAATCATAAAGAACACATACAGTATGAAAATGACCAGAAATTAGCACTAGCATTAGATCGCTAGCATTAGCAAGTCAGCGTTAGCATTCAAACTTAAACTTACTGTACTTGCATGTATACAAGAAGGGTTAAGCTTTAATGCCATCTAATCTGATATTCCCTTGAAGGGTTATGCTTTAATGCCATCTGATCTCTTATATACATCATAGAGGACATGTACAGTATGAAAATGACCTGATATTAGCACTAGCATTAGATCGCTAGCATTAGCAAGTTAGCATTAGCATTCAAACTTTTACATTGCTGTATTAACATTTATACAAGAAGGGTTAAGCTATAATGCCATCTAATCTAATATGCCCATGAAGGGTTATGCTTTAATGCCATCTGATCTCTTATTTCCATTATAGAGCACACGTACAATATGAAAATGACCAGATATTACCAATAGCATTAGATCGCTAGCATTAGCAAGTTAGCATAAGCATTCAAACTTAAACTTGCTGTACTTGCATGTATACAAGAAGGGTTAAGCTTTAATGCCATCTATTCTGATATTCCCATGAAGGGTTATGCTTTAATGCCATCTGATCTCTTATATACATCATAGAGGACACGTACAGTATGAAAATGACCTGATATTAGCAATAGCATTAGATCGCTAGCATTAGCAAGTTAGCATTAGCATTCAAACTTAAACATTGCAGTACTTGCATGTATACAAGAGGACAAGTGCCGTATGAAAATGACCTGATATTAGCACTAGCATTAGATCGATAGCATTAGCTTGTTAGCTTTAGCATTCAAACTTAAACATTGCAGTACTTGCAAGTATACAAGAAGGGTGAAGCTTTAATGCCATCTAATCTAATATGCCCATGAAGGGATAAGCTTTAATGCCATCTGATCTCTTATTTCCATCATAGAGGACACGTACTGTATGAAAATGACCAGAAATTAGCACTAGCATTAGATCGCTAGCATTAGCAAGTTAGCATTAGCATTCAAACTTAAACTTACTGTACTTGCATGTATACAAGAAGGGTTAAGCTTTAATGCCATCTTATCTGATATTCCCATGAAGGGTTATGCTTTAATGCCATCTGATCTCTTATATACATCATAGAGGACACGTACAGTATGAAAATGACCAGATATTAGCACTAGCATTAGATCGCTAGCATTAGCAAGTTAGCATTAGCATTCAAACTTTAACATTGCTGTATTTGCATTTATACAAGAAGCGTTAAGCTTTAAAGCCATCTAATCTAATATGCCCATGAAGGGTTATGCTTTAATGCCATCTGAACTCTTATTTCCATCATAGAGGACACGTACAGTATGAAAATGACCAGATATTAGCACTAGCATTAGATCGCTAGCATTAGTAAGTTAGCAGTAGCATTCAAACTTAAACTTGCTGTACTTGCATTTATACAAGAAGGGTGAAGCTTTAATGCCATCTAATCCGATATTCCCATGAAGGGTAATGCTTTAATGCCATCTTATCTCTTATATCCATCATAGAGGACACGTACAGTATGAAAATGACCAGATATTAGCACTAGCATTAGATCGATAGCATTAGCAAGTTAGCATTAGCATTCAAACTTAAACTTGCTGTACTTGCATGTATACAAGAAGGGTTATGCTGTAATGCCATCTGATCTCTTATTTCCATCATAGAGGACACGTACCGTATGAAAATGACGAGATATTAGCACTAGCATTAGATCGCTAGCATTAGCAAGTTAGCATTAGCATTCAAACTTAAACTTGCTGTTCTTGCATGTATACAAGAAGGGTGAAGCTTTAATGCCACCTAATCTGATAATCCCATGAAAGGTGATGCTTTAATGCCATCTGATCTCATATTTCCATCATAAAGGACACATACAGTATGATAATGACCAGAAATTATCACTAGCATTAGATCGGTAGCATTAGCAAGTTAGCATTAGCATTCAAACTTAAACTTACTGTACTTGCATGTATACAAGAAGGGTTAAGCTTTAATGCCATCTAATCTGATATTCCCATGAAGGGTTATGCTTAAATGCCATCTGATCTCTTATATAAATCATAGAGGACACGTACAGTATGAAAATGACCTGATATTAGCAATAGCATTCGATCGCTAGCATTAGCAAGTTAGCATGAGCATTCAAACTTTAACATTGCTGTATTTGCGTATATAAAGAAGGGTTAAGCTTTAATGCCATCTAATCTCATAAGCCTATGAAAGGTGATGCTTTAATGCCATCTGATCTCTTATTTCAATCATAAAGGACACATACAGTATGAAAATGACCAGAAATTAGCACTAGCATTAGATCGCTAGCATTAGCAATTCAGCGTTAGCATTCAAACTTAAACTTACTGTACTTGCATGTATACAAGAAGGGTTAAGCTTTAATGCCATCTAATCTGATATTCCCATGAAGGGTTATGCTCTAATGCCATCTGATCTCTTATATACATCATAGAGGACACCTACAGTATGAAAATGACCAGATATTTGCACTAGCATTAGATCGCTAGGATTAGTAAGTTAGCATTAGCATTCAAACTTAAACATTGCAGTACTTGCATGTATACAAGAGGACAAGTACAGTATGAAAATGACCTGATATTAGCACTAGCATTAGATCGATAGCATTAGCTAGTTAGCATCAGCATTCAAACTTAAAAATTGCAGTACTTGCAAGTATACAAGAAGGGTGAAGCTTTAATGCCATCTAATCTAATATGCCCATGAAGGGATAAGCTTTAATGCCATCTGATCTCTTATTTCCATCATACAGGACACGTACTGTATGAAAATGACCAGAAATTAGCACTAGCATTAGATCGCTAGCATTAGCAAGTTCGCATTAGCATTCAAACTTAAACTTACTGTACTTGCATGTATACAAGAAGGGTTAAGCTTTAATGCCATCTAATCTGATATTCCCATGAAGGGTTATGCTTTAATGCCATCTGATCTCTTATATACATCATAGAGGACACCTACAGTATGAAAATGACCAGATATTAGCACTAGCATTAGATCGCTAGCATTAGCAAGTTAGCATTAGCATTCAAACTTTAACATTGCTGTATTTGCATTTATACAAGAAGCGTTAAGCTTTAATGCCATCTAATCTAATATGCCCATGAAGGGTTATGCTTTAATGCCATCTGATCTCTTATTTCCATTATAGAGGACACGTACAGTATGAAAATGAACAGATATTAGCACTAGCATTAGATCGCTAGCATTAGTAAGTTAGCATTAGCATTCAAACTTAAACTTGCTGTACTTGCATGTATACAAGAAGGGTGAAGCTTTAATGCCATCTAATCTAATATGCCCATGAAGGGTGATGCTTTAATGCCATCTGATCTCTTATTTCCATTATAGAGGACACATAAAGTATGAAAATGACCATATATTAGCACTAGCATTAGATCGCTAGCATTAGCAAAATAGCATTAGCATTCAAACGTAAACTTACTGTACTTGCATGTATACAAGAAGGGTTAAGCTTTAATGCCATCTAATCTAATATGCCCATGAAGGGTGAAGCTTTAATGCCATCTAATCTAATATGCCCATGAAGGGTGATGCTTTAATGCCATCTGATCTCTTATTTCCATTATAGAGGAAACATAAAGTATGAAAATTACCAGATATTAGCACTAGCATAAGATCGCTAGCATTTGCAAAATAGCATTAGCATTCAAACTTGAACTTACTGTACTTGCATGTATACAAGAAGGGTTAAGTTTTAATGCCATCTAATCTGATATTCCCATGAAGGGTAATGCTTTAAATGCCATCTTATCTCTTATATCCATCATAGAGGACACGTACAGTATGAAAATGACCAGATATTAGCACTAGCATTAGATCGATAGCATTAGCAAGTTAGCATTAGCATTCAAACTTAAACTTGCTGTACTTGCATGTATACAAGAAGGGTTATGCTGTAATGCCATCTGATCTCTTATTTCCATCATAGAGGACACGTACAGTATGAAAATGACGAGATATTAGCACTAGCATTAGATCGCTAGCATTAGCAAGTTAGCATTAGCATTCAAACTTAAACTTGCTGTACTTGCATGTATACAAGAAGGGTGAAGCTTTTATGCCACCAAATCTGATAATCCCATGAAAGGTGATGCTTTAATGCCATCTGATCACATATTTCCATCATAAAGGACACATACAGTATGAAAATGACCAGAAATTATCACTAGCATTAGAACGATAGCCAAAGCAAGTTAGCATTAGAATTCAAACTTAAACATGCTGTACTTGCATGTATACAAGAAGGGTTAAGCTTTAATGCCATCTAATCTGATATTCCCATGAAGGGTTATGCTTTAATGCCATCTGATCTCTTATATACATCATAGGGGAAACGTACAGTATGAAAATGACCTGATATTAGCACTAGCATTAGATCGCTAGCATTAGCAAGTTAGCATTAGCATTCAAACTTTAACACTGCTGTATTTGCGTACATAAAGAAGGGTTAACTTTTAATGCCATCTAATCTCATAATCCCATGAAAGGTGATGCTGTAATGCCATCTAATCTCTTATTTCAATCATAAAGGACACATACAGTATGAAAATGACTAGAAATTAGCACTAGCATTAGATCGCTAGCATTAGCAAGTTAGCATTAGCATTCAAACTTAAACTTGCTGTACTTGCATATATACAAGAAGGGTTAAGCTTTAATGCCATCTAATCTCATAATCACATGAAAGGTGATGCTGAAATGCCATCTGATCTCTTATTTCAATCATAAAGGATACATCCAGTATGAAAATGACCAGAAATTAGCACTAGCATTAGATCGCTAGCATTAGCAAGTTAGCATTAGCATTCAAACTTAAACTTACTGTACTTGCATTTATACAAGAAGGGTTAAGCTTTAATGCCATCTAATCTGATATTCCCCTGATATTCCCATGAAGGGTTATGCTTTAATGCCATCTGATCTCTTATATACATCATAGAGGACACGTACAGTATGAAAATGACCTGATATTAGCATTAGCATTAGATCGCTAGCATTAGCAAGTTAGCATTAGCATTCAAACTTAAACTTGCTGTACTTGCATATATACAAGAAGGGTTAAGCTTTAATGCCATCTAATCTCATAATCACATGAAAGGTGATGCTGAAATGCCATCTGATCTCTTATTTCAATCATAAAGGATACATCCAGTATGAAAATGACCAGAAATTAGCACTAGCATTAGATCGCTAGCATTAGCAAGTTAGCATTAGCATTCAAACTTAAACTTACTGTACTTGCATTTATACAAGAAGGGTTAAGCTTTAATGCAATCTAATCTAATATGCCCATGAAGGGTTATGCTTTAATGCCATCTGATCTCTTATTTCCATTATAGAGGACACGTACAGTATAAAAATTACCAGATATTAGCAATAGCATTAGATCGTTAGCATTAGTAAGTTAGCATTAGCATTCAAACTTAAACTTGCTGTACTTGCATGTATACAAGAAGGGTGAAGCTTTAATGCCATCTGATCTCTTTTATCCATTATAGAGGACACATAAAGTATGAAAATGACCAGATATTAGCACTAGCATTAAATCGCTAGCATTAGCAAAATCGCATTAGCATTCAAACTTAAACTTACTGTACTTGCTTGTATACAAGAAGGGTTATGCTTTAATGCCGTCTAATCTGATATTCCCATGAAGGGTTATGCTTTCATGCCATCTTATCTTTTATATCCATCATAGAGGACACGTACAGTATGAAAATGACCAGATATTAGCACTAGCATTAGATCGATAGCATTAGCAAGTTAGCATTAGCATTCAAACTTAAACTTGCTGTACTTGCATGTATACAAGAAGGGTTATGCTTTAATGGCATCTGATCTCTTATTTCCATCAAAGAGGACACAAACAGTATGAAAATTACGAGATATTAGCACTAGCATTAGATCGCTAGCATTTGCAAGTTAGCATTAGCATTCAAACTTAAACTTCCTGTACTTGAATGCATACAAGAAGGGTTAAGCTTTAATGCCATCTAATCTGATATTCCCATGAAGGGTTATGATTTAATGCCATCTGATCTGATATTCCCATGAAGGGTTATGCTTTAATGCCATCTGATCTCTTATTTCAATCATAAAGGACACATACAGTATGAAAATGACCAGAAATTAGCACTAGCATTAGATCGCTAGCATTAGCAAGTTAGCATTAGCATTCAAACTTAAACTTGCTGTACTTGAATGTATACAAGAAGGGTGAAGCTTTAATGCCATCTAATCTAATATGCCCATGAAGGGTGATGCTTTAATGCCATCTGATCTCTTTTATCCATTATAGAGGACACATAAAGTATGAAAATGACCAGATATTAGCACTAGCATTAGATCGCTAGCATTAGCAAAATAGCATTAGCATTCAAACTTAAACTTACTGTACTTGCATGTATACAAGAAGGGTCAAGCTTTAATGCCGTCTAATCTGATATTCCCATGAAGGGTTATGCTTTAATGCCATCTTATCTTTTATATCCATCATAGAGGACACGTACAGTATGAAATTGACCAGATATTAGCACTAGCATTAGATCGATAGCATTAGCAAGTTAGCATTAGCATTCAAACTTAAACTTGCTGTACTTGCATGTATACAAGAAGGGTTATGCTTCAATGCCATCTGATCTCTTATTTCCATCATAGAGGACACCTACAGTATGAACATGACGAGATATTAGCACTAGCATTAGATCGCTAGCATTAGCATTCAAACTTAAAATTCCTGTACTTGCATGTATACAAGAAGGGTGAAGATTTAATGCCATCTAATCTGATAATCACATGAAAGGTGATGCTTTAATGCCATCTGATCTCTTATTTCCATCATAAAGGACACATACAGTATGAAAATGACCAGAAATTAGCACTAGCATTAGATCGATCGTCTTAGCAAGTTAGCATTAGCATTCAAACTTAAACTTACTGTACTTGCCTGTATACAAGAAGGGTTAAGATTTAATGCCATCTAATCTAATATGCCCATGAAGGGTTATGCTTTAATGCCATCTGATCTCTTATTTCTATTATAGAGGACACATACAGTATGAAAATGACCTGATATTAGCACTAGCATTAGATCGCTAGCATTAGCAAGTTAGAAATAGCATTCAAACTTTAACACTGCTGTATTTGCGTATATAAAGAAGGGTTAACTTTTAATGCCATCTAATCTCATAATCCCATGAAAGGTGATGTTTTAATGCCATCTGATCTCTTATTTCAATCATAAAGGACACATACAGTATGAAAATGACTAGAAATTAGCACTAGCATTAGATCGCTAGCATTACCAAGTTAGCATTAGCATTCAAACTTAAACTTGCTGTACTTGCATATTTACAAGAACGGTTAAGTTTTAATGCCATCTAATCTCATACTCCCATGAAAGGTGATGCTTTAATGCCATCTGATCTCTTATTTCAATCATAAATGACACAACCAGTATGAAAATGACCAGAAATTAGCACTAGAATTAGATCGCTAGCATGAGCAAGTTAGCATTAGCATTCAAACTTAAACTTACTGTACTTGCATTTATACAATAAGGGTTAAGCTTTAATGCCATCTAATCTGATATTCCCCTGATATTCCCATGAAGGGTTATGCTTTAATGCCATATGATCTCTTATATACATCATAGAGGACACGTACAGAATGAAAATGACCTGATATTAGCTCTAGCGTTAGATCACTAGCATTAGCAAGTTAGAATTAGCATTCAAACTTTAACATTGCTGTATTTGCATTTATACAAGAAGGGTTAAGCTTTGATGCCATCTAATCTAATATGCCCATGAAGGGTTATGCTTTAATGCCATCTGATCTCGTATTTCCATTATAGAGGACACATACAGTATGAAAATGACCAGATATTAGCACTAGCATTAGATCGCTAGCATTAGTAAGTTAGCATTAGCATTCAAAGATAAACTTGCTGTACTTGCATGTATACAAGAAGGGTGATGCTTTAATGCCATCTGATCTCTTATTTCCATTATAGAGGACACATAAAGTATGAAAATTACCAGATATTAGCACTAGCATTAGATCGCTAGCATTAGCAAAATAGCATTAGCATTCAAACTTAAACTTACTGTACTTGCATGTATACAAGAAGGGTTAAGCTTTAATGCCATCTAATCTGATATTCCCATGAAGGGTTATGCTTTAATGCCATCTTATCTCTTATATCCATCATAGAGGACACGTACAGTATGAAAATGACCAGATATTAGCACTAGCATTAGATGGATAGCATTAGCAAGTTAGCATTAGCATTCAAACTTAAACTTGCTGTACTTGCATGTATACAAGAAGGGTTATGCTTTAATGCCATCTTATCTTTTATATCCATCATAGAGGACACGTACAGTATGAAAATGACCAGATATTAGCACTAGCATTAGATCGCTAGCATTAGCAAGTTAGCATTAGCATTCAACCTTAAACTTCCTGTACTTGCATGTATACAAGAAGGGTGAAGCTTTAATGCCATCTAATCTGATAATCCCATGAAAGGTGATGCTTTAATGCCATCTGATCTCTTATTTCCATCATAGAGGACACGTACTGTATGAAAATGACCAGAAATTAGCACTAGCATTAGATCGCTAGCATTAGCAAGTTAGCATTAGCATTCAAACTTAAACTTACTGTACTTGCATGTATACAAGAAGGGTTAAGCTTTAATGCCATCTAATCTGATATTCCCCTGAAAGGTGATGCTTTAATGCCATCTGATCTCTTATTTCCATCATAAAGGACACATACAGTATGAAAATGAACAGAAATTAGCACTAGCATTAGATCGCTAGTATTAGCAAGTTAGCATTAGCATTCAAACTTAAACTTGCTGTTAAGCTTTAATGCCATCTAATCTAAATATGCCCATGATAATGCCATCTGATCTCTTATTTCCATTATAGTGGACACGTGTATGAAAATGACCTCATATTAGCAGAAGGGTTTTCAAACTTTTAATTGCATGTATACAATACCCAGAAGGGTTAAGCTTTAATGCCATCTAATCTTATATGCCCATGAAGGGTTATGCTTTAATGCCATCTGATCTCTTATTTCCATTATAGTGGACACGTACAGTATGAAAATGACCTCATATTAGCACTAGCATTAGATCGCTAGCATTAGCAAGTTAGCATTAGCATTCAAACTTTTACATTGCTGTATTTGCATATATACAAGAAGGGTTAAGCTTTAATGCCATCTAATCTAATATGCCCATGAAGGGTTATGCTTTAATGCCATCAGATCTCTTATTTCCATTATAGTGGACACGTACAGTATGAAAATGACCAGATATTACCACTAGCATTAGATCGCTAGCATTAGCAAGTTAGCATTAGCATTCAAACTTAAACTTGCCGTACTTGCATGTATACAAGAAGGGTTAAGCTTTAATGCCATCTAATCTGATATTCCAATGAAGGGTTATGCTTTAATGCCATCTGATCTCTTATTTCCATTATAGAGGACACGTACAGTATGAAAATGACGAGATATTAGCATTAGCATTAGATCGCTAGCATTAGCAAGTTAGCATTAGCATTCAAAATTAAACTTGCTGTACTTGCATGTATACAAGAAGGGTGAAGCTTTAATGCCATCTAATCTGATAATCCCATGAAAGGTGATGCTTTAATGCCATCTGATCTCTTATATACATCATAGAGGACACGTACAGTATGAAAATGACCTGATATTAGCACTAGCATTATATCGCTAGCATTAGCAAGTTAGCATTAGCATTCAAACTTTAACATTGCTGTATTTGCGTTTATAAAGAAGGGTTAAGCTTTAATGGCATCTAATCTCATAATCCCATGAAAGGTGATGGTTTAATGCCATCTGATCTCTTATTTCAATCATAAAGGACACATACAGTTTGAAAATGACCAGAAATTAGCACTAGCATTAGATCGCTAGCATTAGCAAGTTAGCATTAGCATTCAAACTTAAACTTACTGTACTTGCATGTATACAAGAAGGGTTAAGATTTAATGCCATCTCATCTGATAATCCCATGAAGGGTGATGCTTTAATGCCATCTGATCTCTTATTTCCATTATAGAGGACACATAAAGTATGAAAAAGACCAGATATTAGCACTAGCATTAGATCACTAGCATTAGCAAAATAGCATTAGCATTCAAACTTAAACTTACTGTACTTGCATGTATACAAGAAGGGTTAAGCTTTAATGCCATCTAATCTGATATTCCCATGAAGGGTTATGCTTTAATGCCATCTTATCTCTTATATCCATCATAGAGGACACGTACAGTATGAAAATGACCAGATATTAGCACTAGCATTAGATCGATAGCATTAGCAATTTAGCATTAGCATTGAAACTTAAACTTGCTGTACTTGCATGTATACAAAAAGGGTTATGCTTTAATGCCATCTGATCTCTTATTTCCATCATAGAGGACACCTACAGTATGAGAATGACCAGATATCAGCACTAGCAATAGATTGCAAGCATTAGCAAGTTAGCATTAGCATTCAAACTTAAACAAGACTGTATTTGCGTGTATAAAGAAGGGTTAAGCTTTAATGCCGTCTGATCTCATAATCCCATGAATGGTGATGTTTTAATGCCATCTGATCTCTCATTTCCATCATAAAGTACAAATACAGTATGAAAATGACCAGAAATTAGCACTAGCATTAGATCAATAGCATTAGCAAGTTAGCATTAGCATTCAAACTTAAACATTGCAGTACTTGCATGTATACAAGAGGACACATACAGTATGAAATTGACCTGATATTAGCACTAGCATTAGATCGCTAGCATTAGCAAGTTAGCATTAGCATTCAAACTTAAACATTGCAGTACTTGCAAGTATACAAGAAGGGTGAAGCTTTAATGCAATCTAATCTAATATGCCCATGAAGGGATATGCTTTAATGCCATCTGATCTCTTATTTCCATCATAGAGGACACGTACTGTATGAAAATGACAAGATATTCGCACTAGCATTAAATTGCTAGCATTAGCAAGTTAGCATTAACATTCAAACTTAAACATGCTGTACTTGCATGTATACAATAAGGGTTAAGCTTTAATGCCATCTAATCTGATATTGCCATGAAGGGTTATGCTTTAATGCCATCTGATCTCTTATATCCATCATAGACGACACTTACAGTTTGAAAATGACCAAATATTAGCACTAGCATTAGATCGCTAGCATTAGCATTCAAACTTTAACATTGCTTTATTTGCATATATAAAGAAGGGTTAAGCTTTCATGCCATCTAATCTCAAAATCCCATGAAAGGTGATGCTTTAATGCCATCTGATCTCTTATTTCCATTATAGTGGACACATACAGTATGAAAATGACCAGAAATTAGCACTAGCATTAGATCGCTAGCATTAGCAAGTTAGCATTAGCATTCAAACTTAAACTTACTGTACTTGCATGTATACAAGAAGGGTTAAGCTTTAATGCCATCTAATCTAATATGCCCATGAAGGGTTATGCTTTAATGCCATCTGATCTCTTATTTCCATTAAAGAGGACGCGTACAGTATGAAAATGACCAGATATTAGCACTAGCATTAGATCGATAGCATTAGCAAGTTAGCATTAGCATTCAAACTTAAACTTGCTGTACTTGCATGTATACAAGAAGGGTTAAGCTTTAATGCAATCTAATCTGATATTCCCATGAAGGGTTAAGCTTTAATGCCATCTGATCTCTTATATCCATCATAGAAGACACATACAGTATGAAAATGACCTGATATTAGCACTAGCATTAGATCGCTAGCATTAGCAAGTTAGCATTAGCATTCAAACTTAAACATTGCAGTACTTGCATGTATCCAAGAGGACACGTACAGTATGAAAATGACCTGATATTAGCACTAGCATTAGATCGCTAGCTTTAGCAAGTTAGCATTAGTATTCAAACTTTAACATTGCAGTACTTGCAAGTATACAAGAAGGGTGAAGCTTTAATGCCATCAAATCTAAAATGCCCATGAAGGGATATGCTTTAATGTCAACTGATCTCTTATATCCATCATAGACGACACTTACAGTATGAAAATGACCAAATATTAGCACTAGCATTAGATCGGTACCATTAGCAAGTTAGCATTAGCATTCAAACTTAAACATTGCAGTACTTGCATGTATACAAGAAGGGTGAAGCTTTAATGCCGTCTAATCTAATATGCCCAAGAAGGGTGATGCTTTAATGCCATCTGATCTCTTATTTCCATCATAAAGGACACATACAGTATGAAAATGACCAGATATTAGCACTAGCATTAGATCGCTAGCATTAGCAAGTTAGCATTAGCATTCAAACTTGAACTTACTGTACTTGCAAGTATACAAGAAGGGTGAAGCTTAACTGCCATCTAATCTAATATGCACATGAAGGGTGATGCTTTAATGCCATCTGATCTCTTATTTCCATTATAGAGGAAACATAAAGTATGAAAATTACCAGATATTAGCACTAGCATAAGATCGCTAGCATTAGCAAAATAGCATTAGCATTCAAACTTGAACTTACTGTACTTGCATGTATACAAGAAGGGTTAAGCTTTAATGCCATCTAATCTGATATTCCCATGAAGGTTTATGCTTTTAATGCCATCTGTTCTCTTATATCCATCATAGAGGACACGTACAGTATGAAAATTACCAGATATTAGCACTAGCATTAGATCGATAGCATTAGCAAGTTAGCATTAGCATTCAAACTTAAACTTGCTGTACTTGCATGGACACAAGAAGGGTTATGCTTTAATGCCATCTGATCTCTTATTTTCACCATAGAGGACACGTACAGTATGTAAATGACGAGATATTAGCACTAGCATTAGAAAGCTAGCTTTAGCAAGTTAGCATTAGCATTCAAACTTAAACTTGCTGTACTTGCATGTCTACAAGAAGGGTTAAGCTTTAATGCCATCTAATCAGATTATCCCATGAAAGGTGATGCTTTAATGCCATCTGATCTCTTACTTCCATCATAAAGGACACATACAGTATGAAAATGACCAGAAATTAGCACTCGCATTAGATCGATAGCATTAGCAAGTTAGCATTAGCATTCAAACTTAAACTTACTGTACTTGCATGTATACAAGAAGGGTTAAGTTTTAATGCCATCTAATCTGATATTCCCATGAAGGGTTATGCTTTAATGCCATCTGATCTCTTATATACATCATAGAGGACACGTACAGTATGAAAATGACCTGATATTAGCAATAGCATTAGATCCCTAGCATTAGCAAGTTAGCATTAGCATTCAAACGTTAACATTGCTGTATTTGCGTATATAAAGAAGGGTTAACTTTTAATGCCATCTAATCTCATAATCCCATGAAAGGTGATGCTTTAATGCCATCTGATCTCTTATTTCAATCATAAAGGACACATACAGTATGAAAATGACCAGAAATTAGCACTAGCATTAGATCGCTAGCATAAGCAAGTTAGCATTAGCATTCAAACTGAAACTTGCTGTACTTGCATGTATACAAGAAGGGTTAAGCTTTAATGCCATCTAATCTGATAATCCCATGAAAGGTGATGCTTTAATGCCATCTGATCTTTTACTTCCATCATAGAGGACACGTACAGTATGAAAATGACCTGATATTAGCACTAGCATTATATCGCTAGCATTAGCAAGTTTGCATTAGCATTCAAACTTAAACTTGCTGTACTTGCATGTATACAAGAAGGGTTAAGCTTTAATGCCATCTAATCTGATAATCCCATGAAAGGTGATGCTTTAATGCCATCTGATCTCTTACTTCCATCATAAAGGACACGTACAGTATGAAAATGACCAGAAATTAGCACTAGCATTAGAGCGCTAGCATTAGCAAGTTAGCATTAGCATTCAAACTTTAACATTGCTGTATTTGCCTATATAAAGAAGGGTTAACTTTTATTGCCATCTAATCTCATAATCCCATGAAAGGTGATGCTTTAATGCCATCTGATCTCTTATTTCAATCATAAAGGACACGTACAGTATGAAAATGACCAGAAATTAGCACTAGCATTAGAGCGCTAGCATTAGCAAGTTAGCATTAGCATTCAAACTTAATCTTGCTGTACTTGCATGTATACAAGAAGGGTTAAGTTTAATGCCATCTAATCTGATAATCCCATGAAAGGTGATGCTTTAATGCCATCTGATCTCTTACTTCCATCATAAAGGACACGTAGAGTATGAAAATGACCAGAAATTAGCACTAGCATTAGAGCGCTAGCATTAGCAAGTTAGCATTAGCATTCAAACTTTAACATTGCTGTATTTGCGTATATAAAGAAGGGTTAACTTTTATTGCCATCTAATCTCATAATCCCATGAAAGGTGATGCTTTAATGCCATCTGATCTCTTATTTCAATCATAAAGGACACGTACAGTATGAAAATGACCAGAAATTAGCACTAGCATTAGAGCGCTAGCATTAGCAAGATAGCATTAGCATTCAAACTTAAACTTGCTGTACTTGCATGTATACAAGAAGGGTTAAGCTTTAATGTCATCTAATCTGATATTCCCATGAAGGGTTATGCTTTAATGCCATCTGATCTCTTTTATACATCATAGAGGACACGTACAGTATGAAAATGACCTGATATTAGCACTAGCATTATATCGCTAGCATTAGCAAGTTAGCATTAGCATTCAAACTTAAACTTACAGTACTTGCATGTATACAAAAAGGGTTAAGCTTTAATGCCATCTAATCTGATATTCCCATGAAGGGTTATGCTTTAATGCCATCTGATCTCTTATATACATCATAGAGGACACGTACAGTATGAAAATGACCAGATATTAGCACTAGCGTCAGATCGCTAGCATTAAAAAGTTAGCATTAGCATTCAAACTTTAACATTGCTGTATTTGCATATATACAAGAAGGGTTAAACTTTCATGACATCTAATCTAATATGCCCATGAAGGGTTATGCTTTAATGCCATCTGATCTCTTATTTCCACCATAGAGGACACCTACAGTATGAAAATGACCAGATATCAGCACTAGCAATAGATTGCTAGCATTAGCAAGTTAGCATTAGCATTCAAACTTAAACAAGACTGTATTTGCGTGTATAGAGAAGGGTTAAGCTTTAATGCCGTCTGATCTCATAATCCCATGAATGGTGATGTTTTAATGCCATCTGATCTCTTATTTCCATCATAAAGTACAAATACAGTATGAAAATGACCAGAAATTAGCACTAGCATTAGATCAATAGCATTAGCAAGTTAGCATTAGCATTCAAACTTAAACATTGCAGTACTTGCATGTATACAAGAGGACACATACAGTATGAAATTGACCTGATATTAGCACTAGCATTAGATCGCTAGCATTAGCAAGTTAGCATTAGCATTCAAACTTAAACATTGCAGTACTTGCAAGTATACAAGAAGGGTGAAGCTTTAATGCAATCTAATCTAATATGCCCATGCAGGGATATTCTTTAATGTCATCTGATCTCTTATTTCCATCATAGAGGACACGTACTGTATGAAAATGACAAGATATTCGCACTAGCATTAAATTGCTAGCATTAGCAAGTTAGCATTAACATTCAAACTTAAACATGCTGTACTTGCATGTATACAAGAAGGGTTAAGCTTTAATGCCATCTAATCTGATAATCCCATGAAGGGTTATGCTTTAATGCCATCAGATCTCTTATATCCATCATAGACGACACATACAGTATGAAAATGACCAGAAATTAGCACTAGCATTAGATCGCTAGCATTAGCAAGTTAGCATTAGCATTCAAACTTAAACTTACTGTACTTGCATGTATACAAGAAGGGTTAAGATTTAATGCCATCTAATCTGATAATCACATGAAAGGTGATGCTTTAATGCCATCTGATCTCTTACTTCCATCTCTTATATACATCATAGAGGACACGTACAGTATGAAAATGACCTGATATTAGCACTAGCATTAGATCGCTAACATTAGGAAGTTAGCATTAGCATTCAAACTTCAACATTGCTGTATTTGCGTATATAAAGAAGGGTTAAGCTTTAAAGCCATCTAATTTCATAATCCCATGAAAGGTGATGCTTTAATGCCATCTGATCTCTTATTTCAATCATAAAGGACACATACAGTATGAAAATGACCAGAAATTAGCACTAGCATTAGATCGCTAGCATTAGCAAGTTAGCATTAGCATTCAAACTTAAACTTACTGTACTTGCATGTATACAAGAAGGGTTAAGCTTTAATGCCATCTAATCTGATAATCACATAGAAGGGGGTACTGTTATGCCATCTGATCCTTATTTTCATCATAAAGGACACATACAGTATGAAAATGACCAGATATTAGCACTAGCATTAGATCGCTAGCATTAGCAAGTGAGCATTAGCATTCAAACTTAAACTTGCTGTACTTGCATGTATACAAGAAGGGTGAAGCTTTAATGCCATCTAATCTAATATGCCCATGAAGGGTGATGCTTTAATGCCATCTGATCTCTTATTTCCATTATAGAGGACACATAAAGTATGAAAATGAACAGATATTAGCACTAGCATTAGATCACTAGCATTAGCAAAATAGCATTAGCATTCAAACTTAAACTTACTGTACTTGCATGTATACAAGAAGGGTTAAGCTTAAATGCCATCTAATCTGATATTCCCATGAAGGGTTATGCTTTAATGCCATCTTATCTCTTATATCCATCATAGAGGACACGTACAGTATGAAAATGACCTGATATTAGCACTAGCGTCAGATCGCTAGCATTAACAAGTTAGCATTAGCATTCAAACTTTAACATTGCTGTATTTGCATATATATAAGAAGGGTTAAGCTTTCATGCCATCTAATCTAATATGCCCATGAAGGGTTATGCTTTAATGCCATCTGATCTCTTATTTCCATCATAGAGGACACGTAAAGTATGAAAATGACCAGATATCAGCACTAGCAATAGATTCCTAACATTAGCAAGTCAGCATTAGCATTCAAACTTAAACAAGACTGTATTTGCGTTTATAAAGAAGGGTTAAGCTTTAATGCCATCTGATCTCATAATCCCATGAATGGTGATGTTTTAATGCCATCTGATCTCTTATTTCCATCATAAAGTACAAATACAGTATGAAAATGACCAGAAATTAGCACTAGCATTAGATCAATAGCATTAGCAGGTTAGCATTAGCATTCAAACTTAAACCTGCTGTACTTGCATGTATACAAGAAGGGTTAAGCTTTAATGCCATCTAATCTGATATTCCCATGAAGGGTTTTGCTTTAATGCCATCTGATCTCTTATATACATCATAGAGGACACGTACAGTATGAAAATGACCTGATATTAGCACTAGCATTATATCGCTAGCATTAGCAAGTTAGCATTAGCATTCAAACTTTAACATTGCTTTATTTGCGTACATAAAGAAGGGTTAAGCTTTAATGCCATCTAATCTCATAATCCCATGAAAGGTGATGCTTTAATGCCATCTGATCTCTTATTTCAATCATAAAGGACACATACAGTATGAAAATGACCAGAAATTAGCACTAGCATTAGATCGCTAGCATTAGCAAGTTAGCATTAGCATTCAAACATAAACATGCATGTATACAAGAAGGGCTAAGCTTTAATGCCATCTAATCTAATATGCCCATGAAGGGTTATGCTTTAATGCCATCTGATCTCTTATTTCCATTATAGAGGACAAGTACAGTATGAAAATGACCAGATATTAGCACTAGCATTAGATCGCTAGCATTAGCAAGTTAGCATTAGCATTCAAACTTAAACTTGCTGTACTTGCATGTATACAAGAAGGGTTATGCTTTAATGCAATCTGATCTCTTATTTCCATTATAGAGGACACGTACAGTATGAAAATGACTAGATATTAGCACTAGCATTAGATCGCTAGCATTAGCAAGTTAGCATTAGCATTCAAACTTAAACTTGCTGTACTTGCATGTATACAAGAAGGGTTAAGCTTTAATGGCATCTAATCTGATAATCCCATGAAGGGTTATGCTTTAATGCCATCTGATCTCTTATATCCATCACAGACGACACTTACAGTATGAAAATGACCAGATATTAGCACTAGCATTAGATCGCTAGCATTAGCAAGTTAGCATTAGCATTCAAACTTAAACATTGCAGTATTTGCATGTATACGAGAAGGGTGAAGCTTTAATGCCATTTAATCTAATATGCCCATGAAGCGTTATGCTATAATGCCATCTGATTTCTTACTTCCATCATAGAGGACACGTACAATATGAAAATGACCAGATATTAGCACTAGCGTCAGATCGCTAGCATTAACAAGTTAGCATTAGCATTCAAACTTTAACATTGCTGTATTTGCATATATACAAAAAGGGTTAAACTTTCATGCCATCTAATCTAATATGCCCATGAAGGGTTATGCTTTAATTCCATCTGATCTCTTATTTCCATCATAGAGGACACCTACAGTATGAAAATGACCAGATATCAGCACTAGAAATAGATTGCTAGCATGAGCAAGTTAGCATTAGCATTCAAACTTAAACAAGACAGTATTTGCGTGTATAAAGAAGGGTTAAGCTTTAATGCCGTCTGATTTCATAATCCCATGAATGGTGATGTTTTAATGCCATCTGATCTCTTATTTCCATCATAAAGTACAAATACAGTATGAAAATGACAGGAAATTAGCACTAGCATTAGATCACTAGCATTAGCAAGTTAGCATTAGCATTCAAACTTAAACATTGCAGTACTTGCATGTATACAAGAGGACACATACAGTACGAAATTGACCTGATATTAGCACTAGCATTAGATCGCTAGCATTAGCAAGTTAGCATTAGCATTCAAACTTAAACATTGCAGTACTTGCAAGTATACAAGAAGGGTGAAGCTTTAATGCAATCTAATCTAATATGCCCATGAAGGGATATACTTTAATGCCATACGATCTCTTATTTCCATCATAGAGGACACGTACTGTATGAAAATGACAAGATATTCGCACTAGCATTAAATTGCTAGCATTAGCAAGTTAGCATTAACATTCAGACTTAAACATGCTGTACTTGCATGTATACAAGAAGGGTTAAGCTTTAATGCCATCTAATCTGATATTCCCATGAAGGGTTATGCTTTAATGCCATCTGATCTCTTATATCCATCATAGACGACACTTACAGTATGAAAATGACCAAGTATTAGCACTAGCATTAGATCGCTAGCATTAGCAAGTTAGCATAAGCATTCAAACTTTAACATTGCTTTATTTGCGTATATAAAGAAGGGTTAAGCTTTAATGCCATCTAATCTCATAATCCCATGAAAGGTGATGCTTTAATGCCATCTGATCTGTTATTTCAATCATAAAGGACACATACAGTATGAAAATGACCAGAAATTAGCACTAGCATTAGATCGCTAGCATTAGCAAGTTAGCATTAGCATTCAAACTTAAACTTACTGTACTTGCATGTATACAAGAAGGGTTAAGCTTTAATGCCATCTAATCTAATATGCCCATGAAGGGTTATGCTTTAATGCCATCTGATCTCTTATTTCCATTATAGAGGACGCGTACAGTATGAAAATGACCAGATATTAGCAATAGCATTAGCAAGTTATCATTAGCATTCAAACTTAAACTTACTGTACTTGCATGTATACAAGAAGGGTTAAGCTTTAATGCCATCTAATCTAATATGCCCATGAAGGGTTATGCTTTAATGCCATCTGATCTCTTATTTCCATTATAGAGGACGCGTACAGTATGAAAATGACCTGATATTAGCACTAGCATTAGATCGCGAGCATTTGCAAGATAGCAATAGCATTCAAACTTAAACATTGCAGTACTTGCATGTATACAAGAGGACACGTACAGTATGAAAATGACCTGATATTAGCACTAGCATTAGATCACTAGCATTAGCAAGTTAGCATTAGCATTCAAACTTAAACATTGCAGTACTTGCAAGTATACAAGAAGGGTGAAGCTTTAATGCCATATAATCTAATATGCCAATGAAGGGATATGCTTTAATGCCATCTGATCTCTTATTTCCATCATAGAGGACATGTACAGTATGAAAATGACCTGATATTAGCACTAGCGTCAGATCGCTAGCATTAACAAGTTAGCATTAGCATTGAAACTTTAACATTGCTGTATTTGCATGTATACAAAAAGGGTTATGCTTTAATGCCATCTGATTTCTTACTTCCATCATAGAGGACACGTACAGTATGAAAATGACCTGATATTAGCACTAGCGTCAGATCGCTAGCATTAACAAGTTAGCATTAGCATTGAAACTTTAACATTGCTGTATTTGCGTATATAAAGAAGGGTTAAGGTTTAATGCCATCTAATCTCATAATCCCATGAAAGGTGAAGCTTTAATGCCATCTGATCTCTTATTTCAATCATAAAGGACACATACAGTATGAAAATGACCAGAAATTAGCACTAGCATTAGATCGCTAGCATTAGCAAGTTAGCATTAGCATTCAAACTTAAACTTTCTGTACTTGCATGTATACAAGAAGGGTGAAGCTTAACTGCCATCTAATCTAATATGCACATGAAGGGTGATGCTTTAATGCCATCTGATCTCTTATTTCCATTATAGAGGAAACATAAAGTATGAAAATTACCAGATATTAGCACTAGCATAAGATCGCTAGCATTAGCAAAATAGCATTAGCATTCAAACTTGAACTTACTGTACTTGCATGTATACAAGAAGGGTTAAGCTTTAATGCCATCTAATCTGATATTCCCATGAAGGTTTATGCTTTTAATGCCATCTGATCTCTTATATCCATCATAGAGGACACGTACAGTATGAAAATTACCAGATATTAGCACTAGCATTAGATCGATAGCATTAGCAAGTTAGCATTAGCATTCAAACTTAAACTTGCTGTACTTGCATGGACACAAGAAGGGTTATGCTTTAATGCCATCTGATCTCTTATTTTCACCATAGAGGACACGTACAGTATGTAAATGACGAGATATTAGCACTAGCATTAGATCGCTAGCTTTAGCAAGTTAGCATTAGCATTCAAACTTAAACTTGCTGTACTTGCATGTCTACAAGAAGGGTTAATCTTTAATGCCATCTAATCAGATAATCCCATGAAAGGTGATGCTTTAATGCCATCTGATCTCTTATTTCAATCATAAAGGACACATACAGTATGAAAATGACCAGAAATTAGCACTAGCATTAGATCGCTAGAATTAGCAAGTTAGCATTAGCATTCAAACTTAAACTTGCTGTACTTGCATGTATACAAGAAGAGTTAAGCTTTAATGCCATCTAATGTGATATTCCCATGAAGGGTTATGCTTTAATGCCATCTGATCTCTTATATACATCATAGAGGACACGTACAGTATGAAAATGACCTGATATTAGCACTAGCATTATATCGCTAGCATTAGCAAGTTAGCATTAGCATTCAAACTTAAACTTGCTGTACTTGCATGTATACAAGAAGGGTTAAGCTTTAATGCCATCTAATGTGATATTCCCATGAAGGGTTATGCTTTAATGCCATCTGATCTCTTATATACATCATAGAGGACACGTACAGTATGAAAATGACCTGATATTAGCACTAGCATTATATCGCTAGCATTAGCAAGTTTGCATTAGCATTCAAACTTAAACTTGCTGTACTTGCATGTATACAAGAAGGGTTAAGCTTTAATGCCATCTAATCTGATAATCCCATGAAAGGTGATGCTTTAATGCCATCTGATCTCTTACTTCCATCATAAAGGACACGTACAGTATGAAAATGACCAGAAATTAGCACTAGCATTAGAGCGCTAGCATTAGCAAGTTAGCATTAGCATTCAAACTTTAACATTGCTGTATTTGCGTATATAAAGAAGGGTTAACTTTTATTGCCATCTAATCTCATAATCCCATGAAAGGTGATGCTTTAATGCCATCTGATCTCTTATTTCAATCATAAAGGACACGTACAGTATGAAAATGACCAGAAATTAGCACTAGCATTAGAGCGCTAGCATTAGCAAGTTAGCATTAGCATTCAAACTTAAACTTGCTGTACTTGCATGTATACAAGAAGGGTTAAGCTTTAATGTCATCTAATCTGATATTCCCATGAAGGGTTATGCTTTAATGCCATCTGATCTCTTATATACATCATAGAGGACACGTACAGTATGAAAATGACCTGATATTAGCACTAGCATTATATCGCTAGCATTAGCAAGTTAGCATTAGCATTCAAACTTTAACATTGCTGTATTTGCGTTTATAAAGAAGGGTTAAGCTTTAATGGCATCTAATCTCATAATCCCATGAAAGGTGATGGTTTAATGCCATCTGATCTCTTATTTCAATCATAAAGGACACATACAGTTTGAAAATGACCAGAAATTAGCACTAGCATTAGATCGCTAGCATTAGCAAGTTAGCATTAGCATTCAAACTTAAACTTACTGTACTTGCATGTATACAAGAAGGGTTAAGATTTAATGACATCTCATCTGATAATCCCATGAAGGGTGATGCTTTAATGCCATCTGATCTCTTATTTCCATTATAGAGGACACATAAAGTATGAAAATGACCAGATATTAGCACTAGCATTAGATCACTAGCATTAGCAAAATAGCATTAGCATTCAAACTTAAACTTACTGTACTTGCATGTATACAAGAAGGGTTAAGCTTTAATGCCATCTAATCTGATATTCCCATGAAGGGTTATGCTTTAATGCCATCTTATCTCTTATATCCATCATAGAGGACACGTACAGTATGAAAATGACCAGATATTAGCACTAGCATTAGATCGCTAGCATTAGCAATTTAGCATTAGCATTGAAACTTAAACTTGCTGTACTTGCATGTATACAAAAAGGGTTATGCTTTAATGCCATCTGATCTCTTATTTCCATCATAGAGGACACCAACAGTATGAGAATGACCAGATATCAGCACTAGCAATAGATTGCAAGCATTAGCAAGTTAGCATTAGCATTCAAACTTAAACAAGACTGTATTTGCGTGTATAAAGAAGGGTTAAGCTTTAATGCCGTCTGATCTCATAATCCCATGAATGGTGATGTTTTAATGCCATCTGATCTCTCATTTCCATCATAAAGTACAAATACAGTATGAAAATGACCAGAAATTAGCACTAGCATTAGATCAATAGCATTAGCAAGTTAGCATTAGCATTCAAACTTAAACATTGCAGTACTTGCATGTATACAAGAGGACACATACAGTATGAAATTGACCTGATATTAGCACTAGCATTAGATCGCTAGCATTAGCAAGGTAGCATTAGCATTCAAACTTAAACATTGCAGTACTTGCAAGTATACAAGAAGGGTGAAGCTTTAATGCAATCTAATCTAATATGCCCATGAAGGGATATGCTTTAATGCCATCTGATCTCTTATTTCCATCATAGAGGACACGTACTGTATGAAAATGACAAGATATTCGCACTAGCATTAAATTGCTAGCATTAGCAAGTTAGCATTAACATTCAAACTTAAACATGCTGTACTTGCATGTATACAAGAAGGGTTAAGCTTTAATGCCATCTAATCTGATATTGCCATGAAGGGTTATGCTTTAATGCCATCTGATCTCTTATATCCATCATAGACGACACTTACAGTTTGAAAATGACCAAATATTAGCACTAGCATTAGATTGCTAGCATTAGCAAGTTAGCATTAGCATTCAAACTTTAACATTGCTTTATTTGCATATATAAAGAAGGGTTAAGCTTTCATGCCATCTAATCTCAAAATCCCATGAAAGGTGATGCTTTAATGCCATCTGATCTCTTATTTCAATCATAAAGGACACATACAGTATGAAAATGACCAGAAATTAGCACTAGCATTAGATCGCTAGCATTAGCAAGTTAGCATTAGCATTCAAACTTAAACTTACTGTACTTGCATGTATACAAGAAGGGTTAAGCTTTAATGCCATCTAATCTAATATGCCCATGAAGGGTTATGCTTTAATGCCATCTGATCTCTTATTTCCATTATAGAGGACGCGTACAGTATGAAAATGACCAGATATTAGCACTAGCATTAGATCGATAGCATTAGCAAGTTAGCATTAGCATTCAAACTTAAACTTGCTGTACTTGCATGTATACAAGAAGGGTTAAGCTTTAATGCAATCTAATCTGATATTCCCATGAAGGGTTAAGCTTTAATGCCATCTGATCTCTTATATCCATCATAGAAGACACATACAGTATGAAAATGACCTGATATTAGCACTAGCATTAGATCGCTAGCATTAGCAAGTTAGCATTAGCATTCAAACTTAAACATTGCAGTACTTGCATGTATCCAAGAGGACACGTACAGTATGAAAATGACCTGATATTAGCATTAGCAAGTTAGCATTAGTATTCAAACTTTAACATTGCAGTACTTGCAAGTATACAAGAAGGGTGAAGCTTTAATGCCATCAAATCTAAAATGCCCATGAAGGGATATGCTTTAATGTCAACTGATCTCTTATATCCATCATAGACGACACTTACAGTATGAAAATGACCAAATATTAGCACTAGCATTAGATCGGTACCATTAGCAAGTTAGCATTAGCATTCAAACTTAAACATTGCAGTACTTGCATGTATACAAGAAGAATTGAAGCTTTAATGGCGTCTAATCTAATATGCCCAAGAAGGGTGATGCTTTAATGCCATCTGATCTCTTATTTCCATCATAAAGGACACATACAGTATGAAAATGACCAGATATTAGCACTAGCATTAGATCGCTAGCATTAGCAAGTTAGCATTAGCATTCAAACTTAAACTTGCTGTACTTGCAAGTATACAAGAAGGGTGAAGCTTAACTGCCATCTAATCTAATATGCACATGAAGGGTGATGCTTTAATGCCATCTGATCTCTTATTTCCATTATAGAGGAAACATAAAGTATGAAAATTACCAGATATTAGCACTAGCATAAGATCGCTAGCATTAGCAAAATAGCATTAGCATTCAAACTTGAACTTACTGTACTTGCATGTATACAAGAAGGGTTAAGCTTTAATGCCATCTAATCTGATATTCCCATGAAGGTTTATGCTTTTAATGCCATCTGTTCTCTTATATCCATCATAGAGGACACGTACAGTATGAAAATTACCAGATATTAGCACTAGCATTAGATCGATAGCATTAGCAAGTTTGCATTAGCATTCAAACTTAAACTTGCTGTACTTGCATGGACACAAGAAGGGTTATGCTTTAATGCCATCTGATCTCTTATTTTCACCATAGAGGACACGTACAGTATGTAAATGACGAGATATTAGCACTAGCATTAGAAAGCTAGCTTTAGCAAGTTAGCATTAGCATTCAAACTTAAACTTGCTGTACTTGCATGTCTACAAGAAGGGTTAAGCTTTAATGCCATCTAATCAGATTATCCCATGAAAGGTGATGCTTTAATGCCATCTGATCTCTTACTTCCATCATAAAGGACACATACAGTATGAAAATGACCAGAAATTAGCACTCGCATTAGATCGATAGCATTAGCAAGTTAGCATTAGCATTCAAACTTAAACTTACTGTACTTGCATGTATACAAGAAGGGTTAAGTTTTAATGCCATCTAATCTGATATTCCCATGAAGGGTTATGCTTTAATGCCATCTGATCTCTTATATACATCATAGAGGACACGTACAGTATGAAAATGACCTGATATTAGCAATAGCATTAGATCCCTAGCATTAGCAAGTTAGCATTAGCATTCAAACGTTAACATTGCTGTATTTGCGTATATAAAGAAGGGTTAACTTTTAATGCCATCTAATCTCATAATCCCATGAAAGGTGATGCTTTAATGCCATCTGATCTCTTATTTCAATCATAAAGGACACATACAGTATGAAAATGACCAGAAATTAGCACTAGCATTAGATCGCTAGCATAAGCAAGTTAGCATTAGCATTCAAACTGAAACTTGCTGTACTTGCAAGTATACAAGAAGGGTGAAGCTTTAATGCCATCAAATCTAAAATGCCCATGAAGGGATATGCTTTAATGTCAACTGATCTCTTATATCCATCATAGACGACACTTACAGTATGAAAATGACCAAATATTAGCACTAGCATTAGATCGCTAGCATTAGCAAGTTAGCATTAGCATTCAAACTTAAACATTGCAGTACTTGCATGTATACAAGAAGGGTGAAGCTTTAATGCCATCCAATCTAATATGCCCATGAAGGGTGATGCTTTAATGCCATCTGATCTCTTATTTCCATCATAAAGGACACATACAGTATGAAAATGACCAGATATTAGCACTAGCATTAGATCGCTAGCATTAGCAAGTTAGCATTAGCATTCAAACTTAAACTTGCTGTACTTGCATGTATACAAGAAGGGTGAAACTTTAATGCCATCTAATCTAATATGCCCATGAAAGGTGATGGTTTAATGCCATCTGATCTCTTATTTCCATTATAGAGGACACATAAAGTATGAAAATGACTAGATATTAGCACTAGCATTAGATCGCTAGCATTAGCAAGTTAGCATTAGCATTCAAACTTAAACAAGACTGTATTTGCGTGTATAAAGAAGGGTTAAGCTTTAATGCCATCTGATCTCTTATTTCCATCATAGAGGACACGTACTGTATGAAAATGACAAGATATTCGCACTAGCATTAAATCGCTAGCATTAGCAAGTTAGCATTAACATTCAAACTTAAACATGCTGTACTTGCATGTATACAAGAAGGGTTAAGCTTTAATGCCATCTAATCTGATATTCCCCTGATATTACCATGAAGGGTTATGCTTTAATGCCATCTGATCTCTTATATACATCATAGAGGACACGTACAGTATGAAAATGACCTGATATTAGCACTAGCATTAGATCGCTAGCATTAGCAAGTTAGCATTAGCATTCAAACTTTAACATTGATTTATTTGCGTATATAAAGAAGGGTTAAGCTTTAAAGCCATCTAATCTCTTATTTCAATCATAAAGGACACATACAATATGAAAATGACCAGAAATTAGCACTAGCATTAGATCGCTAGCATTAGCATGTTAGCATTAGCATTCAAACTTAAACTTGCATGTATACAATAAGGGTTAAGCTTTAATGCCATCTAATCTAATACGCCCTTGAAGGGTTATGCTTTAATGCCATCTGATCTCTTATTTCCATTATAGAGGACACGTACAGTATGAAAATGACCAGATATTAGCACTAGCATTAGATCGCTAGCATTAGCAAGTTAGCATTAGCATTCAAACTGAAACTTGCTGAACTTGCATGTATACAAGAAGGGTTAAGCTTTAATGCCATCTAATCTAATATTCCCATGATGGGTTATGCTTTAATGCCATCTGATCTCTTATATCCATAATAGAAGACACGTACAGTATGAAAATGACCTGATATTAGCACTAGCATTATATCGCTAGCATTAGCAAGTTAGCATTAGCATTCAAACTTATACATTGCAGTACTTGCATGTATACAAGAGGACACGTACAGTATGAAATTGACCTGATATTAGCACTAGCATTAGATCGCTAGCATTAGCAAGTTAGCATTAGCATTCAAACTTAAACATTGCAGTACTTGCAAGTATACAAGAAGGGTGAAGCTTTAATGCCATCTAATCTAATATGCCCATGAAGGTATATGCTTTAATGCCATCTGATCTCTTATTTCCATCATAGAGGACACGTACTGTATGAAAATGACAAGATATTCGCACTAGCATTAAATCGCGAGCATTAGCAAGTTAGCATTAGCATTCAAACTTAAACTTGCTGTACTTGCATGTATACAAGAAGGGTTAAGCTTTAATGCCATCTAATCTGATAATCCCATGAAAGGTGAAGCTTTAATGCCATCTGATCTCTTATTTCCATCATAAAGGACACATACAGTATGAAAATGACCAGAAATTAGCAATAGCATTAGATCGATAGCATTAGCAAGTTAGCATTAGCATTCAAACTTAAACTTACTGTACTTGCATGTACACAAGAAGGGTTAAGCTTTAATGCTATCTAATCTGATATTCCCATGAAGGGTTATGCTTTAATGCCATCTGATCTCTTATATACATCATAGAGGACACGTACAGTATGAAAATGACCTGATATTAGCACTAGCATTAGATCGCTAGCATTAGCAATTAGCATTAGCATTCAAACTTCAACATTGCTGTATTTGCGTATATAAAGAAGGGTTAAGCTTTAAAGCCATCTAATTTCATAATCCCATGAAAGGTGATGCTTTAATGCCATCTGATCTCTTATTTCAATCATAAAGGACACATACAGTATGAAAATGACCAGAAATTAGCACTAGCATTAGATCGCTAGCATTAGCAAAATAGCATTAGCATTCAAACTTAAACTTACTGTACTTGCATGTATACAAGAAGGGTTAAGCTTTAATGCCATCTAATCTGATAATCCCATGAAAGGTGATACTTTAATGCCATCTGATCTCTTATTTCCATCACATACAGTATGAAAATGACCAGATATTACACTAGCATTAGATCGCTATTAGAAAAGCATTAGATTCAAACTTAAACTTGATATTTTAATGCCATCTAATCTAATATGCCCATTATGAATGCCATCTGATCTCTTATTTCCATTATAGATAAAGTATGTTAACAGATATTAGCACTAGCATTAGATTAGCATTCAAACTTAAACTTACTGTACTTGCATGTATACAAGAAGGGTTAAATGCCATCTAATCTGATATTCCCATGAAGGGTTATGCTTTAATGCCATCTTATCTCTTATATCCATCATAGAGGACACGTACAGTATGAAAATGACCAGATATTAGCACTAGCCTTAGATCGATAGCATTAGATAGTTAGCATTAGCATTGAAACTTAAACTTGCTATACTTGCATGTATACAACAAGGGTTATGCTTTAATGCCATCTGATTTCTTACTTCCATCATAGAGGACACGTACAGTATGAAAATGCCCAGATATTAGCACTAGCGTCAGATCGCTAGCATTAACAAGTTAGCATTAGCATTCAAACTTTAACATTGCTGTATTTGCATATATATAAGAAGGGTTAAGCTTTCATGCCATCTAATCTAATATGCCCATGAAGGTTTATGCTTTAATGCCATCTGATCTCTTATTTCCATCATAGAGGACACGTAAAGTATGAAAATGACCAGATATCAGCACTAGCAATAGATTCCTAACATTAGCAAGTCAGCATTAGCATTCAAACTTAAACAAGACTGTATTTGCGTGTATATAGAAGGGTTAAGCTTTAATGCCATCTGATCTCATAATCCCATGAATGGTGATGTTTTAATGCCATCTGATCTCTTATTTCCATCATAAAGTACAAATACAGTATGAAAATGACCAGAAATTAGCACTAGCATTAGATCAATAGCATTAGCAGGTTAGCATTAGCATTCAAACTTAAACCTGCTGTACTTGCATGTATACAAGAAGGGTTAAGCTTTAATGCCATCTAATCTGATATTCCCATGAAGGGTTCTGCTTTAATGCCATCTGATCTCTTATATACATCATAGAGGACACGTACAGTAAGAAAATGACCTGATATTAGCACTAGCATTATATCGCTAGCATTAGCAAGTTAGCATTAGCATTCAAACTTTAACATTGCTTTATTTGCGTATATAAAGAAGGGTTAAGCTTTAATGCCATCTAATCTCATAATCCCATGAAAGGTGATGCTTTAATGCCATCTGATCTCTTATTTCCATCATAAAGGACACTAACAGTATGAAAATGACCAGAAATTAGCTCTAGCATTAGATCGCTAGCATTAGCAAGTTAGCATTAGCATTCAAACATAAACTTGCATGTATACAAGAAGGGCTAAGCTTTAATGCCATCTAATCTAATATGCCCATGAAGGGTTATGCTTTAATGCCATCTGATCTCTTATTTCCATTATAGAGGACACGTACAGTATGAAAATGACCAGATATTAGCACTAGCATTAGATCGCTAGCATTAGCAAGTTAGCATTAGCATTCAAACATAAACTTGCATGTATACAAGAAGGGCTAAGCTTTAATGCCATCTGATCTCTTATTTCCATTATAGAGGACACGTACAGTATGAAAATGACTAGATATTAGCACTAGCATTAGATCGCTAGCATTAGCAAGTTAGCATTAGCATTCAAACTTAAACTTGCTGTACTTGCATGTATACAAGAAGGGTTAAGCTTTAATGGCACCTAATCTGATAATCCCATGAAGGGTTATGCTTTAATGCCATCTGATCTCTTATTTCCATCACAGACGACACTTACAGTATGAAAATGACCAGATATTAGCACTAGCATTAGATCGCTAGCATTAGCAAGTTAGCATTAGCATTCAAACTTAAACATTGCAGTATTTGCATGTATACAAGAAGGGTGAAGCTTTAATGCCATTTAATCTAATATGCCCATGAAGCGTTATGCTATAATGCCATTTGATTTCTTACTTCCATCATAGAGGACACGTACAGTATGAAAATGACCAGATATTAGCACTAGCGTCAGATCGCTAGCATTAACAAGTTAGCATTAGCATTCAAACTTTAACATTGCTGTATTTGCATATATACAAGAAGGGTTAAGCTTTAAAGCCCTCTAATCTAATATGCCCATGAAGGGTTATGCTTTAATGCCATCTGATCTCTTATTTCCATCATAGAGGACACCTACAGTATGAAAATGACCAGATATCAGCACTAGCAATAGATTGCTAGCATTAGCAAGTTAGCATTAGCATTCAAACTTAAACAAGACTGTATTTGCGTGTATAAAGAAGGGTTAAGCTTTAATGCCGTCTGATCTCATAATCCCATGAATGGTGATGTTTTAATGCCATCTGATTTCTTATTTCCATCATTAAGTTTAAATACAGTATGAAAATGACCAGAAATTAGCACTAGCATTAGATCAATAGCATTAGCAAGTTAGCAATAGCATTCAAACTTAAACATTGCAGTACTTGCATGTATACAAGAGGACACATACAGTATGAAATTGACCTGATATTAGCACTAGCATTAGATCGCTAGCATTAGCAAGTTAGCATTAGCATTCAAACTTAAACATTGCAGTACTTGCAAGTATACAAGAAGGGTGAAGCTTTAATGCAATCTAATCTAATATGCCCATGAAGGGATATGCTTTAATGCCATCTGATCTCTTATTTCCATCATAGACGACACTTACAGTATGAAAATGACCAAATATTAGCACTAGCATTAGATCGCTAGCATTAGCAAGTTAGCATTAGCATTCAAACTTTAACATTGCTTTATTTCCGTATATAAAGAAGGGTTAAGCTTTAATGCCATCTAATCTCATAATCCCATGAAAGGTGATGCTTTAATGCCATCTGATCTCTTATTTCAATCATAAAGGACACATACAGTATGAAAATGACCAGATATTAGCACTAGCATTAGATCGCTAGCATTAGCAAGTTAGCATTAGCATTCAAACTTAAACTTACTGTACTTGCATGTATACAAGAAGGGTTAAGCTTTAATGCCATCTAATCTAATATGCCCATGAAGGGTTATGCTTTAATGCCATCTGATCTCTTATTTCCATTATAGAGGACGCGTACAGTATGAAATTGACCAGATATTAGCACTAGCATTAGATCGATAGCATTAGCAAGTTAGCATTAGCATTCAAACTTAAACTTGCTGTACTTGCATGTATACAAGAAGGGTTAAGCTTTAATGCCATCTAATCTGATATTCCCATGAAGGGTAAAGCTTTAATGCCATCTGATCTCTTATATCCATCATAGAAGACACATACAGTATGAAAATGACCTGATATTAGCACTAGCATTAGATCGCTAGCATTAGCAAGTTAGCATTAGCATTCAAACTTAAACATTGCAGTACTTGCATGTATCAAAGAGGACACGTACAGTATGAAAATGACCTGATATTAGCACTAGCATTAGATCGCTAGCATTAGCAAGTTAGCATTAGCATTCAAACTTAAACTTGCTGTACTTGCATGTATACAAGAAGGGTGAAGCTTTAATGCCATCTAATCTAATATGCCCATGAAAGGTGATGGTTTAATGCCATCTGATCTCTTATTTCCAGTATAGAGGACACATAAAGTATGAAAATGACTAGATACTAGCACTAGCATTAGATCGCTAGCATTAGCAAAATAGCATTAGCATTCAAACTTAAACTTACTGTACTTGCATGTATACAAGAAGGGTTAAGCTTTAATGCCATCTAATCTGATATTCCCATGAAGGGTTTTGCTTTAATGCCATCTTATCTCTTATATCCATCATAGAGGACACGTACAGTATGAAAATGACCAGATATTAGCACTAGCATTAGATCGATAGCATTAGCAAGTTAGCATTAGCATTCAAACTTAAAGAAGACTGTATTTGCGTGTATAAAGAAGGGTTAATCTTTAATGCCATCTGATCTCTTATTTCCATCATCGAGGACACGTACTGTATGAAAATGACAAGATATTCGCACTAGCATTAAATCGCTAGCATTAGCAAGTTAGCATTAACATTCAAACTTAAACATGCTGTACTTGCATGTATACAAGAAGGGTGAAGCTTTAATGCCATCTAATCTAATATGCCCATGAAGGGTGATGCTTTAATGCCATCTAATCTGATATTCCCATGAAGGGTTATGCTTTAATGCCATCTGATCTCTTATATACATCATAGAGGACACAGACAGTATGAATATGACCTGATATTAGCACTAGCATTAGATCGCTAGCATTAGCAAGTTAGCATTAGCATTCAAACTTCAACATTGCTGTATTTGGGTATATAAAGAACGGTTAAGCTTCAAAGCCATCTAATCTCATAATCCCATGAAAGGTGATGCTTTAATGCCATCTGATCTCTTATTTCAAAAATAAAGGACACATACAGTATGAAAATGACCAGAAATTAGCACTAGCATTAGATCGCTAGCATTAACAAGTTAGCATTAGCATTCAAACTTAAACTTACTATACTTGGATGTATACAAGAAGGGTTAAGCTTTAATGCCATCTAATCTGATATTCCCCTGATATTCCCATAAAGGGTTATGCTTTAATGCCATCTGATCTCTTATATACATCATAGAGGACACGTACAGTATAAAAATGACCTGATATTAGCACTAGCATTAGATCGCTAGCATTAGCAAGTTAGCATTAGCATTCAAACTTTAACTTTGCTGTATTTGCATTTATACAAGAAGGGTTAAGCTTTAATGGCATCTAATCTAATATGCCCATGCTTTAATGCCATCTGATCTCTTATTTCCATTATAGAGGACACGTCCAGTATGAAAATGACCTGATATTAGCACTAGCATTAGATCGCTAGCATTAGCAAGTTAACATTAGCATTCAAACTTAAACATTGCAGTACTTGCAAGTATACAAGAAGGGTTAAGATTAAATGCCATCTAATGTAATATGCCCATGAAGGGATATGCTTTAATGCCATCTGATCTCTTATTTCCATCATAGAGGACACGTACTGTGTGAAAATGACAAGTTATTAGCACTAGCATTAAATCGCTAGCATCAGCAAGTTAGCATTAGCATTCAAAGTCAAACTTGCTGTTCTTGCATGTATACAAGAAGGGTTAAGATTTAATGGCATCTAATCTCTTGTTTCAATCATTAAGGACACATACAGTATGAAAATGACCAGAAATTAGCACTAGCATTAGATCGCTAGCATTAGCAAGTTAGCATTAGCATTCAAACTTAAACTTGGTGTACTTGCATGTATACAAGAAGGGTTAAGCTTTAATGACATCTAATCTGATAATCCCATGAAAAGTGATGCTTTAATGCCATCTGATCTCTTACTTCCATCATAAAGGACACATACAGTATGAAAATGACCAGAAATTAGCACTAGCATTAGATCGATAGCATTAGCAAGTTAGCATTAGCATTCAAACTTAAACTTTCTGTACTTGCATGTATACAAGAAGGGTTAAGCTTTAATGCCATCTAATCTGATATTCCCATGAAGAATTATGCTTTAATGCCATCTGATCTCTTATATACATCATAGAGGACACTTACAGTATGAAAATGACCTGATATTAGCACTAGCATTAGATCGCTAGCTTTAGCAAATTAGCATTAGCATTCAAACTTTAACATTGCTATATTTGCGTATATAAAGAAGGGTTAACTTTTAATGCCATCTTATCTCATAATCCAATGAAAGGTGATGCTTTTATGCCATCTGATCTCTTATTTCAATCATAAAGGACACATACAGTATGAAAATGACCAGAAATTAGCACTAGCATTAGATCGCTAGCATTAGCAAGTTAGCATTAGCATTCAAACTTAAACTTGCTGAACTTGCATGTATACAAGAAGGGTTAAGCTTTAATGCCATCTAATTTGATATTCCCATGTAGTGTTATGCTTTAATGCCATCTGATCTCTTATATACATCATAGAGGACACGTACAGTATGAAAATGACCTGATATTAGCACTAGCATTAGATCGCTAGCTTTAGCAAATTAGCATTAGCATTCAAACTTTAACATTGCTATATTTGGGTATATAAAGAAGGGTTAATTTTTAATGCCATCTAATCTCATAATCCAATGAAAGGTGATGCTTTAATGGCATCTGATCTCTTATTTCAATCAAAAAGGACACATACAGTATGAAAATGATCAGAAATTAGCACTAGAACTAGATCGCTAGCATTAGCAAGTTAGCATTAGCATTCAAACTTAAACTTGCTGTACTTGCATGTATACAAGAAGGGTTAAGCTTTAATGCCATCTAATCTGATAATCCCATGAAAGGTAATGCTTTAATGCCATCTGATCTCTTATTTCCATCATAAAGGACACATACAGTATGAAAATGACCAGAAATTAGCACTAGCATTAGATCGCTAGCATTAGCAAGTTAGCATTAGCATTCAAACTTTAACATTGCTGTATTTGCATTTATACAAGAAGGGTTAAGCTTTAATGCCAACTAATCTAATATGCCCATGAAGGGTTATGCTTTAATGCCATCTGATCTCTTATTTCCATCATAAAGGACACATACAGTATGAAAATTAACAGAAATTAGCACTAGCATTAGACCGATAGCATTAGCAAGTTAGCATTAGCATTCAAACTTAAACTTACTGTACTTGCATGTATACAAGAAGGGTTAAGCTTTAATGCTATCTAATCTGATATTCCCACGAAGGGTTATGCTTTAATGCCATCTGATCTCTTATATACATCATAGAGGACACGTACAGTATGAAAATGACCTGATATTAGCACTAGCATTAGATCGCTAGCATTAGCAAGTTAGCATTTGCATTCAAACTTTAACATTGCTATATTTATGTATATAAAGAAGGGTTAACTTTTAATGCCATCTAATCTCATAATCCAATGAAAGGTGATGCTTTTATGCCATCTGATCTCTTATTTCTATCATAAAGGACACATACAGTATGAAAATGAGCAGAAATTAGCACTAGCATTAGATCGCTAGCATTAGCAAGTTAGCATTAGCATTCAAACTTAAACATGCTGTACTTGCATGTATACAAGCAGGGTTAAGCTTTTAATGCCATCTAATCTGATATTCCCATGTAGGGTTATGCTTTAATGCCATCTGATCTCTTATATACATCATAGAGGACACGTACAGTATAAAAATGACCTGATATTAGCACTAGCATTAGATCGCTAGCATTAGCAAGTTAGCATTAGCATTCAAACTTTAACATTGCTGTATTTATGTATATAAAGAAGGGTTAACTTTTACTGCCATCTAATCTCATAATCCCATGAAAGGTGATGCTTTAATGGCATCTGATCTCTTATTTCAATCAAAAGGACACATACAGTATGAAAATGACCAGAAATTAGCACTAGCATTAGATCGCTAGCATTAGCAAGTTAGCATTAGCATTCAAACTTAAACTTGCTGTACTTGCATGTATACAAGAAGGGTTAAGCTTTAATGCCATCTAATCTGATAATCCCATGAAAGGTAATGCTTTAATGCCATCTGATGTCTTATTTCCATCATTAAGGACACATACAGTATGAAAATGAACAGAAATTAGCACTAGCATTAGATCGCTAGCATTAGCAAGTTAGCATTAGCATTCAAACTTTAACATTGCTGTATTTGCATTTATACAAGAAGGGTTAAGCTTTAATGCCATCTAATCTAATATGCCCATGAAGGGTTATGCTTTAATGCCATCTGATCTCTTATTTCTATTATAGAGGACACGTACAGTATGAAAATGACCAGATATTAGCACTAGCATTAGATCGCTAGCATCAGCAAGTTAGCATTAGCATTCAAACTTAAACTTGCCGTACTTGCATGTATACAAGAAGGGTGAAGCTTTAATGCCATCTAATCTAATATGCCCATGAAGGGTGATGCTTTAATGCCATCTGATCTCTTATTTCCATTATAGAGGACACATAAAGTATGAAAAATGACCAGATATTAGCACTAGCATTAGATCGCTAGCATTAGCAAAATAGAATTAGCATTCAAACTTAAACTTACTGTACTTGCATCTATACAAGAAGGGTTAAGCTTTAATGCTATCTAATCTGATATTCCCATGAAGGGTTATGATTTAATGCCATCTTATCTCTTATATCGATCATAGAGGACACGTGCAGCATTAAAATGAACAGATATTAGCACTAGCATTAGATCGATAGCATTAGCAAGTTAGCATTAGCATTCAAACTTAAACTTGCTGTACTTGCATGTATACAAGAAGGGTTATGCTTTAATGCCATCTGATCTCTTATTTCCATCATAGAGGACACGTACAGAATGAAAATGACGAAATATTAGCACTAGCATTAGATCGCTAGAATTAGCAAGTTAGCATTAGCATTCAAACTTAAACTTGCTGTACTTGAATGTATACAAGAAGGGTTAAGCTTTAATGCCATCTAATCTGATAATCCCATGAAAGGCGATGCTTTAATGCCATCTGATCTCTTATTTCCATCATAAAGGACACATACAGTATGAAAATGACCAGAAATTAGCACTAGCATTAGACCGATAGCATTAGCAAGTTAGCATTAGCATTCAAACTTAAACTTACTGTACTTGCATGTATACAAGAAGGGTTAAGCTTTAATGCTATCTAATCTGATATTCCCATGAAGGGTTATGCTTTAATACCATCTGATCTCTTATATACATCATAGAGGACACGTACAGTATGAAAATGACCTGATATTAGCAATAGCATTAGATCGCTAGCATTAGCAAGTTAGCATTAGCATTCAAACTTTAACATTGCTGTATTTGCGTATATAAAGAAGGGTTAAGCTTTAATGCCATCTAATGTCATAATCCCATGAAAGGTGATGCTTTAATGCCATCTGATCTCTTGTTTCAATCATAAAGGACACATACAGTATGAAAATGAGCAGAAATTAGCACTAGCATTAGATCGCTAGCATTAGCAAGTTAGCATTAGCATTCAAACTTAAACATTGCAGTACTTGCAAGTATACAAGAAGGGTTAAGGTTTAATGCCATCTAATATAATATGCCCATGAAGGGATATGCTTTAATGCCATCTGATCTCTTATTTCCATCATAGAGGACATGTACTGTATGAAAATGACAAGATATTAGCACTAGCATTAAATCGCTACCATCAGCATCTTAGCATTAGCATTCAAACTTAAACTTTCTTTTCTTGCATGTATACAAGAAGGATTAAGATTTAATGGCATCTAATCTGATATTCCCATGAAGGGTTATGCTTTAATGCCATCTGATCTCTTATATACATCATAAAGGACACATACAGTATGAAAATGACCAGAAATTAGCACTAGCATTAGATCGCTAGCATTAACAAGTTAGCATTAGCATTCAAACTTAAACTTACTATACTTGGATGTATACAAGAAGGGTTAAGCTTTAATGCCATCTAATCTGATATTCCCCTGATATTCCCATAAAGGGTTATGCTTTAATGCCATCTGATCTCTTATATACATCATAGAGGACACGTAGAGTATAAAAATGACCTGATATTTGCACTAGCATTCGATCGCTAGCATTAGCAAGTTAGCATTAGCATTCAAACTTTAACATTGCTGTATTTGCATTTATACAAGAAGGGTTAAGCTTTAATGGCATCTAATCTAATATGCCCATGCTTTAATGCCATCTGATCTCTTATTTCCATTATAGAGGACACGTCCAGTATGAAAATGACCTGATATTAGCACTAGCATTAGATCGCTAGCATTAGCAAGTTAACATTAGCATTCAAACTTAAACATTGCAGTACTTGCAAGTATACAAGAAGGGTTAAGATTAAATGCCATCTAATGTAATATGCCCATGAAGGGATATGCTTTAATGCCATCTGATCTCTTATTTCCATCATAGAGGACACGTGCTGTGTGAAAATGACAAGTTATTAGCACTAGCATTAAATCGCTAACATCAGCAAGTTAGCATTAGCATTCAAAGTCAAACTTGCTGTTCTTGCATGTATACAAGAAGGGTTAAGATTTAATGGCATCTAATCTCTTGTTTCAATCATTAAGACACATACAGTATGAAAATGACCAGAAATTAGCACTAGCATTAGATCGCTAGCATTAGCAAGTTAGCATTAGCATTCAAACTTAAACTTGGTGTACTTGCATGTATACAAGAAGGGTGAAGCTTTAATGCCATCTAATCTAATATGCCCATCAAGGCTGATGCTTTAATGCCATCTGATCTCTTATTTCCATTATAGAGGACACATAAAGTATGAAAATGACCAGATATTAGCACTAGCATTAGATCGCTAGCATTAGCAAAATAGCATTAGCATTCAAACTTAAACTTACTGTACTTGCATGTATACAAGAAGGGTTAAGCTTTAATGCCATCTTATCTGATATTCCCATGAAGGGTTAGGCTTTAATGCCATCTTTTTCTCTTATATCCATCATAGGACACGTACAGTATGAAAATGACCAGATATTAGCACGAGCATTAGATCGATAGCATTAGCAAGTTAACATTAGCATTCAAATTAAACTTGCTGTACTTGCATGTATACAAGAAAGGTTATGCTTTCATGCCATCTGATCAATCATAGAAAGGTATAAAATGCGAGATATTAGCACTAGCATTAGATCCATCATTAGAAGTTAACATTAGCATTCAAACTTATTTCCACTTGCATGTATACAAGAGGAATGCCATCTAATCTGATAATCCCATGAAAGGTGATGCTTTAATGCCATCTGATCTCTTATTTCCATCATAAAGCACATACAGTATGAAAATGACCATTAGCACTAGCATTAGATCGATAGCATTAGCAAGTTAGCATTAGCATTCAAACTTAAACTTACTGTACTTGCATGTATACAAGAAGGGTTAAGCTTTAATGCCATCTAATCTGATATTCCCATGAAGGGTTATGCTTTAATGCCATCTGATCTCTTATTTCCATCAAAAAGGACACATACAGTATGAAAATGACCTAGAAATTAGCACTTAGCATTAGATCGATAGCATTAGATTAGCATTAGCATTCAAACTTAAACTTACTGTACTTGCATGTATATGAAAATGAAGGGTTAAGCTTTAATGCCATTTAATCTGATATTCCCATGAAGGGTTATGCTTTTATGCCATCTGATCTTGCATCAAAAAGGACAAGTACAGTATGAAAATGACCTGATATTAGCACTAGCATTAGATCGCTAGCATTAGCAAGTTAGCATTAGCATTCAAACTTTAACATTGCTGTATTTGCGTATATAAAGAAGGGTAAAGCTTTAATGCCATTTAATCTCATAATCCCATGAAAGGTGATGCTTTAATGCCATCTGATCTCTTGTTTCAATCATATAGGACACATACAGTATGAAAATGACCAGAAATTAGCACTAGCATTAGATCGCTAGCATTAGCAAGTTAGCATTAGCATTCAAACTTTAACATTGCTGTATTTGCATTTATGCAAGAAGGGGTTAAACTTTAATGCCATCTAATCTAATATGCCCATGAAGGGTTACGCTTTAATGCCATCTGATCTCTTATTTCCATTATAGAGGACACGTACAGTATGAAAATGACCAGATATTAGCACCAGCATTAGATCGCTAGCATTAGCAAGTTAGCATTAGCATTCAAACTTAAACTTGCTGTACTTGCATGAATACAAGAAGCGTGAAGCTTTAATGCCATCTAATTTGATATTCCCATGTAGTGTTATGCTTTAATGCCATCTGATCTCTTATATACATCATAGAGGACACGTACAGTATGAAAATGACCTGATATTAGCACTAGCATTAGATCGCTAGCTTTAGCAAATTAGCATTAGCATTCAAACTTTAACATTGCTATATTTGGGTATATAAAGAAGGGTTAATTTTTAATGCCATCTAATCTCATAATCCAATGAAAGGTGATGCTTTAATGGCATCTGATCTCTTATTTCAATCAAAAAGGACACATACAGTATGAAAATGATCAGAAATTAGCACTAGAACTAGATCGCTAGCATTAGCAAGTTAGCATTAGCATTCAAACTTAAACTTGCTGTACTTGCATGTATACAAGAAGGGTTAAGCTTTAATGCCATCTAATCTGATAATCCCATGAAAGGTAATGCTTTAATGCCATCTGATCTCTTATTTCCATCATAAAGGACACATACAGTATGAAAATGACCAGAAATTAGCACTAGCATTAGATCGCTAGCATTAGCAAGTTAGCATTAGCATTCAAACTTTAACATTGCTGTATTTGCATTTATACAAGAAGGGTTAAGCTTTAATGCCAACTAATCTAATATGCCCATGAAGGGTTATGCTTTAATGCCATCTGATCTCTTATTTCCATCATAAAGGACACATACAGTATGAAAATTAACAGAAATTAGCACTAGCATTAGACCGATAGCATTAGCAAGTTAGCATTAGCATTCAAACTTAAACTTACTGTACTTGCATGTATACAAGAAGGGTTAAGCTTTAATGCTATCTAATCTGATATTCCCACGAAGGGTTATGCTTTAATGCCATCTGATCTCTTATATACATCATAGAGGACACGTACAGTATGAAAATGACCTGATATTAGCACTAGCATTAGATCGCTAGCATTAGCAAGTTAGCATTTGCATTCAAACTTTAACATTGCTATATTTGCGTATATAAAGAAGGGTTAACTTTTAATGCCATCTAATCTCATAATCCAATGAAAGGTGATGCTTTTATGCCATCTGATCTCTTATTTCAATCATAAAGGACACATACAGTATGAAAATGAGCAGAAATTAGCACTAGCATTAGATCGCTAGCATTAGCAAGTTAGCATTAGCATTCAAACTTAAACATGCTGTACTTGCATGTATACAAGCAGGGTTAAGCTTTAATGCCATCTAATCTGATATTCCCATGTAGGGTTATGCTTTAATGCCATCTGATCTCTTATATACATCATAGAGGACACGTACAGTATAAAAATGACCTGATATTAGCACTAGCATTAGATCGCTAGCATTAGCAAGTTAGCATTAGCATTCAAACTTTAACATTGCTGTATTTGCGTATATAAAGAAGGGTTAACTTTTACTGCCATCTAATCTCATAATCCCATGAAAGGTGATGCTTTAATGGCATCTGATCTCTTATTTCAATCAAAAAGGACACATACAGTATGAAAATGACCAGAAATTAGCACTAGCATTAGATCGCTAGCATTAGCAAGTTAGCATTAGCATTCAAACTTAAACTTGCTGTACTTGCATGTATACAAGAAGGGTTAAGCTTTAATGCCATCTAATCTGATAATCCCATGAAAGGTAATGCTTTAATGCCATCTGATGTCTTATTTCCATCATTAAGGACACATACAGTATGAAAATGAACAGAAATTAGCACTAGCATTAGATCGCTAGCATTAGCAAGTTAGCATTAGCATTCAAACTTTAACATTGCTGTATTTGCATTTATACAAGAAGGGTTAAGCTTTAATGCCATCTAATCTAATATGCCCATGAAGGGTTATGCTTTAATGCCATCTGATCTCTTATTTCTATTATAGAGGACACGTACAGTATGAAAATGACCAGATATTAGCACTAGCATTAGATCGCTAGCATCAGCAAGTTAGCATTAGCATTCAAACTTAAACTTGCCGTACTTGCATGTATACAAGAAGGGTGAAGCTTTAATGCCATCTAATCTAATATGCCCATGAAGGGTGATGCTTTAATGCCATCTGATCTCTTATTTCCATTATAGAGGACACATAAAGTATGAAAATGACCAGATATTAGCACTAGCATTAGATCGCTAGCATTAGCAAAATAGAATTAGCATTCAAACTTAAACTTACTGTACTTGCATGTATACAAGAAGGGTTAAGCTTTAATGCTATCTAATCTGATATTCCCATGAAGGGTTATGATTTAATGCCATCTTATCTCTTATATCGATCATAGAGGACACGTGCAGCATTAAAATGAACAGATATTAGCACTAGCATTAGATCGATAGCATTAGCAAGTTAGCATTAGCATTCAAACTTAAACTTGCTGTACTTGCATGTATACAAGAAGGGTTATGCTTTAATGCCATCTGATCTCTTATTTCCATCATAGAGGACACGTACAGAATGAAAATGACGAAATATTAGCACTAGCATTAGATCGCTAGAATTAGCAGTTAGCATTAGCATTCAAACTTAAACTTGCTGTACTTGAATGTATACAAGAAGGGTTAAGCTTTAATGCCATCTAATCTGATAATCCCATGAAAGGCGATGCTTTAATGCCATCTGATCTCTTATTTCCATCATAAAGGACACATACAGTATGAAAATGACCAGAAATTAGCACTAGCATTAGACCGATAGCATTAGCAAGTTAGCATTAGCATTCAAACTTAAACTTACTGTACTTGCATGTATACAAGAAGGGTTAAGCTTTAATGCTATCTAATCTGATATTCCCATGAAGGGTTATGCTTTAATACCATCTGATCTCTTATATACATCATAGAGGACACGTACAGTATGAAAATGACCTGATATTAGCAATAGCATTAGATCGCTAGCATTAGCAAGTTAGCATTAGCATTCAAACTTTAACATTGCTGTATTTATATATATAAAGAAGGGTTAAGCTTTAATGCCATCTAATGTCATAATCCCATGAAAGGTGATGCTTTAATGCCATCTGATCTCTTGTTTCAATCATAAAGGACACATACAGTATGAAAATGAGCAGAAATTAGCACTAGCATTAGATCGCTAGCATTAGCAAGTTAGCATTAGCATTCAAACTTAAACATTGCAGTACTTGCAAGTATACAAGAAGGGTTAAGGTTTAATGCCATCTAATATAATATGCCCATGAAGGGATATGCTTTAATGCCATCTGATCTCTTATTTCCATCATAGAGGACATGTACTGTATGAAAATGACAAGATATTAGCACTAGCATTAAATCGCTACCATCAGCATCTTAGCATTAGCATTCAAACTTAAACTTTCTTTTCTTGCATGTATACAAGAAGGATTAAGATTTAATGGCATCTAATCTGATATTCCCATGAAGGGTTATGCTTTAATGCCATCTGATCTCTTATATACATCATAAAGGACACATACAGTATGAAAATGACCAGAAATTAGCACTAGCATTAGATCGCTAGCATTAACAAGTTAGCATTAGCATTCAAACTTAAACTTACTATACTTGGATGTATACAAGAAGGGTTAAGCTTTAATGCCATCTAATCTGATATTCCCTGATATTCCCATAAAGGGTTATGCTTTAATGCCATCTGATCTCTTATATACATCATAGAGGACACGTAGAGTATAAAAATGACCTGATATTTGCACTAGCATTCGATCGCTAGCATTAGCAAGTTAGCATTAGCATTCAAACTTTAACATTGCTGTATTTGCATTTATACAAGAAGGGTTAAGCTTTAATGGCATCTAATCTAATATGCCCATGCTTTAATGCCATCTGATCTCTTATTTCCATTATAGAGGACACGTCCAGTATGAAAATGACCTGATATTAGCACTAGCATTAGATCGCTAGCATTAGCAAGTTAACATTAGCATTCAAACTTAAACATTGCAGTACTTGCAAGTATACAAGAAGGGTTAAGATTAAATGCCATCTAATGTAATATGCCCATGAAGGGATATGCTTTAATGCCATCTGATCTCTTATTTCCATCATAGAGGACACGTACTGTGTGAAAATGACAAGTTATTAGCACTAGCATTAAATCGCTAACATCAGCAAGTTAGCATTAGCATTCAAAGTCAAACTTGCTGTTCTTGCATGTATACAAGAAGGGTTAAGATTTAATGGCATCTAATCTCTTGTTTCAATCATTAAGGACACATACAGTATGAAAATGACCAGAAATTAGCACTAGCATTAGATCGCTAGCATTAGCAAGTTAGCATTAGCATTCAAACTTAAACTTGGTGTACTTGCATGTATACAAGAAGGGTGAAGCTTTAATGCCATCTAATCTAATATGCCCATCAAGGCTGATGCTTTAATGCCATCTGATCTCTTATTTCCATTATAGAGGACACATAAAGTATGAAAATGACCAGATATTAGCACTAGCATTAGATCGCTAGCATTAGCAAAATAGCATTAGCATTCAAACTTAAACTTACTGTACTTGCATGTATACAAGAAGGGTTAAGCTTTAATGCCATCTTATCTGATATTCCCATGAAGGGTTAGGCTTTAATGCCATCTTTTCTCTTATATCCATCATAGAGGACACGTACAGTATGAAAATGACCAGATATTAGCACGAGCATTAGATCGATAGCATTAGCAAGTTAACATTAGCATTCAAATTAAACTTGCTGTACTTGCATGTATACAAGAAAGGTTATGCTTTCATGCCATCTGATCTCTTATTTCCATCATAGAGGACACGTACAGTATGAAAATGACGAGATATTAGCACTAGCATTAGATCGCTAGCATTAGCAAGTTAACATTAGCATTCAAACTTAAACTTGCTGTACTTGCATGTATACAAGAAGTGTTAAGCTTTAATGCCATCTAATCTGATAATCCCATGAAAGGTGATGCTTTAATGCCATCTGATCTCTTATTTCCATCATAAAGGACACATACAGTATGAAAATGACCAGAAATTAGCACTAGCATTAGATCGATAGCATTAGCAAGTTAGCATTAGCATTCAAACTTAAACTTACTGTACTTGCATGTATACAAGAAGGGTTAAGCTTTAATGCCATCTAATCTGATATTCCCATGAAGGGTTATGCTTTTATGCCATCTGATCTCTTATATACATCAAAAAGGACAAGTACAGTATGAAAATGACCTGATATTAGCACTAGCATTAGATCGCTAGCATTAGCAAGTTAGCATTAGCATTCAAACTTTAACATTGCTGTATTTGCGTATATAAAGAAGGGTAAAGCTTTAATGCCATTTAATCTCATAATCCCATGAAAGGTGATGCTTTAATGCCATCTGATCTCTTGTTTCAATCATATAGGACACATACAGTATGAAAATGACCAGAAATTAGCACTAGCATTAGATCGCTAGCATTAGCAAGTTAGCATTAGCATTCAAACTTTAACATTGCTGTATTTGCATTTATGCAAGAAGGGTTAAGCTTTAATGCCATCTAATCTAATATGCCCATGAAGGGTTACGCTTTAATGCCATCTGATCTCTTATTTCCATTATAGAGGACACGTACAGTATGAAAATGACCAGATATTAGCACCAGCATTAGATCGCTAGCATTAGCAAGTTAGCATTAGCATTCAAACTTAAACTTGCTGTACTTGCATGAATACAAGAAGCGTGAAGCTTTAATGCCATCTAATTTGATATTCCCATGTAGTGTTATGCTTTAATGCCATCTGATCTCTTATATACATCATAGAGGACACGTACAGTATGAAAATGACCTGATATTAGCACTAGCATTAGATCGCTAGCTTTAGCAAATTAGCATTAGCATTCAAACTTTAACATTGCTATATTTGGGTATATAAAGAAGGGTTAATTTTTAATGCCATCTAATCTCATAATCCAATGAAAGGTGATGCTTTAATGGCATCTGATCTCTTATTTCAATCAAAAAGGACACATACAGTATGAAAATGATCAGAAATTAGCACTAGAACTAGATCGCTAGCATTAGCAAGTTAGCATTAGCATTCAAACTTAAACTTGCTGTACTTGCATGTATACAAGAAGGGTTAAGCTTTAATGCCATCTAATCTGATAATCCCATGAAAGGTAATGCTTTAATGCCATCTGATCTCTTATTTCCATTATAGAGGACACGTACAGTATGAAAATGACCAGATATTAGCACCAGCATTAGATCGCTAGCATTAGCAAGTTAGCATTAGCATTCAAACTTAAACTTGCTGTACTTGCATGAATACAAGAAGCGTGAAGCTTTAATGCCATCTAATCTAATATGCCCATGAAGGGTTATGCTTTAATGCCATCTTATCTCTTATATCCATCATAAAGGACACGTACAGTATGAAAATGACCAGATATTAGCACAAGCATTAGATCGATAGCATTAGCAAGTTAGCATTAGCATTCAAACTTAAACTTACTGTACTTGCATGTATGCAAGAAGGGTTAATCTTTAATGCCATCTAATCTGATATTCCCCTGATATTCCCATGAAGGGTTATGCTTTTATGGCATCTGATCTCTTATATACATCAAAAAGGACAAGTACAGTATGAAAATGACCTGATATTAGCACTAGCATTAGATCGCTAGCATTAGCAAGTTAGCATTAGCATTCAAACTTTAACATTGCTGTATTTGCGTATATGAAGAAGGGTAAAGCTTTCATGCCATTTAATCTCATAATCCCATGAAAGGTGATGCTTTAATGCCATCTGATCTCTTGTTTCAATCATAAAGGACACATACAGTATGAAAATGACCAGAAATTAGCACTAGCATTAGATCGCTAGCATTAGCAAGTTAGCATTAGCATTCAAACTTTAACATTGCTGTATTTGCATTTATGCAAGAAGGGTTAAGCTTTAATGCCATCTAATCTAATATGCCCATAAAGGGTTATGCTTTAATGCCATCTGATCTCTTATTTCCATTATAGAGGACACGTACAGTATGAAAATGACCAGATATTAGCACCAGCATTAGATCGCTAGCATTAGCAAGTTAGCATTAGCATTCAAACTTAAACTTGCTGTACTTGCATGAATACAAGAAGCGTGAAGCTTTTATGCCATCTAATCTAATATGCCCATGAAGGGTTATGCTTTAATGCCATCTTATCTCTTATATCCATCATAAAGGACACGTACAGTATGAAAATGACCAGATATTAGCACCAGTATTAGATCGCTAGCATTAGCAAGTTAGCATTAGCATTCAAACTTAAACTTACTGTACTTGCATGTATGCAAGAAGGGTTAATCTTTAATGCCATCTAATCTGATATTCCCCTGATATTCCGATCAAGGGTTATGCTTTAATGCCATCTGATCTCTTATATACATCATAGAGGACACGTACAGTATGAAAATGACCTGATATTAGCACTAGCATGAGATCGCTAGCATTAGCAAGTTAGCATTAGCATTCAAACTTTAACATTGCTGTATTTGCTTTTATACAAGAAGGGTTAAGCTTTAATGCCGTCTAATCTAATATGCCCATGAAGGGTTATGCTTTAATGCCATATGATCTCTTATTTCCATTATAGAGGACACGTACAGTATGAAAATGACCAGATATTAGCACCAGCATTAGATCGCTAGCATTAGCAAGTTAGCATTAGCATTCAAACTTAAACTTGCTGTACTTGCATGTATACAAGAAGGGTGAAGCTTTAATGCCATCTAATCTAATATGCCCATGAAGGTTGATGCTTTAATGCCCTCTGATCTCTTATTTCCATTATAGAGGACACATAAAGTATGAAAATAACCAGATATTAGCACTAGCATTAGATCGCTAGCATTAGCAAAATAGCATTAGCATTCAAACTTAAACTTACTGTACTAGCATGTATACAAAAAGGGTAAAGCTTTAATGCCATCTAATCTGATATTACCATGAAGGGTATTGCTTTAATGCCATCTTATCTCTTATATCCATCATAGAGGACACGTACAGTATGAAAATGACCAGATATTAGCACTAGCATTAGATCGATAGCATTAGCAAGTTAGCATTAGCATTCAAACTTAAACTTGCTGTACTTGCATGTATACAGGAAGGGTTATGCTTTAATGCCATCTGATCTCTTATTTCCATCATAGAGGACACGGACAGTATGAAAATGACGAGATATTAGCACTAGCATTAGATCGCTAGCATTAGCAAGTTAGCATTAGAATTCAAACTTAAACTTGCTGTACTTGCATGTATACAAGAAGGGTTAAGCTTTAATGACATCTAATCTGATAATCCCATGAAAGGTGATGCTTTAATGCCATCTGATCTCTTACTTCCATCATAAAGGACACATACAGTATGAAAATGACCAGAAATTAGCACTAGCATTAGATCGATAGCATTAGCAAGTTAGCATTAGCATTCAAACTTAAACTTTCTGTACTTGCATGTATACAAGAAGGGTTAAGCTTTAATGCCATCTAATCTGATATTCCCATGAAGAATTATGCTTTAATGCCATCTGATCTCTTATATACATCATAGAGGACACTTACAGTATGAAAATGACCTGATATTAGCACTAGCATTAGATCGCTAGCTTTAGCAAGTTAGCATTAGCATTCAAACTTTAACATTGCTATATTTGCGTATATAAAGAAGGGTTAACTTTTAATGCCATCTTATCTCATAATCCAATGAAAGGTGATGCTTTTATGCCATTTGATCTCTTATTTCAATCATAAAGGACACATACAGTATGAAAATGACCAGAAATTAGCACTAGCATTAGATCGCGAGCATTAGCAAGTTAGCATTAGCATTCAAACTTAAACTTGCTGTACTTGCATGTATACAAGAAGGGTTAAGCTTTAATGCCATCTAATTTGATATTCCCATGTAGTGTTATGCTTTAATGCCATCTGATCTCTTATTTCCATCATAAAGGACACATACAGTATGAAAATGACCAGAAATTAGCACTAGCATTAGATCGCTAGCATTAGCAAGTTAGCATTAGCATTCAAACTTTAACATTGCTGTATTTGCATTTATACAAGAAGGGTTAAGCTTTAATGCCAACTAATCTAATATGCCCATGAAGGGTTATGCTTTAATGCCATCTGATCTCTTATTTCCATCATAAAGGACACATACAGTATGAAAATTAACAGAAATTAGCACTAGCATTAGACCGATAGCATTAGCAAGTTAGCATTAGCATTCAAACTTAAACTTACTGTACTTGCATGTATACAAGAAGGGTTAAGCTTTAATGCTATCTAATCTGATATTCCCACGAAGGGTTATGCTTTAATGCCATCTGATCTCTTATATACATCATAGAGGACACGTACAGTATGAAAATGACCTGATATTAGCACTAGCATTAGATCGCTAGCATTAGCAAGTTAGCATTTGCATTCAAACTTTAACATTGCTATATTTAAATATAAAGAAGGGTTAACTTTAATGCCATCTAATCTCATAATCCAATGAAAGGTGATGCTTTTATGCCATCTGATCTCTTATTTCAATCATAAAGGACACATACAGTATGAAAATGAGCAGAAATTAGCACTAGCATTAGATCGCTAGCATTAGCAAGTTAGCATTAGCATTCAAACTTAAACTTGCTGTACTTGCATGTATACAAGCAGGGTTAAGCTTTAATGCCATCTAATCTGATATTCCCATGTAGGGTTATGCTTTAATGCCATCTGATCTCTTATATACATCATAGAGGACACGTACAGTATAAAAATGACCTGATATTAGCACTAGCATTAGATCGCTAGCATTAGCAAGTTAGCATTAGCATTCAAACTTTAACATTGCTGTATTTGCGTATATAAAGAAGGGTTAACTTTTACTGCCATCTAATCTCATAATCCCATGAAAGGTGATGCTTTAATGGCATCTGATCTCTTATTTCAATCAAAAAGGACACATACAGTATGAAAATGACCAGAAATTAGCACTAGCATTAGATCGCTAGCATTAGCAAGTTAGCATTAGCATTCAAACTTAAACTTGCTGTACTTGCATGTATACAAGAAGGGTTAAGCTTTAATGCCATCTAATCTGATAATCCCATGAAAGGTAATGCTTTAATGCCATCTGATCTCTTATTTCCATCATTAAGGACACATACAGTATGAAAATGACCAGAAATTAGCACTAGCATTAGATCGCTAGCATTAGCAAGTTAGCATTAGCATTCAAACTTTAACATTGCTGTATTTGCATTTATACAAGAAGGGTTAAGCTTTAATGCCATCTAATCTAATATGCCCATGAAGGGTTATGCTTTAATGCCATCTGATCTCTTATTTCTATTATAGAGGACACGTACAGTATGAAAATGACCAGATATTAGCACTAGCATTAGATCGCTAGCATCAGCAAGTTAGCATTAGCATTCAAACTTAAACTTGCCGTACTTGCATGTATACAAGAAGGGTTAAGCTTTAATGCCATCTAATCTAATATGCCCATGAAGGGTGATGCTTTAATGCCATCTGATCTCTTATTTCCATTATAGAGGACACATAAAGTATGAAAATGACCAGATATTAGAACTAGCATTAGATCGCTAGCATTAGCAAAATAGCATTAGCATTCAAACTTAAACTTACTGTACTTGCATGTATACAAGAAGGGTTAAGCTTTAATGCTATCTAATCTGATATTCCCATGAAGGGTTATGATTTAATGCCATCTTATCTCTTATATCGATCATAGAGGACACGTGCAGCATTAAAATGAACAGATATTAGCACTAGCATTAGATCGATAGCATTAGCAAGTTAGCATTAGCATTCAAACTTAAACTTGCTGTACTTGCATGTATACAAGAAGGGTTAAGCTTTAATGCCATCTAATCTGATAATCCCATGAAAGGTGATGCTTTAATGCCATCTGATCTCTTATTTCCATCATAAAGGACACATACAGTATGAAAATGACCAGAAATTAGCACTAGCATTAGACCGATAGCATTAGCAAGTTAGCATTAGCATTCAAACTTAAACATTGCAGTACTTGCAAGTATACAAGAAGGGTTAAGGTTTAATGCCATCTAATATAATATGCCCATGAAGGGATATGCTTTAATGCCATCTGATCTCTTATTTCCATCATAGAGGACATGAACTGTATGAAAATGACAAGATATTAGCACTAGCATTAAATCGCTACCATCAGCATGTTAGCATTAGCATTCAAACTTAAACTTTCTGTTCTTGCATGTATACAAGAAGGATTAAGATTTAATGGCATCTAATCTGATATTCCCATGAAGGGTTATGCTTTAATGCCATCTGATCTCTTATATACATCATAAAGGACACGTACAGTATGAAAATGACCAGAAATTAGCACTAGCATTAGATCGCTAACATTAGCAAGTTAGCATTAGCATTCAAACTTAAACTTACTGTACTTGCATATATACAAGAAGGGTTAAGCTTTAATGCCGTCTAATCTGATATTCCCATGAAGGGTTATGCTTTAATGCCATCTGATCTCTTATATACATCATAGAGGACACTTACAGTATGAAAATGACCTGATATTAGCACTAGCATTAGATCGCTAGCATTAGCATGTTAGCATTAGCATTCAAACTTTAACATTGCTGTATTTGCATTTATACAATTAGGGTTAAGCTTTAATTCCATCTAATCTAATATGGTCATGAAGGGTGATGCTTTAATGCCATCTGATCTCTTATTTCCATTATAGAGGACACGTACAGTATGAAAATGAACAGATATTAGCACCAGCATTAGACCGCTAGCATTAGCAAGTAAGCATTAGCATTCAAACTTAAACTTGCTGTACTTGCATGTATACAAGAAGGGTGAAGCTTTAATGCAATCTAATCTAATATGCCCATCAAGGGTGATGCTTTAATGCCATCTGATCTCTTATTTCCATTATAGAGGACACATAAAGTATGAAAATGACCAGATATTAGCACTAACATTAGATCGCTAGCATTAGCAAGTTAGCATTAGCATTCAAACTTAAACTTGCTGTACTTGCATGTATACAAGAAGTGTTAAGCTTTAATGCCATCTAATCTGATATTCCCATGAAGGGTTATGCTTTAATGCCATCTGATCTCTTATATACATCATAAAGGACACGTACAGTATGAAAATGACCTGATATTAGCACTAGCATTAGATCGCTAGCATTAGCAAGTTAGCATTAGCATTCAAACTTTAACATTGCTGTATTTGCGTATATAAAGAAGGGTAAAGCTTTAATGCCATCTAATCTCATAATCCCATGAAAGGTGATGCTTTAATGCCATCTGATCTCTAGTTTCAATCATAAAGGACACATACAGTATGAAAATGACCAGAAATTAGCACTAGCATTAGATCGCTAACATTAGCAAGTTAGCATTAGCATTCAAACTTAAACTTACTGTACTTACATGTATACAAGAAGGGTTAAGCTTTAATGCCGTCTAATCTGATATTCCCATGAAGGGTTATGCTTTAATGCCATCTGATCTCTTATATACATCACAGAGGACACGTAAGGTATGAAAATGACCTGATATTAGCACTAGCATTAGATCGCTAGCATTAGCAAGTTAGCATTAGCATTCAAACTTAAACTTGCTGTACTTGCATGTATACAAGAAGCGTGAAGCTTAAATGCCATCTAATCTAATATGCCCATGAAGGGTGATGCTTTAATGCCCTCTGATCTCTTATTTCCATTATAGAGGACACATAAAGTATGAAAATGACCAGATATTAGCACTATCATTAGATCGCTAGCATTAGCAAAATAGCATTAGCATTCAAACTTAAACTTACTGTACTTGCATGTATACAAGAAGGGTTAAGCTTTAATGCCATCTAATCTGATATTCCCATGAAGGGTTATGCTTTAATGCCATCTTATCTCTTATATCCATCATAGAGGACACGTACAGTATGAAAATGACCAGATATTAGCACTAGCATTAGATCGATAGCATTAGCAAGTTAGCATTAGCATTCAAACTTAAACTTGCTGTACTTGCATGTATACAAGAGGGTTGAAGCTTTAATGCCATCTATCTTTAATGCATGATCTGAATGCCATCTGATCTCTTATTTCCATCATAGAGGACACGTACAGTATGAAAATGACCAGATATTAGCACTAGCATTAGATCGCTAGCATTAGCAAGTTAGCATTAGCATTCAAACTTAAACTTGCTGTACTTGCATGTATACAAGAGGTGTTAAGCTTTAATGCCATCTAATCTGATAATCCCATGAAAGGTGATGCTTTAATGCCATCTGATCTCTTATTTCCATCATAAAGGACACGTTCAGTATGAAAATGACCAGAAATTAGCACTAGCATTAGATCGATAGCATTAGCAAGTTAGCATTAGCATTCAAACTTTAACATTGCTGTATTTGCGTATATAAAGAAGGGTTAACTTTTAATGCCATCTAATCACATAATCCCATGAAAGGTAATGCTTTAATGCCACCTGATCTCTTATTTCAATCATAAAGGAAACATACAGTATGAAAATGACCAGAAATTAGCACTAGCATTAGATCGCTAGCATTAGCAAGTTAGCATTAGCATTCAAACTTAAACTTGCTGTATTTGCATGTATAAAGAAGGGTTAACTTTTAATGCCATCTAATCTGATATTCCCATGAAGGGTTATGCTTTAATGCCATCTGATCTCTTATTTACATCATAAAGGACACATTCAGTATGAAAATGACCAGAAATTAGCACTAGCATTAGATCGCTAGCATTAGCAAGTTAGCATTAGCATTCAAACTTTAACTTGCTGTATTTGCATGTATACAAGAAGGGTTAACTTTAATGCCATCTAATCTCATAATCCCATGAAGGGTGATGCTTAATGCCATCTGATCTCTAATTTCCATTATAAAGGACACATAAAGTATGAAAATGACCAGATATTAGCACTAGCATTAGATCGCTAGCATTAGCAAGTTAGCATTAGCATTCAAACTTAAACTTGCTGTACTTGCATGTATACAAGAAGGGTTAAGCTATAATGCCATCTAATCTAATAATCCCATCAAGGGTGATGCTTTAATGCCATCTGATCTTTATTTCCATTATAAAGGACACATAAAGTATGAAAATGACCAGATATTAGCACTAACATTAGATCGCTAGCATTAGCAAGTTAGCATTAGCATTCAAACTTAAACTTGCTGTACTTGCATGTATACAAGAAGTGTTAAGCTTTAATGCCAACTAATCTGATAATCCCATGAAAGGTGATGCTTTAATGCCATCTGATCTCTTATTTCCATCATAAAGGAAACATACAGTATGAAAATGACCAGAAATTAGCACTAGCATTAGATCGATAGCATTAGCAAGTTAGCATTAGCATTCAAACTTAAACTTACTGTACTTGCATGTATACAAGAAGGGTTTAGCTTTAATGCCATCTAATCTGATATTCCCATGAAGGGTTATGCTTTAATGCCATCTGATCTCTTATATACATCATAAAGGACACGTACAGTATGAAAATGACCTGATATTAGCACTAGCATTAGATCGCTAGCATTAGCAAGTTAGCATTAGCATTCAAACTTTAACATTGCTGTATTTGCGTATATAAAGAAGGGTAAAGCTTTAATGCCATCTAATCTCATAATCCCATGAAAGGTGATGCTTTAATGCCATCTGATCTCTAGTTTCGATCATAAAGGACACATACAGTATGAAAATGACCAGAAATTAGCACTAGCATTAGATCGCTAACATTAGCAAGTTAGCATTAGCACTCAAACTTAAACTTGCTGTACTTGCATGTATACAAGAAGGGTTAAGCTTTAATGCCATCTAATCTGATATTCCCATGAAGGGTTATGCTTTAATGCCTTCTGATCTCTTATATACATCATAGAGGACACGTTCAGTATGAAAATGACCTGATATTAGCACTAGCATTAGATCGCTAGCATTAGCAAGTTAGCATTAGCATTCAAACTTTAACATTGCTGTATTTGCGTATATAAAGAAGGGTTAACTTTTAATGCCATCTAATCTCATAATCCCATGAAAGGTGATGCTATAATGCCATCTGATCTCTAATTTCAATAATAAAGGACACATAAAGTATGAAAATGACCAGAAATTAGCACTAGCACTAGATCGCTAGCATTAGCAAGTTAGCATTAGCATTCAAACTTAAACTTACTGTACTTACATGTATACAAGAAGGGTTAAGCTTTAATGCCGTCTAATCTGATATTCCCATGAAGGGTTATGCTTTAATGCCATCTGATCTCTTATATACATCACAGAGGACACGTAAGGTATGAAAATGACCTGATATTAGCACTAGCATTAGATCGCTAGCATTAGCAAGTTAACATTAGCATTCAAACTTTAACATTGCTGTATTTGCATTTATGCAAAAAGGGTGAAGCTTTAATGCCATCTAATCTAATATGCCCATGAAGGGTTATGCTTTAATGCCATCTGATCTCTTATTTCCATTATAGAGGACACGTACAGTATGAAAATGACCAGATATTAGCACCAGCATTAGATCGCTAGCATTAGCAAGTTAGCATTAGAATTCAAACTTAAACTTGCTGTACTTGCATGTATGCAAGAAGGGTTAAGCTTTAATGCCATCTAATCTGATATTCCCATGAAGGGTTATGCTTTAATGCCTTCTGATCTCTTATATACATCATAGAGGACACGTTCAGTATGAAAATGACCTGATATTAGCACTAGCATTAGATCGCTAGCATTAGCAAGTTAGCATTAGCATTCAAACTTTAACATTGCTGTATTTGCGTATATAAAGAAGGGTTAACTTTTAATGCCATCTTATCTCATAATCCCATGAAAGGTGATGCTATAATGCCATCTGATCTCTAATTTCAATAATAAAGGACACATACAGTATGAAAATGACCAGAAATTAGCACTAGCACTAGATCGCTAGCATTAGCAAGTTAGCATTAGCATTCAAACTTAAACTTGCTGTACTTGCATGTATACAAGAAGGGTTAAGCTTAAATGCCATCTAATCTAATATGCCCATGAAGGGTGACGCTTTAATGCCCTCTGATCTCTTATTTCCATTATAGAGGACACATAAAGTATGAAAATGACCAGATATTAGCATTATCATTAGATCGCTAGCATTAGCAAAATAGCATTAGCATTCAAACTTAAACTTACTGTACTTGCATGTATACAAGAAGGGTTAAGCTTTAATGCCATCTAATCTGATATTCCCATGAAGGGTATTGCTTTAATGCCATCTTATCTCTAATATCCATCATAGAGGACACGTACAGTATGAAAATGACCAGATATTAGCACTAGCATTAGATCGATAGCATTAGCAAGTTAGCATTAGCATTCAAACTTAAACTTGCTGTACTTGCGTGTGTACAAGAGGGTTATGCTTTAATGCCATCTGATCTCTTATTTCATCATAGAGGACACGTACAGTATGAAAATGACGAGATATTAGCACTAGCATTAGATCGCTAGCATTAGCAAGTTAGCATTAGCATTCAAACTTAAACTTGCTGTACTTGCATGTATACAAGAGCTGTTAAGCTTTAATGCCATCTAATCTGATAATCCCATGAAAGGTGATGCTTTAATGCCATCTGATCTCTTATTTCCATCATAAAGGACACGTACAGTATGAAAATGACCAGAAATTAGCACTAGCATTAGATCGATAGCATTAGCAAGTTAGCATTAGCATTCAAACTTAAACTTGCTGTACTTGCATGTATACAAGAGGTGTTAAGCTTTAATGCCATCTAATCTGATATTCCCATGAAGGGTTATGCTTTAATGCCATCTGATCTCTTATATACATCATAGAGGACACGTACAGTATGAAAATGACCTGATATTAGCACTAGCATTAGATCGCTAGCATTAGCAAGTTAGCATTAGCATTCAAACTTTAACATTGCTGTATTTGCGTATATAAAGAAGGGTTAACTTTTAATGCCATCTAATCACATAATCCCATGAAAGGTAATGCTTTAATGCCACCTGATCTCTTATTTCAATCATAAAGGAAACATACAGTATGAAAATGACCAGAAATTAGCACTAGCATTAGATCGCTAGCATTAGCAACTTAGCATTAGCATTCAAACTTAAACTTGCTGTACTTGCATGTATACAAGAAGGGTTAAGCTTTAATGCCATCTAATCTGATATTCCCATGAAGGGTTATGCTTTAATGCCTTCTGATCTCTTATATACATCATAGAGGACACGTTCAGTATGAAAATGACCTGATATTAGCACTAGCATTAGATCGCTAGCATTAGCAAGTTAGCATTAGCATTCAAACTTCAACATTGCTGTATTTGCGCATATAAAGAAGGGTTAACTTTTAATGCCATCTAATCTCATAATCCCATGAAAGGTGATGCTATAATGCCATCTGATCTCTAATTTCAATAATAAAGGACACATACAGTATGAAAATGACCAGAAATTAGCACTAGCACTAGATCGCTAGCATTAGCAAGTTAGCATTAGCATTCAAACTTAAACTTGCTGTACTTGCATGTATACAAGAAGGGTGAAGCTTTAATGCAATCTAATCTAATATGCCCATCAAGGGTGATGTTTTAATGCCATCTGATCTTTTATTTCCATTATAGAGGACACATAAAGTATGAAAATGACCAGATATTAGCACTAACATTAGATCGCTAGCATTAGCAAGTTAGCATTAGCATTCAAACTTAAACTTGCTGTACTTGCATGTATACAAGAAGTGTTAAGCTTTAATGCCAACTAATCTGATAATCCCATGAAAGGTGATGCTTTAATGCCATCTGATCTCTTATTTCCATCATAAAGGACACATACAGTATGAAAATGACCAGAAATAAGCACTAGCATTAGATCGATAGCATTAGCAAGTTAGCATTAGCATTCAAACTTAAACTTACTGTACTTGCATGTATACAAGAAGGGTTTAGCTTTAATGCCATCTAATCTGATATTCCCATGAAGGGTTATGCTTTAATGCCATCTGATCTCTTATATACATCATAAAGGACACGTACAGTATGAAAATGACCTGATATTAGCACTAGCATTAGATCGCTAGCATTAGCAAGTTAGCATTAGCATTCAAACTTTAACATTGCTGTATTTGCGTATATAAAGAAGGGTCAAGCTTTAATGCCATCTAATCTCATAATCCCATGAAAGGTGATGCTTTAATGCCATCTGATCTCTAGTTTCGATCATAAAGGACACATACAGTATGAAAATGACCAGAAATTAGCACTAGCATTAGATCGCTAACATTAGCAAGTTAGCATTAGCATTCAAACTTAAACATTGCTGTATTTGCATTTATGCAAAAAGGGTGAAGCGTTAATGCCATCTAATCTAATATGCCCATGAAGGGTTATGCTTCAATGCCATCTGATCTCTTATTTCCATTATAGAGGACACGTACAGTATGAAAATGACCAGATATTAGCACCAGCATTAGATCGCTAGCATTAGCAAGTTAGCATTAGAATTCAAACTTAAACTTGCTGTACTTGCATGTATACAAGAACGGTTAAGCTTTAATGCCATCTAATCTGATATTCCCATGAAGGGTTATGCTTTAATGCCTTCTGATCTCTTATATACATCATAGAGGACACGTTCAGTATGAAAATGACCTGATATTAGCACTAGCATTAGATCGCTAGCATTAGCAAGTTAGCATTAGCATTCAAACTTTAACATTGCTGTATTTGCGTATATAAAGAAGGGTTAACTTTTAATGCCATCTAATCTCATAATCCCATGAAAGGTGATGCTATAATGCCATCTGATCTCTAATTTCAATAATAAAGGACACATAAAGTATGAAAATGACCAGAAATTAGCACTAGCACTAGATCGCTAGCATTAGCAAGTTAGCATTAGCATTCAAACTTAAACTTACTGTACTTACATGTATACAAGAAGGGTTAAGCTTTAATGCCGTCTAATCTGATATTCCCATGAAGGGTTATGCTTTAATGCCATCTGATCTCTTATATACATCACAGAGGACACGTAAGGTATGAAAATGACCTGATATTAGCACTAGCATTAGATCGCTAGCATTAGCAAGTTAGCATTAGCATTCAAACTTTAACATTGCTGTATTTGCATTTATGCAAAAAGGGTGCAGCTTTAATGCCATCTAATCTAATATGCCCATGAAGGGTTATGCTTTAATGCCATCTGATCTCTTATTTCCATTATAGAGGACACGTACAGTATGAAAATGACCAGATATTAGCACCAGCATTAGATCGCTAGCATTAGCAAGTTAGCATTAGAAGTCAAACTTAAACTTGCTGTACTTGCATGTATACAAGAAGGGTTAAGCTTTAATGCCATCTAATCTGATATTCCCATGAAGGGTTATGCTTTAATGCCTTCTGATCTCTTATATACATCATAGAGGACACGTTCAGTATGAAAATGACCTGATATTAGCACTAGCATTAGATCGCTAGCATTAGCAAGTTACCATTAGCATTCAAACTTTAACATTGCTGTATTTGCGTATATAAAGAAGGGTTAACTTTTAATGCCATCTAATCTCATAATCCCATGAAAGGTGATGCTATAATGCCATCTGATCTCTAATTTCAATAATAAAGGACACATACAGTATGAAAATGACCAGAAATTAGCACTAGCACTAGATCGTTAGCATTAGCAAGTTAGCATTAGCATTCAAACTTAAACTTGCTGTACTTGCATGTATACAAGAAGGGTGAAGCTTTAATGCAATCTTATCTAATATGCCCATCAAGGGTGATGTTTTAATGCCATCTGATCTCTTATTTCCATTATAGAGGACACATAAAGTATGAAAATGACCAGATATTAGCACTAACATTAGATCGCTAGCATTAGCAAGTTAGCATTAGCATTCAAACTTAAACTTGCTGTACTTGCATGTGTACAAGAAGTGTTAAGCTTTAATGCCAACTAATCTGATAATCCCATGAAAGGTGATGCTTTAATGCCATCTGATCTCTTATTTCCATCATAAAGGACACATACAGTATGAAAATGACCAGAAATTAGCACTAGCATTAGATCGATAGCATTAGCAAGTTAGCATTAGCATTCAAACTTAAACTTACTGTACTTGCATGTATACAAGAAGGGTTTAGCTTTAATGCCATCTAATCTGATATTCCCATGAAGGGTTATGCTTTAATGCCATCTGATCTCTTATATACATCATAAAGGACACGTACAGTATGAAAATGACCTGATATTAGCACTAGCATTAGATCGCTAGCATTAGCAAGTTAGCATTAGCATTCAAACTTTAACATTGCTGTATTTGCGTATATAAAGAAGGGTAAAGCTTTAATGCCATCTAATCTCATAATCCCATGAAAGGTGATGCTTTAATGCCATCTGATCTCTAGTTTCGATCATAAAGGACACATACAGTATGAAAATGACCAGAAATTAGCACTAGCATTAGATCGCTAACATTAGCAAGTTAGCATTAGCATTCAAACTTAAACTTACTGTACTTACATGTATACAAGAAGGGTTAAGCTTTAATGCCGTCTAATCTGATATTCCCATGAAGGGTTATGCTTTAATGCCATCTGATCTCTTATATACATCACAGAGGACACGTAAGGTATGAAAATGACCTGATATTAGCACTAGCATTAGATCGCTAGCATTAGCAAGTTAGCATTAGCATTCAAACTTTAACATTGCTGTATTTGCATTTATGCAAAAAGGGTGAAGCTTTAATGCCATCTAATCTAATATGCCCATGAAGGGTTATGCTTTAATGCCATCTGATCTCTTATTTCCATTATAGAGGACACGTACAGTATGAAAATGACCAGATATTAGCACCAGCATTAGATCGCTAGCATTAGCAAGTTAGCATTAGAATTCAAACTTAAACTTGCTGTACTTGCATGTATACAAGAAGCGTGAAGCTTAAATGCCATCTAATCTAATATGCCCATGAAGGGTGATGCTTTAATGCCCTCTGATCTCTTATTTCCATTATAGAGGACACATAAAGTATGAAAATGACCAGATATTAGCACTATCATTAGATCGCTAGCATTAGCAAAATAGCATTAGCATTCAAACTTAAACTTACTGTACTTGCATGTATACAAGAAGGGTTAAGCTTTAATGCCATCTAATCTGATATTCCCATGAAGGGTATTGCTTTAATGCCATCTTATCTCTTATATCCATCATAGAGGACACGTACAGTATGAAAATGACCAGATATTAGCACTAGCATTAGATCGATAGCATTAGCAAGTTAGCATTAGCATTCAAACTTAAACTTGCTGTACTTGCGTGTGTACAAGAGGGTTATGCTTTAATGCCATCTGATCTCTTATTTCCATCATAGAGGACACGTACAGTATGAAAATGACGAGATATTAGCACTAGCATTAGATCGCTAGCATTAGCAAGTTAGCATTAGCATTCAAACTTAAACTTGCTGTACTTGCATGTATACAAGAGGTGTTAAGCTTTAATGCCATCTAATCTGATAATCCCATGAAAGGTGATGCTTTAATGCCATCTGATCTCTTATTTCCATCATAAAGGACACGTACAGTATGAAAATGACCAGAAATTAGCACTAGCATTAGATCGATAGCATTAGCAAGTTAGCATTAGCATTCAAACTTAAACTTGCTGTACTTGCATGTATACAAGAGGTGTTAAGCTTTAATGCCATCTAATCTGATATTCCCATGAAGGGTTATGCTTTAATGCCATCTGATCTCTTATATACATCATAGAGGACACGTACAGTATGAAAATGACCTGATATTAGCACTAGCATTAGATCGCTAGCATTAGCAAGTTAGCATTAGCATTCAAACTTTAACATTGCTGTATTTTATGATATAAAGAAGGGTTAACTTTTAATGCCATCTAATCACATAATCCCATGAAAGGTAATGCTTTAATGCCACCTGATCTCTTATTTCAATCATAAAGGAAACATACAGTATGAAAATGACCAGAAATTAGCACTAGCATTAGATCGCTAGCATTAGCAACTTAGCATTAGCATTCAAACTTAAACTTGCTGTACTTGCATGTATACAAGAAGGGTTAACTTTAATGCCATCTAATCTGATATTCCCATGAAGGGTTATGCTTTAATGCCTTCTGATCTCTTATATACATCATAGAGGACACGTTCAGTATGAAAATGACCTGATATTAGCACTAGCATTAGATCGCTAGCATTAGCAAGTTAGCATTAGCATTCAAACTTTAACATTGCTGTATTTGCGTATATAAAGAAGGGTTAACTTTTAATGCCATCTAATCTCATAATCCCATGAAAGGTGATGCTATAATGCCATCTGATCTCTAATTTAAATAATAAAGGACACATACAGTATGAAAATGACCAGAAATTAGCACTAGCACTAGATCGCTAGCATTAGCAAGTTAGCATTAGCATTCAAACTTAAACTTGCTGTACTTGCATGTATACAAGAAGGGTTAAGCTTTAATGCCATCTAATCTGATAATCCCATGAAAGGTAAGGATTTCATGCCATCTGATCTCTTATTTCCATCATAAAGGACACATACAGTATGAAAATGACCAGAAATTAGCACTAGCATTAGATCGCTAGCATTAGCAAGTTAGCATTAGCATTCAAACTTTAACATTGCTGTATTTGCATTTATACAAGAAGGGTTAAGCTTTACTGCGATCTAATCTAATATGCCCATGAAGGGTTATGCTTTAATGCCATCTGATCTCTTATTTCCATTATAGAGGACACGTACAGTATGAAAATGACCAGATATTAGCACTAGCATTAGATCGCTAGCTTCAGCAAGTTAGCATTAGCATTCAAACTTAAACTTGCCGTACTTGCATGTATACAAGAAGGGTGAAGCATTAATGCCATCTAATCTAATATGCCCATGAAGGGTGATGCTTTAATGCCATATGATCTCTAATTTCCATTATAGAGGACACATAAAGTATGAAAATGACCAGATATTAGCACTAGCATTAGATCGCTAGCATTAGCAAAATAGCATTAGCATTCAAACTTAAACTTACTGTACTTGCATGTATACAAGAAGGGTGAAGCTTTAATGCCATCTAATCTGATATTCCCATGAAGGGTTATGCTTTAATACCTCCTGATCTCTTATATACATCATAGAGGACACGTACAGTATGAAAATGACCTGATATTAGCACTAGCATTAGATCGCTAGCATTAGCAAGTTAGCATTAACATTCAACCTTTAACATTGCTGTATTTGCGTATATAAAGAAGGGTTAAGCTTTAATGCCATCTAATCTCATAATCCCATGAAAGGTGATGCTTTAATGCCATCTGATCTCTTGTTTCAACCATAAAGGACACATACAGTATGAAAATGACCAGAAATTAGCACTAGCATTAGATCGCTAGCATTAGCAAGTTAGCATTAGCATTCAAACTTAAACTAACTGTACTTGCATGTATTCAAGGAGGGTTAAGCTTTAATGCCATCTAATCTGATAATCCCATGAAAGGTAAGGATTTCATGCCATCTGATCTCTTATTTCCATAATAAAGGACACATACAGTATGAAAATGATTAGAAATTAGCACTAGCATTAGATCGCTAGCATTAGCAAGTTAGCATTAGCATTCAAACTTTAACATTGCTGTATTTGCATTTATACAAGAAGGGTTAAGCTTTACTGCCATCTAATCTAATATGCCCATGAAGGGTTATGCTTTAATGCCATCTGATCTCTTATTTCCATTATAGAGGACACGTACAGTATGAAAATGACCAGATATTAGCACTAGCATTAGATCGCTAGCTTCAGCAAGTTAGCATTAGCATTCAAATTTAAACTTGCCGTACTTGCATGTATACAAGAAGGGTGAAGCTTTAATGCCATCTAATCTAATATGCCCATGAAGGGTTATGCTTTAATACCTCCTGATCTCTTATATACATCATAGAGGACACGTACAGTATGAAAATGACCTGATATTAGCACTAGCATTAGATCGCTAGCATTAGCAAGTTAGCATTAACATTCAACTTTTAACATTGCTGTATTTGCGTATGTAAAGAAGGGTTAAGCTTTAATGCCATCTAATCTCATAATCCCATGAAAGGTGATGCTTTAATGCCATCTGATCTCTTGTTTCAATCATAAAGGACACATACAGTATGAAAATGACCAGAAATTAGCACTAGCATTAGATCGCTAACATTAGCAAGTTAGCATTAGCATTCAAACTTAAACTAACTGTACTTGCATGTATACAAGGAGGGTTAAGCTTTAATGCCATCTAATCTGATATTCCCATTAGGGGTTATGCTTTAATGCCATCTTATCTCTTATATCCATCATAGAGGACAAGTACAGTACGAAAATGACCTGTTATTAGCACTAGCTTTATATCGCTAGCAATAGCAAGTTAGCATTAGCAATCAAATTTAACATTGCTGTATTTGCGTATATAAAGAAGAGTTAAGCTTTAATGCCATCTAATCTCATAATCCCATGAAAGGTGATGCTTTAATGCCATCTGATCTCTTGTTTCAATCATAAAGGACACATAGAGTATGAAAATGACCAGAAATTAGCACTAGCATTAGATCGCTAGCATCAGCAAGTTAGCATTAGCATTCAAACTTAAACTTACTGTACTTGCATGTATACAAGAAGGGTTAAGCTTTAATGCCATCTAATCTGATATTCCCATGAAGGGTTATGCTTTAATGCCATCTGATCTCTTATATACATCATAGAGGACACGTACATTATGAAAATGACCTGATATTAGCACTAGCATTAGATCGCTAGCATTAGCAATTTAGCATGAGCATTCAAACTTTAACATTGCTGTATTTGCATTTATGCAAAAAGGGTGAAGCTTTAATGCCATCTAATCTAATATGCCCATGAAGGGTTATGCTTTAATGCCATCTGATCTCTTATTTCCATTATAGAGGACACGTACAGTATGAAAATGACCAGATATTAGCACCAGCATTAGATCGCTAGCATTAGCAAGTTAGCATTAGAATTCAAACTTAAACTTGCTGTACTTGCATGTATACAAGAAGCGTGAAGCTTAAATGCCATCTAATCTAATATGCCCATGAAGGGTGATGCTTTAATGCCATCTGATCTCTTATTTCCATTATAGAGGACACATAAAGTATGAAAATGACCAGATATTAGCACTATCATTAGATCGCTAGTATTAGCAAAATAGCATTAGCATTCAAACTTAAACTTACTGTACTTGCATGTATACAAGAAGGGTTAAGCTTTAATGCCATCTAATCTGATATTCCCATGAATGCCATCTTATCTCTTATATACATCATAGAGGACACGTATGAAAATGACCAGATTTAATGCCATCTTATCTCTTATTTCCATTATAGGGTTAGGGACACCAGATATTAGCACATAAAGTATGACCAGATATTAATTAGATGCTAGTAAAAAATATTAGCATTCAAACTTAAACTTACTGTGCTTGCATGTATACAAGAAGGGTTAAGCTTTTAATGCCATCTAATCTGATATTCCCAAAGGGTATTGCTTTAATGCCATCTTATCTCTTATATACATCATAGAGGACACGTACAGTATGAAAATGACCAGATATTAGCACTAGCATTAGATCGATAGCATTAGCAAGTTAGCATTAGCATTCAAACTTTAACATTGCTGTATTTGCATTTATACAATAAGGGTTAAGCTTTAATTCCATCTGATCTCTTATTTCCATCATAGAGGACACGTACAGTCTGAAAATGACGAGATATTAGCACTAGCATTAGATCGCTAGCATTAGCAAGTTAGCATTAGCATTCAAACTTAAACTTGCTGTACTTGCATGTATACAAGAGGTGTTAAGCTTTAATGCCATCTAATCTGATAATCCCATGAAAGGTGATGCTTTAATGCCATCTGATCTCTTATTTCCATCATAAAGGACACGTACAGTATGAAAATGACCAGAAATTAGCACTAGCATTAGATCGATAGCATTAGCAAGTTAGCATTAGCATTCAAACTTAAACTTGCTGTACTTGCATGTATACAAGAGGTGTTAAGCTTTAATGCCATCTAATCTGATATTCCCATGAAGGGTTATGCTTTAATGCCATCTGATCTCTTATATACATCATAGAGGACACGTACAGTATGAAAATGACCTGATATTAGCACTAGCATTAGATCGCTAGCATTAGCAAGTTAGCATTAGCATTCAAACTTTAACATTGCTGTATTTATGTATATAAAGAAGGGTTAACTTTTAATGCCATCTAATCACATAATCCCATGAAAGGTAATGCTTTAATGCCACCTGATCTCTTATTTCAATCATAAAGGAAACATACAGTATGAAAATGACCAGAAATTAGCACTAGCATTAGATCGCTAGCATTAGCAAGTTAGCATTAGCATTCAAACTTAAACTTGCTGTACTTGCATGTATACAAGAAGGGTTAAGCTTTAATGCCATCTAATCTGATATTCCCATGAAGGGTTATGCTTTAATGCCTTCTGATCTCTTATATACATCATAGAGGACACGTTCAGTATGAAAATGACCTGATATTAGCACTAGCATTAGATCGCTAGCATTAGCAAGTTAGCATTAGCATTCAAACTTTAACATTGCTGTATTTGCGTATATAAAGAAGAGTTAACTTTTAATGCCATCTAATCTCATAATCCCATGAAAGGTGATGCTATAATGCCATCTGATCTCTAATTTCAATAATAAAGGACACATACAGTATGAAAATGACCAGAAATTAACACTAGCACTAGATCGCTAGCATTAGCAAGTTAGCATTAGCATTCAAACTTAAACTTGCTGTACTTGCATGTATACAAGAAAGGGTTAAGCTTTAATGCCATCTAATCTGATAATCCCATGAAAGGTAAGGCTTTCATGCCATCTGATCTCTTATATACATCATAAAGGACACGTACAGTATGAAAATGACCTGATATTAGCACTAGCATTAGATCGCTAGCATTAGCAAGTTAGCATTAGCATTCAAACTTTAACATTGCTGTATTTGCGTATATAAAGAAGGGTAAAGCTTTAATGCCATCTAATCTCATAATCCCATGAAAGGTGATGCTTTAATGCCATCTGATCTCTAGTTTCGATCATAAAGGACACATACAGTATGAAAATGACCAGAAATTAGCACTAGCATTAGATCGCTAACATTAGCAAGTTAGCATTAGCATTCAAACTTAAACTTACTGTACTTACATGTATACAAGAAGGGTTAAGCTTTAATGCCGTCTAATCTGATATTCCCATGTAGGGTTATGCATTAATGCCATCTGATCTCTTATATACATCACAGAGGACACGTAAGGTATGAAAATGACCTGATATTAGCACTAGCATTAAATCGCTAGCATTAGCAATTTAGCTTGAGCATTCAAACTTTAACATTGCTGTATTTGCATTTATGCAAAAAGGGTGAAGCTTTAATGCCATCTAATCTAATATGCCCATGAAGGGTTATGCTTTAATGCCATCTGATCTCTTATTTCCATTATAGAGGACACGTACAGTATGAAAATGACCAGATATTAGCACCAGCATTAGATCGCTAGCATTAGCAAGTTAGCATTAGAATTCAAACTTAAACTTGCTGTACTTGCATGTATACAAGAAGCGTGAAGCTTAAATGCCATCTAATCTAATATGCCCATGAAGGGTGATGCTTTAATGCCCTCTGATCTCTTATTTCCATTATAGAGGACACATAAAGTATGAAAATGACCAGATATTAGCACTATCATTAGATCGCTAGTATTAGCAAAATAGCATTAGCATTCAAACTTAAACTTACTGTACTTGCATGTATACAAGAAGGGTTAAGCTTTAATGCCATCTAATCTGATATTCCCATGAAGGGTATTGCTTTAATGCCATCTTATCTCTTATATCCATCATAGAGGACACGTACAGTATGAAAATGACCAGATATTAGCACTAGCATTAGATCGATAGCATTAGCAAGTTAGCATTAGCATTCAAACTTAAACTTGCTGTACTTGCGTGTGTACAAGAGGGTTATGCTTTAATGCCATCTGATCTCTTATTTCCATCATAGAGGACACGTACAGTATGAAAATGACGAGATATTAGCACTAGCATTAGATCGCTAGCATTAGCAAGTTAGCATTAGCATTCAAACTTAAACTTGCTGTACTTGCATGTATACAAGAGGTGTTAAGCTTTAATGCCATCTAATCTGATAATCCCATGAAAGGTGATGCTTTAATGCCATCTGATCTCTTATTTCCATCATAAAGGACACGTACAGTATGAAAATGACCAAAAATTAGCACTAGCATTAGATCGATAGCATTAGCAAGTTAGCATTAGCATTAAAACTTAAACTTGCTGTACTTGCATGTTTACAAGAGGTGTTAAGCTTTAATGCCATCTAATCTGATATTCCCATGAAGGGTTATGCTTTAATGCCATCTGATCTCTTATATACATCATAGAGGACACGTACAGTATGAAAATGACCTGATATTAGCACTAGCATTAGATCGCTAGCATTAGCAAGTAAGCATTAGCATTCAAACTTTAACATTGCTGTATTTGCGTATATAAAGAAGGGTTAACTTTTAATGCCATCTAATCACATAATCCCTTGAAAGGTAATGCTTTAATGCCACCTGATCTCTTATTTCAATAATAAAGGACACATACAGTATGAAAATGACCAGAAATTAACACTAGCACTAGATCGCTAGCATTAGCAAGTTAGCATTAGCATTCAAACTTAAACTTGCTGTACTTGCATGTATACAAGAAGGGTTAAGCTTTAATGCCATCTAATCTGATAATCCCATGAAAGGTAAGGCTTTCATGCCATCTGATCTCTTATTTCCATCATAAAGGACACATACAGTATGAAAATGACCAGAAATTAGCACTAGCATTAGATCGCTAGCATTAGCAAGTTAGCATTAGCATTCAAACTTTAACATTGCTGTATTTGCATTTATACAAGAAGGGTTAAGCTTTACTGCCATCTAATCTAATATGCCCATGAAGGGTTATGCTTTAATGCCATCTGATCTCTTATTTCCATTATAGAGGACACGTACAGTATGAAAATGACCAGATATTAGCACTAGCATTAGATCGCTAGCTTCAGCAAGTTAGCATTAGCATTCAAACTTAAACTTGCCGTACTTGCATGTATACAAGAAGGGTTAAGCTTTAATGCCATCTAATCTGACATTCCCCTGATATTCCCATAAAGGGTTATGCTTTAATGCCATCTTATCTCTTATATCCATCATAGAGGACACGTACAGTATGAAAATGACCAGATATTAGCACTAGCATTAGATCGCTAGCATTAGCAAAATAGCATTAGCATTCAAACTTAAACTTACTGTACTTGCATGTATACAAGAAGGGTTAAGCTTTAATGCCATCTAATCTGATATTCCCATGAAGGGTTATGCTTTAATACCTCCTGATCTCTTATATACATCATAGAGGACACGTACAGTATGAAAATGACAAGATACTAGCAATAGCATTAGATCGCTAGCATTAGCAAGTTAGCATTAACATTCAACTTTTAACATTGCTGTATTTGCGTATATAAAGAAGGGTTAAGCTTTAATGCCATCTAATCTCATAATCCCATGAAAGGTGATGCTTTAATGCCATCTGATCTCTTATTTCAATCATAAAGGACACATACAGTATGAAAATGACCAGAAATTAGCACTAGCACTAGATCGCTAGCATTAGCAAGTTAGCAATAGCACTCAAACTTAAACTTGCTGTACTTGCACGTATACAATAAGGGTTAAGCTTTAATGCCAGCTAATCTGATAATCCCATGAAAGGTGATGCTTTAATGCCATCGGATCTCTTATTTCCATCATAAAGGACACATACAGTATGAAAATGACCAGAAATTAGCACTAGCATTAGATCTATAGCATTAGCAAGTTAGCATTAGCATTCAAACTTAAACTTACTGTACTTGCATGTATACAAGAAGGGTTAAGCTTTAATGCCATCTAATCTGATATTCCCATGAAGGGTTATGCTTTAATGCCATCTGATCTCTTATATACATCATAGAGGACACGTACAGTATGAAAATGACCTGATATTAGCACTAGCATTAGATCGCTAGCATTAGCAAGTTAGCATTAGCATTCAAACTTTAACATTGCTGTATTTGCGTATATAAAGAAGGGTTAAGATTTCATGCCATCTAATCTCATAATCCCATGAAAGGTGATGCTTTAATGCCATCTGATCTCTTATTTCAATCAATCAGGACACATACAGTATGAAAATGACCAGATATTAGCACTAGCATTAGATCGCTAGCATTAGCAAAATAGCATTAGCATTCAAGCTTAAACTTACTGTATTTGCATTTATACAAGAAGGGTTAAGCTTTAATGGCATCTAATCTAATATGCCCATGCTTTAATGCCATCTGATCTCTTACATACATCATAGAGGACAAGTACAGTATGAAAATGACCTGATATTAGCACTAGCATTAGATCGCTAGCATTAGCAATAAGCATTAGCATTCAACCTTTAACATTGCTTTATTTGCGTATTTAAAGAAGGGTAAAGCTTTAATGCCTTCTAATCTCATAATCCTATGAAAGGTGATGCTTTAATGCCATCTGATCTCTTGTTTCAATCATAAAGGACACATACAGTATGAAAATGACGAGAAATTAGCACTAGCATTAGATCGCTAGCATTAGCAAGTTAGCATTAGCATTCAAACATTAACATTGCTGTATTTGCATTTATAAGAAGGGTACATCTAATCTAATATGCCCAGGCCATCTGATCTCTTATTTCCATTATAGAGGACACACGTATGAAAATGACCTGATATTAATATGCATTAGATCGCTAGCATTAGCATCTAATTCAAATAAACTGCCCATGCTTTAAATGCCATCTAATCTGATCTATTCCCATGAAGGGTTATTTCCATCTATAGAGGACACATACAGTATGAAAATGACCTGATATTAGCACTAGCATTAGATCGCTAGCATTAGCAAGTTAGCATTAGCATTCAAACTTAAACTTACTGTACTTGCATGTATACAAGAAGGGTTAAGCTTTAATGCCATCTAATCTGATATTCCCCTGATATTCCCATGAAGGGTTATGCTTTAATGCCATCTGATCTCTTATATACATCATAGAGGACACATACAGTATGAAAATGACCTGATATTAGCACTAGCATTAGATCGCTAGCATTAGAATGTTAGCATTAGCTTTCAAACTTTAACATTGATGTATTTGCATTTATACAAGAAGGGTGAAGTTTTAATGCCATCTAATCTAATATGCCCATGAAGGGTGATGCTTTAATGCCATCTGATGTCTTATTTCCATTATAGAGGACACATAAAGTATGAAAATGACCAGATATTAGCACTAGCATTGGATTGCTAGCATTTGCAAGTTACCATTAGCATTCAAACTTAAACTTACTGTACTTGCATGTATACAAGAAGGGTTAAGCTTTAATGCCATCTAATCTGATATTCCCATGAAGGGTTATTTTTTAATGGCATCTTATCTCTTATATCCATCATAGAGGACACGTACAGTATGAAAATGACCAGATATTAGCACTAGCATTAGATCGATAGCATTAGCAATTTAGGATTAGCATTCAAAAATTAAACTTGCTGTTATGCATGTATACAAGAAAAGGTTATGCTTTAATGCCATCTGATCTCTTATTTCCATCATAAAGGACACATACAGTATGAAAATGACCAGATATTAGCACTAGCATTAGATCGCTAGCATTAGCAAGTTAAAATTAGCATTCAAACTTAACATTGCTGTATTTGCATGTATATAAGAAGGGTTAAATTTTAATGCCATCTTATCTCATAATCCCATGAAAGGTGATGCTTTAATGCCATCTGATCTCTTATTTCAATCATAAAGACACATACAGTATGAAAATGACCAGAAATTAGCACTAGCATTAGATCGCTAGCATTAGCAAGTTAAATTAGCATTCAAACTTTAACATTGCTGTATTTGCATGTATACAAGAAGGGTTAACTTTTAATGACATCTAATCTGATATTCCCATGAAGGTTATGCTTTAATGCCATCTGATCTCTTATATCAATCATAGAGGACACGTACAGTATGAAAATGACCAGATATTAGCACTAGCATTAGATCGCTAGCATTAGAAAGTTAGCATTAGCATTCAAACTTTAACTTGCTGTATTTGCATTATAAAGAAGGGTTAAGCTTTAATGCCATCTAATCTGATAATCCCATGAAAGGTGATGCTTTTATGCCATCTGATCTCTTATTTCCATCATAAAGGACAAATACAGTATGAAAATTACCAGAAATTAGCACTAGCATTAGATCGATAGCATTAGCAAGTTAGCATTAGCATTCAAACTTAAACTTGCTGTACTTGCATGTATACAAGAAGGGTTAAGCTTTAATGCCATCTAATCTGATATTCCCATGAAAGGTGAGCTTTAATGCCATCTTATCTCTTATTTCCATCATAGAGAGACAAATACAGTATGAAAATGACCAGATATTAGCACTAGCATTAGATCGATAGCATTAGCAAGTTAGCATTAGCATTCAAACTTAAACTTACTGTACTTGCATGTATACAAGAAGGGTTAAGCTTTAATGCCATCTAATCTGATATATCCCATGAAGGGTTATGCTTTAATGCCATCTGATCTCTTATTTCCATCATAGAGGACAAATACAGTATGAAAATGACCAGATATTAGCACTAGCATTAGATCGATAGCATTAGCAAGTTAGCATTAGCATTCAAACTTTAACATTACTGTATTTGCATTTATGCAAGAAGGGTTAAGCTTTAATGACATCTAATCTAATATGCCCATGAAGGGTTATGCTTTAATGCCATCTTTTCTCTTATTTCCATTATAGAGGACACGTTCACTATGAAAAATGAACAGATATTAGCACCAGCATTAGATCGATAGCATTAGCAAGTTAGCATTAGCATTCAAACTTTAACTTACTGTATTGCATGTATTCAAGAAGGGTTAAGAAGGGTTAAACTTTTAATGCATCTAATCCATCAATATACAATTAAAATGGTTATGCTTTAATGCCATCTGATCTCTTATTTCCATCATAGAGGACACGTACAGTATGAAAATGACGAGATATTAGCACTTGCATTAGATCGCTAACATTTGCAAGTTAGCATTAGCATTCAAACTTAAATTTACTGTACTTGCATGTATACAAGAAGGGTTAAGCTTTAATGCCTTCTAATCTGATATTCCGATGAAGGGTTATGCTTTAATGCCATCTTATCTCTTATATCCATCATAGAGGACACGTACAGTATGAAAATGACCAGATATTAGCACTAGCATTAGATAGATAGCATTAGCAAGTTAGCATTAGCATTCAAACTTTAACATTGCTGTATTTGCATTTATGCAATAAGGGTTAAGCTTTAATGACATCTAATCTAATATGCCCATGAAGGGTTATGCTTTAATGCCATCTGATCTCTTATTTCCATTATAGAGGACACGTACAGTATGAAAATGAACAGATATTAGCACCAGCATTAGATCGCTAGCATTAGCAAGTTAGCATTAGCATTCAAACTTAAACTTACTGTACTTGCATGTATACAAGAAGGGTTAAGCTTTAATGCGATCTAATCTGAAATTCCCATGAAGGGTTATGCTTTAATGCCATCTTTTCTCTTATATCCATCATAGAGGACACGTTCACTATGAAAATGACCAGATATTAGCACTAGCATTAGATCGATAGCATTAGCAAGTTAGCATTAGTATTCAAACTTAAACTTGCTGTACTTGCATGTATACAATTAGGGTTATGCTTTAATGCCATCTGATCTCTTATTTCCATCATAGAGGACACGTACAGTATGAAAATGACGAGATATTAGCACTTGCATTAGATCGCTAACATTTGCAAGTTAGCATTAGCATTCAAACTTAAACTTGCTGTACTTGCATGTATACAAGAAGGGTTAAGCTTTAATGCCATCTAATCTGATAATCCCATGAAAGGTGATGCTTTCATGCCATCTGATCTCTTATTTCCATCATAAAGGACACATACAGTATGAAAATGACCAGAAATTAGCACTAGCATTAGATCGCTAGCATTAGCAAGTTAGCATTAGCATTCAAACTTAAACTAACTGTACTTGCTTGTATACAAGAAGGGTTAAGCTTTAATGCCATCAAATCTGATATTCACATGAAGGGTTATGCTATAATGCCATCTGATCTCTTATATACATCATAGAGGACACGTACAGTATGAAAATGACCTGATATTAGCACTAGCATTAGATCGCTAGCATTAGCAAGTTAGCATTAGCATTTAAACTTTAACATTGCTGTATTTGCATTTATACAAGAAGGGTTAAGCTTTAATGGCATCTAATCTAATATGCCCATGCTTTAATGCCATCTGATCTCTTATTTCCATTATAGAGGACACGTACAGTATGAAAATGACCTGATATTAGCACTAGCATTAGATCGCTAGCATTAGCAAGTTAGCATTAGCATTCAAACTTAAACATTGCAGTACTTGCAAGTATACAAGAAGGGTTAAGATTTAATGGCATCTAATCTAATATGCCCATGAAGGGATATGCTTTAATGCCATCTGATCTGTTATTTCCATCATAAAGGACACGTACAGTATGAAAATGACCTGATATTAGCACTAGCATTAGATCGCTATCATTAGCAAGTTAGCATTAGCATTCAAACTTTAACATTGCTGTATTTGCGTATATGAAGAAGGGTGAAGCTTTAATGCCATCTAATCTCATAATCCCATGAAAGGTGATGCTTTAATGCCATCTGATCTCTTGTTTCAATCATAAAGGACACATACAGTATGAAAATGACCAGAAATTAGCACTAGCATTAGATCGCTAACATTAGCAAGTTAGCATTAGCATTCAAACTTAAACTTACTGTACTTGCATGTATACAAGAAGGGTTAAGCTTTACTGCCGTCTAATCTGATATTCCCATGAAGGGTTATGCTTTAATGCATCTGATCTCTTATATACATCATAAAGGACACGTACAGTATGAAAATGACCTGATATTAGCACTAGCATTAGATCGCTAGCATTAGCAAGTTAGCATTAGCATTCAAACTTTAACAATGCTGTATTTGCATTTATACAAGAAAGGTTAAGCTTTAATGCCATCTAATCTAATATGCCCATGAAGGGTTATGCTTTAATGCCATCTGATCTCTTATTTCCATTATAGAGGACACGTACAGTATGAAAATGACCAGATATTTGCACCATCATTAGATCACTAGCATTAGCAAGTTAGCATTAGCATTCAAACTTAAACTTGCTGTACTTGCACGTATACAAGAAGGGTTAAGCTTTAATGCCATCTAATCTAATATGCCCATGAAGGGTTATGCTTTAATGCCATCTGATCTCTTATTTCCATTATAGAGGACACGTACAGTATGAAAATGACCAGATATTAGCACAAGCATTAGATCGCTAGCATCAGCAAGTTAGCATTAGCATTCAAACTTAAACTTGCCGTACTTGCATGTATACAAGAAGGGTGAAGCTTTAATGCAATCTAATCTGATAATCCCATGAAGGGTGATGCTTTAATGCCATCTGATCTCTTATTTCCATTATAGAGGACACATAAAGTATGAAAATGACCAGATATTAGCACTAGCATTAGATCGCTAGCATTAGCAAAGTAGCATTAGCATTCAAACTTAAACTTACTGTACTTGCATGTATACAAGAAGGGTTAAGCTTTAATGCCATCTAATCTGATATTCCCATGAAGGGTTATGATTTAATGCCATCTTATCTCTTATATCCATCATAGAGGACACGTACAGTATGAAAATGAACAGATATTAGCACTAGCATTAGATCGATAGCATTAGCAAGTTAGCATTAGCATTCAAACTTAAACTTGCTGTACTTGCATGTATACAAGCAGGGTTATGCTTTAATGCCATCTGATCTCTTATTTCCATCGTAGAGGACACGTACAGTATGAAAATGACGAGATATTAGCACTAGCATTAGATCGCTAGCATTAGCAAGTTAGCATTAGCATTCAAACTTAAACTTACTGTACTTGCATGTATACAAGAAGGGTTAAGCTTTAATGCCATCTAATTTTATATTCCCATGAAGGGTTATGCTTTAATACCATCTGATATCTTATTTCCATGATAAAGGACACATACAGTATGAAAATGACCAGAAATTAGCACTAGCATTAGATCGATAGCATTAGCTAGTTAGCATTAGCATTCAAACTTAAACTTACTGTACTTGCATGTATGCAAGAAGGGTTAAGCTTTAATGCCATCTAATCTGATATTCCCATGAAGGGTTATGCTTGAATGCCATCTGATCTCTGATATACATCATAAAGGACACGTACAGTATGAAAATGACCTGATATTAGCACTAGCATTAGATCGCTAGCATTAGCAAGTTAGCATTAGCATTCAAACTTTAACATTGCTGTATTTGCGTATATAAAGAAGGGTAAAGCATTAATGCCATCTAATCTCATAATCCCATGAAAGGTGATGCTTCAATGCCATCTGATCTCTTGTTTCAATCATAAAGGACACATACAGTATGAAAATGACCAGAAATTAGCACAAGCATTAGATCGCTAACATTAGCAAGTTAGCATTAGCATTCAAACTTAAACTTACTGTACTTGCATGTATACAAGAAGGGTTAAGCTTTACTGACGTCTAATCTGATATTCCCACGAAGGGTTATGCTTTAATGCCATCTGATCTCTTATATACATCATAAAGGACACGTACAGTATGAAAATGACCTGATATTAGCACTAGCATTAGATCGCTAGCATTATCAAGTTAGCATTAGCATTCAAACTTTAACAATGCTGTATTTGCATTTATACAAGAAAGGTTAAGCTTTAATGCCATCTAATCTAATATGCCCATGAAGGGTTATGCTTTAATGCCATCTGATCTCTTATTTCCATTATAGAGGACACGTACAGTATGAAAATGACCAGATATTTGCACCAGCATTAGATCGCGAGCATTAGCAAGTTAGCATTAGCATTCAAACTTAAACTTGCTATACTTGCACGTATACAAGAAGGGTTAAGCTTTAATGCCATCTAATCTAATATGCCCATGAAGGGTTATGCTTTAATGCCATCTGATCTCTTATTTCCATTATAGAGGACACGTACAGTATGAAAATGACCAGATATTAGCACTAGCATTAGATCGCTAGCATCAGCAAGTTAGCATTAGCATTCAAACTTAAACTTGCCGTACTTGCATGTATACAAGAAGGGTGAAGCTTTAATGCAATCTAATCTAATATGCCCATGAAGGGTGATGCTTTAATGCCATCTGATCTCTTATTTCCATTATAGAGGACACATAAAGTATGAAAATGACCAGATATTAGCACTAGCATTAGATCGCTAGCATTAGCAAAGTAGCATTAGCATTCAAACTTAAACTTGCCGTACTTGCATGTATACAAGAAGGGTGAAGCTTTAATGCAATCTAATCTAATATGCCCATGAAGGGTGATGCTTTAATGCCAGCTGATCTCTTATTTCCATTAAAGAGGACACATAAAGTATGAAAATGACCAGATATTAGCACTAGCATTAGATCGCTAGCATTAGCAAAGTAGCATTAGCATTCAAACTTAAACTTACTGTACTTGCATGTATACAAGAAGGGTTAAGCTTTAATGCCATCTAATCTGATATTCCCATGAAGGGTTATGATTTAAGGCCATCTTATCTCTTATATCCATCATAGAGGACACGTACAGTATGAAAATGAACAGATATTAGCACTAGCATTAGATCGATAGCATGAGCAAGTTAGCATTAGCATTCAAACTTAAACTTGCTGTACTTGCATGTATACAAGAAGGGTTATGCTATAATGCCATCTGATCTCTTATTTCCATCATAGAGGACACGTACAGAATGAAAATGACGAGATATTAGCACTAGCATTAGATCGCTAGCATTAGCAAGTTAGCATTAGCATTCAAACTTAAACTTACTGTACTTGCATGTATACAAGAAGGGTTAAGCTTTAATGCCATCTAATCTTATATTCCCATGAAGGGTTATGCTTTAATACCATCTGATATCTTATTTCCATGATAAAGGACACATACAGTATGAAAATGACCAGAAATTAGCACTAGCATTAGATCGATAGCATTAGCTACTTAGCATTAGCATTCAAACTTAAACTTACTGTACTTGCATGTATGCAAGAAGGGTTAAGCTTTAATGCCATCTAATCTGATATTCCCATGAAGGGTTATGCTTTAATGCCATCTGATCTCTGATATACATCATAAAGGACACGTACAGTATGAAAATGACCTGATATTAGCACTAGCATTAGATCGCTAGCATTAGCAAGTTATTATTAGCATTCAAACTTTAACATTGCTGTATTTGCGTATATAAAGAAGGGTAAAGCATTAATGCCATCTAATCTCATAATCCCATGAAAGGTGATGCTTTAATGCCATCTGATCTCTTGTTTCAATCATAAAGGACACATACAGTATGAAAATGACCAGAAATTAGCACTAGCATTAGATCGCTAACATTAGCAAGTTAGCATTAGCATTTAAACTTAAACTTACTGTACTTGCATGTATACAAGAAGGGTTAAGCTTTACTGATGTCTAATCTGATATTCCCATGAAGGGTTATGCTTTAATGCCATCTGATCTCTTATATACATCATAAAGGACACGTACAGTATGAAAATGACCTGATATTAGCACTAGCATTAGATCGCTAGCATTAGCAAGTTAGCATTAGCATTCAAACTTAAACTTGCTATACTTGCACGTATACAAGAAGGGTTAAGCTTTAATGCCATCTAATCTAATATGCCCATGAAGGGTTATGCTTTAATGCCATCTGATCTCTTATTTCCATTATAGAGACACGTACAGTATGAAAATGACCAGATATTTGCACCAGCATTAGATCGCGAGCATTAGCAAGTTAGCATTAGCATTCAAACTTAAACTTGCTATACTTGCACGTATACAAGAAGGGTTAAGCTTTAATGCCATCTAATCTAATATGCCCATGAAGGGTTATGCTTTAATGCCATCTGATCTCTTATTTCCATTATAGAGGACACGTACAGTATGAAAATGACCAGATATTTGCACCAGCATTAGATCGCGAGCATTAGCAAGTTAGCATTAGCATTCAAACTTAAACTTGCTATACTTGCACGTATACAAGAAGGGTTAAGCTTTAATGCCATCTAATCTAATATGCCCATGAAGGGTTATGCTTTAATGCCATCTGATCTCTTATTTCCATTTTAGAGGACACGTACAGTATGAAAATGACCAGATATTAGCACTAGCATTAGATCGCTAGCATCAGCAAGTTAGCATTAGCATTCAAACTTTAACATTGCTGTATTTGCATGTATACAAGAAGGGTGAAGCTTTAATGCAATCTAATCTAATATGCCCATGAAGGGTGATGCTTTAATGCCATCTGATCTCTTATTTCCATTATAGAGTACACATAAAGTGTGAAAATGACCAGATATTAGCACTAGCATTAGATCGCAAGCATTAGCAAAGTAGCATTAGCATTCAAACTTAAACTTACTGTACTTGCATGTATACAAGAAGGGTTAAGCTTTAATGCCATCTAATCTGATATTCCCATGAAGGGTTATGATTTAATGCCATCTTATCTCTTATATCCATCATCGAGGACACGTACAGTATGAAAATGAACAGATATTAGCACTAGCATTAGATCGATAGCATTAGCAAGTTAGCATTAGCATTCAAACTTAAACTTGCTGTACTTGCATGTATACAAGAAGGGTTATGCATTAATGCCATCTGATCTCTTATTTCCATCATAGAGGACACGTACAGTATGAAAATGACGAGATATTAGCACTAGCATTAAATCGCTAGCATTAGCAAGTTAGCATTAGCATTCAAACTTAAACTTGCTGTACTTGCATGTATACAAGAAGGGTTAAGCTTTAATGCCATCTAATCTGATAATCTCATGAAAGGTGATGCTTTAATGCCATTTGATCTCTTATTTCCATCATAAATGACACATACAGTATGAAAATGACCAGAAATTAGCACGAGCATTAGATCGCTAACATTAGCAAGTTAGCATTAGCATTCAAACTTAAACTTACTGTACTTGCATGTATCCAAGAAGGGTTAAGCTTTAATGCCGTCTACTCTGATATTCCCATGAAGGGTTATGCTTTAATGCCATCTGATCTCTTATTTCCATTATAGAGGACAAGTAAAGTATGAAAATGACCTGATATTAGAACTAGCATTAGATCGCGAGCATTAGGAAGTTAGCATTAGCATTCAAACTTAAACTTGCTGTACTTGCATGTATACAAGAAGCGTGAAGCTTTAATGCCATCTAATCTAATATGCCCATGAAGGGTGATGCTTTAATGCCATCTGATCTCTTATTTCCATTATCGAGGACACATAAAGTATGAAAATGACCAGTTATTAGCACTAGCATTAGATCTCTAGCATTAGCAAAATAGCATTAGCATTCAAAGTTAAACTTACTGTACTTGCATGTATACAAGAAGGATTAAGCTTTAATGCCATCTAATCTGATATTCCAATGAAGGGTTATGCTTTAATGCCATCTTATATCTTATATCCATCATAGAGGACACGTACAGTATGAAAATGACCTGATATTAGCACTAGCATGAGATCGCTAGCATTAGCAAGTTAGCATTAGCATTCAAACTTTAACATTGCTGTATTTGCTTTTATACAAGAAGGGTTAAGCTTTAATGCCATCTAATGTAATATGTCCATGAAGGTTATGCTTTAATGCCATCTGATCTATTATTTCCATTATAGAGGACACGTACAGTATGAAAATGACCAGATATTAGCACCAGCATTAGATCGCTAGCATTAACAAGTTAGCATTAGCATTCAAACTTAAACTTGCTGTACTTGCATGTATACAAGAAGGGTGAAGCTTTAATGCCATTTAATCTAATATGCCCATGAAGGGTGATGCTTTAATGCCCTCTGATCTCTTATTTCCATTATAGAGGACACATTAAGTATGAAAATGACCAGATATTAGCACTAGCATTAGATCGCTAGCATTAGCAAAATAGCATTAGCATTCAAACTTAAACTTACTGTACTTGCATGTATACAAGAAGGGTTAAGCTTTAATGCCATCTAATCTGATATTCCCATGAAGGGTATTGCTTTAATGCCATCTTATCTCTTACATCCATCATAGAGGACATGTACAGTATGAAAATGACCAGATATTAGCACTAGCATTAGATCGATAGCATTAGCAAGTTAGCATTAGCATTCAAACTTAAACTTGCTGTACTTGCATGTATACAAGAAGGGTTATGCTTTAATGCCATCTGATCTCTTATTTCCATCATAGAGGACACGTACAGTATGAAAATGACGAGATATTAGCACTAGCATTAGATCGCTAGCATTAGCAAGTTAGCATTAGCATTCAAACTTAAACTTGCTGTACTTGCATGTATACAAGAAGTGTTAAGCTTTAATGCCATCTAATCTGATAATCCCATGAAAGGTGATGCTTCAATGCCACCTGATCTCTTATTTCAATCATAAAGGACACATACAGTATGAAAATGAGCAGAAATTAGCACTAGCATTAGATCGCTAGCATTAGCAAGTTAGCATTTGCATTCAAACTTAAACTTGCTGTACTTGCATGTATACAAGATGGGTTAAGCTTTAATGCCATCTAATCTGATATTCCCATGAAGGGTTATGCTTTAATGCCATCTGATCTCTTTTCTACATCATAGAGGACACATACAGTATGAAAATGACCTGATATTAGCACTAGCATTAGATCGCAAGCATTAGCAAGTTAGCATTAGCATTCAAACTTTAACATTGCAATATTTGCGTATATAAAGAAGGGTAAAGCTTTAATGCCATCTAATCTCATAATCCCATGAAAGGTGATGCTTTCATGCCATCTGATCTCTTGTTTCAATCATAAAGGACACATACAGTATGAAAATGACCAGAAATTAGCACTAGCATTAGATCGCTAACATTAGCAAGTTAGCATTAGCATTCAAACTTAAACTTACTGTACTTGCATGTATACAAGAAGGGTTAAGTTAATGCCGCTTTAATATGCCCATGAAGGGTTATCTAATGCCATCTGGTCTCTTAATATAGAGGACCCAGTGAAAATGACCAGATATTTGCTTTAATCGCTAGCCATCTTAGAATTAGCATTCAAACTTAAACTTTCCATTATAGAAGGGTTACGCTGCCATCAATCTATATGCCCATGAAATGCTTTACGCCATCTGATATTTATTTCATCATAGAGGACATTCAGTATGAAAATGACGAGATATTAGCACTAGCATTAGATCGCTAGCATTAGCATTAGCATTAAACATTCAAACTTAAACTTACTTGCATGTATACAAGAAGGGTTAAGCTTTTAATGCCATCTAATCTTATATTCCCATGAAGGGTTATGCTTTAATACCATCTGATATCTTATTTCCATCATAAAGGACACATACAGTATGAAAATGACCAGAAATTAGCACTAGCATTAGATCGATAGCATTAGCTAGTTAGCATTAGCATTCAAACTTAAACTTACTGTACTTGCATGTATGCAAGAAGGGTTAAGCTTAAATGCCATCTAATCTGATATTCCCATGAAGGGTTATGCTTTAATGCCATCTGATATCTGATATACATCATAAAGGACACGTACAGTATGAAAATGACCTGATATTAGCACTAGCATTAGATCGCTAGCATTAGCAAGTTAGCATTAGCATTCAAACTTTAACATTGCTGTATTTGCATTTATACAAGAAAGGTTAAGCTTTAATGCCATCTAATCTAATATGCCCATGAAGGGTTATGCTTTAATGCCATCTGATCTCTTATTTCCATTATAGAGGACACGTACAGTATGAAAATGACCAGATATTTGCACCAGCATTAGATCGCTAGCATTAGCAAGTTAGCATTAGCATTCAAACTTGAACTTGCTGTACTTGCACGTATACAAGAAGGGTTAAGCTTTAATGCCATCTAATCTAATATGCCCATGAAGGGTTATGCTTTAATGCCATCTGATCTCTTTTTTCCATTATAGAGGACACGTACAGTATGAAAATGACCAGATATTAGCACTAGCATTAGATCGCTAGCATCAGCAAGTTACCATTAGCATTCAAACTTAAACTTGCCGTACTTGCATGTATACAAGAAGGGTGAAGCTTTAATGCAATCTAATCTAATATGCCCATGAAGGGTGATGCTTTAATGCCATCTGATCTCTTATTTCCATTATAGAGGACACATAAAGTATGAAAATGACCAGATATTAGCACTAGCATTAGATCGCTAGCATTAGCAAAGTAGCATTAGCATTCAAACTTAAACTTACTGTACTTGCATGTATACAAGAAGGGTTAAGCTTTAATGCCATCTAATCTGATATTCCCATGAAGGGTTATGATTTAATGCCATCTTATCTCTTATATCCATCATAGAGGACACGTACAGTATGAAAATGAACAGATATTAGCACTAGCATTAGATCGATAGCATTAGCAAGTTAGCATTAGCATTCAAACTTAAACTTGCTGTACTTGCATGTATACAAGAAGGGTTATGCTTTAATGCCATCTGATCTCTTATTTCCATCATAGAGGACACGTACAGTATGAAAATGACGAGATATTTGCACTAGCATTAGATCGCTAGCATTAGCAAGTTAGCATTAGCATTCCAACTTAAACTTGCTGTACTTGCATGTATACAAGAAGGGTTAAGCTTTAATGCCATCTAATCTGATAATCTCATGAAAGGTGATGCTTTAATGCCATCTGATCTCTTATTTCCATCATAAATGACACATACAGTATGAAAATGACCAGAAATTAGCACTAGCATTAGATCGATAGCATTAGCAAGTTAGCATTAGCATTCAAACTTAAACTTACTGTACTTGCATGTATACAAGAAAGGTTAAGCTTTAATGCCATCTAATCTGATCTTCCCATGAAGGGTTATGCTTTAATGCCATCTGATCTCTTAAATACATCATAAAGGACACGTACAGTATAAAAATGACCTGATATTAGCACTAGCATTAGATCGCTAGCATTAGCAAGTTAGCATTAGCATTCAAACTTAAACATTGCTGTATTTGCGTATATAAAGAAGGGTAAAGCATTAATGCCATCTAATCTCATAATCCCATGAAAGGTGATGCTTTAATGCCATCTGATCTCGTTTCAATCATGAAGGACACATACAGTATGAAAATGACCAGAAATTAGCACTAGCATTAGATCGCTAACATTAGCAAGTTAGCATTAGCATTCAAACTTAAACTTACTGTACTTGCATGTATCCAAGAAGGGTTAAGCTTTAATGCCGTCTAATCTGATATTCCCATGAAGGGTTATGCTTTAATGCCATCTGATCTCTTAGTTCCATTATAGAGGACAAGTAAAGTATGAAAATGACCTGATATTAGAACTAGCATTAGATCGCGAGCATTAGGAAGTTAGCATTAGCATTCAAACTTAAACTTGCTGTACTTGCATGTATACAAGAAGGGTTAAGCTTTAATGCCATCTAATCTGATAATCTCATGAAAGGTGATGCTTTAATGCCATCTGATCTCTTAAATACATCATAAAGGACACGTACAGTATAAAAATGACCTGATATTAGCACTAGCATTAGAACACTAGCATTAGCAAGTTAGCATTAGCATTCAAACTTTGACATTGCTGTATTTGCTTTTATACAAGAAGGGTTAAGCTTAAATGCCATCTAATGTAATATGCCCATGAAGGTTATGCTTTAATGCCATCTGATCTATTATTTCCATTTTAGAGGACACGTACAGTATGAAAATGACCAGATATTTGCACCAGCATTAGATCCCTAGCATTAACAAGTTAGCATTAGCATTCAAACTTAAACTTGCTGTACTTGCATGTATACAAGAAGGGTGAAGCTTTAAAGCCATCTAATCTAATATGCCCATGAAGGGTGATGCTTTAATGCCCTCTGATCTCTTATTTCCATTATAGAGGACACATTAAGTATGAAAATGACCAGATATTAGCACTAGCATTACATCGCTAGCATTAGCAAAATAGCATTAGCTTTCAAACTTAAACTTACTGTACTTGCATGTATACAAGAAGGGTTAAGCTTTAATGCCATCTAATCTGATATTCCCATGAAGGGTATTGCTTTAATGCCATCTTATCTCTTACATCCATCATAGAGGACATGTACAGTATGAAAATGACCAGATATTAGCACTAGCATTAGATCGATAGCATTAGCAAGTTAGCATTAGCATTCAAATTTAAACTTGCTGTACTTGCATGTATACAAGAAGGGTTATGCTTTAATGCCATCTGATCTCTTATTTCCTTCATAGAGGACACGTACAGTATGAAAATGTCGAAATATTAGCACTAGCATTAGATCGCTAGCATTAGCAAGTTAGCATTAGCATTCAAACTTAAACTTACTGTACTTGCATGTATACAAGAAGGGTTAAGCTTTAATGCCATCTAATCTTATATTCCCATGAAGGGTTATGCTTTAATACCATCTGATATCTTATTTCCATCATAAAGGACACATACAGTATGAAAATGACCAGAACTTAGCACTAGCATTAGATCGATAGCATTAGCTAGTTAGCATTAGCATTCAAACTTAAACTTACTGTACTAGCATGTATGCAAGAAGGGTTAAGCTTTAATGCCGTCTAATCTGATATTCCCATGAAGGGTTATGCTTTAATGCCATCTGATCTCTGATATACATCATAAAGGACACGTACAGTATGAAAATGACCTGATATTAGCACTAGCATTAGATCGCTAGCATTAGCAAGTTAGCATTAGCATTCAAACTTTAACATTGCTGTATTTGCGTATATAAAGAAGGGTAAAGCTTTAATGCCATCTAATCTCATAATCCCATGAAAGTTGATGCTTTAATGCCATCTGATCTCTTGTTTCAATCATAAAGGACACATACAGTATCAAAATGACCAGAAATTAGCACTAGCATTAGATCGCTAACATTAGCAAGTTAGCATTAGCATTCAAACTTAAACTTACGGTACTTGCATGTATACAAGAATGGTTAAGCTTTACTGCCGTCAAATCTGATATTCCCATGAAGGGTTATGCTTTAATGTCTTCTGATCTCTTATATACATCATAAAGGACACGTACAGTATGAAAATGACCTGATATTAGCACTAGCATTAGATCGCTAGCATTAGCAAGTTAGCATTAGCATTCAAACTTTAACAATGCTGTATTTGCATTTATACAAGAAAGGTTAAGCTTTAATGCCATCTAATCTAATATGCCCATGAAGGGTTATGCTTTAATGCCATCTGATCTCTTATTTCCATTATAGAGGACACGTACAGTATGAAAATGACCAGATATTTGCACCAGCATTAGATCGCTAGCATTAGCAAGTTAGCATTAGCATTCAAACTTAAACTTGCTGTACTTGCACGTATACAAGAAGGGTTAAGCTTTAATGCCATCTAATCTAATATGCCCATGAAGGGTTATGCTTTAATGCCATCTGATCTCTTATTTCCATTATAGAGGACACGTACAGTATGAAAATGACCAGATATTAGCACTAGCATTAGATCGCTAGCATCAGCAAGTTAGCATTAGCATTAAAACTTAAACTTGCCGTACTTGCATGTATACAAGAAGGGTGAAGCTTTAATGCAATCTAATCTAATATGCCCATGAAGGGTGATGCTTTAATGCCATCTGATCTCTTATTTCCATTATAGAGGACACATAAAGTATGAAAATGACCAGATATTAGCACTAGCATTAGATCGCTAGCATTAGCAAAGTAGCATTAGCATTAAAACTTAAACTTACTGTACTTGCATGTATACAAGAAGGGTTAAGCTTTAATGCCATCTAATCAGATATTCCCATGAAGGGTTATGATTTAATGCCATCTTATCTCTTATATCCATCATAGAGGACACGTACAGTATGAAAATGAACAGATATTAGCACTAGCATTAGATCGATAGCATTAGCAAGTTAGCATTAGCATTCAAACTTAAACTTGCTGTACTTGCATGTATACAAGAAGGGTTATGCTTTAATGCCATCTGATCTCTTATTTCCATTATAGAGGACACGTACAGTATGAAAATGACGAGATATTAGCACTAGCATTAGCATTCAAACTTAAACTTACTGTACTTGCATGTATACAAGAAGGGTTAAGCTTTAATGCCATCTAATCTTATATTCCCATGAAGGGTTATGCTTTAATACCATCTGATATCTTATTTCCATCATAAAGGACACATACAGTATGAAAATGACCAGAAATTAGCACTAGCATTAGATCGTTAGCATTAGCTAGTTAGCATTAGCATTCAAACTTAAACTTACTGTACTTGCATGTATGCAAGAAAGGTTAAGCTTTAATGCCATCTAATCTGATATTCCCATGAAGGGTTATGCTTTAATGCCATCTGATCTCTGATATACATCATAAAGGACACGTACAGTATGAAAATGACCTGATATTAGCACTAGCATTAGATCGCTAGCATTAGCAAGTTAGCATTAGCATTCAAACTTTAACATTGCTGTATTTGCGTATATAAAGAAGGGTAAAGCTATAATGCCATCTAATCTCATAATCCCATGAAAGGTGATGCTTTAATGCCATCTGATCTCTTGTTTCAATCATAAAGGACACATACAGTATGAAAATGACCAGAAATTAGCACTAGCATTAGATCGCTAACATTAGCAAGTTAGCATTAGCATTCAAACTTAAACTTACTGTACCTGCCTGTATACAAGAAGGGATAAGCTTTACTGCCGTCTAATCTGATATTCCCATGAAGGGTTATGCTTTAATGCCATCTGATCTCTTATATACATCATAAAGGACACGTACAGTATGAAAATGACCTGATATTAGCACTAGCATTAGATCGCTAGCATTAGCAAGTTAGCATTAGCATTCAAACTTTAACAATGCTGTATTTGCATTTATACAAGAAAGGTTAAGCTTTAATGCCATCTAATCTAATATGCCCATGAAGGGTTATGCTTTAATGCCATCTGATCTCTTATTTCCATTATAGAGGACACGTACAGTATGAAAATGACCAGATATTTGCACCAGCATTAGATCGCTAGCATTAGCAAGTTAGCATTAGCATTCAAACTTAAACTTGCTGTACTTGCACGTATACAAGAAGGGTTAAGCTTTAATGCCATCTAATCTAATATGCCCATGAAGGGTTATGCTTTAATGCCATCTGATCTCTTATTTCCATTATAGAGGACACGTACAGTATGAAAATGACCAGATATTAGCACTAGCATTAGATCGCTAGCATCAGCAAGTTAGCATTAGCATTCAAACTTAAACTTGCCGTACTTGAATGTATACAAGAAGGGTGAAGCTTTAATGCAATCTAATCTAATATGCCCATGAAGGGTGATGCTTTAATGCCATCTGATCTCTTATTTCCATTATAGAGGATACATAAAGTATGAAAATGACCAGATATTAGCACTAGCATTAGATCGCTAGCATTAGCAAAGTAGCATTAGCATTCAAACTTAAACTTACTGTACTTGCATGTATACAAGAAGGGTTAAGCTTTAATGCCATCTAATCTGATATTCCCATGAAGGGTTATGATTTAATGCCATCTTATCTCTTATATCCATCATAGAGGACACGTACAGTATGAAAATGAACAGATATTAGCACTAGCATTAGATCGATAGCATTAGCAAGTTAGCATTAGCATTCAAACTTAAACTTGCTGTACTTGCATGTATACAAGAAGGGTTATGCTTTAATGCCATCTGATCTCTTATTTCCATCATAGAGGACACGTACAGTATGAAAATGACGAGATATTAGCACTAGCATTAGATAGCTAGCATTAGCAAGTTAGCATTAGCATTCAAACTTAAACTTGCTGTACTTGCATGTATACAAGAAGGGTTAAGCTTTAATGCCATCTAATCTGATAATCTCATGAAAGGTGATGCTTTAATGCCATCTGATCTCTTATTTCCATCATAAATGACACATACAGTATGAAAATGACCAGAAATTAGCACTAGCATTAGATCGATAGCATTAGCAAGTTAGCATTAGCATTCAAACTTAAACTTACTGTACTTGCATGTATACAAGAAAGGTTAAGCTTTAATGCCATCTAATCTGATATTCCCATGAAGGGTTATGCTTTAATGCCATCTGATCTCTTAAATACATCATAAAGGACACGTACAGTATGAAAATGACCTGATATTAGCACTAGCATTAGATCGCTAGCATTAGCAAGTTAGCATTAGCATTCAAACTTTAACATTGCTGTATTTGCGTATATAAAGAAGGGTAAAGCTTTAATGCCATCTAATCTCATAATCCCATGAAAGGTGATGCTTTAATGCCATCTGATCTCTTGTTTCAATCATAAAGGACACATACAGTATGAAAATGACCAGAAATTAGCACTAGCATTAGATCGCTAACATTAGCAAGTTAGCATTAGCATTCAAACTTAAACTTACTGTACTTGCATGTATCCAAGAAGAGTTAAGCTTTAATGCCGTCTAATCTGATATTCCCATGAAGGGTTATGCTTTAATGCCATCTGATCTCTTATTTCCATTATAGAGGACAAGTAAAGTATGAAAATGACCTGATATTAAAACTAGCATTAGATCGCGAGCATTAGCAAAATAGCATTAGCATTCAAACTTAAACTTACCGTACTTGCATGTATACAAGAAGGATTAAGCTTTAATGCCATCTAATCTGATATTCCAATGAAGGGTTAAGCTTTAATGCCATCTTATATCTTATATCCATCATAGAGGACACGTACAGTATGAAAATGACCTGATATTAGCACTAGCATGAGATCGCTAGCATTAGCAAGTTAGCATTAGCATTCAAACTTTAACATTGCTGTATTTGCTTTTATACAAGAAGGGTTAAGCTTTAATGCCATCTTATATCTTATATCCATCATAGAGGACACGTCCAGTATGAAAATGACCTGATATTAGCACTAGCATTAGATCGCTAACATTAGCAAGTTAGCATTAGCATTCGAACTTTAACATTGCTGTATTTGCGATATAAAGAAGGGTTAACTTTAAATGCCATCTAATCTCATAATCCCATGAAAGGTGATGCTTCAATGCCATCTGATCTCTTGTTTCAATCATAAAGGACACATACAGTATGAAAATGACCAGAAATTAGCACTAGCATTAGATCGCTAACATTAGCAAGTTAGCATTAGCATTCAAACTTTAACATTGCTGTATTTGCTTTTATACAAGAAGGGTTAAGCTTTAATGCCATCTTATATCTTATATCCATCATAGAGGACACGTCCAGTATGAAAATGACCTGATATTAGCACTAGCATTAGATCGCTAACATTAGCAAGTTAGCATTAGCATTCGAACTTTAACATTGCTGTATTTGCGTATATAAAGAAGGGTTAACTTTAAATGCCATCTAATCTCATAATCCCATGAAAGGTGATGCTTCAATGCCATCTGATCTCTTGTTTCAATCATAAAGGACACATACAGTATGAAAATGACCAGAAATTAGCACTAGCATTAGATCGCTAACATTAGCAAGTTAGCATTAGCATTCAAACTTTAACATTGCTGTATTTGCTTTTATACAAGAAGGGTTAAGCTTTAATGCCATCTTATATCTTATATCCATCATAGAGGACACGTCCAGTATGAAAATGACCTGATATTAGCACTAGCATTAGATCGCTAACATTAGCAAGTTAGCATTAGCATTCGAACTTTAACATTGCTGTATTTGCGTATATAAAGAAGGGTTAACTTTAAATGCCATCTAATCTCATAATCCCATGAAAGGTGATGCTTCAATGCCATCTGATCTCTTGTTTCAATCATAAAGGACACATACAGTATGAAAATGACCAGAAATTAGCACTAGCATTAGATCGCTAACATTAGCAAGTTAGCATTAGCATTCAAACTTAAACTTACTGTACTTGCATGTATACAAGAAGGGTTAAGCTTTAATGCCGTCTAATCTGATATTCCCATTGAAGGGTTATGCTTTAATGCCATCTGATCTCTTATATACATCATAAAGGACACGTACAGTATGAAAATGACCTGATATTAGCACTAGCATTAGATCGCTAGCATTAGCAAGTTAGCATTAGCATTCAAAGTTTAACATTGCTGTATTTGCATTTATACAGGAAAGGTTAAGCTTTAATGCCATCTAATCTAATATGCCCATGAAGGGTTATGCTTTAATGCCATCTGGTCTCTTATTTCCATTATAGAGGACACGTACAGTATGAAAATGACCAGATATTTGCACCAGCATTAGATCTCTAGCATTAGCAAGTTAGCATTAGCATTCAAACTTAAACTTGCTGTACTTGCACGTATACAAGAAGGGTTAAGCTTTAATGGCATCTAATCTAATATGCCCATGAAGGGTTATGCTTTAATGCCATCTGATCTCTTATTTTCATTATAGAGGACACATAAAGTATGAAAATGACCAGATATTAGCACTAGCATTAGATCGCTAGCATTAGCAAAGTAGCATTAGCATTCAAACTTAAACTTACTGTACTTGCATGTATACAAGAAGGGTAAAGCTTTAATGCCATCGATTCTGATATTCCCATGAAGGGTTATGATTTAATGCCATCTTATCTCTTATATCCATCATAGAAGACACGTACAGTATGAAAATGAACAGATATTAGCACTAGCATTAGATCGATAGCATTAGCAAGTTAGCATTAGCATTCAAACTTAAACTTGCTGAACTTGCATGTATACAAGAAGGGTTATGCTTTAATGCCATCTGATCTCTTATTTCCATCATAAAGGACACGTTCAGTATGAAAATGACGAGATATTAGCACTAGCATTAGATCGCTAGCATTAGCAAGTTAGCATTAGCATTCAAACTTAAACTGACTGTACTTGCATGTATACAAGAAGGGTTAAGCTTTAATGCCATCTAATCTTATATTCCCATGAAGGGTTATGCTTTAATACCATCTGATATCTTATTTCCATCATAAAGGACACATACAGTATGAAAATGACCAGAAATTAGCACTAGCATTAGATCGATAGCATTAGCTAGTTAGCATTAGCATTCAAACTTAAACTTACTGTACTTGCATGTATGCAAGAAGGGTTAAGCTTAATATCATCTAATCTGATATTCCCATGAAGGGTTATGCTTTAATGCCATCTGATCTCTGATATACATCATAAAGGACACGTACAGTATGAAAATGACCTGATATTAGCACTAGCATTAGATCGCTAGCATTAGCAAGTTAGCAATAGCATTCAAACTTTAACATTGCTGTATTTGCGTATATAAAGAAGGGTAAAGCTTTAATGCCATCTAATCTCATAATCCCATGAAAGGTGATGCTTTAATGCCATCTGATCTCTTGTTTCAATCAGAAAGGACACATACAGTATGAAAATGACCAGAAATTAGCACTAGCATTAGATCGCTAACATTAGCAAGTTAGCATTAGCATTCAAACTTAAACTTACTGTACTTGCATGTATACAAGAAGGGTTAAGCTTTACTGCCGTCTAATATGATATTCCCATGAAGGGTCATGCTTTAATGCCATCTGATCTCTTATATACATCATAAAGGACACGTACAGTATGAAAATGACCTGATATTAGCACTAGCATGAGATCGCTAGCATTAGCAAGTTAGCATTAGCATTCAAACTTTAACATTGCTGAATTTGCTTTTATACAAGAAGGGTTAAGCTTTAATGCCATCTAATGTAATATGCCCATGAAGGTTATGCTTTAATGCCATCTGATCTATTATTTCCATTATAGAGGACACCTACAGTATGAAAATGACCAGATATTAGCACCAGCATTAGATCGCTAGCATTAACAAGTTAGCATTAGCATTCAAACTTAAACTTGCTGTACTTACATGTATACAAGAAGGGTGAAGCTTTAATGCCATCTAATCTAATATGCCCATGAAGGGTGATGCTTTAATGCCATCTGATCTCTTATTTCCATTATAGAGGACACATTAAGTATGAAAATGACCCGATATTAGCACTAGCATTAGATCGCTAGCATTAGCAAAATAGAATTAGCATTCAAACTTAAACTTACTGAACTTGCACGTATACAAGAGGGGTTAAGCTTTAATGCCATCTAATCTGATATTCCCATGAAGGGTATTGCTTTAATGCCATCTTATCTCTTATATCCATCATAGAGGACATGTACAGTATGAAAATGACCAGATATTAGCACTAGCATTAGATCGATAGCATTAGCAAGTTAGCATTAGCATTCAAACTTAAACTTGCTGTACTTGCATGTATACAAGAAGGGTTATGCTTTAATGCCATCTAATCTGATAATCCCATGAAAGGTGATGCTTTAATGCCATCTGATCTCTTATTTCCATCATAAAGGACACTTACAGTATGAAAATGACCAGAAATTAGCACTAGCATTAGATCGATAGCATTAGCAAGTTAGCATTAGCATTCAAACTTAAACTTACTGTACTTGCATGTATACAAGAAGGGTTAAGCTTTAATGCCATCTAATCTGATATTCCCATGAAGGGTTATGCTTTAATGCCATCGGATCTCTTATATACATCATAGAGGACACGTCCAGTATGAAAATGACCTGATATTAGCACTAGCATTAGATCGCTAACATTAGCAAGTTAGCATTAGCATTCGAACTTTAACATTGCTGTATTTGCGTATATAAAGAAGGGTTAACTTTTAATGCCATCTAATCTCATAATCCCATGAAAGGTGATAATTCAAAGCCACCTGATCTCTTATTTCAATCATAAAGGACACATACAGTATGAAAATGAGCAGAAATTAGCACTAGCATTAGATCGCTAGCATTAGCAAGTTAGCATTAGCATTCAAACTTAAACTTCCTGTACTTGCATGTATACAAGATGGGTTAAGCTTTAATGCCATCTAATCTGATATTCCCATGAAGGGTTATGCTTTAATGCCATCTGATCTCTTATATACATCATAGAGGACACGTACAGGATGAAAATGACCTGATATTAGCACTAGCATTAGATCGCTAGCATTAGCAAGTTAGCATTAGCATTCAAACTTTAACATTGCCGTACTTGCATTTATACAAGAAGGGTTAATCTTTAATGCCATCTAATCTAATATGACCATGAAGGGTTATGCTTTAATGCCATCTGGTCTCCTATTTCCATTATAGAGGACACGTACAGTATGAAAATGACCAGATATTAGCACCAGCATTAGATCGCTAGCATTAGCAAGTTAGCATTAGCATTCAAACTTAAACTTGCCGTACTTGCATGTATACAAGAAGGGTGAAGCTTTAATGCCATCTAATCTAATATGCCCATGAAGGGTGATGCTTTAATGCCATCTGATCTCTTATTTCCATTATAGAGGACACATAAAGTATGAAAATGACCAGATATTAGCACTAGCATTAGATCGCTAGCATTAGCAAAATAGCATTAGCATTCAAACTTAAACTTACTGTACTTGCATGTATACAAGAAGGGTTAAGATTTAATGCCATCTAATCTGATATTCCCATGAAGGGTTATGATTTAATGCCATCTTATCTCTTATATCCATCATTGAGGACACGTACAGTATGAAAATGAACAGATATTAGCACTAGCATTAGATCGATAGCATTAGCAAGTTAGCATTAGCATTCAAACTTAAACTTGCTGTACTTGCATGTATACAAGAAGGGTTATGCTTTAATGCTATCTGATCTCTTATTTCCATCATAGAGGACACGTACAGTATGAAAATGACGAGATATTAGCACTAGCATAAGATCGCTAGCATTAGCAAGTTAGCATTAGCATTCAAACTTAAACTTGCTGTACTTGCATGTATACAAGAAGGGTTAATCTTTAATGCCATCTAATCTGATATTCCCATGAAGGGTTATGCTTTAATACCATCTGATATCTTATTTCCATCATAAAGGACACATACAGTATGAAAATGACCAGAAATTAGCACTAGCATTAGATCGATAGCATTAGCTAGTTAGCATTAGCATTCAAACTTTAACATTGCTGTATCTGCGTATATAAAGAAGGGTAAAGCTTTAACGCCATCTAATCTCATAATCCCATGAAAGGTGATGCTTTAAAGCCATCTGATCTCTTGTTTCAATCATAAAGGACACATACAGTTTGAAAATGACCAGAAATTAGCACTAGCATTAGATCGCTAACATTAGCAAGTTAGCATTAGCATTCAAACTTAAACTTACTGTACTTGCATGTATACAAGAAGGGTTAAGCTTTAATGCCGTCTAATCTGATATTCGCATGAAGGGTTATGCTTTAATGCCATCTGATCTCTTATATACATCATAGAGGACACGTACAGTATGAAAATGACCTGATATTAGCACTAGCATTAGATCGCTAGCATTAGCAAGTTAGCATTAGCAATCAAACTTTAACATTGCTGTATTTGCATTTATGCAAGAAGGGTTAAACTTTAATGCCATCTAATCTAATATGCCCATGAAGGGTTATGCTTTAATGCCATCTGATCTCTTATTTCCATTATAGAGGACACGTACAGTATGAAAATGACCAGATATTAGCACCAGTATTAGATCGCTAGCATTAGCAAGTTAGCATTAGCATTCAAACTTAAACTTGCTGTACTTGCATGTATACAAGAAGGGTGAAGCTTTAATGCCATCTAATCTAATATGCCCATGAAGGGTGATGCTTTAATGCCATCTCATCTCTTATTTCCATTATAGAGGACACATAAAGTATGAAAATGACCAGTTATTAGCACTAGCATTAGATCGCTAGCATTAGCAAAATAGCATTAGCATTCAAACTTAAACTTACTGTACTTCCATGTATACAAGAAGGGTTAAGCTTTAATGCCATCTAATCTGATATTCCCATGAAGGGTTATGCTTAAATGCCATCTGATCTCTTATATACATCATAGAGGACACGTACAGTATGAAAATGACCTGATATTAGCACTAGCATTAGATCGCTAGCATTAGCAAGTTAGCATTAGCATTCAGACTTTAACATTGCTGTATTTGAGTATATAAAGAAGGATTAACTTTTAATGCCATCTAATCTCATAATCCCATGAAAGGTGATGCTTCAATGCCACCTGATTTCTTATTTCAATCATAAAGGACACATACAGTTTGAAAATGAGCAGAAATTAGCATTAGCATTAGATCGCTAGCATTAGCAAGTTAGCATTAGCATTCAAACTTAAACTTGCTGTACTTGCATGTATACAAGAAGGGTTAAGCTTTAATGCCATCTGCTCTGATATTCCCATGAAGGGTTATGCTTTAATGTCATCTGATCTCTTATATACATCATAGAGGACACGTACAGTATGAAAATGACCTGATATTAGCACTAGCATTAGATCGCTAGCATTAGCAAGTTAGCATAAGCATTCAAACTTTAACATTGCTGTATTTGCATTAATACAAGAAGGGTTAAGCTTTAATGCCATCTAATCTATTATGCCCATGAAGGGTGATGCTTTAATGCCATCTGATCTCTTATTTCCATTATAGAGGACACATAAAGTATGAAAATGACGAGATATTAGCACTAGCATTAGATCGTTAGCATTAGCATGTTAGCATTAGCATTCAAACTTAAACATGCTGTACTTGCATGTATACAAGAAGGGTTAACCTTTAATGCCATCTAATCTGATAATCCCATGAAAGGTGATGCTTTAATGCCATCTGATCTCTTATTTCCATCATAAAGGACACATACAGTATGAAAATGACCAGAAATTAGCATTAGCATTAGATCGATAGGATTAGCTAGTTAGCATTAGCATTCAAACTTAAACTTACTGTACTTGCATGTATACAAGAAGGGTTAAGCTCTAATGCCATCTAATCTGATATTCCCATGAAGGGTTATGCTTTAATACCATCTGATATCTTATTTCCATCATAAAGGACACATACAGTATGAAAATGACCAGATATTAGCACTAGCATTAAATCGATAGAATTAGCAAGTTAGCATTAGCATTCAAACTTAAACTTACTGTATTTATGTATAAAGAAGGGTTAAAGCTTTAATGCCATCTAATCTGATATTCCCATGAAAGGTTATGCTTTAATGCCATCTGATCTCTTGTTTTCATAAAGGACACATACAGTATGAAAATGACCAGAAATTAGCACTAGCATTAGATCGCTAGCATTAGCAAGTTAGCATTAGCATTCAAACTTAAACATTACTGTATTTGCATGTATACAAGAAGGGTTAAATCTGATATTCTTTAATGCCATCTAATCTTATATACATCCCACGTACAGTATGAAAAATGACCTGGTGTTGCTTTTAATGCCATCATTGCTGTATTTGCATTCTCTTGTTTCAATCCCATGAAGGACACCATCTGGTACAGTATGAAAATGACCAGATATTTGCATTAGCACTAGCATTAGAATCATTAGCATTCAAACTTAAACATTAGCAAGTTAATGCATTAGCATTCAAACTTTTTAAACTTACTGTAGCTTAGCATTAGCATTCAAACTAAACTTACTGTATTGCATGTATACAAGAAGGGTTAATGCCATTTGATATGAAGGGTTATAATTTAATGCCATCTTATCTCTTATATCCATCATCCCATGAAAAATGAACAGAAATTAGCACTAGCATTAGATCGATAACATTAGCAAGTTAGCATTAGCATCCAAACTTAAACTTGCTGTACTTGCATGTATACAAGAAGGGTTATGCTTTATTGCCATCTGATCTCTTATTTCAATCATATAGGACACGTACAGTATGAAAATGACGAGATATTAGCACTAGCATTAGATCGCTAGCATTAGCAAGTTAGCATTAGCATTCAAACTTAAACTTACTGTACTTTGCATGTATATAAAGAAGGGTTAAGCTTTAATGCCATCTAATCTTTTATATTCCCATGAAGGGTTATGCTTTAATGCCATCTGATCTCTTATTTCCATCATAAAGGACACATACAGTATGAAAATGACCAGAAATTAGCACTAGCACTAGATCGATAGCATTAGCAAGTTAGCATTAGCATTCAAACTTAAACTTACTGTACTTGCATGTATGCAAGAAGGGTTAAGCTTTAATGCCATCTAATCTGATATTCCCATGAAGGGTTATGCTTTAATGCCATCTGATCTCTGATATACATCATAAAGGACACATACAGTATGAAAATGACGAGATATTAGCACTAGCATTAGATCGCTAGCATTAGCAAGTTAGCATTAGCATTCAAACTTCAACTTACTGTACTTGCATGTATACAAGAAGGGTTAAGCTTTAATGCCATCTAATCTGATATTCCCATGAAGGGTTATGCTTTTAATGCCATCTTATCTCTTATTTCCATCATAGAGGACACGTACAGTATGAAAATGACCAGATATTAGCACTAGCATTAGATCGATAACATTAGCAAGTTAGCATTAGCATTCAAACTTAAACTTGCTGTACTTGCATGTATACAAGAAGGGTTATGCTTTAATGCCATCTGATCTGATAATCCCATGAAAGGTTTATGCTTTAATGCCATCTGATCTCTTATTTCCATCATAAAGGACACGTACAGTATGAAAATGACCAGAAATTAGCACTAGCATTAGATCGATAGCATTAGCAAGTTAGCATTAGCATTCAAACTTAAACTTACTGTACTTGCATGTATACAAGAAGGGTTAAGCTTTAATGCCATTTAATCTGATATTCCCATGTAGGGTTATGCTTTAATGCCATCGGATCTCTTATATACATCATAGAGGACACGTCCAGTATGAAAATGACCTGATATTAGCAATAGCATTAGATCGCTAACATTAGCAAGTTTGCATTAGCATTCGAACTTTAACATTGCTGTATTTGCGAATATAAAGAAGGGTTAACTTTTAATGCCATCTAATCTCATAATCCCATGAAAGGTGATGCTTCAATGCCATCTGATCTCTTATTTCAATCATAAAGGACACATACAGTATGAAAATGAGCAGAAATTAGCACTAGCATTAGATCGCTAGCATTAGCAAGTTAGCATTAGCATTCAAACTTAAACTTACTGTACTTGCATGTATACAAGATGGGTTAAGCTTTAATGCCATCTAATCTGATATTCCCATGAAGGGTTATGCTTTAATGCCATCTGATCTCTTATATACATCATAGAGGACACATACAGTATGAAAATGACCTGATATTAGCACTAGCATTAGATCGCTAGCATTAGCAAGTTAGCATTAGCATTCAAACTTAAACATTGCTGTATTTGCATGTATAAAGAAGGGTTAAGCTTTAATGCCATCTAATCTCATAATCCCATGAAAGGTGATGCTTTAATGCCATCTGATCTCTTGTTTCAATCATAAAGGACACATACAGTATGAAAATGACCAGAAATTAACACTAGCATTAGATCGATAACATTAGCAAGTTAGCATTAGCATTCAAACTTAAACTTACTGTACTTGCATGTATACAAGAAGGGTTAAGCTTTAATGCCATCTAATCTGATATTCCCATGAAGGGTTATGCTTTAATGCCATCTGATCTCTTATATACATCATAAAGGACACGTACAGTATGAAAATGACCTGATATTAGCACTAGCATTAGATCGCTAGCATTAGCAAGTTAGCATTAGCATTCAAACTTTAACATTGCTGTATTTGCATTTATACAAGAAGGGTTAACTTTTAATGCCATCTAATCTAATATGCCCATGAAGGGTTATGCTTTAATGCCATCTGATCTTTATTTCCATTATAGAGGACACGTACAGTATGAAAATGACCAGATATTTGCACCAGCATTAGATCGCTAGCATTAGCAAGTTAGCATTAGCATTCAAACTTAAACTTGCTGTACTTGCACGTATACAAGAAGGGTTAAGCTTTAATGCCATCTAATCTAATATGCCCATGAAGGGTTATGCTTTAATGCCATCTGATCTCTTATTTCCATCATAGAGGACACGTACAGTATGAAAATGACCAGATATTAGCACTAGCATTAGATCGCTAGCATTAGCAAAGTAGCATTAGCATTCAAACTTAAACTTACTGTACTTGCATGTATACAAGAAGGGTTAAGCTTTAATGCCATCTAATCTGATATTCCCATGAAGGGTTATGCTTTAATGCCATCTGATCTCTTATATCCATCATAGAGGACACATACAGTATGAAAATGACCAGATATTAGCACTAGCATTAGATCGATAGCATTAGCAAGTTAGCATTAGCATTCAAACTTAAACTTGCTGTACTTGCATGTATACAAGAAGGGTTATGCTTTAATGCCATCTGATCTTTAATTTCCATCATAGAGGACACGTATATGAAAATGAACAGATATTAGCACTAGCATTAGATCGAAGCATTAGCAAGTTAGCATTAGCATTCAAACTTTAACTTGCTGTAATTTGCATGTATACAAGAAAGGTTATGCTTTAATGCCATCTGATCTCTTATTTCCATGAAGGGTTATAAGGACACATTATACATACAGTATGAAAATGACCAGATATTAGCACTAGCATTAGATCGATAGCATTAGCAAGTTAGCATTAGCATTCAAACTTAAACTTACTGTACTTGCATGTATACAAGAAGGGTTAAGCTTTAATGCCATCTAATCTGATATTCCCATGAAGGGTTATGCTTTAATGCCATCTGATCTCTTATTTCCATCATAAAGGACACGTACAGTATGAAAATGACCAGATATTAGCACTAGCATTAGATCGCTAGCATTAGCAAAGTTAGCATTAGCATTCAAACTTTAACTTTGCTGTATTTTGCATGTATAAAGAAGGGTTAAGCTTTAATGCCATCTAATCTGATATTCCCATGAAGGGTTATGATTAATGCCATCTGATCTCTTATTTCCATTATAGAGGACACGTAAAGTATGAAAATGACCAGATATTAGCACTAGCATTAGATCGCTAGCATTAGCAAGTTAGCATTAGCATTCAAGCTTAAACTTGCTGTACTTGCATGTATACAAGAAGGGTTAGCTTTAATGCCATCTAATCTAATATGCCCATGAAGGGTTATGCTTTAATGCCATCTGATCTCTTATTTCCATTATAGAGGACACGTACAGTATGAAAATGACCAGATATTAGCACTAGCATTAGATCGCTAGCATCAGCAAAGTAGCATTAGCATTCAAACTTAAACTTACTGTACTTGCATGTATACAAGAAGGGTTAAGCTTTAATGCCATCTAATCTGATATTCCAATGAAGGGTTATGAATGCCATCTTATCTTTATATCCATCATAGAGGACACGTACAGTATGAAAATGACGAGATATTAGCACTAGCATTAGATCGATAGCATTAGCAAGTTAGCATTATCATTCAAACTTAAACTTACTGTATTTGCATGTATACAAGAAAGGTTAAGCTTTAATGCCATCTAATCTAATATGCCCATGAAGGGTTATGCTTTAATGCCATCTGATCTATTATTTCTTATAAAGGACACGCATAGTATGAAAATGACCTGATATTAGCACTAGCATTAGATCGCTAGCATTAACAAGTTAGCATTAGCATTTAAACTTTAATACAAAGAAGTTGCTGCTTTATTCTAATCTATATAAAGAAGGGTGATGCTTTAATGCCATCTAATCTCTTAATCCCATTATAGAGTGATGTTTAAAATGCCATCTTAGATCTCTTGTTTCAATCAAACTTAGGACACATACAGTATGAAAATGACCAGAAATTAGCACTAGCATTAGATCCATATAGAGACATTACAGTTAATGACCATTAGCATTCAAACTTAAACTTCACTGTACTTGCATGTATACAAGAAGGGTTATGCTTTAATGCCATCTAATCTGATAATCCCATGAAGGGTTATGCTTTAATGCCATCTGATCTCTTATTTCCATCATAGAGGACACTTATAGTATGAAAATGACCAGATATTAGAACTAGCATTAGATCGATAGCATTAGCAAGTTAGCATTATCATTCAAACTTAAACTTGCTGTACTTGCATGTATACAAGAAGGTTAAGCTTTTAATGCCATCTAATCTGATATTCCCATGAAGGGTTATGCTTTTAATGCCATCTGATCTCTTATTTCCATCATAGAGGACACATCCAGTATGAAAATGACCTGATATTAGCACTAGCATTAGATCGCTAACATTAGCAAAATAGCATTAGCATTCAAACTTTAACTTGCTGTATTTGCGTATATAAAGAAGGGTTAACTTTTAATGCCATCTAATCTCATAATCCCATGAAGGGTGATGCTTTAATGCCATCTTATCTCTTATTTCCATCATAGAGGACACATACAGTATGAAAATGACCAGAAATTAGCACTAGCATTAGATCGCTAGCATTAGCAAGTTAGCATTAGCATTCAAACTTAAACTTGCTGTACTTGCATGTATACAAGATGGGTTAAGCTTTAATGCCATCTAATCTGATATTCCCATGAAGGTTATGCTTTAATGCCATCAGATCTCTTATATCCATTATAGAGGACACGTACAGTATGAAAATGACCTGATATTAGCACTAGCATTAGATCGCTAGCATTAGCAAGTTAGCATTAGCATTCAAACTTTAACATTGCTGTATTTGCATTTATACAAGAAGGGTTAAGATTTAATGCCATCTAATCTAATATGCCCATGAAGGGTTATGCTTTAATGCCATCTGATCTCTTATTTCCATTATAGAGGACACATAAAGTATGAAAATGACCAGATATTAGCACTAGCATTAGATCGCTAGCATTAGCAAAATAGCATTAGCATTCAAACTTAAACTTACTGTACTTGCATGTATACAAGAAGGGTTAAGCTTTAATGCCATCTAATCTGATATTCCCATGAAGGGTTATGATTTAATGCCATCTTATCTCTTATATCCATCATAGAGGACACGTACAGTATGAAAATGACCAGATATTAGCACTAGCATTAGATCGATAGCATTAGCAAGTTAGCATTAGCATTCAAACTTAAACTTGCTGTACTTGCATGTATACAAGAAGGGTTATGCTTTTAATTCTGATCTCTTATTTCCATCATAGAGACACGTACAGTATGAAAAATGACGAGATATTAGCACTAGCATTAGATCGCTAGCATTAGCAAAAGTTAGCATTAGCATTCAAACTTAAACTTGCTGTACTTGCATGTATACAAGAAGTGTTAAGCTTTAATGCCATCTAATCTGATATTCCCATGAAGGGTTATGCTTTAATGCCATCTGATATCTTATTTCCATCATAAAGGACACATACAGTATGAAAATGACCAGAAATTAGCACTAGCATTAGATCGATAGCATTAGCTAGTTAGCATTAGCATTCAAACTTAAACTTACTGTACTTGCATGTATACAAGAAGGGTTAAGCTTTAATGCCATCTAATCTGATATTCCGATGAAGGGTTATGCTTTAATGCCATCTTATATCTTATATCCATCATAGAGACACGTACAGTATGAAAATGACCTGATATTAGCACTAGCATTAGATCGCTAGCATTAGCAAGTTAGCATTAGCATTCAAACTTTAACATTGCTGTATTTGCTTTTATACAAGAAGGGTTAAGCTTTAATGCCATCTAATATAATATGCCCATGAAAGGTGATGCTTTAATGCCATCTGATCTATTATTTTCATTATAGAAGGACACATACAGTATGAAAATGACCAGATATTAGATCGATAGCATTAGCAAAATAGCATTAGCATTCAAACTTAAACTTACTGTACTTGCATGTATACAAGAAGGGTTAAGCTTTAATGCCATCTAATCTGATATTCCCATGAAGGGTTATTGCTTAAATGCCATCTTATCTCTTATATCCATCATAGAGGACATGTACAGTATGAAAATGACCAGATATTAGCACTAGCATTAGATCGATAGCATTAGCAAGTTAGCATTAGCATTCAAACTTAACATTGCTGTATTTGCATGTATACAAGAAGGGTTAAGCTTTAATGCCATCTGATCTCTTATTTCCAATCCATCTGATCTCTTACACCATTATAGCACACATAAAGTATGAAATGACCAGATATTAGCACTAGCATTAGATCGCTAGCATTAGCAAAATAGCATTAGCATTCAAACTTAAACTTGCTGTACTTGCATGTATACAAGAAGTGTTATGCTTTAATGCCATCTAATCTGATAATCCCATGAAAGGTGATGCTTTAATGCCATCTGATCTCTTATTTCCATCATAAAGGACACTTACAGTATGAAAATGACCAGAAATTAGCACTAGCATTAGATCGATAGCATTAGCAAGTTAGCATTAGCATTCAAACTTAAACTTACTGTACTTGCATGTATACAAGAAGGGTTAAGCTTTAATGCCATCTAATCTGAAATTCCCATGAAGGGTTATGCTTTAATGCCATCGGATCTCTTATATACATCATAGAGGACATGTCCAGTATGAAAATGACCTGATATTAGCACTAGCATTAGATCGCTAACATTAGCAAGTTAGCATTAGCATTCAAACTTTAACATTGCTGTATTTGCATGTATAAAGAAGGGTTAACTTTTAATGCCATCTAATCTGATAATCCCATGAAGGGTGATGCTTTAATGCCATCTGATCTCTTATTTCCATCATAAAGGACACATACAGTATGAAAATGACCAGAAATTAGCACTAGCATTAGATCGATAGCATTAGCAAGTTAGCATTATCATTCAAACTTAAACTTACTGTACTTGCATGTATACAAGAAGGGTTAAGCTTTAATGCCATCTAATCTGATATTCCCATGAAGGGTTATGCTTTAATGCCATCTTATCTCTTATATACCATCATAGAGGACACGTCCAGTATGAAAATGACCTGATATTAGCACTAGCATTAGATCGCTAGCATTAGCAAGTTAGCATTAGCATTCAAACTTTAACATTGCTGTATTTGCATATAAAGAAGGGTTAACTTTTAATGCCATCTAATCTAATAATCCCATGAAAGGTGATGCTTTAATGCCATCTAATCTCTTATTTCAATCATAAAGGACACATACAGTATGAAAATGAGCAGAAATTAGCACTAGCATTAGATCGCTAGCATTAGCAAAAATAGCATTAGCATTCAAACTTAAACTTGCTGTACTAGCATGTATACAAGATGGGTTAAGCTTTAATGCCATCTAATCTGATATTCCCATGAAGGGTTATGCTTTAATGCCATCAGATCTCTTATATCCATCATAGAGGACACGTACAGTATGAAAATGACCAGATATTAGCACTAGCATTAGATCGATAGCATTAGCAAGTTAGCATTAGCATTCAAACTTTAACATTGCTGTATTTGCATTTATACAAGAAGGGTTAAGCTATAATGCCATCTTATCTAATATGACCATGAAGGGTTATGCTTTAATGCCATCTGATCTCTTATTTCCATTATAGTGGACACATAAAGTATGAAAATGACCAGATATTAGCACTAGCATTAGATCGCTAGCATTAGCAAAATAGCATTAGCATTCAAACTTAAACTTACTGTACTTGCATGTATACAAGAAGGGTTATGCTTTAATGCCATCTAATCTGATATTCCCATGAAGGGTTATGATTTAATGCCATCTTATCTCTTATATCCATCATTGAGGACACGTACAGTATGAAAATGAACAGATATTAGCACTAGCATTAGATCGATAGCATTAGCAAGTTAGCATTAGCATTCAAACTTAAACTTGCTGTACTTGCATGTATACAAGAAGGGTTATGCTTTAATGCCATCTGATCTCTTATTTCCATCATAGAGGACACGTACAGTATGAAAATGACCTGATATTAGCACTAGCATTAGATCGCTAGCATTAGCAAGTTAGCATTAGCATTCAAACTTAAACTTGCTGTACTTGCATGTATACAAGAAGGGTTAACTTTTAATGCCATCTAATCTGATATTCCCATGAAAGGTTATGCTTTAATACCATCTGATATCTTATTTCCATCATAAAGGACACATACAGTATGAAAATGACCAGAAATTAGCACTAGCATTAGATCGATAGCATTAGCTAGTTAGCATTAGCATTCAAACTTAAACTTACTGTACTTGCATGTATACAAGAAGGGTTAAGCTTTAATGCCATCTAATCTGATATTCCCATGAAGGGTTATGCTTTAATGCCATCTTATATCTTATATCCATCATAGAGGACACGTACAGTATGAAAATGACCTGATATTAGCACTAGCATTAGATCGCTAACATTAGCAAGTTAGCATTAGCATTCAACATTGCTAACATTATAAAGAAGGGTTAACTTTTTAATGCCATCTAATCTCATAATCCCATGAAGGATGGCTTAATCCCATCTTAATTTTATCTATAAATGACACTATACATGAAGATGTTATGCTTTAATGCCATCTAGATCGCTAGCATTTCCATTATAGCATTCAAACTTAAACTTTATGAAAATGACCAGATATTAGCATCTAATCTGATATTCATGAAGGGTTATGCTTTAATGCCATAGCATTACAACATTATAGCATTAGCATTCAAACTTAAAATTACTGATACTAGCATGTAATCAAGAGGGTTAAGCATTTAATGCCATTCTTTATCTTGATATTTGCATGACAAGAAGGGTGCTTAATGCCATCTTATCTCTTATCCCATGAAGGGACATGTAATGTATCTGATTCTTATTTCCAAGTGACACATAAAGTATGAAAATGACCAGATATTAGCACTAGCATTAGATCGCTAGCATTAGCAAGTTAGCATTAGCATTCAAACTTAAACTTACTGTACTTGCATGTATACAAGAAGGGGTTAAGCTTTAATGCCATCTAATCTGATATTCCCATGAAGGGTTATGATTTAATGCCATCATCTCTTAATACATCAAAAGGACACGACAGTATGAAAATGAACAGATATGAAAATAGCATTAAATAGCATTAGCATTCAAACTTAAACTTGCTGTACTTGCATGTATACAAGAAGGGTTGCTTTTTAATGCCATCTAATCTGATATTCCCATGATAGAGGATTATTTAATGCCATTATTAAAATATTCCATCATAGAGACACGCACTAGCATTAAAATGATACAGTATTAGCACTTAGCATTAGCATTCATAAACTTAAACAAGCTGTACTTGCATGTATACAAGAAGGTTAATTAATGCCATCTAATCTGATATTCCCATGAAGGGTTATGCTTTAATGCCATCTGATATCTTATTTCCATCATAAAGACACTTACAGTATGAAAATGACCAAAATTAGCACTAGCATTAGATCGCATTAGCATTCGCTAGCAAGTTAGCATTAGCATTCAAACTTAAACTTACTGTACTTGCATGTATACAAGAAGGGTTAAGCTTTAATGCCATCTAATCTTATATCCATCATTCCCATGTACAGTTAAAATGACCTGATTTAATGCCATCGCTAGCATTAGCAAGTTAGCATTAGCATCATTGCTGACACATCAGTATACAAAATGATGACCTTTATTAGCATCTAGCATTAGATAATATTAGCATTAGTTATTAGCATTAGCCATCTGATCTATTATTTGCATGTATTTGCGTATAGTAAGAAAATTACCAGATATTAATGCCATCTAATCTCTAGCATTAAAGGTTATGCTTTAATGCCAACTTAAATCTACTGTTTCAATCATAAAGGACACATTGAAAATTTAATGCCAATGACCATCTAATTACATTATATTCCCTTATGAAGGGTATGAGATCGCTAGCATTATCCAGTTAGACATTAGCATTCAAACTGACCACTTGCTGTACTTGCATTAGATCGATACATTAGCAAGTTAAACATTAATTCAAACTTTAACATTGCTGATATTGCATTTATACAAGAAGGGTTATGCTTTAATGCCATCTGATCTCTTATTTCCATCATAGAGACACATGTACAGTATGAAAATGACCAGATATTAGCACTAGCATTAGATCGCTAGCATTAGCAAGTTAGCATTAGCATTCAAACTTAAACTTGCTGTACTTGCATGTAAACAAGAAGGGTTATGCTTTTTAATGCCATCTAATCTGATATTCCCATGAAGGGTATTGCTTAAATGCCATAATGGCATATCCATGATCTCACATATTAGCATGAAAATGACCAGATAAAATGACCGAAATTAGCACTAGCATTAGATCGATAGCATTAGCAAAATAGCATTAGCATTCAAACTTAAACTTACTGTACTTGCATGTATAAAAGGGTGAAGGGTTATGCTTTTAATGCCATCTGATCTCTTAATCATAGAGACACGCATAGTATGAAAATGACCAGATTTAGCACTAGCATTAGATCGCTAGCATTAGCAAGTTAGCATTAGCATTCAAACTTAAACTTGCTGTATTGCATGTATAAAGAAGGGTTAAGCTTTTAATGCCATCTAATCTGATAATCCCATGAAAGGTGATGCTTTAATGCCATTTATCTTAAACTTTATTTCCATCATAGCGACACATACAGTAATGAAAATGAACAGAAATTCCATCTTATCTCTTATTTCCATCATATCGATAGCATTAGCAAAGTATAGCATTAGCATTCAAACTTAAAGCATTCAAACTTAAACTTGCATGTACTTGCAAGAAGGGATGGGTTAAAACATTAATGCTATCTAATCTGATATTTCCATGAAGGGTTAGGAGCAATGCCATCTGATCTCTTTATATACATCATATTAGCATGTAAACTTATGAAAAGACCTGATATTAGCATTAGCATTAGAACTTAAACATTAGCAAGTTTGCATGCATACAAATTAAAATTTTAACATTAATGCCATCTAATCTAGCATTTCCCATGAAGGGGTTATGCTTTAATGCCATCTGATCTCTTATTTCCATCATAAAGGACACATAAAGTATGAAAATGACCAGATCTTAGCACTATTTAGATCTAGCATTAGCTAAAGATCTGGATTTAAGCTTTAATGCCACAGAATGAAAATGAGCATATGAAAATGACCTGATGTACTTACATTATATGGCTAGCATTAGCATTTTAATGCCATTCAAACTTAAACTTACTGTATTGCATGTTATGAAGGGGTTAAAATTTAATGCCATCTAATCTGATATTCTTATGAAGGGTTATCCATTAATGCCATCTGATCTCTTATATCCATCATAGAGGACAACAGTATGAAAATGACCTGATATTAGCACTAGCATTAGATCGCTAGCATTAGCAAGTTAGCATTAGCATTCAAACTTAAACTTGCTGTACTTGCATGTATACAAGAAGGGTTAAGCTTTAATGCCATTAATCTGTCTTTTAATGCCATTTTTTATTTCCATTATAGAGACACATAAAGTATGAAAAATGACCAGATATTAGCACTAGCATTAGATCGCCATTAGCAAATAGCATTAGCATTCAAACTTAAACTTGCTGTACTTGCATGTATACAAGAAGGGTTATGCTTTAATGCCATCTATTATTTGATTTAATGCCCATCATAATCCATCTAATCTGATATTCCAGTATGAAAAACAGATATTACCAGATATTAGCACCAGCAATAGATAAATGACACTACAAAATAGCATTAAATTCAAACTTGAAAATGACGAGATTAGCACTAGCATTAGATGCATTAGTATTACAAGATTCAAACTTAAACTTGCTTTTGCATGTATACAAGAAGGGTCTAATGCCATCTAATGATATTCCCATGAAGGGTTATGCTTTAATGCCATCTTATATCTTATTTCCATATCCATCAGTATGAAAATGACCAGAAATTAGCACTAGCATAGATGAAAATGTTAGCATTATTCCATTAACTTAACATTGCTGCCATTAATCAATATAGCATTAGCATTCAAACTTAAACATGCTGTATTAGCACTGCATGATACAAGAAGGGTTATGCTTTAATGCCATCTAATCTCTTATTTCCATTATAGAAGGACACGCATGCCATCTAATGAAAATGACCAGATATTAGCACTAGCATTAGATCGCGTACAGTATGAAATGACCAGATATTAGCATTAGCAATAGATCGCTACTTAAAAATAGCTTAGCATTCAAACTTAAACTTATGTATACAGAAGGGTTAAGCTTTTAATGCCATCTAATCTGATATTCCCATGAAGGGTATTGCTTAAATGCCATCTAATCTCTTATATCCATCATAGAGGACATGTACAGTATGAAAATGACCAGATATTAGCACTAGCATTAGATCGATAGCATTAGCAAAGTTAGCATTAGCATTCAAACTTAAACTTGCTGTACTTGCATGTATACAAGAAGGGTTATGCTTTAATGCCATCTGATCTCTTATTTCCATCATAGAGGACACGTACAGTATGAAAATGACGAGATATTAGCACTAGCATTAGATCGCTAGCATTAGCAAGTTAGCATTAGCATTCAAACTTAAACTTGCTGTACTTGCATGTATACAAGAAGTGTTATGCTTTAATGCCATCTAATCTGATAATCCCATGAAAGGTGATGCTATAATGCCATCTGATCTCTTATTTCCATCATAAAGGACACTTACAGTATGAAAATGACCAGAAATTAGCACTAGCATTAGATCGATAGCATTAGCAAGTTAGCATTAGCATTCAAACTTAAACTTACTGTACTTGCATGTATACAAGAAGGGTTAAGCTTTAATGCCATCTAATCTGAAATTCCCATGAAGGGTTATGCTTTAATGCCATCGGATCTCTTATATACATCATAGAGGACACGTCCAGTATGAAAATGACCTGATATTAGCACTAGCATTAGATCGCTAACATTAGCAAGTTAGCATTAGCATTCGAACTTTAACATTGATGTATTTGCGTATATAAAGAAGGGTTAACTTTTAATGCCATCTAATCTCATAATCCCATGAAAGGTGATGCTTCAATGCCACCTGATCTCTTATTTCAATCATAAAGGACACATACAGAATGAAAATGAGCAGAAATTAGCACTAGCATTAGATCGCTAGCATTAGCAAGTTAGCATTAGCATTCAAACTTAAACTTGCTGTACTTGCATGTATACAAGATGGGTTAAACTTTAATGCCATCTAATCTGATATTCCCATGAAGGGTTATGCTTTAATGCCATCTGATCTCTTATATACATCATAGAGGACATGTACAGTATGAAAATGACCTGATATTAGCACTAGCATTAGATCGCTAGCATTAGCAAGTTAGCATTAGCATTCAAACTTTAACATTGCTGTATTTGCATTTATACAAGAAGGGTTAAGCTATAATGCCATATTATCTAATATGACCATGAAGGGTAATGCTTTAATGCCATCTGATCTCTTATTTCCATTATAGAGGACACATAAAGTATGAAAATGACCAGATATTAGCACTAGCATTAGATCGCTAGCATTAGCAAAATAGCATTAGCATTCAAACTTAAACTTACTGTACTTGCATGTATACAAGAAGGGTTAAGCTTTCATGCCATCTAATCTGATATTCCCATGAAGGGTTATGATTTAATGCCATCTTATCTCTTATATCCATCATTGAGGACACGTACAGTATGAAAATGAACAGATATTAGCACTAGCATTAGATCGATAGCATTAGCAAGTTAGCATTAGCATTCAAACTTAAACTTGCTGTACTTGCATGTATACAAGAAGGGTTATGCTTTAATGCCATCTGATCTCTTATTTCCATCATAGAGGACACGTACAGTATGAAAATGACGAGATATTAGCACTAGCATTAGATCGCTAGCATTAGCAAGTTAGCATTAGCATTCAAACTTAAACTTGCTGTACTTGCATGTATACAAGAAGGGTTAAGCTTTAATGCCATCTAATCTGATAATCCCATGAAAGGGTGATGCTTTAATGCCATCTGATTAGATCTAGCTTATTTCCATTCATAAAACTTACACACACATACAAGTATGAAAATGACCAGAAATTAGCAATACTAGCATTATCATCGATAGCATTATAGCTAGTTAGCATTAGCATTCAAACTTAAACTTACTGTACTTGCATGTATACAAGAAGGGTTAGCCATCTAATTAGATATCTTATTTCCATCATAAAGTACAGTATGAAAATGACCAGAAATTAGATCGATAGCATTAGCTAGTTAGCATTAGCATTCCAACTTGAACTTACTGTACTTGCATATATACAAGAAGGGTTAAGCTTTAATGCCATCTAATCTGATATTCCGATGAAGGGTTATGCTTTAATGCCATCTGATCTCTTATATACATCATAGAGGACACGACAGTATGAAAATGACCTGATATTAGCACTAGCATTAGATCGCTAGAATTAGCAAGTTAGCATTAGCATTCAAACTTTAACATTGCTGTATTTGCATTTATACAAGAAGGGATAAGCTATAATGCCATCTTATCTAATATGACCATGAAGGGTTATGCTTTAATGCCATCTGATCTCTTATTTCCATTATAGAGGACACATAAAGTATGAAAATGACCAGATATTAGCACTAGCATTAGATCGCTAGCATTAGCAAAATAGCATTAGCATTCAAACTTAAACTTACTGTACTTGCATGTATACAAGAAGGGTTAAGCTTTAATGCCATCTAATCTGATATTCCCATGAAGGGTTATGATTTAATGCCATCTTATCTCTTATATCCATCATTGAGGACACGTACAGTATGAAAATGAACAGATATTAGCACTAGCATTAGATCGATAGCATTAGCAAGTTAGCATTAGCATTCAAACTTAAACTTGCTGTACTTGCATGTATACAAGAAGGGTTATGCTTTAATGCCATCTAATATAATATGCCCATGAAGGTTATGCTTTAATGCCATCTGATCTATTATTTCCATTATAGAGGACACGTACAGTATGAAAATGACCAGATATTAGCACCAGCATTAGATCGCTAGCATTACAAAATAGCATTAGCATTCAAACTTAAACTTACTGTACTTGCATGTATACAAGAAGGGTTAAGCTTTAATGCCATCTAATCTGATATTCCCATGAAGGGTATTGCTTAAATGCCATCTTATCTCTTATATCCATCATAGAGGACATGTACAGTATGAAAATGACCAGATATTAGCACTAGCATTAGATCGATAGCATTAGCAAGTTAGCATTAGCATTCAAACTTAAACTTGCTGTACTTGCATGTATACAAGAAGGGTTATGCTTTAATGCCATCTGATCTCTTATTTCCATCATAGAGGACACGTACAGTATGAAAATGACGAGATATTAGCACTAGCATTAGATCGCTAGCATTAGCAAGTTAGCATTAGCATTCAAACTTAAACTTGCTGTACTTGCATGTATACAAGAAGTGTTATGCATTAATGCCATCTAATCTGATAATCCCATGAAAGGTGATGCTTTAATGCCATCTGATCTCTTATTTCCATCATAAAGGACACTTACAGTATGAAAATGACCAGAAATTAGCACTAGCATTAGATCGATAGCATTAGCAAGTTAGCATTAGCATTCAAACTTAAACTTACTGTACTTGCATGTATACAAGAAGGGTTAAGCTTTAATGCCATCTAATCTGAAATTCCCATGAAGGGTTATGCTTTAATGCCATCGGATCTCTTATATACATCATAGAGGACACGTCCAGTATGAAAATGACCTGATATTAGCACTAGCATTAGATCGCTAACATTAGCAAGTTAGCATTAGCATTCGAACTTTAACATTGCTGTATTTGCGTATATAAAGAAGGGTTAACTTTTAATGCCATCTAATCTGATAATCCCATGAAAGGTGATGCTTTAATGCCATCTGATCTCTTATTTCCATCATAAAGGACACTTACAGCATGAAAATGACCAGAAATTAGCACTAGCATTAGATCGATAGCATTAGCAAGTTAGCATTATCATTCAAACTTAAACTTACTGTACTTGCATGTATACAAGAAGGGTTAAGCTTTAATGCCATCTAATCTGATATTCCCATGAAGGGTTATGCTTTAATGCCATCGGATCTCTTATATACATCATAGAGACACGTCCAGTATGAAAATGACCTGATATTAGCACTAGCATTAGATCGCTAACATTAGCAAGTTAGCATTAGCATTCGAACTTTAACATTGCTGTATTTGCGTATATAAAGAAGGGTTAACTTTTAATGCCATCTAATCTCATAATCCCATGAAAGGTGATGCTTCAATGCCACCTAATCTCTTATTTCAATCATAAAGGACACATACAGTATGAAAATGAGCAGAAATTAGCACTAGCATTAGATCGCTAGCATTAGCAAGTTAGCATTAGCATTCAAACTTAAACTTGCTGTACTAGCATGTATACAAGATGGGTTAAGCTTTAATGGCATCTAATCTGATATTCCCATGAAGGGTTATGCTTTAATGCCATCAGATCTCTTATATACATCATAGAGGACACGTACAGTATGAAAATGACCTGATATTAGCACTAGCAGTAGATCGCTAGCATTAGCAAGTTAGCATTAGCATTCAAACTTTAACATTGCTGTATTTGCATTTATACAAGAAGGGTTAAGCTATAATGCCATCTTATCTAATATGACCATGAAGGGTTATGCTTTAATGCCATCTGATCTCTTATTTCCATTATAGTGGACACATAAAGTATGAAAATGACCAGATATTAGCACTAGCATTAGATCGCTAGCATTAGCAAAATAGCATTAGCATTCAAACTTAAACTTACTGTACTTGCATGTATACAAGAAGGGTTAAGCTTTAATGCCATCTAATCTGATATTCCCATGAAGGGTTATGATTTAATGCCATCTTATCTCTTATATCCATCATTGAGGACACGTACAGTATGAAAATGAACAGATATTAGCACTAGCATTAGATCGATAGCATTAGCAAGTTAGCATTAGCATTCAAACTTAAACTTGCTGTACTTGCATGTATACAAGAAGGGTTATGCTTTAATGCCATCTGATCTCTTATTTCCATCATAGAGGACACGTACAGTATGAAAATGACGAGATATTAGCACTAGCATTAGATCGCTAGCATTAGCAAGTTAGCATTAGCATTCAAACTTAAACTTGCTGTACTTGCATGTATACAAGAAGGGTTAAGCTTTAATGCCATCTAATCTGATATTCCCATGAAGGGTTATGCTTTAATACCATCTGATATCTTATTTCCATCATAAAGGACACATACAGTATGAAAATGACCAGAAATTAGCACTAGCATTAGATCGATAGCATTAGCTAGTTAGCATTAGCATTCCAACTTAGACTTACTGTACTTGCATGTATACAAGAAGGGTTAAGCTTTAATGCCATCTAATCTGATATTCCGATGAAGGGTTATGCTTTAATGCCATCTTATATCTTATATCCATCATAGAGGACACGTACAGTATGAAAATGACCTGATATTAGCACTAGCATGAGATCGCTAGCATTAGCAAGTTAGCATTAGCATTCAAACTTTAACATTGCTGTATTTGCTTTTATACAAGAAGGGTTAAGCTTTAATGCCATCTAATGTAATATGCCCATGAAGGTTATGCTTTAATGCCATCTGATCTCTTATTTCCATCATAGAGGACACGTACAGTATGAAAATGACGAGATATTAGCACTAGCATTAGATCGCTAGCATTAGCAAGTTAGCATTAGCATTCAAACTTAAACTTGCTGTACTTGCATGTATACAAGAAGTGTTATGCATTAATGCCATCTAATCTGATAATCCCATGAAAGGTGATGCTTTAATGCCATCTGATCTCTTATTTCCATCATAAAGGACACTTACAGTATGAAAATGACCAGAAATTAGCACTAGCATTAGATCGATAGCATTAGCAAGTTAGCATTAGCATTCAAACTTAAACTTACTGTACTTGCATGTATACAAGAAGGGTCAAGCTTTAATGCCATCTAATCTGAAATTCCCATGAAGGGTTATGCTTTAATGCCATCGGATCTCTTATATACATCATAGAGGACACGTCCAGTATGAAAATGACCTGATATTAGCACTAGCATTAGATCGCTAACATTAGCAAGTTAGCATTAGCATTCGAACTTTAACATTGCTGTATTTGCGTATATAAAGAAGGGTTAACTTTTAATGCCATCTAATCTGATAATCCCATGAAAGGTGATGCTTTAATGCCATCTGATCTCTTATTTCCATCATAAAGGACACTTACAGCATGAAAATGACCAGAAATTAGCACTAGCATTAGATCGATAGCATTAGCAAGTTAGCATTAACATTCAAACTTAAACTTACTGTACTTGCATGTATACAAGAAGGGTTAAGCTTTAATGCCATCTAATCTGATATTCCCATGAAGGGTTATGCTTTAATGCCATCGGATCTCTTATATACATCATAGAGGACACGTCCAGTATGAAAATGACCTGATATTAGCACTAGCATTAGATCGCTAACATTAGCAAGTTAGCATTAGCATTCGAACTTTAACATTGCTGTATTTGCGTATATAAAGAAGGGTTAACTTTTAATGCCATCTAATCTCATAATCCCATGAAAGGTGATGCTTCAATGCCACCTAATCTCTTATTTCAATCATAAAGGACACATACAGTATGAAAATGAGCAGAAATTAGCACTAGCATTAGATCGCTAGCATTAGCAAGTTAGCATTAGCATTCAAACTTAAACTTGCTGTACTAGCATGTATACAAGATGGGTTAAGCTTTAATGGCATCTAATCTGATATTCCCATGAAGGGTTATGCTTTAATGCCATCAGATCTCTTATATACATCATAGAGGACACGTACAGTATGAAAATGACCTGATATTAGCACTAGCAGTAGATCGCTAGCATTAGCAAGTTAGCATTAGCATTCAAACTTTAACATTGCTGTATTTGCATTTATACAAGAAGGGTTAAGCTATAATGCCATCTTATCTAATATGACCATGAAGGGTTATGCTTTAATGCCATCTGATCTCTTATTTACATCATAGTGGACACATAAAAGTATGAAAATGACCAGATATTAGCACTAGCATTAGATCGCTAGCATTAGCAAAATAGCATTAGCATTCAAACTTAAACTTACTGTACTTGCATGTATACAAGAAGGGTTAAGCTTTAATGCCATCTAATCTGATATTCCCATGAAGGGTTATGATTTAATGCCATCTTATCTCTTATATCCATCATTGAGGACACGTACAGTATGATGAAAATGAACAGATATTAGCACTAGCATTAGATCGATAGCATTAGCAAGTTAGCATTAGCATTCAAACTTAAACTTGCTGTACTTGCATGTATACAAGAAGGGTTATGCTTTAATGCCATCTGATCTCTTATTTCCAACATAGAGGACACGTACAGTATGAAAATGACGAGATATTAGCACTAGCATTAGATCGCTAGCATTAGCAAGTTAGCATTAGCATTCAAACTTAAACTTGCTGTACTTGCATGTATACAAGAAGGGTTAAGCTTTAATGCCATCTAATCTGATATTCCCATGAAGGGTTATGCTTTAATACCATCTGATATCTTATTTCCATCATAAAGGACACATACAGTATGAAAATGACCAGAAATTAGCACTAGCATTAGATCGATAGCATTAGCTAGTTAGCATTAGCATTCCAACTTAGACTTACTGTACTTGCATGTATACAAGAAGGGTTAAGCTTTAATGCCATCTAATCTGATATTCCGATGAAGGGTTATGCTTTAATGCCATCTTATATCTTATATCCATCATAGAGGACACGTACAGTATGAAAATGACCTGATATTAGCACTAGCATGAGATCGCTAGCATTAGCAAGTTAGCATTAGCATTCAAACTTTAACATTGCTGTATTTGCTTTTATACAAGAAGGGTTAAGCTTTAATGCCATCTAATGTAATATGCCCATGAAGGTTATGCTTTAATGCCATCTGATCTATTATTTCCATTATAGAGGACACGTACAGTATGAAAAAGACCAGATATTAGCACCAGCAATAGATCGCTAGCATTACAAAATAGCATTAGCATTCAAACTTAAACTTACTGTACTTGCATGTATACAAGAAGGGTTAAGCTTTAATGCCATCTAATCTGATATTCCCATGAAGGGTATTGCTTAAATGCCATCTTATCTCTTATATCCATCATAGAGGACATGTACAGTATGAAAATGACCAGATATTAGCACTAGCATTAGATCGATAGCATTAGCAAGTTAGCATTAGCATTCAAACTTAAACTTGCTGTACTTGCATGTATACAAGAAGGGTTATGCTTTAATGCCATCTGATCTCTTATTTCCATCATAGAGGACACGTACAGTATGAAAATGACGAGATATTAGCACTAGCATTAGATCGCTAGCATTAGCAAGTTAGCATTAGCATTCAAACTTAAACTTGCTGTACTTGCATGTATACAAGAAGTGTTATGCTTTAATGCCATCTAATCTGATAATCCCATGAAAGGTGATGCTATAATGCCATCTGATCTCTTATTTCCATCATAAAGGACACTTACAGTATGAAAATGACCAGAAATTAGCACTAGCATTAGATCGATAGCATTAGCAAGTTAGCATTAGCATTCAAACTTAAACTTACTGTACTTGCATGTATACAAGAAGGGTTAAGCTTTAATGCCATCTAATCTGAAATTCCCATGAAGGGTTATGCTTTAATGCCATCGGATCTCTTATATACATCATAGAGGACACGTCCAGTATGAAAATGACCTGATATTAGCACTAGCATTAGATCGCTAACATTAGCAAGTTAGCATTAGCATTCGAACTTTAACATTGCTGTATTTGCGTATATAAAGAAGGGTTAACTTTTAATGCCATCTAATCTCATAATCCCATGAAAGGTGATGCTTCAATGCCACCTGATCTCTTATTTCAATCATAAAGGACACATACAGAATGAAAATGAGCAGAAATTAGCACTAGCATTAGATCGCTAGCATTAGCAAGTTAGCATTAGCATTCAAACTTAAACTTGCTGTACTTGCATGTATACAAGATGGGTTAAACTTTAATGCCATCTAATCTGATATTCCCATGAAGGGTTATGCTTTAATGCCATCTGATCTCTTATATACATCATAGAGGACATGTACAGTATGAAAATGACCTGATATTAGCACTAGCATTAGATCGCTAGCATTAGCAAGTTAGCATTAGCATTCAAACTTTAACATTGCTGTATTTGCATTTATACAAGAAGGGTTAAGCTATAATGCCATATTATCTAATATGACCATGAAGGGTAATGCTTTAATGCCATCTGATCTCTTATTTCCATTATAGAGGACACATAAAGTATGAAAATGACCAGATATTAGCACTAGCATTAGATCGCTAGCATTAGCAAAATAGCATTAGCATTCAAACTTAAACTTACTGTACTTGCATGTATACAAGAAGGGTTAAGCTTTAATGCCATCTAATCTGATATTCCCATGAAGGGTTATGATTTAATGCCATCTTATCTCTTATATCCATCATTGAGGACACGTACAGTATGAAAATGAACAGATATTAGCACTAGCATTAGATCGATAGCATTAGCAAGTTAGCATTAGCATTCAAACTTAAACTTGCTGTACTTGCATGTATACAAGAAGGGTTATGCTTTAATGCCATCTGATCTCTTATTTCCATCATAGAGGACACGTACAGTATGAAAATGACGAGATATTAGCACTAGCATTAGATCGCCAGCATTAGCAAGTTAGCATTAGCATTCAAACTTAAACTTGCTGTACTTGCATGTATACAAGAAGGGTTAAGCTTTAATGCCATCTAATCTGATAATCCCATGAAAGGTGATGCTTTAATGCCATCTGATCTCTTATTTCCATCATAAAGTACACATACAGTATGAAAATGACCAGAAATTAGCACTAGCATTAGATCGATAGCATTAGCTAGTTAGCATTAGCATTCAAACTTAAACTTACTGTATTTGCATGTATACAAGAAGGGTTAAGCTTTAATGCCATCTAATCTGATATTCCCATGAAGGGTTATGCTTTAATACCATCTGATATCTTATTTCCATCATAAAGGACACATACAGTATGAAAATGACCAGAAATTAGCACTAGCATTAGATCGATAGCATTAGCTAGTTAGCATTAGCATTCCAACTTGAACTTACTGTACTTGCATATATACAAGAAGGGTTAAGCTTTAATGCCATCTAATCTGATATTCCGATGAAGGGTTATGCTTTAATGCCATCTGATCTCTTATATACATCATAGAGGACACGTACAGTATGAAAATGACCTGATATTAGCACTAGCATTAGATCGCTAGAATTAGCAAGTTAGCATTAGCATTCAAACTTTAACATTGCTGTATTTGCATTTATACAAGAAGGGTTAAGCTATAATGCCATCTTATCTAATATGACCATGAAGGGTTATGCTTTAATGCCATCTGATCTCTTATTTCCATTATAGAGGACACATAAAGTATGAAAATGACCAGATATTAGCACTAGCATTAGATCGCTAGCATTAGCAAAATAGCATTAGCATTCAAACTTAAACTTACTGTACTTGCATGTATACAAGAAGGGTTAAGCTTTAATGCCATCTAATCTGATATTCCCATGAAGGGTTATGATTTAATGCCATCTTATCTCTTATATCCATCATTGAGGACACGTACAGTATGAAAATGAACAGATATTAGCACTAGCATTAGATCGATAGCATTAGCAAGTTAGCATTAGCATTCAAACTTAAACTTGCTGTACTTGCATGTATACAAGAAGGGTTATGCTTTAATGCCATCTGATCTCTTATTTCCATCATAGAGGACACGTACAGTATGAAAATGACGAGATATTAGCACTAGCATTAGATCGCTAGCATTAGCAAAATAGCATTAGCATTCAAACTTAAACTTGCTGTACTTGCATGTATACAAGAAGGGTTAAGCTTTAATGCCATCTAATCTGATAATCCCATGAAAGGTGATGCTTTAATGCCATCTGATCTCTTATTTCAATCATAAAGTACACATACAGTATGAAAATGACCAGAAATTAGCACTAGCATTAGATCGATAGCATTAGCTAGTTAGCATTAGCATTCAAACTTAAACTTACTGTACTTGCATGTATACAAGAAGGGTTAAGCTTTAATGCCATCTAATCTGATATTCCCATGAAGGGTTATGCTTTAATACCATCTGATATCTTATTTCCATCATAAAGGACACATACAGTATGAAAATGACCAGAAATTAGCACTAGCATTAGATCGATAGCATTAGCTAGTTAGCATTAGCATTCCAACTTAAACTTACTGTACTTGCATGTATACAAGAAGGGTTAAGCTTTAATGCCATCTAATCTGATATTCCGATGAAGGGTTATGCTTTAATGCCACCTGATCTCTTATATACATCATAAAGGACACGTACAGTATGAAAATGACCTGATATTAGCACTAGCATTAGATCGCTAGCATTAGCATGTTAGCATTAGCATTCAAACTTTAACATTGCTGTATTTGCGTATATAAAGAAGGGTAAAGCTTTAATGCCATCTAATCTCATAATCCCATGAAAGGTGATGCTTTAATGCCATCTGATCTCTTGTTTCAATCATAAAGGACACATACAGCATGAAAATGACCAGAAATTAGCACTAGCATTAGATCGCTAACATTAGCAAGTTAGCATTAGCATTCAAACTAAAACTTACTGTACTTGCATGGATACAAGAAGGGTTAAGCTTTAATGCCGTCTAATCTGATATTCCCATGAAGGGTTATGCTTTAATGCCATCTGATCTCTTATAAACATCATAGAGGACACGTACAGTATGAAAATGACCTGATATTAGCACTAGCATTAGATCGCTAGCATTAGCAAGTTAGCATTAGCAATCAAACTTTAACATTGCTGTATTTGCATTTATGCAAGAAGGGTTAAACTTTAATGCCATCTAATCTAATATGCCCATGAAGGGTTATGCTTTAATGCCATCTGATCTCTTATTTCCATTATAGAGGACACGTACAGTATGAAAATGACCAGATATTAGCACCAGCATTAGATCGCTAGCATTGGCAAGTTAGCATTAGCATTCAAACTTAAACTTGCTGTACTTGCATGTATACAAGAAGGGTGAAGCTTTAATGCCATCTAATCTAATATGCCCATGAAGGGTGATGCTTTAATGCCATCTGATCTCTTATTTCCATTATAGAGGACACATAAAGTATGAAAATGACCAGTTATTAGCACTAGCATTAGATCGGTAGCATTAGCAAAATAGCATTAGCATTCAAACTTAAACTTACTGTACTTCCATGTATCCAAGAAGGGTTAAGCTTTAATGCCATCTAATCTGATATTCCCATGAAGGGTTATGCTTTAATGCCATCTTATCTCTTATATCCATCATAGAGGACACGTACAGTATGAAAATGACCTGATATTAGCACTAGCATGAGATCGCTAGCATTAGCAAGTTAGCATTAGCATTCAAACTTTAACATTGCTGTATTTGCTTTTATACAAGAAGGGTTAAGCTTTAATCTCATCTAATCTAATATGCCCATGAAGGGTTATGCTTTAATGCCATCTGATCTCTTATTTCCATTATAGAGGACACGTACAGTATGAAATGACCAGATATTAGCACCAGCATTAGATCGCTAGCATTAGCAAGTTAGCATTAGCATTCAAAATTAAACTTGCTGTACTTGCATGTATACAAGAAGGGTGAAGCTTTAATGCCATCTAATCTAATATGCCCATGAAGGGTGATGCTTTAATGCCCTCTGATCTCTTATTTCCATTATAGAGGACACAAAAAGTATGAAAATGACCAGATATTAGCACTAGCATTAGATCGCTAGCATTAGCAAAATAGCATTAGCATTCAAACTTAAACTTACTGTACTTGCATGTATACAAGAAGGGTTAAGCTTTAATGCCATCTAATCTGATATTCCCATGAAGGGTATTGCTTTAATGCCATCTTATCTCTTATATCCATCATAGAGGACACGTACAGTATGAAAATGACCAGATATTAGCACTAGCATTAGATCGATAGCATTAGCAAGTTAGCATTAGCATTCAAACTTAAACTTGCTATACTTGCATGTTTACAAGAAGGGTTTTGCTTTAATGCCATCTGATCTCTTATTTCCATCATAGAGGACACGTACAGTATGAAAATGACGAGATATTAGCACTAGCATTAGATCGCTAGCATTAGCAAGTTAGCATTAGCATTCAAACTTAAACTTGCTGTACTTGCATGTATACAAGAAGGGTTATGCTTTAATGCCATCTGATCTGTTATTTCCATCATAGAGGACACGTACAGTATGAAAATGACGAGATATTAGCACTAGCATTAGATCGCTAGCATTAGCAAGTAAGCATTAGCATTCAAACTTAAACTTTCTGTACTTGCATGTTTACAAGAAGGGTTAAGCTTTAATGCCATCTGATCTCTTATATACATCATAGAGGACACGTACAGTATGAAAATGACCTGATATAAGCACTAGCATTAGATCGCTAGCATTAGCAAGTTAGCATTAACATTCAACCTTTAACATTGCTGTATTTGCGTATATAAAGAGGGGTTAAGCTTTAATGCCATCTAATCTCATAATCCCATGAAAGATGATGCTTTAATGCCATCTGATCTCTTGTTTCAATCATTAAGGACACATACAGTATGAAAATGACAGGAAATTAGCACTAGCATTAGATCGATAGCATTAGCAACTTAGCATTAGCATTCAAACTTAAACTAACTGTACTTGCATGTATACAAGGAGGGTTAAGCTTTAATGCCATCTAATCTGATATTCCCATGAAGGGTTATGCTTTAATGCCATCTGATCTCTTATATACATCATAGAGGACACGTACAGTATGAAAATGACCTGATATTAGAACTAGCATTAGATCGCAAGCATTAGCAAGTTAGCATTAGCATTCAAACTTTAACATTGCTGTATTTACATTTATACAAGAAGGGTTAAGCTTTAATGGCATCTAATCTAATATGCCCATGCTTTAATGCCATCTGATCTCTTATTTCCATTATAGAGGACACGTACAGTATGAAAATGACCTGATATTAGCACTAGCATTAGATCGCTAGCATTAGCAAGTTAACATTAGCATTCAAACTTAAACATTGCAGTACTTGCAATTATACAAGAAGGGTGAAGATTTAATGCCATCTAATCTAATATGCAAATGAAGGGATATGCTTTAATGCCATCTGATCTCTTATTTCCATCATAGAGTACAAGTACAGTACGAAAATGAGCTGATATTAGCACTAGCATTAGATCGCTAGCAATAGCAAGTTAGCAGTAGCATTCAAACTTTAACATTGCTGTATTTGCGTGTATAAAGAAGAGTTAAGCTTTAATGCCATCTAATCTCATAATCCCATGAAAGGTGATGCTTTAATGCCATCAGATATCTTATTTCCTTCAAAAAGAACACATACAGTATGAAAATGACCAGAAATTAGCACTAGCATTAGATCGCTAGCATTAGCAAGTTAGCATTAGCATTCAAACATAAACTTACTGTACTTGCATGTGTACGAGAAAGGTTAAGCTTTAATGCCATCTAATCTGACATTCCCCTGATATTCCCATGAAGGGTTATGCTTTAATGCCATCTGATCTCTTATATACATCATAGAGGACACGTACAGTGTGAAAATGACCTGATATTAGCACTAGCATTAGATCGCTAGCATTAGCAAGTTAGCATTAGCATTCAAACTTTAACATTGCTGTATTTGCATTTATAGAAGAAGGGTTAAGTTTTAATGCCATCTAATCTAATATGCCCATGAAGGGTTATGCTTTAATGGCATCTGATCTCTTATTTCCATTATAGAGGACACGTACAGTATGAAAATGACCAGATATTAGCACCAGCATTAGATCGCTAGCATTAGCAAGTAAGCATTAGCATTCAAACTTAAACTTGCTGTACTTGCATTTATACAAGAAGGGTTATGCTTTAATGCCATCTGATCTCATATTTCCATAATAGAGGACACGTACAGTATCAAAATGACGAGATACTAGCAATAGCATTAGATCGCTAGCATTAGCAAGTTAGCATTAGCATTCAAACTTTAACATTGCTGTATTTGCGTATATAAAGAAGGGTTAACTTTTAATGCCATCTAATCTCATAATCCCGTGAAAGGTGATGCTTTAATGCCATCCGATCTCTTATTTCAATCATAAAAGACACATTCAGTATGAAAATGAGCAGAAATTTGCACTAGCACTAGATCGCTAGCATTAGCAAGTTAGCATTAGCTTTCAAACTTAAACTTGCTGTACTTCCATGTATACAAGAAGGGTTAAGCTTTAATGCCATCTAATCTGATAATCCCATGAAAGGTGATGCTTTAATGCCATCTGATCTCTTATGTCCATCATAAAGGACACGTACAGTATTAAAAAGACCAGATATTTGCACTAGGATTAGATCGCTAGCATCAGCAAGTTAGCATTAGCATTCAAACTTAAACTTGCCGTACTTGCATGTATACAAGAAGGGTGAAGTTTTAATGCAATCTTATCTAATATGCCCATGAAGGGTTATGCTTTAATGCCATATGATCTCTTATTTCCATTATAGAGGACACGTACAGTATGAAAATGACCAGATATTAGCACTAGCATTAGATCGCTAGCATCAGCAAGTTAGCATTAGCATTCAAACTTAAACTTACTGTACTTGCATGTATACAAGAAGGGTTAAGCTTTAATGCCATCTAATCTGATATTCCCATGAAGGGTTATGATTTAATGCCATCTTATCTCTTATATCCATCATAGAGGACACGTACAGTATGAAAATGACAAGATATTAGCACTAGCATTAGATCGGTAGCATTAGCAAGTTAGCATTAGCATTCAAACTTAAACTTGCTGTACTTGCATGTATACAAGAAGGGTTATGCTTTAATGCCATCTGATCTCTTATTTCCATCATAGAGGACACGTACAGTATGAAAATGAGGAGATATTAGCACTAGCATTAGATCGCTAGCATTGACAAGTTAGCATTAGCATTCAAACATAAACTTGCTGTACTTACATGTATACAAGAAGGGTTAAGCTTTAATGCCATCTAATCTGATATTCCCATGAAGGGTTATGGTTTAATACCATCTGATCTCTGATATACATCATAGAGGACACGTACAGTATGAAAATTACCTGATATTAGCACTAGCATTAGATCGCTAGCTTTAGGAATTAGCATTAGCATTCAACCTTTAACATTGCTGTATTTGCGTATATGAAGAAGGGTTAAGCTTTAATGCCATCTAATCTCATAATCCCATGAAAGGTGATGCTTTAATGCCATCTGATCTCTTGTTTCAATCATAAAGGACACATACAGTATGAAAATGACCAGAAATTAGCACTAGCATTAGATCGCTAGCATTAGCAAGTTAGCATTAGCATTCAAACTTAAACTAACTGTACTTGCATGTATACAAGAAGGGTTAAGCTTAAATGCCATCTAATCTGATATTCCCATAAAGGGTTATGCTTTAATGCCATCTGATCTGTTATATACATCATAGAGGACACGTACAGTATGAAAATGACCTGATATTAGCACTAGCATTAGATCGCTAGAATTAGCAAGTTAGCATTAGCATTCAAACTTTAACATTGCTGTATTTGCATTTATACAAGAAGGGTTAAGCTTTAATGGCATCTAATCTAATATGCCCATGTTTTAATGCCATCTGATCTCTTATTTCCATTAAAGAGGACACGTACAGTATGAAAATGACCTGATATTAGCACTAGCATTAGATCGCTAGCATTAACAAGTTAGCATTAGCATTCAAACTTTAACATTGCAGTACTTGCAAGTATACAAGAAGGGTGAAGCTTTAATGCCGTCTTATCTAATATGCACATGAAGAGATATGCTTTAATGCCATCTGATCTCTTATTTCCATCTTAGAGGACACGTACTGTATGAAAATGTCAACATATTAGCACTAGCATTAAATCGCTAGCATCAGCAAGTTAGCATTAGCATTCAAACTTTAACTTGCTGTACTTGCATGTATACAAGAAGGGTTAAGATTTAATGGCATCTAATCTGATATTCCCATGAAGGGTTATGCTTTAATGCCATCTGATCTCTTATATACATCATAGAGGACACGTACAGTACGAAAATGACCAGATATTAGCACTAGCATTAGATCGCTAGCATTAGCAAGTTAGCATTAGCATTCAAACTTAAACTTGCTGTACTTGCATGTATACAAGAAGGGTTATGCTTTAATGCCATCTGATCTCTTATATACATCATGGAGGACACGTACAGTATGAAAATGACCTGATATTAGCACTAGCATTAGATCGCTAGCATTAGCAAGTTAGCATTAGCATTCAAACTTTAACATTGCTGTATTTGCATTTATACAAGAAGGGTTAAGTTTTAATGCCATCTAATCTAATATGCCCATGAAGGGTTATGCTTTAATGGCATCTGATCTCTAATTTCCATTATAGAGGACACGTACAGTATGAAAATGACCAGATATTAGCACCAGCATTAGATCGCTAGCATTAGCAAGTAAGCATTAGCATTCAAACTTAAACTTGCTGTACTTGCATGTATACAAGAAGGGTGAAGCTTTAATGCCATCTAATCTAATATGCCAATGAAGGGTGATGCTTTAATGCCATCTGATCTCTTATTTCCATTATAGAGGACACATAAAGAATGAAAATGACCAGATATTAGCACTAGCATTAGATCGCTAGCATTAGCAAAATAGCATTAGCATTCAAATTTAAACTTACTTTACTTGCATGTATACAAGAAGGGTTAAGCTTTAATGACATCTAATCTGATATTCCCATGAAGTGTTATGCTTTAATGCCATCTTATCTCTTATATCCATCATAGAGGAAACGTACAGTATGAAAATGACCAGATATTAGCACTAGCATTAGATCGATAGCATTAGCAAGTTAGCATTAGCATTCAAACTTAAACTTGCTGTACTTGCATTTATACAAGAAGGGTTATACTTTAATGCCATCTGATCTCATATTTCCATAATAGAGGACACGTACAGTATCAAAATGACGAGATACTAGCAATAGCATTAGATCGCTAGCATTACCAAGTTAGCATTAGCATTCAAACTTTAACATTGCTGTATTTGCGTATATAAAGACGGGTTAACTTTTAATGCCATCTAATCTCATAATCCCAGGAAAGGTGATGCTTTAATGCCACCTGATCTCTTATTTCAATCATAAAGGAAACATACAGTATGAAAATGACCAGAAATTAGCACTAGCATTAGATCGCTAGCATTAGCAAGTTAGCATTAGCATTCAAACTTTAACATTGCTGTATTTGCGTATATAAAGAAGGGTTAACTTTAAATGCCATCTTATCTCATAATCCCATGAAAGGTGATGCTTTAATGCCATCTGATCTCTTATTTCCATCATAAAGGACACATACAGTATGAAAATGACCAGAAATTAGCACTAGCATTAGATCGCTAGCATTAGCAAGTTAGCATTAGCATTCAAACTTAAACTTGCTGTACTTGCATGTATACAAGAAGGGTTAAGCTTTTATGCCATCTAATATGATATTCCCATGAAGGGTTATGCTTTAATGCCATCTGATCTCTTATATACATCATAGAGGACACGTACAGTATGAAAATGACCTGATATTAGCACTAGCATTAGATCGCTAGCATTAGCAAGTTAGCATTAGCATTCAAACTTTAACATTGCTGTATTTGCGTATATAAAGAAGGGTTAACTTTAAATGCCATCTTATCTCATAATCCCATGAAAGGTGATGCTTTAATGCCATCTGATCTCTTATTTCCATCATAAAGGACACATACAGTATGAAAATGACCAGAAATTAGCACGAGCATTAGATCGCTAGCATTAGCAAGTTAGCATTAGCATTCAAACTTAAACTTGCTGTACTTGCATGTATACAAGAAGGGTTAAGCTTTAATGCCATCTAATATGATATTCCCATGAAGGGGTATGCTTTAATGCCATCTGATCTCTTATATACATCATAGAGGACACGTACAGTATGAAAATGACCTGATATTAGCACTAGCATTAGATCGCTAGCATTAGCAAGTTAGCATTAGCATTCAAAATTTAACATTGCTGTATTTGCGTATATAAAGAAGGGTTAACTTTTCATGCCATCTAATCTCATATTCCCATGAAGTATTATGCTTTAATGCCATCTGATCTCTTATATACATCATAGAGGACACGTACTGTATGAAAATGACGAGATATTAGCACTAGCATTAGATCGCTAGCATTAGCAAGTTAGCATTAGCATTCAAACTTAAACTTGCTGTACTTGCATGTATACAAGAAGGGTTAAGCTTTAATGCCATCTAATCTCATAATCCCATGAAAGGTGATGCTTTAAAGCCATCTGATCTCTAATTTCCATCATAAAGGACACATACAGTATGAAAATGACCAGAAATTAGCACTAGCATTAGTTCAATAGCATTAGCAAGTTAGCATTAGCATTCAAACTTAAACTTACTGTACTTGCATGTATACAAGAAGGGTTAAGCTTTAATGCCATCTAATCTGATATTCCCATGAAGGGTTATGTTTATACCATCTAATCTGATATTCCCATAAGGGTTAGTGCTTTACCATCTGATCTCTTATATACATCATAGAGGACACGTACAGTATGAAAATGAACAGATATTAGCACTAGCATTAGATCGCTAGCATTAGCAAGTTAGCATTAACATTCAACCTTTAACATTGCTGTATTTGCGAATATAAAGAAGGGTTAAGCTTTAATGCCATCTAATCTCATAATCCCATGAAAGGTGATGCTTTAATTCCATCTGATCTCTTGTTTCAATCATAATGGACACATACAGTATGAAAATGACCAGAAATTAGCACTAGCATTAGATCGCTAGCATTAGCAAGTTAGCATTAGCATTCAAAATTAAACTAACTTTACTTGCATGTATACAAGGAGGGTTAAGCTTTAATGCCATTTAATCTGATATTCCCATGAAGGGTTATGCTTTAATGCCATCTGATCTCTTATATACATCATAGAGGACACGTACATTATGAAAATGACCTGATATTAGCACTAACATTAGATCGCTAGCATTAGCAAGTTAGCATTAGCATTCTAACTTAAACTAACTGTACTTGCATGTATACAAGTAGGGTTAAGCTTTAATGCCATCTAATCTGATATTCCCATAAAGGGTTATGCTTTAATGCCATCTGATCTCTTATATAAATCATAGAGGACACGTACAGTATTAAAATGACCTGATATTAGCACTAGCATTAGATCGCTAGCATTAGCAAGTTAGCATTAGCATTTAAACTTTAACATTGCTGTATTTGCATTTATACAAGAAGGGTTAAGCTTTAATGGAATCTAATCTAATATGCCCATGCTTTAATGCCATCTGATCTCTTATTTCCATTATAGAGGACACGTACAGTATGAAAATGACCTGATATTAGCACTAGCATTAGATCGCTAGCATAAACAAGTTAGCATTAGCATTCAAACTTAAACATTGCAGTACTTGCAAGTATACAAGAAGGGTGAAACTTTAATGCCATCTAATCTAATATGCCCATGAAGGGATATGCTTTAATGCCATTTGATCTCTTATTTCCATCATAGAGGAAACGTACTGTATGAAAATGACAAAATATTAGCACTAGCATTAAATCGCTAGCATCAGCAAGTTAGCATTAGCATTCAAACTTAAACTTGCTGTACTTGCATGTATACAAGAAGGGTTAAGCTTTAATGCCATCTAATCTGATATTCCCCTGATATTCCCATGAAGGGTTATGCTTTAATGCCATCTGATCTCTTATATACATCATAGAGGACACGTACAGTATGAAAATGACCAGATATTAGCACCAGCATTAGATCGCTAGCATTAGCAAGTTAGCATTAGCATTCAAACTTAAACTTGCTGTACTTGCATGTATACAAGAAGGGTGAAGCTTTAATGCCATTTTGTAATATGCCCATGAAGGGTGATGCTTTAATGCCATCTGATCTCTTATTTCCATTATAGAGGACACATAAAGTGTGAAAATGACCAGATATTAGCACTAGCATTTGATCGCTAGCATTAGCAAGTTACCATTAGCATTCAAACTTAAACTTACTGTATTGCATGTATACAAGAAGGGTTAAGCTTTAATGCCATCTAATCTGATATTCCCATGAAGGGTTATGCTTTAATGCCATCTTATCTCTTATATCCATCATAGAGGAGACGTACAGTATGAAAATGACCAGATATTAGCACTAGCATTAGATCGATAGCATTAGCAAGTTAGCATTAGCATTCAAACTTAAACTTGCTGTACTTGCATGTATACAAGAAGGGTTATGCTTTAATGCCATCTGATCTCTTATTTCCATCATAGAGGACACGTACAGTATGAAAATGACGAGATATTAGCACTAGCATTAGATCGATAGCATTAGCAAGTTAGCATTAGCATTCAAACTTTCACATTGCTGTATTTGCGTATATAATGAAGGGTTAACTTTAAATGCCATCTAATCTCATAATCCCATGAAAGGTGATGCTTTAATGCCATCTGATCTCTTATTTCAATCATAAAGGACACATACAGTATGAAAATGACCAGAAATTAGCACTAGCATTAGATCGCTAGCATTAGCAAGTTAGCATTAGCATTCAAACTTAAACTTGCTGTACTTGCATGTATACAAGAATGGTTAAGATTTAATGCCATCTAATCTGATATTCCCATAAAGGGTTATGCTTTAATGCCATCTGATCTCATCTATACATCATAGAGGACACGTACAGTATGAAAATGACCTGATATTAGCACTAGCATTAGATCGCTAGCATTAGCAAGTTACCATTAGCATTCAAACTTTAACATTGCTGTATTTGCGTATATAAAGAAGGGTTAACTTTTAATGCCATCTAATCTCATAATCCCATGAAAGGTGATGCTTTAATGCCATCTGATCTCTTATTTCAATCATAAAGGACACATACAGTATGAAAATTACCAGAAATTAGCACTAGCACTAGATCGCTAGCATTAGCAAGTTAGCATTAGCATTCAAACTTAAACTTGCTGTACTTGCATGTATACAAGAAGGGTTAAGCTTTAATGCCATCTAATCTGATAATCCCATGAAAGGTGATGCTTTAATGCCATTTGATCTCTTATTTCCATCATAAAGGACACATACAGTATGAAAATGACCAGAAATTAGCACTAACATTAGATCGATAGCATTAGCAAGTTAGCATTAGCATTCAAACTTAAACTTACTGTACTTGCATGTATACAAGAAGGGTGAAGCTTTAATGCCATCTAATCTGATATTCCCATGAAGGGTTATGCTTTAATGCCATCTGATCTCTTATATACATCATAGAGGACACGTACAGTATGAAAATGACCTGATATTAGCACTAGCATTAGATCGCTAGCATTAGCAAGTTAGCATTAGCATTCATACTTTAACATTGCTGTATTTGCGTAAATAAAGAAGGGTTAATATTTAATGCCATCTAATCTCATAATCCCATGAAAGGTGATGCTTTAATGCCATCTGATCTCTTATTTCAATCATAAAGGACACATCGAGGGTTTGGAGCACAAGGGGCGTAATAGAACATACCCCTTGGAGCACAAGGGGCGTAAGTCACATTTTCCAAATTTTACAGGAGAGCAAAAACAAACTTTGCATTGATTGTAACTATTTCATTGAGAGCCATATATTTAAGCATTCTATAATGTTATAGAGATAAAGTTGTAAGGAATTCATATTCTAAATGATAATAAACAAAAAACTCTGACTTACTATTACATTTCAGCCAAGAAGCCCAACAGGCGATAGAAAAGGCACTTACGCCTTTTGTGCACCAACTATTCCTACTATTTTGTGAGTTGTTAAGGGCGTAAGTGACATTTAAAATACTGATACTACTGAAACAGAGAGATTAATGCAGAATTATCTTTAAAATCTCTCTGGTTTCTTGCTCCTCTCCCTCATCACTGGTCTCCTCTCTGATTCCTTGCTCCTCTCCCTCATTACTGGTCTCCTCTCAGGGTCCTTGCGCCTCTCCCTCATCACTGGTCTCCTCTCTGATTCCTTGCTCCTCTCCCTCATTACTGGTCTCCTCTCAGGGTCCTTGCTCCTCTCCCTCATCACTGGTCTCCTCTCTGGTTCCTTGCTCCTCTCCCTCATCCCTGGCCTCCTCTCTGATGTTATCGCTGGGGTCTGGCTCCTGTCTCTCATCCCTAGCTTCCTTATCTCCAGAATCCTCCATCTCTCTTGCTTCCTCCCTGGTTTCTATGGCCTCAGTGGTATCTATCATCTCCCACTACTGTTCTTCACTGAAAGATGCCTCACCCTGAGCTTCATCTGATATACAGAGAAATAGTCAATGGATTAGTATTCACAGTACTTAATTAATTTATTGAATGTATTCATTCTTGAATGGTGTACCGATGTGAATGTTGTGGCTGATGCCGATAACCAATTTTGACATTGCTGTTATGGCCGGTAGCCGATATTTACCAATGTCGATATTTGTATATAATATGTTTTTATGATAAACAAATATTTATTTCCGACATACTGAAAGTCACATGCATAATATAATAGATTATGTGAATGACTGAATGAATGAATGAATGAATGGTACCAGCCTAAAGCTTTGTCAGCACTAACTGTGAGCTATAGCAAAAGTGATCCTATAAAACGGGTGCTTCCCATCCTTAAATGTGATTGGCTGAGCCGCGTTCCATGGCGGTATAAAATCAGTGTAACCCACTGCATTCTGAGGCAGACCGCAGCACAAAATATCCCTGCGTGCCTGGCCTAGCACCCAACTACTCTGCGCTCAACTGACTTGTTAGGTAACGTTTGTTTCAAGACTTTTGTAAACCTAGCTATCAAGCTAAAGTGATATCGAACTCTATAGCTAGTTTGCTAACTAGCTCGCTATTTCAGTGTTAGCGAAGTGTAGCCTTTTAGGCCACTAACCAGTTGGCTATCTACCTAGCTAGCTATAGCATTATAGAGTTCGATATCACTTTAGCTTGCTAGCTACGTTGTTAACTAGCTCGCTATTTCAGTATTAGTGATAAATTGTTGATTTTTTTCTTGTGTGTTTATTTTGTGGGTCATATGTAGGGTAAACACATCCATTCTAGTGAACGCTAGCTAGTTGACAAGCTGGCTAGCAAACTAATACGCAATTCAACATATTTTCCTGGACACCGGCAAGTGTGGAGGACAAAAGTCAATCTTGCTCCCTACTCTCGCTGCTGGTTGTAATGATATGGCAGATCGGCGCGAGTTGAGAGCAAGGAAACTCGAAAACTGAAACCGAAATGAACGTAAAATTATTTAACGGGGTCTTCGGGAGACCGAAGGAGACATTCCAAATAGCCTGCTTTCATGGTATATCTACATTAACGAGCCCAAATAGCCTGATGTGATTTGATAATGGAGCTAGATGAAAAAGCAATCTTAGCGTCTGTGTTGCTTGCCAACCATTCTGCCCACTCTGTCTTGCTTGGTGGAATAGTTCTCAATTTTATTGTTGCATTATTACCAATAAATTGTTGATTTTTTTTCTTGTGTGTTTATTTAATGGGCTATATGTAGGGTAACCGTTTTATATCACTGTAACCCACTGCTTCTCGGGGCTTATTCCTTTATTAAGCAGTATGGCTTTGCGGGCTAGCTAATTAGCATTAGCTTAGTGTGAGGATAGTAGGTTAACATGTTGATCAAAAGGCTAAAACTTTATCAATACTACTTCCATTATACAGCTATTTACTTGTAACCGATGGAATGTAGTTCAACTGGAAGTTCTCCAATGATGTGTAGTAGCACTTGCTCAGCTTCTGTGAGCTCTTCTCTGGCATTACCATCCATGATGACAGTCAAAATGGGCCAGTGCAGGTTCTGTCAGTGTAAGTGTGGCACTTACGCCTTTTGTGCACCAAACACAGTGCACTTACGCCTTTTGTGCTCAAAACTGAATTTAATGTTTTTACTTGCGTCTTTGGTGTTTTAAGCCTTTAGGTCACTTTGATTGGACAAAGTGATTAAACCAGCATTCTGATTGGATAGAGCTTGTCAAGACCTTTCTAATGATATAAAAATGTCATTTTACCTCAAAATGTCACTTACGCCCCTTGTGCTCCAAGGGGTATGTTCTATTACGCCCCTTGTGCTCCAAACCCTCGACATACAGTATGAAAATGACCAGAAATTAGCACTAGCATTAGATCGCTAGCATTAGCAAGTTAGCATTAACATTCAAACTTATACTTACTGTACTTGCATGTATACAAGAAGGGTTAAGCTTTAATGCCATCTAATCTGATATTCCCATGAAGGGTTATGCTTTAATGCTGTCTAATCTCTTATATCCATCATAGAGGACACGTACAGTATGAAAATGACCTAATATTAGCACTAGCATTAGATCGCTAGAATTAGCAAGTTAGCATTAGCATTCAAACTTTAAAAAATTGCTGTATTTGCATTAAGACAAGAAGGGTTAAGCTTTAATGCCATCTAATCTAATATGCCCATGAAGGGTTATGCTTTAATTCCATTTGATCTCTTATTTCCATTATAGAGGACACGTACAGGATGAAAATGACCAGATATTAGCACTAGCATTAGATCGTTAGCATCAGCAAGTTAGCATTAGCATTCAAACTTAAACTAGCCGTAATTGCATGTATACAAGAATGGTTAAGATTTAATGCCATCTAATCTGATACTCCCATAAAGGGTTAAGCTTTAATGCCATCTAATCTAATATGCCCATGAAGGGTTATGCTTTAATTCCATTGGATCTCTTATTTCCATTATAGAGGACACGTACAGTATGAAAATGACCAGATATTAGCACTAGCATTAGATCGCTAGCATTAGCAAAATAGCATTAGCATTCAAACTTTAAATTACTGTTCTTGCATGTATACAAGAAGGGTTAAGCTTTAATGCCATCTAATCTGATATTCCCATGAAGGGTTATGATTTAATGCCATCTTATCTCTTATATCCATCATAGAGGACAAGTACAGTATGAAAATGACCAGATATTAGCACGAGCATTAGATCGATAGAATTAGCAAGTTAGCATCAGCATTCATACTTAATCTTGCTGTACTTGCATGTATACAAGAAGGGTTATGCTTTAATGCCATCTGATCTCTTATTTCCATCATAGAGGACACGTACTGTATGAAAATGACCAGAAATTAGCACTAGCATTAGATCGCTAGCATTAGCAAGTTAGCATTAGCATTCAAACTTAAACTTGCTGTACTTGCATGTATACAAGAATGGTTAAGATTTAATGCCATCTAATCTGATATTCCCATAAAGGGTTATGCTTTAATGCCATCTGATCTCATCTATACATCATAGAGGACACGTACAGTATGAAAATGACCTGATATTAGCACTAGCATTAGATCGCTAGCATTAGCAAGTTAGCATTAGCATTCAAACTTTAACATTGCTGTATTTGCGTATATAAAGAAGGGTGAATTTTTAATGCCATCTAATCTCATAATCCCATGAAAGGTGATGCTTTAATGCCATCAGATCTCTTATTTCAATCATAAAGGACACATACAGTATGAAAATTACCAGAAATTAGCACTAGCACTAGATCGCTAGCATTAGCAAATTAGCATTAGCATTCAAACTTAAACTTGCTGTACTTGCATGTATACAAGAAGGGTTAAGCTTTAATGCCATCTAATCTGATAATCCCATGAAAGGTGATGCTTTAATGCCATTTGATCTCTTATTTCCATCATAAAGGACACATACAGTATGAAAATGACCAGAAATTAGCACTAACATTAGATCAATAGCATTAGCAAGTTAGCATTAGCATTCAAACTTAAACTTAGTGTACTTGCATGTATACAAGAAGGGTGAAGCTTTAATGCCATCTGATCTGATATTCCCATGAAGGGTTATGCTTTAATCCCATCTGATCTCTTATATACATCATAGAGGACACGTACAGTATGAAAATGACCTGATATTAGCACTAGCATTAGATCGCTAGCATTAGCAAGTTAGCATTAGCATTCAAACTTTAACATTGCTGTATTTATGCGTAAAATGAAGGGTTAAGATTTAATGCCATCTAATCTCATAATCCCATAAAAGGTGATGCTTTAATGCCATCTGATCTCTTATTTCAATCATAAAGGACACATACAGTATGAAAATGACCAGAAATTAGCACTAGCATTAGATCGCTAGAATTAGCAAGTTAGCATTAGCATTCAAACTTTAAAATTGCTGTATTTGCATTTATACAAGAAGGGTTAAGCTTTAATGCCATCTAATCAAATATGCCCATGAAGGGTTATGCTTTAATTCCATTTGATCTCTTATTTCCATTATAGAGGACACGTACAGTATGAAAATGACCAGATAATAGCACTAGCATTAGATCGTTAGCATCAGCAAGTTAGCATTAGCATTCAAACTTAAACTAGCCGTACTTGCATGTATAAAAGAACGGTGAAGCTTTAATGCCATCTAATCTAATATGCCCATGATGGTTGATGCTTTAATGCCATCTGATCTCTTATTTCCATTATAGAGGACACATACAGTATGAAAATGACCAGAAATTAGCACTAGCATTAGATCGCTAGCATTAGCAAGTTATCATTAGCATTCAAACTTAAACTTACTGTACTTGCATGTATACAAGAAGGGTTAAGATTTAATGCCATCTAATCTGATATTCCCCTGATATTCCCATGAAGGGTTATGCATTAATGCCAACTGATCTCTTATATACATCATAGAGGACACGTACAGTATGAAAATGACCTGATATTAGCACTAGCATTAGATCGCTAGCATTAGCAAAATAGCATTAGCATTCAAACTTTAACATTGCTGTATTTGCATTTATACAAGAAGGGTGAAGCTTTAATGCCATCTAATTTAATATGCCCATGAAGGGTGATGCTTTAATGCCATCTGATCTCTTATTTCCATTATAGAGGAAACGTACAGTATGAAAATGACCAGATATTAGCACCAGCATTAGATCGCTAGCATTTGCAAGTTAGCATTAGCATTCAAACTTAAACTTGCTGTACTTGCATGTATACAAGAAGGGTGAGGCTTTAATGCCATCTAATTTAATATGCCCATGAAGGGTGATGCTTTAATGCCATCTGATCTCTTATTTCCATTATAGAGGACACATAAAGTATGAAAATGACCAGATATTAGCACTAGCATTAGATCGCTAGCATTAGCAAGTTACCATTAGCATTCAAACTCAAACTTACTGTACTTGCATGTATACAAGAAGGGTTATGCTTTAATGCCATGTGATCTCTTATTTCCATCATAGAGGACACGTACAGTATGAAAATGACGAGATATTAGCAGTAGCATTAGATCGCGAGCACTAGCAAGTTAGCATTAGCATTCAAACATAAACTTGCTGTATTTGAATGTATACAAGAAGGGTTAAGCTTAAATGCCATCTAATCTGATAATCCCATGAAAGGTGATGCTTTAATGCCATCTGATCTCTTATTTCCATCATAAAGGACATATACAGTATGAAAATGACCAGAAATTAGCACTAGCATTAGATCGCTAGCATTAGCAAGTTAGCATTAGCATTCAAACATAAACTTGCTGTACTTGCATGTATACAAGAAGGGTTAAGCTTTAATGCCATCTAATCTAATAATCCCATGAAAGGTGATGCTTTAATGCCATCTGATCTCTTATTTCCATCATAAAGGACACGTACAGTATGAAAATGACCTGATATTAGCACTAGCATTAGATCGCTAGCATTAGCAATTAGCATTAGCATTCAGCCTTTAACATTGCTGTATTTGCGTATATAAAGAAGGGTTAAGCTTTAATGCCATCTAATCTCATAATCCCATGAAAGGTGATGCTTTAATGCCATCTGATCTCTTATTTCAATCATAAAGGACACATAGAGTATGAAAATGACGAGAAATTAGCACTAGCATTAGATCGCTAGCATTAGCAAGTTATCATTAGCATTCAAACTTAAACTAACTGTACTTGCATGTATACAAGAAGGGTTAAGCTTTAATGCCATCTAATCTGATATTCCCATGAAGGGTAATGCTTTAATGCCGTCAGATCTCTTATATGCATCATAGAGGACACGTACAGTATGAAAATGACCAGATATTAGCACTAGCATTAGATCGATAGCATTAGCAAGTTAGCATTAGCATTCAAACTTGAACTTGCTGTACTTGCATGTATACAAGAAGGGTTAAGCTTTAATGCCATCTAATCTAATATGCCCATGAAGGGTGATGTTTTAATGCCATCTGATCTCTTATTTCCATTATAGAGGACACATAAAGTATGAAAATGACCAGATATTAGCATTAGCATTAGATCGCTAGCATTAGCAAAATAGCATTAGCATTCAAACTGAAACTTACTGTACTTGCATGTATACAAGAAGGGTTAAGCTTTAATGCCATCTAATCTGATATTCCCATGAAGGGTTATGCTTTAATGCCATCTGATCTCTGATATACATCATAGAGGACACGTACAGTATGAAAATGACCTGATATTAGCACTAGCATTAGATCGCTAGCATTAGCAAGTTAGCATTAGCATTCAAACTTTAACATTGCTGTATTTGCGTAAATAAAGAAGGGTTAAGATTTAATGCCATCTAATCTCATAATCCCATGAAAGGTGATGCTTTAATGCCATCTGATCTCTTATTTCAATCATAAAGGACACATACAGTATGAAAATGACCAGAAATTAGCACTAGCATTAGATCGCTAGAATTAGCAAGTTAGCATTAGCATTCAAACTTTAAAATTGCTGTATTTGCATTTATACAAGAAGGGTTAAGCTTTAATGCCATCTAATCAAATATGCCCATGAAGGGTTATGCTTTAATTCCATTTGATCTCTTATTTCCATTATAGAGGACACGTACAGTATGAAAATGACCAGATATTAGCACTAGCATTAGATCGTTAGCATCAGCAAGTTAGCATTAGCATTCAAACTTAAACTAGCCGTACTTGCATGTATACAAGAAGGGTGAAGCTTTAATGCCATCTAATCTAATATGCCCATGATGGGTGATGCTTTAATGCCATCTGATCTCTTATTTCCATTATAGAGGACACATACAGTATGAAAATGACCAGAAATTAGCACTAGCATTAGATCGCTAGCATTAGCAAGTTATCATTAGCATTCAAACTTAAACTTACTGTACTTGCATGTATACAAGAAGGGTTAAGATTTAATGACATCTAATCTGATATTCCCCTGATATTCCCATGAAGGGTTATGCATTAATGCCATCTGATCTCTTATATACATCATAGAGGACACGTACAGTAGGAAAATGACCTGATATTAGCACTAGCATTAGATCGCTAGCATTAGCAAGTTAGCATTAGCATTCAAACTTTAACATTGCTGTATTTGCATTTATACAAGAAGGGTTAAGTTTTAATGCGATCTAATCTAATATGCCCATGAAGGGTTATGCTTTAATGCCATCTGATCTCTTATTTCCATTATAGAGGAAACGTACAGTATGAAAATGACCAGATATTAGCACCAGCATTAGATCGCTAGCATTAGCAAGTTAGCATTAGCATTCAAACTTAAACTTGCTGTACTTGCATGTATACAAGAAGGGTTAAGCTTTAATGCCATCTAATCTAATATGCCCATGAAGGGTGATGTTTTAATGCCATCTGATCTCTTATTTCCATTATAGAGGACACGTACTGTATGAAAATGACGAGATATTAGCACTAGCATTAGATCGCTAGCATTAGCAAGTTAGCATTAGAATTCAAACTTAAACTAACTGTACTTGCATGTATACAAGAAGGGTTAAGCTTTAATGCCATCTAATCTGATATTCCCCTAAAGAGTTATGCTTTAATGCCATCTGATCTCTTATATACATCATAGAGTACACGTACAGTATGAAAATGACCAGAAATTAGCACTAGCATTAGATGGCTAGCATTACCAAGTTATCATTAGCATTCAAACTTTAACATTGCTGTATTTGCTTATATAAAGAAGGGTTAAGATTTAATGCCATCTAATCTCATAATCCCATGAAAGGTGATGCTTTAATGCCATCTGATCTCTTATTTCAATCATAAAGGACACATACAGTATGAAAATAACCAGAAATTAGCTCTAGCATTAGATCGCTAGCATTAGCAAGTTAGCATTAGCATTCAAACTTAAACTTGCTGTACTTGCATGTATACAAGAAGGGTTAAGCTTTAATGCCATCTAATCTGATATTCCCATGAAGGGTTATGCTTTAATGCCATCTTATCTCTTATATCCATCATAGAGGACACGTACAGTATGAAAATGACCAGATATTAGCACTAGCATTAGATCGATAGCATTAGCAAGTTAGCATTAGCATTCAAACTTAAACTTGCTGTACTTGCATGTATACAAGAAGGGTTAAGCTTTAATGCCATCTAATCTGATATTCCCCTGATATTCCCATGAAGGGTAATGCATTAATGCCAATCTGATCTTTTATATACATCATAGAGGACACGTACAGTATGAAAATGACCTGATATTAGCACTAGCATTAGATCGCTAGCATTAGCAAGTTAGCATTAGCATTCAAACTTAAACTTGCTGTATTTGCATTTATACAAGAAGGGTTAAGTTTTAATGCCATCTAATCTCTTATTTCCATTATAGAGGACACGTACAGTATGAAAATGACCAGATATTAGCACTATTAGCACCAGCAATAAATGCCATCTAATCTAGCACACAGCAGTATGAAAATGACCAGATATTAGCACCAGCAATTAGCATTAGCATTCAAACTTAAACTTGCTGTACTTGCATGTATACATGAAGGGTGAAGCTTTAATGCCATTTAATATAATATGCCCATGAAGGGTGATGCTTTATTGCCATCTGATCTCTTATTTCCATTGTAGAGGACACATAAAGTATGAAAATGACCAGATATTAGCACTAGCATTAGATCGCTAGCATTAGCAAGTTACCATTAGCATTCAAACTTAAACTTACTGTACTTGCATGTATACAAGAAGGGTTCAGCTTTAATGCCATCTAATCTGATATTCCCATGAAGTGTTATGCTTTAATGCCACCTTATCTCTCATATCCATCATAGAGGACACGTACAGTATGAAAATGACCAGATATTAGCACTAGCATTAGATCGATAGCATTAGCAAGTTAGCATTAGCATTCAAACTTAAACTTGCTGTACTTGCATGTATACAAGAAGGATTATGCTTTAATGCCATCTGATCTCTTATTTCCATCATAGAGGACACGTACAGTATGAAAATGACGAGATATTAGCACTAGCATTAGATCGCTAGCATTAGCAAGTTAGCATTAGCATTCAAACTTTTACATTGCTGTATTTGCGTATATAAAGAAGGGTTAACTTTTAATGCCGTCTAATCTCATAATCCCATGAAAAGTGATTCTTTAATGCCATCTGATGTCTTATTTCAATCATAAAGGACACATACAGTATGAAAATGACCAGAAATTAGCACTAGCATTAGATCGATAGCATTAGCAAGTTAGCATTAGCATTCAAACTTAAACTTGCTGTACTTGCATGTATACAAGAAGGGTTATGCTTTAATGCCATCTGATCTCTTATTTCCATCATAGAGGACACGTACAGTATGAAAATGACGAGATATTAGCACTAGCATTAGATCGCTAGCATTAGCAAGTTAGCATTAGCATTCAAACATAAACTTGCTGTACTTGCATGTATACAAGAATGGTTAAGCTTTAATGTCATCTAATCTGATATTCCCATGAAGGGTTATGCTTTAATGACATCTGATCTCTTATTTCCATCATAAAGGACATATACAGTATGAAAATGACCAGAAATTAGCACTAGCATTAGATCGCTAGCATTAGCAAGTTAGCATTAGCATTCAAACTTAAACTTACTGTACTTGCATGTATACAAGAATGGTTAAGCTTTAATGTCATCTAATCTGATATTCCCATGAAGGGTTATGCTTTAATGACATCTGATATCTTATTTCCATTATAGAGGACACGTACAGTATGAAAATGACCTGATATTAGCACTAGCATTAGATCGCTAGCATTAACAAGTTAGCATTAGCATTCAAACTTAAACATTGCAGTACTTGCAAGTATACAAGAAGGGTGAAGCTTTAATGCCATCTAATCTAATATGCCCATGAAGGGATATGCTTTAATGCCATCTGATCTCTTATTTCCATCATAGAGGACACGTACTGTATGAAAATGACAACATATTAGCACTAGCATTAAATCGCTAGCATCAGCAAGTTAGCATTAGCATTCAAACTAAAACTTGCTGTACTTTCATGCATACAAGAAGGGTTAAGATTTAATGTCATCTAATCTGATATTCCCATGAAGGGTTATGCTTTAATGGCATCTGATCTCTTATATACATCATAGAGGACACGTACAGTACGAAAATGACCTGATATTAGCACTAGCATTAGATCGCTAGCATTAGCAAGTTAGCATTAGCATACAAACTTTAACATTTCTGTATTTGCGTATATAAAGAAGAGTTCAGCTTTAATGCCATCTAATCTCATAATCCCATGAAAGGTGACGCTTTAATGCCATCTGATCTCTTATTTCAATCATAAAGGACACATACAGTATGAAAATGACCAGAAATTAGCACTAGCACTAGATCGCTAGCATTAGCAAGTTAGCATTAGCATTCAAACTTAAACTTACTGTACTTGCATGTATACAAGAAGGGTTAAGCTTTAATGCCATCTAATCTGATATTCCCCTGATATTCCCATGAAGGGTTATGCATTAATGCCATCTGATCTCTTATATTTATCATATAGGACACGTACAGTATGAAAATGACCAGATATTAGCACCAGCATTAGATCGCTAGCATTAGCAAGTTAGCCTTAGCATTCAAACTTAAACTTGCTGAACTTGCATGTATACAAGAAGGGTGAAGCTTTAATGCAATCTAATATAATATGCCCATGAAGGGTGATGCTTTAATGCCATCTGATCTCTTATTTCCATTATAGAGGACACGTACAGTATGAAAATGACCAGATATTAGCACTAGCATTAGATCGATAGCATTAGCAAGTTAGCATTAGCATTCAAACTTAAACTTGCTGTACTTGCATGTATACAAGAAGGCTTATGCTTTAATGCCATCTGATCTCTTATTTCCATCATATACGGCACGTACAGTATGAAAATGACGAGATATTAGCATTAGCATTAGATCGCTAGCATTAGCAAGTTAGCATTAGCATTCAAACTTTAACATTGCTGTATTTGCGTATATAAAGAAGGGTTAACTTTTAATGCCATCTAATCTCATAATCCCATGAAAGGTGATTCTTTAATGCCATCTGATCTCTTATTTCAATCATAAAGGACACATACAGTATGAAAATGACCAGAAATTAGCAGTAGCATTAGATGGCTAGCATTAGCAAGTTAGCATTAGCATTCAAACTTAAACTTGCTGTACTTGCATGTATACAAGAAGGGTTACGCTTTAATGCCATCTAATCTGATATTCCCATGAAGGGTTATGCTTTAATGACATCTGATCTCTTCTATACATCATAGAGGACACGTACAGTATGAAAATGACCTGATATTAGCACTAGCATTAGATCGCTAGCATTAGCAAGTTAGCATTAGCATCCAAACTTTAACATTGCTGTATTTGCGTATATAAAGAAGCGTTAACTTTTAATGCCATCTAATCTCATAATCCCATGAAAGGTGATGCTTTCATGCCATCTGATTTCTTATTTCAATCATAAAGGACACATACAGTATGAAAATGACCAGAAATTAGCACTAGCACTAGATCGCTAGCATTAGCAAGTTAGCATTAGCATTCAACTTAAACTTGCTGTACTTGCATGTATACAAGAAGGGTTAAGCTTTAATGCCATCTAATCTGATAATCCCATGAAAGGTGATGCTTCAATGCCATCTGATCTCTTATTTCCATCATGAAGGACACATACAGTATGAAAATGACCAGAAATTAGCACTAGCATTAGATCGATAGCATTAGCGAGTTAGCATTAGCATTCATACTTAAACTTACTGTACTTGCATGTATACAAGAAGGGTTAAGCTTTAATGCCATCTAATCTGATATTCCCATGAAGGGTTATGCTTTAATGCCATCTGATCTCTTATATCCATCATAGAGGACACGTACAGTATGAAAATGACCTGATATTAGCACTAGCATTAGATCGCTAGCATTAGCAAGTTAGCATTAGCATTCAAACTTTAACATTGCTGTATTTGCTTATATAAAGAAGGGTTAAAATTTAATGCCATCTAATCTCATAATCCCATGAAAGGTGATGCTTTAATGCCATCTGATCTCTTATTTCAATCATAAAGGACACATACAGTATGAAAATAACCAGAAATTAGCACTAGCATTAGATCGCTAGCAGTAGCAAGTTAGCATTAGCATTCAAACTTAAACTTACTGTACTTGCATGTATACAAGAAGGGTTAAGCTTTAATGCCATCTAATCTGATATTCCCCTGATATTCCCATGATGGGTTATGCTTTAATGCCATCTGATCTCTTATATACATCATAGAGGACACGTACAGTATGAAAATGACCTGATATTAGCACTAGCATTAGATCGCTAGCATTAGCAGGTTAGCATTAGCATTCAAACTTTAACATTGCTGTATTTGCGTATATAAAGAAGAGTTAACTTTTAATGCCATCTAATCTCATAATCCCATGAAAGGTGATGCTTTAATGCCATCTGATCTCTTATTTCAATCATAAAGGACACATACAGTATGAAAATGACCAGAAATTAGCACTAGCATTTGATAGCCAGCATTAGCAAGTTAGCATTAGCATTCAAACTTAAACTTACTGTACTTGCATGTATACAAAAAGGGTTAAGCTTTAATGGCATCTAATCTAATATTCCCATGAAGGGTTATGCTTTAATGCCATCTGATCTCTAATATACATCATAGAGGACACATACAGTATGAAAATGACCTGATATTAGCACTAGCATTAGATCGCTAGCATTAGCAAGATAGCATTAGCATTCAAACTTTAACATTGCTGTATTTGCATTTATACAAGAAGGGTTAAGTTTTAATGCCATCTAATCTAATATGCCCATGAAGGGATATGCTTTAATGCCATCTGATCTCTTATTTCCATCATAGAGGACACGTACTGTATGAAAATGACAACATATTAGCACTAGCATTAAATCGCTAGCATCAGCAAGTTAGCATTAGCATTCAAACTAAAACTTGCTGTACTTTCATGCATACAAGAAGGGTTAAGATTTAATGTCATCTAATCTGATATTCCCATGAAGGGTTATGCTTTAATGGCATCTGATCTCTTATATACATCATAGAGGACACGTACAGTACGAAAATGACCTGGTATTAGCACTAGCATTAGATCGCTAGCATTAGCAAGTTAGCATTAGCATTCAAACTTTAACATTTCTGTATTTGCGTATATAAAGAAGAGTTCAGCTTTAATGCCATCTAATCTCATAATCCCATGAAAGGTGATGCTTTAATGCCATCTGATCTCTTATTTCAATCATAAAGGACACATACAGTATGAAAATGACCAGAAATTAGCACTAGCATTAGATCGCTAGCATTAGCAAGCTATCATTAGCATTCAAACTTAAACTTACTGTACTTGCATGTATACAAGAAGGGTTAAGCTTTAATGCCATCTAATCTGATATTCCCCTGAAATTCCCATGAAGGGTTATGCATTAATGCCATCTGATCTCTTATATACATCATATAGGACACGTACAGTATGAAAATGACCAGATATTAGCACCAGCATTAGATCGCTAGCATTAGCAAGTTAGCCTTAGCATTCAAACTTAAACTTGCTGTACTTGCATGTATACAAGAAGGGTGAAGCTTTAATGCAATCTAATATAATATGCCCATGAAGGGTGATGCTTTAATGCCATCTGATCTCTTATTTCCATTATAGAGGACATGTACAGTATGAAAATGACCAGATATTAGCACTAGCATTAGATCGATAGCATTAGCAAGTTAGCATTAGCATTCAAACTTAAACTTGCTGTACTTGCATGTATACAAGAAGGCTTATGCTTAAATGCCATCTGATCTCTTATTTCCATCATATCATGCACGTACAGTATGAAAATGACGAGATATTAGCATTAGCATTAGATCGCTAGCATTAGCAAGTTAGCATTAGCATTCAAACTTTAACATTGCTGTATTTGCGTATATAAAGAAGGGTTAACTTTTAATGCCATCTAATCTCATAATCCCATGAAAGGTGATTCTTTAATGCCATCTGATCTCTTATTTCAATCATAAAGGACACATACAGTATGAAAATGACCAGAAATTAGCAGTAGCATTAGATGGCTAGCATTAGCAAGTTAGCATTAGCATTCAAACTTAAACTTGCTGTACTTGCATGTATACAAGAAGGGTTACGCTTTAATGCCATCTAATCTGATATTCCCATGAAGGGTTATGCTTTAATGACATCTGATCTCTTCTATACATCATAGAGGACACGTACAGTATGAAAATGACCTGATATTAGCACTAGCATTAGATCGCTAGCATTAGCAAGTTAGCATTAGCATCCAAACTTTAACATTGCTGTATTTGCGTATATAAAGAAGCGTTAACTTTTAATGCCATCTAATCTCATAATCCCATGAAAGGTGATGCTTTAATGCCATCTGATTTCTTATTTCAATCATAAAGGACACATACAGTATGAAAATGACCAGAAATTAGCACTAGCACTAGATCGCTAGCATTAGCAAGTTAGCATTAGCATTCAAACTTAAACTTGCTGTACTTGCATGTATACAAGAAGGGTTAAGCTTTAATGCCATCTAATCTGATAATCCCATGAAAGGTGATGCTTCAATGCCATCTGATCTCTTATTTCCATCATGAAGGACACATACAGTATGAAAATGACCAGAAATTAGCACTAGCATTAGATCGATAGCATTAGCAAGTTAGCATTAGCATTCATACTTAAACTTACTGTACTTGCATGTATACAAGAAGGGTTAAGCTTTAATGCCATCTAATCTGATATTCCCATGAAGGGTTATGCTTTAATGCCATCTGATCTCTTATATCCATCATAGAGGACACGTACAGTATGAAAATGACCTGATATTAGCACTAGCATTAGATCGCTAGCATTAGCAAGTTAGCATTAGCATTCAAACTTTAACATTGCTGTATTTGCTTATATAAAGAAGGGTTAACATTTAATGCCATCTAATCTCATAATCCCATGAAAGGTGATGCTTTAATGCCATCTGATCTCTTATTTCAATCATAAAGGACACATACAGTATGAAAATAACCAGAAATTAGCACTAGCATTAGATCGCTAGCAGTAGCAAGTTAGCATTAGCATTCAAACTTAAACTTACTGTACTTGCATGTATACAAGAAGGGTTAAGCTTTAATGCCATCTAATCTGATATTCCCCTGATATTCCCATGATGGGTTATGCTTTAATGCCATCTGATCTCTTATATACATCATAGAGGACACGTACAGTATGAAAATGACCTGATATTAGCACTAGCATTAGATCGCTAGCATTAGCAGGTTAGCATTAGCATTCAAATTTTAACATTGCTGTATTTGCGTATATAAAGAAGAGTTAACATTTAATGCCATCTAATCTCATAATCCCATGAAAGGTGATGCTTTAATGCCATCTGATCTCTTATTTCAATCATAAAGGACACATACAGTATGAAAATGACCAGAAATTAGCACTAGCATTTGATAGCCAGCATTAGCAAGTTAGCATTAGCATTCAAACTTAAACTTACTGTACTTGCATGTATACAAAAAGGGTTAAGCTTTAATGGCATCTAATCTAATATGCCCATGAAGGGTTATGCTTTAATGCCATCTGATCTCTTATTTCCATTATAGAGGACACGTACAGTATGAAAATGACCAGATATTAGCACCAGCATTAGATTGCTAGCATTAGCAAGTTAACATTAGCATTCAAACTTTAACATTGCTGTATTTGCGTATATAAAGAATGGTTAACTTTTAATGCCATCTAATCTCATAATCCCATGAAAGCTGATGCTTTAATGCCATCTGATCTCTTATTTCAATCATAAAGGACACACACAGTATGAAAATGACGAGAAATTAGCACTAGCATTAGATCGCTAGCATTAGCAAGTTAGCATTAGCATTAAAACTTAAACTTGCTGTACTTGCATGTATACAAGAAGGGTTAAGCTTTAATGGCATCTAATCTAATATTCCCATGAAGGGTGATGCTTTAATGCCATCTGATCTCTTATTTCCATTATAAAGGACACATACAGTATGAAAATGACCAGAAATTAGCACTAGCATTAGATCGATAGCATTAGCAAGTTAGCATTAGCATTCAAACTTAAACTTACTGTACTTGCATGTATACAAAAAGGGTTAAGCTTTAATGGCATCTAATCTAATATTCCCATGAAGGGTTATGCTTTAATGCCATCTGATCTCTTATATACATCATAGAGGACACGTATAGTACGAAAATGACCTGATATTAGCACTAGCATTAGATCGCTAGCATTAGCAAGTTAGCATTAGCATTCAAACTTTAACATTGCTGTATTTGCGTATATAAAGAAGAGTTAAGCTTTAATGCCATCTAAACTCATAATCCCATGAAAGGTGATGCTTTAATGCCATCTGATCTCTTATTTCAATCATGAAGGACACATACAGTATGAAAATGACCAGAAATTAGCACTAGCATTAGATCGCAAGCATTAGCAAGTTAGCATTAGCATTCAAACCTAAACTTGCTGTACTTACATGTATACAAGAAGGGTGAAGCTTTAATGCCATCGAATCTAATATGCCCATGAAGGGTGATGCTTTAATGCCATCTGATCTCTTATTTCCATTATAGAGTACACGTACAGTATGAAAATGACGAGATATTAGCACTAGCATTAGATCGCTAGCATTAGCAAGTTAGCATTAGCATTCAAACTTAAACTTGCTGTACTTGGATGTATACAAGAAGGGTTAAGCTTTAATGCCATCTAATCTGATATTCCCTTGAAGGGTCATCCTTTAATGCCATCTGATCTCTTATATACATCATAGAGGACACGTACAGTATGAAAATGACCTGATATTAGCACTAGCATTAGATCGCTAGCATTAGCAAGTTAGCATTAGCATTCAAACTTTAACATAGCTGTATTTGCGTATATAAAGAAGGGTTAACTTTTAATGCCATCTAATCTCATAATCCCATGAAAGCTGATGCTTTAATGCCATCTGATCTCTTATTTCAATCATAAAGGACACATACAGTATGAAAATGACAAGAAATTAGCACTAGCATTAGATCGCTAGCATTAGCAAGTTAGCATTACGTTCAAACTTAAACTTGCTGTACTTGCATGTATACAAGAAGGGTTAAGCTTTAATGCCATCTAATCTGATATTCCCATGAAGGGTTATGCTTTAATGCCATCTGATCTCTTATATACATCATAGAGGACACGTACAGTATGAAAATGACCTGATATTAGCACTAGCATTAGATCGCTAGCATTAGCAAGTTAGCATTAGCATTCAACATTTAACATTGCTGTATTTGCGTATATAAAGAAGGGTTAAGCTTTAATGCCATCTAATCTCATAATCCAATGAAAGGTGATGCTTTAATGCCATCTGATCTCTTGTTTCAATCATAAAGGACACATACAGTATGAAAATGACCAGAAATTAGCACTAGCATTAGATCGCTAGCATTAGCAAGTTAGCATTAGCATTCAAACTTAAACTAAATGTACTTGCATGTATACAAGAAGGGTTAAGCTTTAATGCCATCTAATCTGATATTCCCATAAAGGGTTATGCTTTAATCCCATCTGATCTCTTATTTCCATTATAGAGGACACGTACAGTATGAAAATGACCTGTTATTAGCACTAGCATTAGATCGCTAGCATTAGCAAGTTAGCATTAGCATTCAAACTTAAACATTGCAGTACTTGCAAGTATACAAGAAGGGTGAAGCTTTAATGCCATCAAATCTAATATGCCCATGAAGGGATATGCTTTAATGCCATCTGATCTCTTATTTCCATCATAGAGGACACGTACTGTATGAAAATGACAAAATATTAGCACTAGCATTAAATCGCTAGCATCAGCAAGTTATAATTTGCATTCAAACTTAAACTTGATGTACTTGCATGTATACAAGAAGGGTAAAGATTTAATGGCATCTATTCTGATATTCCCATGAAGGGTTATGCTTTAATGCCATCTGATCTCTTATATACATCATAGAGGACACGTACAGTACGAAAATGACCTGATATTAGCACTAGCATTAGATCGCTAGCATTAGCAAGTTAGCATTAGCATTCAAACTTTAACATTGCTGTATTTGCTTATATAAAGAAGAGTTAAGCTTTAATGCCATCTAATCTCATAATCCCATGAAAGGTGATGCTTTAATGCCTTCTGATCTCTTATTTCAATCATAAAGGACACATACAGTATGAAAATGACCAGAAATTAGCACTAGCATTAGATCGAAAGCATTAGCAAGTTAGCATTAGCATTCAAACTTAAACTTACTGTACTTGCATGTATACAAGAAGGGTTAAGATTTAATGCCATCTAATCTGATATTCCCCTGATATTCCCATGAAGGGTTATGCTTTAATTCCATCTGATCTCTTATTTCCATTATAGAGGACACGTACAGTATGAAAATGACCAGATATTAGCACCAGCATTAGATCGCTAGCATTAGCAAGTTAGCATTAGCATTCAAACTTAAACTTGCTGTACTTACATGTATACAAGAAGGGTGAAGCTTTAATGCCATCTAATCTAATATGACCATGAAGGGTGATGCTTTAATGCCATCTGATCTCTTATTTCCATTATAGAGGACACATAAAGTATGAAAATGACGAGATATTAGCACTAGCATTAGATCGCTAGCATTAGCAAAATAGCATTAGCATTCAAACTTAAACTTACTGTACTTGCATGTATACAAGAAGGGTTAAGATTTAATGCCATCTAGTCTGATATTCCCATGAAGGGTTATGCTTTAATACCATCTGATCTCTTATTTCCATCATAGAGGACACGTACAGTATGAAAATGACGAGATATTAGCACTAGCATTAGATCGCTAGCATTAGCAAGTTAGCATTAGCATTCAAACTTTAACATTGCTGTATTTGCATTTATACAAGAAGGGTTAAGTTTTCATGCCATCTAATCTAATATGCCCATGAAGGGTTATGCTTTAATGCCATCTGATCTCTTATTTCCATTATAGAGGACATGTACAGTATGAAAATGACGAGATATTAGCACCAGCATTAGATTGCTAGCATTAGCAAGTTAGCATTAGCATTCAAACTTTAACATTGCTGTATTTGCGTATATAAAGAATGGTGAACTTTTAATGTCATCTAATCTCATAATCCCATGAAAGATGATGCTTTAATGCCATCTGATCTCTTATTTCAATCATAAAGGACACATACAGTATGAAAATGACGAGAAATTAGCACTAGCATTAGATCGCTAGCATTAGCAAGTTAGCATTAGAATTCAAACTTAAACTTGCTGAACTTGCATGTATACAAGAAGGGTTAAGCTTTAATGGCATCTAATCTGATATTCCCATGAAGGGTTATGCTTTAATGCCATCTGATCTCTTATATACATCATAGAGGACACGTATAATTATGAAAATGACCTGATATTAGCACTAGCATTAGATCGCTAGCATTAGCAAGTTAGCATTAGCATTCAAAGTTTAACATTGCTGTATTTGCGTATATAAAGAAGGGTTGACTTCTAATGCCAACTAATCTCATAATCCCATGAAAGGTGATGCTTTAATGCCATCTGATCTCTTATTTCAATCATCAAGGACACATACAATATGAAAATGACCAGAAATTAGCACTAGCATTAGATCGCTAGCATTAGCAAGTTAGCATTAGAATTCAAACTTAAACTTGCTGTACTTGCATGTATACAAGAAGGGTTAAGCTTTAATGCCATCTAATCTGATAATCCCATGAAAGGTGATGCTTTAAAGCCATCTGATCTCTTATTTCCATCATAAAGGACACGTACAGTATGAAAATGACCAGATATTAGCACTAGCATTAGATCGATAGCATTAGCAAGTTAGCATTAGCATTCAAACTTAAACTTGCTGTACTTGCATGTATACAAGAAAGGTTATGCTTTAATGCCGTCTGATCTCTTATTTCCATCATAGAGGACAAGTACAGTATGAAAATGACGAGATATTAGCTCTAGCATTAGATCGCTAGCATTAGCAAGTTAGCATTAGAATTCAAACTTAAACTTGCTGTACTTGCATGTATACAAGAAGGGTTAAGCTTTAATGCCATCTAATCTGATAATCCTATGAAAGGTGATGCTTTAATGCCATCTGATCTCTTATTTCCATCATAAAGGACACATACAGTATGAAAATGACCAGAAATTAGCACTAGCACTAGATCGCTAGCATTATCAAGTTAGCATTAGCATTCAAACTTAAACTTGCTGTACTTGCATGTATACAAGAAGGGTGAAGCTTTAATGCCATCTAATCTAATATGCCCATGAAGGTTGATGCTTTAATGCCATCTGATCTCTTATTTCCATTATAGAGGATACATAAAGTATGAAAATGACCAGATATTAGCACTAGCATTAGATCGCTAGCATTAGCAAAATAGCATTAGCATTCAAACTTAAACTTACTGTACTTGCATGTATACAAGAAGGGTTCAGCTTTAATGCCATCTAATCTCATAATCCCATGAAAGGTGATGCTTTAATGCCATCTGATCTCTTATTTCAATCATAAAGGACACATACAGTATGAAAATGACCAGAAATTAGCACTAGCATTAGATCGCTAGCATTAGCAAGTTAGCATTAGCATTCAAACTTAAACTTACTGTACTTGCATGTATACAAGAAGGGTTAAGCTTTAATGCCATCTAATCTGATATTCCCCTGATATTCCCATGAAGGGTTATGCTTTAATGCCATCTGATCTCTTATTTCCATTATAGAGGACACGTACAGTATGAAAATGACCAGATATTAGCACCAGCATTACATCGCTAGCATTAGCAAGTTAGCATTAGTATTCAAACTTTAACTTGCTGTACTTGCATGTATACAAGAAGGGTGAAGCTTTAATGCCATCTAATCTAATATGCCCATGAAGGGTGATGCTTTCATGCCATCTGATCTCTTATTTCTATCAAAGAGGACACGTACAGTATGAAAATGACGAGATATTAGCACTGGCATTAGATCGCTAGCATTGGCAAGTTAGCATTAGCATTCAAACTTAAACTTGCTGTACTTGCATGTATACAAGAAGGGTTAAGCTTTAATGCCATCTAATCTGATATTCCCATGAAGGGTTATGGTTTAATGGCATCTGGTCTCTTATATACATCATAGAGGACACGTGCAGTACGAAAATGACCTGATATTAGCACTAGCATTAGATCGCTAGCATTAGCAAGTTAGCATTAGCATTCAAACTTTAACATTGCTGTATTTGCGTATATAAAGAAGAGTTAAGACTTAATGCCATCTAATTTCATAATCCCATGAAGGGTTATGCTTTAATGCCATCTGATCTCTTATTTCAATCATAAAGGACACATACAGTATGAAAATAACCAGAAATTAGCACTAGCATTAGATCGCTAGCATTAGCAAGTTAGCATTAGCATTCAAACTTAAACTTGCTGTATTTGCATGTATAAAGAAGGGTTAAGACTTAATGCCATCTAATTTCATAATCCCATGAAGGGTTATGCTTTAATGCCATCTGATCTCTTATTTCAATCATAAAGGACACATACAGTATGAAAATAACCAGAAATTAGCACTAGCATTAGATCGCTAGCATTAGCAAGTTAGCATTAGCATTCAAACTTAAACTTACTGTACTTGCATGTATACAAGAAGGGTTAAGCTTTAATGCCATCTAATCTGATATTCCCGATATTCCCATGAAGGGTTATGCTTTAATTCCATCTGATCTCTTATATACATCATAGAGGACACGTACAGTATGAAAATGACCTGATATTAGCACTAGCATTAGATTGCTAGCATTAGCAAGTTAGCATTAGCATTCAAACTTTAACATAGCTGTATTTGCATTTATACAGGAAGGGTAAAGCTTTAATGCCATCTAATCTGATATTCCCCTGATATTCCCATGAAGGGTTATGCTTTAATGCCATCTGATCTCTTATTTCCATTATAGAGGACACGTACAGTATGAAAATGACCAGATATTAGCACCAGCATTAGATCGCTAGCATTAGCAAGTTAGCATTAGCATTCAAACCTAAACTTGCTGTACTTACATGTATACAAGAAGGGTGAAGCTTTAATGCCATCTAATCTAATATGCCCATGAAGGGTGATGCTTTAATGCCATCTGATCTCTTATTTCCATTATAGAGGACACATAAAGTATGAAAATGACGAGATATTAGCACTAGCATTAGATCGCTAGCATTAGCAAAATAGCATTAGCATTCAAACTTAAACTTACTGTACTTGCATGTATACAAGAAGGGTTAAGATTTAATGCCATCTAATCTGATATTCCCATGAAGGGTTAACTTTTAATGCCATCTAATCTCATAATCCCATGAAAGCTGATGCTTTAATGCCATCTGATCTCTTATTTCAATCATAAAGGACACATTCAGTATGAAAATGACAAGAAATTAGCACTAGCATTAGATCGCTAGCATTAGCAAGTTAGCATTAGCATTCAAACTTAAACTTGCTGTACTTGCATGTATACAAGAAGGGTTAAGCTTTAATGCCATCTAATCTGATATTCCCATAAAGGGTTATGCTTTAATGCCATCTGATCTCTTATATACATCATAGAGGACACGTACAGTATGAAAATGACCTGATATTAGCACTAGCATTAGATCGCTAGCATTAGCAAGTTTGCATTAGCATTCAACCTTTAACATTGCTGTATTTGCGTATATAAAGAAGGGTTAAGCTTTAATGCCATCTAATCTCATAATCCCATGAAAGGTGATGCTTTAATGCCATCTAATCTCTTGTTTCAATCATAAAGGACACATACAGTATGAAAATGACCAGAAATTAGCACTAGCATTAGATCGCTAGCATTAGCAAGTTAGCATTAGCATTCAAACTTTAACATTGCTGTACTTGCATGTATACAAGAAGGGTTAAGCTTTAATGCCATCTAATCTGATATTCCCATGAAGGGTTATGCTTTAATGCCATCTGATCTCTTATATACATCATAGAGGACACGTACAGTATGAAAATGACCTGATATTAGCACTAGCATTAGATCGCTAGCATTAGCAAGTTAGCATTAGCATTCAAACTTTAACATTGCTGTATTTGCATTTATACAAGAAGGGTTAAGCTTTAATGGCATCTAATCTAATATGCCCATGCTTTAATGCCATCTGATCTCTTATTTCCATCATAGAGGACACGTACTGTATGAAAATGACAAAATATTAGCACTAGCATTAAATCGCTAGCATCAGCAAGTTAGCATTTGCATTCAAACTTAAACTTGCTGTACTTGCATGTATACAAGAAGGGTTAAGATTTAATGGCATCTATTCTGATATTCCCATGAAGGGTTATGCTATAATGCCATCTGATCTCTTATATACATCATAGAGGGACACGTATAGTATGAATATGACCTGATATTAGCACTAGCATTAGATCGCTAGCATTAGCAAGTTAGCATTAGCATTCAAACTTTAACATTGCTGTATTTGCTTATATAAAGAAGAGTTAAGCTTTAATGCCATCTAATCTCATAATCCCATGAAAGGTGATGCTTTAATGCCATCTGATCTCTTATTTCAATCATAAAGGACACATACAGTATGAAAATGACCTGAAATTAGCACTAGCATTAGATCGCTAGCATTAGCAAGTTAGCATTACATTCAAACTTAAACTTACTGTACTTTTGCTGTATACAAGAAGGGTTAAGCTTTAATGCCATCTAATCTGATATTCCCTGATATTCCCATGAAGGGTTATGCTTTAATGCCATCTGATCTCTTATTTCCATTATGACCTGACGTACAGTATGAAAATGACCAGATGTTAGCACCAGCATTAGATCGCTAGCATTAGCAAGTTAGCATTAGCATTCAAACTTAAACTTGCTGTACCTTACATGTATACAAGAAGGGTGAAAGCTTTAATGCCATCTAATCTAATATGCCCATGAAGGGTGATGCTTTAATGCCATCTGATCTCTTATTTCCATCATAGAGGACACGTACAGTATGAAAATGACGAGATATTAGCACTAGCATTAGATCGCTAGCATTAGCAAGTTAGCATTAGCATTCAAACTTAAACTTGCTGTAGCATGTCAAATTAAGGGTTAAAGAATTAATGCCATCTATTCTGATATTCCCATGAAGGGTTATGCTGTAATGCCATCTGATCTCTTATATACATCATAGAGGACACGTGCAGTATGAAAATGACCTGATATTCGCACTAGCATTAGATCGCTAGCATTAGCAAGTTAGCATTAGCATTCAAACTTTAACATTGCTGTATTTGCTTATATAAAGAAGAGTTAAGCATTAATGCCATCTAATCTCATAATCCCATGAAAGGTGATGCTTTAATGCCTTCTGATCTCTTATTTCAATCATAAAGGACACATACAGTATGAAAAATGACCAGAAATTAGCACTAGCATTAGATCGCTAGCATTAGCAAGTTAGCTTTAACATTAGTATTCAAACTAAAACTTACTGTACTTGCATGTATACAAGAAGGGTTAAATTTAATGCCATCTAATCACATATTCCCTGACCATAATTAGCACTAGCATTAGATCGCTAGCATTAGCAAGTTAGCATTAGCATTCAAACTAAAACTTATGTCTTGCATGTATACAAGAAGGGTTAAGCTTTAATGCCATCTAATCTTCCCTTATTTGAAGGGTTTATAGAGGATCATCTCTTATTTCCATATGAAAATGATGAAAATGACCAGATATTAGCACCAGCATTAGATCGCTAGCATTAGCAAGTTAGGATTAGCATTCAAACTTAAACTTGCTGTACTTACATGTATACAAGAAGGGTGAAGCTTTAATGCCATCTAATCTAATATGCCCATGAAGGGTGATGCTTTAATGCCATCTGATCTCATATTTCCTTTATAGAGGACACATAAAGTATGAAAATGACGAGATATTAGCACTAGCATTAGATCGCTAGCATTAGCAAAATAGCATTAGCATTCAAACTTAAACTTACTGTACTTGCATGTATACAAGAAGGGTTAAGATTTAATGCCATCTAATCTGATATTCCCATGAAAGGTTATGCTTTAATGCCATCTGATCTCTTATTTCCATCATAGAGGACACGTACAGTATGAAAATGACGAGATATTAGCACTAGCATTAGATCGCTAGCATTAGCAAGTTAGCATTAGCATTCAAACTTAAACTTGCTGTACTTGCATGTATACAAGAAGGGTTAAGCATTAATGCCATCGAATCAGATAATCCCATGAAGGGTTATGCTTTAATGCCATCTGATCTCTTATATACATCATAGAGGACACGTACAGTATGAAAACGACCTGATATTAGCACTAGCATTAGATCGCTAGCATTAGCAGGTTAGCATTAGCATTCAAAATTTAACATTGCTGTATTTGCGTATATAAAGAAGAGTTAACTTTTAATGCCATCTAATCTCATAATCCCATGAAAGGTGATGCTTTAATGCCATCTGATCTCTTATTTCAATCATGAAGGACACATACAGTATGAAAATGACCAGAAATTAGCACTAGCATTTGATAGCTAGCATTAGCAAGTTAGCATTAGCATTCAAACTTAAACTTGCTGTACTTTCATGTATACAAGAAGGGTTAAGCTTTAATGCCATCTAATCTGATAATCCCATGAAAGGTGATGCTTTAATGCCATCTGATCTCTTATTTCCATCATAAAGGACATATACAGTATGAAAATGACCAGAAATTAGCACTAGCATTAGATCGATAGCATTAGCAAGTTAGCATTAGCATTCAAACTTAAACTAACTGTACTTGCATGTATACAAAAACGGTTAAGCTTTAATGGCATCTAATCTAATATTCCCATGAAGGGTTATGCTTTAATGCCATCTGATCTCTTATATACATCATAGAGGACACGTACAGTACAAAAATGACCTGATATTAGCACTAGCATTAGATCGCTAGCATTAGCAAGTTAGCATTAGCATTCAAACTTTAACATTGCTGTATTTGCATATATAAAGAAGGGTTAAGCTTTAATGCCATCTAATCTCATAATCCCATGAAAGGTGATGCTTTAATGCCATCTGATCTCTTGTTTCAATCATAAAGGACACATACAGTATGAAAATGACCAGAAATTAGCACTAGCATTAGATCGCTAGCATTAGCAAGTTAGCATTAGCATTCAAACTTAAACTAACTGTACTTGCATGTATACAAGAAGGGTTAAGCTTTAATGCCATCTAATCTGATATTCCCATGAAGGGTTATGCTTTAATGCCATCTGATCTCTTATATACATCATAGAGGACACGTACAGTATGAAAATGACCTGATATTAGCACTAGCAATAGATCGCTAGCATTAGCAAGTTAGCATTAGCATTCAAACTTTAACATTGCTGTATTTGCATTTATACAAGAAGGGTTAAGCTTTAATGGCATCTAATCTAATATGCCCATGCTTTAATGCCATCTGATCTCTTATTTCCATTATATAGGACACGTACAGTAGGAAAATGACCTGATATTAGCACTAGCATTAGATCGCTAGAATTAGCAAGTTAGCATTAGCATTCAAACTTAAACATTGCAGTACTTGCAAGTATACAAGAAGGGTGAAGCTTTAATGCCATCAAATCTAATATGCCCATGAAGGGATATGCTTTAATGCCATCTGATCTCTTATTTCCATCATAGAGGACACGTACTGTATGAATATGACAAAATATTAGCACTAGCATTAAATCGCTAGCATCAGCAAGTTAGCATTTGCATTCAAACTTAAACTTGCTGTACTTGCATGTATACAAGAAGGGTTAGGATTTAATGGCATCTATTCTGATATTCCCATGAAGGGTTATGCTATAATGCCATCTGATCTCTTATATACATCATAGAGGACACGTACAGTATGAAAATGACCTGATATTAGCACTAGCATTAGATCGCTAGCATTAGCAAGTGAGCATTAGCACTCAAACTTAAACTTACTGTACTTGCATGTATACAAGAAGGGTTAAGCTTTAATGCCATCTAATCTGATATTCCCCTGATATTCCCATGAAGGGTTATGCTTTAATGCCATCTGATCTCTTATTTCCATTATAGAGGACACGTACAGTATGAAAATGACCAGATATTAGCACCAGCATTAGATCGCTAGCATTAGCAAGTTAGCATTAGCATTCAAACTTAAACTTGCTGTACTTACATGTATACAAGAAGGGTGAAGCTTTAATGCCATCTAATCTAATATGCCCATGAAGGGTGATGCTTTAATGCCATCTGATCTCTTATTTCCATCATAGAGGACACGTACAGTATGAAAATGACGAGATATTAGCACTAGCATTAGATCGCTAGCATTAGCAAGTTAGCATTAGCATTCAAACTTAAACTTGCTGTACTTGCATGTATACAAGAAGGGTTAAGCTTTAATGCCATCTAATCTGATATTCCCTTGAAGGGTTATCCTTTAATGCCATCTGATCTCTTATATACATCATAGAGGACACATACAGTGTGAAAATGACCTGATATTAGCACTAGCATTAGATCGTTAGCATTAGCAAGTTAGCATTAGCATTCAAACTTTAACATTGCTGTATTTGCGTATATAAAGAAGGGTTAACTTTTAATGCCATCTAATCTCATAATCCCATGAAAGCTGATGCTTTTAATGCCATCTGATCTCTTATTTCAATCATAAAGGACACATACAGTATGAAAATGACAAGAAATTAGCACTAGCATTAGATCGCTAGCATTAGCAAGTTAACATTAGCATTCAAACTTAAACTTGCTGTACTTGCATGTATACAAGAAGGGTTAAGCTTTAATGCCATCTATTCTGATATTCCCATGAAGGGTTATGCTGTAATGCCATCTGATCTCTTATATACATCATAGAGGACACGTACAGTACGAAAATGACCTGATATTAGCACTAGCATTAGATCGCTAGCATTAGCAAGTTAGCATTAGCATTCAAACTTTAACATTGCTGTATTTGCTTATATAAAGAAGAGTTAAGCTTTAATGCCATCTAATCTCATAATCCCATGAAAGGTGATGCTTTAATGCCTTCTGATCTCTTATTTCAATCATAAAGGACACATACAATATGAAAATGACCAGAAATTAGCACTAGCATTAAATCGCTAGCATTAGCAAGTTAGCATTAGCATTCAAACTAAAACTTACTGTACTTGCATGTATACAAGAAGGGTTAAGCTTTAATGCCATCTAATCTGATATTCCCCTGATATTCCCATGAAGGGTTATGCTTTAATGCCATCTGATCTCTTATTTCCATTATAGAGGACACGTACAGTATGAAAATGACCAGATATTAGCACCAGCATTAGATCGCTAGCAATAGCAAGTTAGGATTAGCATTCAAACTTAAACTTGCTGTACTTGCATGTATACAAGAAGGGTTAAGCATTAATGCCATCTAATCAGATAATCCCATGAAGGGATATGCTTTAATGCCATCTGATCTCTTATATACATCATAGAGGACACGTACAGTATGAAAATGACCTGATATTAGCACTAGCATTAGATCGCTAGCATTAGCAGGTTAGCATTAGCATTCAAAATTTAACATTGCTGTATTTGCGTATATAAAGAAGACTTAACTTTTAATGCCATCTAATCTCATAATCCCATGAAAGGTGATGCTTTAATGCCATCTGATCTCTTATTTCAATCATAAAGGACACATACAGTATGAAAATGACCAGAAATTAGCACTAGCATTTGATAGCTAGCATTAGCAAGTTAGCATTAGCATTCAAACTTAAACTTGCTGTACTTTCATGTATACAAGAAGGGTTAAGCTTTAATGCCATCTAATCTGATAATCCCATGAAAGGTGATGCTTTAATGCCATCTGATCTCTTATTTCCATCATAAAGGACACATACAGTATGAAAATGACCAGAAATTAGCACTAGCATTAGATCGATAGCATTAGCAAGTTAGCATTAGCATTGAAACTTAAACTAACTGTACTTGCATGTATACAAAAAGGGTTAAGCTTTAATGGCATCTAATCTAATATTCCCATGAAGGGTTATGCTTTAATGCCATCTGATCTCTTATATACATCATAGAGGACACGTACAGTACAAAAATGACCTGATATTAGCACTAGCATTAGATCGCTAGCATTAGCAAGTTAGCATTAGCATTCAAACTTTAACATTGCTGTATTTGCATATATAAAGAAGGGTTAAGCTTTAATGCCATCTAATCTCATAATCCCATGAAAGGTGATGCTTTAATGCCATCTGATCACTTGTTTCAATCATAAAGGACACATACAGTATGAAAATGACCAGAAATTAGCACTAGCATTAGATCGCTAGCATTAGCAAGTTAGCATTAGCATTCAAACTTAAAATAACTGTACTTGAATGTATACAAGAAGGGTTAAGCTTTAATGCCATCTAATCTGATATTCCCATAAAGGGTTATGCTTTAATCCCATCTGATCTCTTATATACATCATAGAGGACACGTAAAGTATGAAAATGACCTGATATTAGCACTAGCATTACATCGCTAGCATTAGCAAGTTAGCATTAGCATTCAAACTTTAACATTGCTGTATTTGCATTTATACAAGAAGGGTTAAGCTTTAATGGCATCTAATCTAATATGCCCATGCTTTAATGCCATCTGATCTCTTATTTCCATTATAGAGGACACGTACAGTAGGAAAATGACCTGATATTAGCACTAGCATTAGATCGCTAGCATTAGCAAGTTAGCATTAGCATTCAAACTTAAACATTGCAGTACTTGCAAGTATACAAGAAGGGTGAAGCTTTAATGCCATCAAATCTAATATGCCCATGAAGGGATATGCTTTAATGCCATCTGATCTCTTATTTCCATCATAGAGGACACGTACTTTATGAAAATGACAAAATATTAGCACTAGCATTAAATCGCTAGCATCAGCAAGTTAGCATTTGCATTCAAACTTAAACTTGCTGTACTTGCATGTATACAAGAAGGGTTAAGATTTAATGGCATCTATTCTGATATTCCCATGAAGGGTTATGCTTTAATGCCATCTGATCTCTTATATACATCATAGAGGACACGTACAGTACGAAAATGACCTGATATTAGCACTAGCATTAGATCGTTAGAATTAGCAAGTTAGCATTAGCATTCAAACTTTAACATTGCTGTATTTGCGTATATAAATGAGGGTTAACTTTTAATGCCATCTAATCTCATAATCCCATGTAAGCTGATGCTTTTAATGCCATCTGATCTCTTATTTCAATCATAAAGGACACATACAGTATGAAAATGACAAGAAATTAGCACTAGCATTAGATCGCTAGCATTAGCAAGTTAACATTAGCATTCAAACTTAAACTTGCTGTACTTGCATGTATACAAGAAGGGTTAAGCTTTAATGCCATCTATTCTGATATTCCCATGAAGGGTTATGCTGTAATGCCATCTGATCTCTTATATACATCATAGAGGACACGTACAGTACGAAAATGACCTGATATTCGCACTAGCATTAGATCGCTAGCATTAGCAAGTTAGCATTAGCATTCAAACTTTAACATTGCTGTATTTGCTTATATAAAGAAGAGTTAAGCTTTAATGCCATCTAATCTCATAATCCCATGAAAGGTGATGCTTGAATGCCTTCTGATCTCTTATTTCAATCATAAAGGACACATACAGTATGAAAATGACCAGAAATTAGCACTAGCATTAGATCGCTAGCATTAGCAAGTTAGCATTAGCATTCAAACTAAAACTTACTGTACTTGCACGTATACAAGAAGGGTTAAGCTTTAATGCCATCTAATCTGATATTCCCCTGATATTCCCATGAAGGGTTATGCTTTAATGCCATCTGATCTCTTATTTCCATTATAGAGGACACGTACAGTATGAAAATGACCAGATATTAGCACCAGCATTAGATCGCTAGCATTAGCAAGTTAGGATTAGCATTCAAACTTAAACTTGCTGTACTTACATGTATACAAGAAGGGTGAAGCTTTAATGCCATCTAATCTAATATGCCCATGAAGGGTGATGCTTTAATGCCATCTGATCTCATATTTCCATTATAGAGGACACATAAAGTATGAAAATGACGAGATATTAGCACTAGCATTAGATCGCTAGCATTAGCAAAATAGCATTAGCATTCAAACTTAAACTTGCTGTACTTGCATGTATACAAGAAGGGTTAAGCATTAATGCCATCGAATCAGATAATCCCATGAAGGGTTATGCTTTAATGCCATCTGATCTCTTATATACATCATAGAGGACACGTACAGTATGAAAACGACCTGATATTAGCACTAGCATTAGATCGCTAGCATTAGCAGGTTAGCATTAGCATTCAAAATTTAACATTGCTGTATTTGCGTATATAAAGAAGAGTTAACTTTTAATGCCATCTAATCTAATAATCCCATGAAAGGTGATGCTTTAATGCCATCTGATCTCTTATTTCAATCATAAAGGACACATACAGTATGAAAATGACCAGAAATTAGCACTAGCATTTGATAGCTAGCATTAGCAAGTTAGCATTAGCATTCAAACTTAAACTTGCTGTACTTTCATGTATACAAGAAGGGTTAAGCTTTAATGCCATCTAATCTGATAATCCCATGAAAGGTGATGCTTTAATGCCATCTGATCTCTTATTTCCATCATAAAGGACACATACAGTATGAAAATGACCAGAAATTAGCACTAGCATTAGATCGATAGCATTAGCAAGTTAGCATTAGCATTCAAACTTAAACTAACTGTACTTGCATGTATACAAAAAGGGTTAAGCTTTAATGGCATCTAATCTAATATTCCCATGAAGGGTTATGCTTTAATGCCATCTGATCTCTTATATACATCATAGAGGACACGTACAGTACAAAAATGACCTGATATTAGCACTAGCATTAGATCGCTAGCATTAGCAAGTTAGAATTAGCATTCAAACTTTAACATTGCTGTATTTGCATATATAAAGAAGGGTTAAGCTTTAATGCCATCTAATCTCATAATCCCATGAAAGGTGATGCTTTAATGCCATCTGATCTCTTGTTTCAATCATAAAGGACACATACAGTATGAAAATGACCAGAAATTAGCACTAGCATTAGATCGCTAGCATTAGCAAGTTAGCATTAGCATTCAAACTTAAACTAACTGTACTTGCATGTATACAAGAAGGGTTAAGCTTTAATGGCATCTAATCTAATATGCCCATGCTTTAATGCCATCTGATCTCTTATTTCCATTATATAGGACACGTACAGTAGGAAAATGACCTGATATTAGCACTAGCATTAGATCGCTAGAATTAGCAAGTTAGCATTAGCATTCAAACTTAAACATTGCAGTACTTGCAAGTATACAAGAAGGGTGAAGCTTTAATGCCATCAAATCTAATATGCCCATGAAGGGATATGCTTTAATGCCATCTGATCTCTTATTTCCATCATAGAGGACACGTACTGTATGAAAATGACAAAATATTAGCACTAGCATTAAATCGCTAGCATCAGCAAGTTAACATTTGCATTCAAACTTAAACTTGCTGTACTTGCATGTATACAAGAAGGGTTAAGATTTAATGGCATCTATTCTGATATTCCCATGAAGGGTTATGCTATAATGCCATCTGATCTCTTATATACATCATAGAGGACACGTACAGTACGAAAATGACCTGATATTAGCACTAGCATTAGATCGCTAGCATTAGCAAGTGAGCATTAGCACTCAAACTTTAACATTGCTGTATTTGCTTATATAAAGAAGAGTTAAGCTTTAATGCCATCTAATCTCATAATCCCATGAAAGGTGATGCTTTAATGCCTTCTGATCTCTTATTTCAATCATAAAGGACACATACAGTATGAAAATGACAAGAAATTAGCACTAGCATTAGATCGCTAGCATTAGCAAGTTAACATTAGCATTCAAACTTAAACTTGCTGTACTTGCATGTATACAAGAAGGGTTAAGCTTTAATGCCATCTATTCTGATATTCCCATGAAGGGTTATGCTGTAATGCCATCTGATCTCTTATATACATCATAGAGGACACGTACAGTACGAAAATGACCTGATATTAGCACTAGCATTAGATCGCTAGCATTAGCAAGTTAGCATTAGCATTCAAACTTTAACATTGCTGTATTTGCTTATATAAAGAAGAGTTAAGCTTTAATGCCATCTAATCTCATAATCCCATGAAAGGTGATGCTTTAATGCCTTCTGATCTCTTATTTCAATCATAAAGGACACATACAGTATGAAAATGACCAGAAATTAGCGCTAGCATTAAATCGCTAGCATTAGCAAGTTAGCATTAGCATTCAAACTAAAACTTACTGTACTTGCATGTATACAAGAAGGGTTAAGCTTTAATGCCATCTAATCTGATATTCCCCTGATATTCCCATGAAGGGTTATGCTTTAATGCCATCTGATCTCTTATTTCCATTATAGAGGACACGTACAGTATGAAAATGACCAGATATTAGCACCAGCATTAGATCGCTAGCATTAGCAAGTTAGGATTAGCATTCAAACTTAAACTTGCTGTACTTACATGTATGCAAGAAGGGTGAAGCTTTAATGCCATCTAATCTAATATGCCCATGAAGGGTGATGCTTTAATGCCATCTGATCTCATATTTCCATTATAGAGGACACATAAAGTATGAAAATGACGAGATATTAGCACTAGCATTAGATCGCTAGCATTAGCAAAATAGCATTAGCATTCAAACTTAAACTTACTGTACTTGCATGTATACAAGAAGGGTTAAGATTTAATGCCATCTAATCTGATATTCCCATGAAAGGTGATGCTTTAATGCCATCTGATCTCTTATTTCCATCATAAAGGACACATACAGTATGAAAATGACCAGAAATTAGCACTAGCATTAGATCGATAGCATTAGCAAGTTAGCATTAGCATTCAAACTTAAACTAACTGTACTTGCATGTATACAAAAAGGGTTAAGCTTTAATGGCATCTAATCTAATATTCCCATGAAGGGTTATGCTTTAATGCCATCTGATCTCTTATATACATCATAGAGGACACGTACAGTACAAAAATGACCTGATATTAGCACTAGCATTAGATCGCTAGCATTAGCAAGTTAGCATTAGCATTCAAACTTTAACATTGCTGTATTTGCATATATACAAGAAGGGTTAAGCTTTAATGCCATCTAATCTCATAATCCCATGAAAGGTGATGCTTTAATGCCATCTGATCTCTTGTTTCAATCATAAAGGACACATACAGTATGAAAATGACCAGAAATTAGCACTAGCATTAGATCGCTAGCATTAGCAAGTTAGCATTAGCATTCAAACTTAAAATAACTGTACTTGAATGTATACAAGAAGGGTTAAGCTTTAATGCCATCTAATCTGATATTCCCATAAAGGGTTATGCTTTTAATCCCATCTGATCTCTTATATACATCATAGAGGACACGTAAAGTATGAAAATGACCTGATATTAGCACTAGCATTACATCGCTAGCATTAGCAAGTTAGCATTAGCATTCAAACTTTAACATTGCTGTATTTGCATTTATACAAGAAGGGTTAAGCTTTAATGGCATCTAATCTAATATGCCCATGCTTTAATGCCATCTGATCTCTTATTTCCATTATAGAGGACACGCATAGTAGGAAAATGACCTGATATTAGCACTAGCATTAGATCGCTAGCATTAGCAAGTTAGCATTAGCATTCAAACTTAAACATTGCAGTACTTGCAAGTATACAAGAAGGGTGAAGCTTTAATGCCATCAAATCTAATATGCCCATGAAGGGATATGCTTTAATGCCATCTGATCTCTTATTTCCATCATAGAGGACACGTACTTTATGAAAATGACAAAATATTAGCACTAGCATTAAATCGCTAGCATCAGCAAGTTAGCATTTGCATTCAAACTTAAACTTGCTGTACTTGCATGTATACAAGAAGGGTTAAGATTTAATGGCATCTATTCTGATATTCCCATGAAGGGTTATGCTTTAATGCCATCTGATCTCTTATATACATCATAGAGGACACGTACAGTACGAAAATGACCTGATATTAGCACTAGCATTAGATCGCTAGCATTTGCAAGTTAGCATTAGCATTCAAACTTTAACATTGCTGTATTTGCTTATATAAAGAAGAGTTAAGCTTTAATGCCATCTAATCTCATAATCCCATGAAAGGTGATGCTTTAATGCCTTCTGATCTCTTATTTCAATCATAAAGGACACATACAGTATGAAAATGACCAGAAATTAGCACTAGCATTAGATCGCTAGCATTAGCAAGTTAGCATTAGCATTCAAACTTAAACTTACTGTACTTGCATGTATACAAGAAGGGTTAAGCTTTAATGCCATCTAATCTGATATTCCCCTGATATTCCCATGAAGGGTTAGGCTTTAATGCCATCTGATCTCTTATTTCCATTATAGAGGACACGTACAGTATGAAAATGACCAGATATTAGCACCAGCATTAGATCGCTAGCATTAGCAAGTTAGAATTAGCATTCAAACTTAAACTTGCTGTACTTGCATGTATACAAGAGGGGTTAAGCATTAATGCCATCTAATCAGATAATCCCATGAAGGGTTATGCTTTAATGCCATCTGATCTCTTATATACATCATAGAGGACAGGTACAGTATGAAAATGACCTGATATTAGCACTAGCATTAGATCGCTAGCATTAGCAGGATAGTATTAGCATTCAAAATTTAACATTGCTGTATTTGCGTATATAAAGAAGAGTTAACTTTTAATGCCATCTAATCTCATAATCCCATGAAAGGTGATGCTTTAATGCCATCTGATCTCTTATTTCAATCATAAAGGACACATACAGTATGAAAATGACCAGAAATTAGCACTAGCATTTGATAGCCAGCATTAGCAAGTTAGCATTAGCATTCAAACTTAAACTTGCTGTACTTTCATGTATACAAGAAGGGTTAAGCTTCAATGCCATCTAATCTGATAATCCCATGAAAGGTGATGCTTTAATGCCATCTGATCTCTTATTTCCATCATAAAGGACACATACAGTATGAAAATGACCAGAAATTAGCACTAGCATTAGATCGATAGCATTAGCAAGTTAGCATTAGCATTCAAACTTAAACTTACTGTACTTGCATGTATAAAAAAGGGTTAAGCTTTTATGGCATCTAATCTAATATTCCCATGAAAGGTTATGCTTTAATGCCATCTGATCTCTTATATACATCATAGAGGACACGTACAGTACGAAAATGACCTGATATTAGCACTAGCATTAGATCGATAGCATTAGCAAGTTAGCATTAGCATTCAAACTTAAACTTACTGTACTTGCATGTATAAAAAAGGGTTAAGCTTTAATGCCATCTAATCTAATATGCCCATGAAGGGTTATGCTTTAATGCCATCTGATCTCTTATTTCCATTATAGAGGACACGTACAGTATGAAAATGACCAGATATTAGCACTAGCATTAGATTGCTAGCATTAGCAAGTTAGCATTAGCATTCAAACTTTAACATTGCTGTAATTGCGTATATAAAGAATGGTTAACTTTTAATGCCATCTAATCTCATAATCCCATGAAAGCTGATGCTTCAATGCCATCTGATCTCTTATTTCAATCATAAAGGACACATAAAGTATGAAAATGACGAGAAATTAGCACTAGCATTGGATCGCTAGCATTAGCAAGTTAGCATTAGCATTCAAACTTAAACTTGCTGTACTTGCATGTATACAAGAAGGGTTAAGCTTTAATGCCATCTAATCTGATATTCCCATGAAGGGTTATGCTTTAATGCCATCTGATCTCTTATATACATCATAGAGGACACGTACAGTATGAAAATGACCTGATATTAGCACTAGCATTAGATCGCTAGCATTAGCAAGTTAGCATTAGCATTCAAATTTTAACATTGCTGTATTTGCGTATATAAAGAAGGGTTAACTTCTAATGCCAACTAATCTCATAATCCCATGAAAGGTGATGCTTTAATGCCATCTGATCTCTTATTTCAATCATAAAGGTCACATACAATATGAAAATGACCAGAAATTAGCACTAGCATTAGATCGCAAGCATTAGCAAGTTAGCATTAGCATTCAAACTTTAACTTGCTGTACGTGCATGTATACAAGAAAGGTTAAGCTTTAATGCCATCTAATCTGATAATCCCATGAAAGGTGATGCTTTAAAGCCATCTGATCTCTTATTTCCATCATAAAGGACACGTACAGTATGAAAATGACCAGATATTAGCACTAGCATTAGATCGATAGCATTAGCAAGTTAGCATTAGCATTCAAACTTAAACTTGCTGTACTTGCATGTATACAAGAAGGGTTATGCTTTAATGCCGTCTGATCTCTTATTTCCATCATAGAGGACAAGTACAGTATGAAAATGACGAGATATTAGCACTAGCATTAGATCGCTAGCATTAGCAAGTTAGCATTAGCATTCAAACTGAAACTTGCTGTACTTGCATGTACACAAGAAGGGTTAAGCTTTAATGCCATCTAATCTGATAATCCCATGAAAGGTGATGCTTAAATGTCATCTGATTTCTTATTTCCATCATAAAGGACACATACAGTATGAAAATGACCAGAAATTAGCACTAGCATTAGATCGCTAGCATTAGCAAGTTAGCATTAGCATTCAAACTTAAACTTGCTGTACTTGCATGTATACAAGAAGGGTGAAGCTTTAATGCCATCTAATCTAATATGCCCATGAAGGGTGATGCTTTAATGCCATCTGAACTCTTATTTCCATTATAGAGGACACATTAAGTATGAAAATGACCAGATATAAGCACTAGCATTAGATCGCTAGCATTAGCAAAATAGCATTAGCATTCAAACTTAAACTTACTGTACTTGCACGTATACAAGAAGGGTTCAGCTTTAATGCCATCTAATCTCATAATCCCATGAAAGGTGATGCTTTAATGCCATCTGATCTCTTATTTCAATCATAAAGGACACATACAGTATGAAAATGACCAGAAATTAGCACTAGCATTAGATCGCTAGCATTAGCAAGTTAGCATTAGCATTCAAACTTAAACTTACTGTACTTGCATGTATACAAGAAGGGTTAAGCTTTAATGCCATCAAATCTGATATTCCCCTGATATTCCCATGAAGGGTTATGCTTTAATGCCATCTGATCTCTTATATACATCATAGAGGACACGTATAATTATGAAAATGACCTGATATTAGCACTAGCATTAGATCGCTAGCATTAGCAAGTTAGCATTAGCATTCAAATTTTAACATTGCTGTATTTGCGTATATAAAGAAGGGTTAACTTCTAATGCCAACTAATCTCATAATCCCATGAAAGGTGATGCTTTAAAGCCATCTGATCTCTTATTTCCATCATAAAGGACACGTACAGTATGAAAATGACCAGATATTAGCACTAGCATTAGATCGCTAGCATTAGCAAGTTAGCATTAGCATTCAAACTTAAACTTGCTGTACTTGCATGTATACAAGAAGGGTTATGCTTTAATGCCGTCTGATCTCTTATTTCCATCATAGAGGACAAGTACAGTATGAAAATGACGAGATATTAGCACTAGCATTAGATCGCTAGCATTAGCAAGTAAGCATTAGCATTCAAACTGAAACTTGCTGTACTTGCATGTATACAAGAAGGGTTAAGCTTTAATGCCATCTAATCTGATAATCCCATGAAAGGTGATGCTTAAATGCCATCTGATTTCTTATTTCCATCATAAAGGACACATACAGTATGAAAATGACCAGAAATTAGCACTAGCATTAGATCGCTAGCATTAGCAAGTTAGCATTAGCATTCAAACTTAAACTTGCTGTACTTGCATGTATACAAGAAGGGTGAAGCTTTAATGCCATCTAATCTAATATGCCCATGAAGGGTGATGCTTTAATGCCATCTGAACTCTTATTTCCATTATAGAGGACACATTAAGTATGAAAATGACCAGATATAAGCACTAGCATTAGATCGCTAGCATTAGCAAAATAGCATTAGCATTCAAACTTAAACTTACTGTACTTGCATGTATACAAGAAGGGTTCAGCTTTAATGCCATCTAATCTCATAATCCCATGAAAGGTGATGCTTTAATGCCATCTGATCTCTTATTTCAATCATAAAGGACACATACAGTATGAAAATGACCAGAAATTAGCACTAGCATTAGATCGCTAACATTAGCAAGTTAGCATTAGCATTAACACTTAAACTTACTGTACTTGCATGTATACAAGAAGGGTTAAGCTTTAATGCCATCAAATCTGATATTCCCCTGATATTCCCATGAAGGGTTATGCTTTAATGCAATCTGATCTCTTATTTCCATTATAGAGGACACGTACAGTATGAAAATGACCAGATATTAGCACCAGCATTACATCGCTAGCATTAGCAAGTTAGCATTAGTATTCAAACTTTAACTTGCTGTACTTGCATGTATACAAGAAGGGTGAAGCTTTAATGCCATCTAATCTAATATGCCCATGAAGGGTGATGCTTTAATGCCATCTGATCTCTTATTTCCATCATAGAGGACACGTACAGTATGAAAATGACGAGATATTAGCACTGGCATTAGATCACTAGCATTAGCAAGTTAGCATTAGCATTCAAACTTAAACTTGCAGTACTTGCATGTATACAAGAAGGGTTAAGCTTTAATGCCATATAATGTGATATTCCCATGAAGGGTTATGGTTTAATGCCATCTGGTCTCTTATATACATCATAGAGGACACGTACAGTACGAAAATGACCTGATTTTAGCACTAGCATTAGATCGCGAGCATTAGCAAGTTAGCATTAGCATTCAAACTTTAACATTGCTGTATTTGCGTATATAAAGAAGAGTTAAGATTTAATGCCATCTAATTTCATAGTCCCATGAAAGGTGATGCTTTAATGCCATCTGATCTCTTATTTCAATCATAAAGGACACAAACAGTATGAAAATGACCAGAAATTAGCACTAGCATTAGATCGCTAGCATTAGCAAGTTAGCATTAGCATTCAAACTTAAACTTACTGTACTTGCATGTATACAAGAAGGGTTAAGCTTTAATGCCATCTAATCTGATATTCCCCTGATATTCCCATGAAGGGTTATGCTTTAATTCCATCTGATCTCTTATATACATCATAGAGGACACATACAGAATGAAAATGACCTGATATTAGCGCTAGCATTAGATCGCTAGCATTAGCAAGTTAGCATTAGCATTCAAACTTTAACATTGCTGTATTTGCATTTATACAGGAAGGGTTAAGTTTTAATGCCATCTAATCTAATATGCCCATGAAGGGTTATGCTTTAATGCCATCTGATCTCTTATTTCCATTATATAGGACACGTACAATATGATAATGACCAGATATTAGCACCAGCATTAGATCGCTAGCATTAGCAAAATAGCATTAGCATTCAAACTTAAACTTGCTGTATTTGCATGTATACAAGAAGGGTGAAGCTTTAATCCCATCTAATCTAATATGCCCATGAAGGGTGATGCTTTAATGCCATCTGATCTCTTATATCCATTATAGAGGACACATAAAGTAAGAAAATGACCAGATAATAGCACTAGCATTAGATCGCTAGCATTAGCAAAATAGCATTAGCATTCAAACTTAAAATTACTGTACTTGCATGAATACAAGAAGGGTTAAGCTTTAATGCCATTTAATCTGATATTCCCATGAAGGGTTATGCTTTTATGCCATCTGATCTCTTATTTCCATCATAGAGGACACGTACAGTATGAAAATGACAAGATATTAGCACTAGCATTAGATCGCTAGCATTAGCAAGTTAGCATTAGCATTCAAACTTAAACTTGCTGTACTTGCATGTATACAAGAAGGGTTAAGCTTTAATGCCATCTAATCTGATATTCCCATGAAGGGTTATGCTTTAATGCCATCTGATCTCTTATATACATCATAGAGGACACGTACAGTATGAAAATGACCTGATATTAGCACGAGCATTAGATCGCTAGCATTAGCAAGTTAGCATTAGCATTCAACCTTTAACATTGCTGTATTTGCGTATATAAAGAAGGGTAAAGCTTTAATGCCATCTAATCTCATAATCCCATGAAAGGTGATGCTTTAATGCCATCTGATCTCTTGTTTCAATCATAAAGAACACATACAGTATGAAAATGACCAGAAATTAGCACTAGCATTAGATCGCTAGCATTAGCAAGTGAGCATTAGCATTCAAGCTTAAACTAACTGTACTTGCATGTATACAAGAAGGGTTAAGCTTTAATGCCATCTAATCTGATATTCCCATAAAGGGTTATGCTTTAATGCCATCTGATCTCTTATATACATCACAGAGGACACGTACAGTATGAAAATGTCCTGATATTAGCACTAGCATTAGATCGCTAGCATTAGCAAGTTAGCATTAGCATTCAAACTTAAACATTGCAGTACTTGCAACTATACAAGAAGGGTGAAGCTTTAATGCCATCAAATCTAATGTGCCCATGAAGGGATATGCTTTAATGCCATCTGATCTCTTTTTTCCATTATAGAGGACACGTACTGTATGAAAATGACAAAATACTAGCACTAGCATTAAATCGCTAGCATCAGCAAGTTAGCATTTGCATTCAAACTTAAACTTGCTGTACTTGCATGTATAAAAGAAGGGTTAAGATTTAATGCCATCTAATCTGATATTCCCCTGAAGGGTTATGCTTTAATGCCATCTGATCTCTTATATCCATCATAGAGGACACGTACAGTATGAAAATGACCAGATATTAGCACTAGCATTAGATCGTTAGCATTAGCAAGTTAGCATTAGCATTCAAACTTTAACATTGCTGTATTGCATATATACAAGAAGGGTTATGCTTTAATGCCATCTGATCTCTTATTTCCATCATAGTGGACACGTACAGTATGAAAATGACCAAATATTAGCACTAGCATTAGCTTGCTAGCATTAGCACGTTAGCATTAGCATTCAAACTTTAGCATTGCTGTTTTTGCATATATAGAAGAAGGGTTATGCTTTAATGCCATCTGATCTCTTATTTCCATCATAGAGGACACGTACAGTATGAAAATGACCAGATTTTAGCACGAGCATTAGATCGCTAGTATTAGCAAGTTAGAATTAGCATACAAACTTAAACATTGCAGTACTTGCATGTATAAAAGATGGGTGAAGCTTTAATGCCATTTAATCTAATATGCCCATGAAGGGTTATGCTTTAATTCCATCTGATTTCTTATTTCCATCATAGAGACACGTACAGTATGAAAATGACCAGATATTAGCACTTGCATTCGATCGCTAACATTAGCAAGTTAGCATTAGCATTCAACCTTAAACTTGCTGTACTTGCATGTAGACAAGAAGTGGGAAGCTTTGATGCCAGCTAATCTAATATGCCCATAAAGGGTTAGGCTTTAATGCCATCTGATCTCTTATTTCCATCATCGAGGACACGTACAGTATGAAAATGACCAGATGACAAAACTAGCATTAGATCGCAAGTTTTAGCAAGTTAGCATTAGCATTCAAACTTAAATTTACTGTACTTGCATGTATACAAGGAGGGTTAATCTTTAATGCCATCTGATCTCATGATCCCATGAATGGTGATGCTTTAATGCCATCTGATCTCTTATTTCCATCAAAGAGGACACGTACAGTATGAAAATGACCAGATACCAGCACTATCAATAGATCGCTAGCATTAGCAATTTAGCATTAGCATTCAAACTTAAACATGACTGTATTTGCGTGTATAAAGAAGGGTTAAGCTTTAATGCCATCTGATCACATAATCCCATGAATGGTGATGCTTTAATGCCATCTGATCTCTTATTTCCATCATATAGGACACGTACAGTATGAAAATGACCAGATATTAGCACTAGCATTAGATCGCAAGCATTAGCAAGTTAGCATTAGCATTCAAACTTAAACATCGCAGTACTTGCATGTATACAAGAAGGGTGAAGCTTTAATGCCATCTAATCTAATATGCCCATGAAGGGATATGCTTTAATGCCATCTGATCTTTTATTTCCATCATGCAGGACACGTACAGTATGAAATTGACCAGATAATAGCACTAGTATTAGATCGCTAGCATTAGCAAGTTAGCATTAGCATTCAAACTTAAACTTACTGTACTTGCATGTATACAAGAAGGGTTAAGCTTTAATGCCATCTAATCTGATATTCCCCTGATATTCCCATGAAGGGTTAGGCTTTAATGCCATCTGATCTCTTATTTCCATTATAGAGGACACGTACAGTATGAAAATGACCAGATATTAGCACCAGCATTAGATCGCTAGCATTAGCAAGTTAGAATTAGCATTCAAACTTAAACTTGCTGTACTTGCATGTATACAAGAAGGGTTAAGCATTAATGCCATCTAATCAGATAATCCCATGAAGGGTTATGCTTTAATGCCATCTGATCTCTTATATACATCATAGAGGACAGGTACAGTATGAAAATGACCTGATATTAGCACTAGCATTAGATCGCTAGCATTAGCAGGATAGTATTAGCATTCAAAATTTAACATTGCTGTATTTATGTATATAAAGAAAGAGTTAACTTTTAATGCCATCTAATCTCATAATCCCATGAAAGGTGATGCTTTAATGCCATCTGATCTCTTATTTCAATCATAAAGGACACATACAGTATGAAAATGACCAGAAATTAGCACTAGCATTTGATAGCCAGCATTAGCAAGTTAGCATTAGCATTCAAACTTAAACTTGCTGTACTTTCATGTATACAAGAAGGGTTAAGCTTCAATGCCATCTAATCTGATAATCCCATGAAAGGTGATGCTTTAATGCCATCTGATCTCTTATTACCATCATAAAGGACACATACAGTATGAAAATGACCAGAAATTAGCACTAGCATTAGATCGATAGCATTAGCAAGTTAGCATTAGCATTCAAACTTAAACTTACTGTACTTGCATGTATAAAAAAGGGTTAAGCTTTTATGGCATCTAATCTAATATTCCCATGAAAGGTTATGCTTTAATGCCATCTGATCTCTTATATACATCATAGAGGACACGTACAGTACGAAAATGACCTGATATTAGCACTAGCATTAGATCGCTAGCATTAGCAAGTTAGCATTAGCATTCAAACTTTAACATTGCTGTATTTGCATTCATACAAGAAGGGTTAAGTTTTAATGCCATCTAATCTAATATGCCCATGAAGGGTTATGCTTTAATGCCATCTGATCTCTTATTTCCATTATAGAGGACACGTACAGTATGAAAATGACCAGATATTAGCACTAGCATTAGATTGCTAGCATTAGCAAGTTAGCATTAGCATTCAAACTTTAACATTGCTGTAATTGCGTATATAAAGAATGGTTAACTTTTAATGCCATCTAATCTCATAATCCCATGAAAGCTGATGCTTCAATGCCATCTGATCTCTTATTTCAATCATAAAGGACACATAAAGTATGAAAATGACGAGAAATTAGCACTAGCATTAGATCGCTAGCATTAGCAAGTTAGCATTAGCATTCAAACTTAAACTTGCTGTACTTGCATGTATACAAGAAGGGTTAAGCTTTAATGCCATCTAATCTGATATTCCCATGAAGGGTTATGCTTTAATGCCATCTGATCTCTTATATACATCATAGAGGACACGTATAATTATGAAAATGACCTGATATTAGCACTAGCATTAGATCGCTAGCATTAGCAAGTTAGCATTAGCATTCAAATTTTAACATTGCTGTATTTGCGTATATAAAGAAGGGTTAACTTCTAATGCCAAATAATCTCATAATCCCATGAAAGGTGATGCTTTAATGCCATCTGATCTCTTATTTCAATCATAAAGGTCACATACAATATGAAAATGACCAGAAATTAGCACTAGCATTAGATCGCAAGCATTAGCAAGTTAGCATTAGCATTCAAACTTTAACTTGCTGTACGTGCATGTATACAAGAAAGGTTAAGCTTTAATGCCATCTAATCTGATAATCCCATGAAAGGTGATGCTTTAAAGCCATCTGATCTCTTATTTCCATCATAAAGGACACGTACAGTATGAAAATGACCAGATATTAGCACTAGCATTAGATCGATAGCATTAGCAAGTTAGCATTAGCATTCAAACTTAAACTTGCTGTACTTGCATGTATACAAGAAGGGTTATGCTTTAATGCCGTCTGATCTCTTATTTCCATCATAGAGGACAAGTACAGTATGAAAATGACGAGATATTAGCACTAGCATTAGATCGCTAGCATTAGCAAGTTAGCATTAGCATTCAAACTTAAACTTGCTGTACTTGCATGTATACAAGAAGGGTTAAGCTTTAATGCCATCTAATCTGATATTCCCATGAAGGGTTATGCTTTAATGCCATCTGATCTCTTATATACATCATAGAGGACACGTATAATTATGAAAATGACCTGATATTAGCACTAGCATTAGATCGCTAGCATTAGCAAGTTAGCATTAGCATTCAAATTTTAACATTGCTGTATTTGCGTATATAAAGAAGGGTTAACTTCTAATGCCAACTAATCTCATAATCCCATGAAAGGTGATGCTTTAATGCCATCTGATCTCTTATTTCAATCATAAAGGTCACATACAATATGAAAATGACCAGAAATTAGCACTAGCATTAGATCGCAAGCATTAGCAAGTTAGCATTAGCATTCAAACTTAAACTTGCTGTACTTGCATGTATACAAGAAGGGTTAAGCTTTAATGCCATCTAATCTGATAATCCCATGAAAGGTGATGCTTTAAAGCCATCTGATCTCTTATTTCCATCATAAAGGACACGTACAGTATGAAAATGACCAGATATTAGCACTAGCATTAGATCGATAGCATTAGCAAGTTAGCTTTAGCATTCAAACTTAAACTTGCTGTACTTGCATGTATACAAGAAGGGTTATGCTTTAATGCCGTCTGATCTCTTATTTCCATCATAGAGGACAAGTACAGTATGAAAATGACGAGATATTAGCACTAGCATTAGATCGCTAGCATTAGCAAGTTAGCATTAGCATTCAAACTGAAACTTGCTGTACTTGCATGTATACAAGAAGAGTTAAGCTTTAATGCCATCTAATCTGATAATCCCATGAAAGGTGATGCTTAAATGCCATCTGATTTCTTATTTCCATCATAAAGGACACATACAGTATGAAAATGACCAGAAATTAGCACTAGCATTAGATCGCTAGCATTAGCAAGTTAGCATTAGCATTCAAACTTAAACTTGCTGTACTTGCATGTATACAAGAAGGGTGAAGCTTTAATGCCATCTAATCGAATATGCCCATGAAGGGTGATGCTTTAATGCCATCTGAACTCTTATTTCCATTATAGAGGACACATTAAGTATGAAAATGACCAGATATAAGCACTAGCATTAGATCGCTAGCATTAGCAAAATAGCATTAGCATTCAAACTTAAACTTACTGTACTTGCATGTATACAAGAAGGGTTCAGCTTTAATGCCATCTAATCTCATAATCCCATGAAAGGTGATGCTTTAATGCCATCTGATCTCTTATTTCAATCATAAAGGACACATACAGTATGAAAATGACCAGAAATTAGCACTAGCATTAGATCGCTAACATTAGCAAGTTAGCATTAGCATTAACACTTAAACTTACTGTACTTGCATGTATACAAGAAGGGTTAAGCTTTAATGCCATCAAATCTGATATTCCCTGATATTCCCATGAAGGGTTATGCTTTAATGCAATCTGATCTCTTATTTCCATTATAGAGGACACGTACAGTATGAAAATGACCAGATATTAGCACCAGCATTACATCGCTAGCATTAGCAAGTTAGCATTAGTATTCAAACTTTAACTTGCTGTACTTGCATGTATACAAGAAGGGTGAAGCTTTAATGCCATCTAATCTAATATGCCCATGAAGGGTGATGCTTTAATGCCATCTGATCTCTTATTTCCATCATAGAGGACACGTACAGTATGAAAATGACGAGATATTAGCACTGGCATTAGATCACTAGCATTAGCAAGTTAGCATTAGCATTCAAACTTAAACTTGCAGTACTTGCATGTATACAAGAAGGGTTAAGCTTTAATGCCATATAATGTGATATTCCCATGAAGGGTTATGGTTTAATGCCATCTGGTCTCTTATATACATCATAGAGGACACGTACAGTACGAAAATGACCTGATTTTAGCACTAGCATTAGATCGCTAGCATTAGCAAGTTAGCATTAGCATTCAAACTTTAACATTGCTGTATTTGCGTATATAAAGAAGAGTTAAGATTTAATGCCATCTAATTTCATAGTCCCATGAAAGGTGATGCTTTAATGCCATCTGATCTCTTATTTCAATCATAAAGGACACAAACAGTATGAAAATGACCAGAAATTAGCACTAGCATTAGATCGCTAGCATTAGCAAGTTAGCATTAGCATTCAAACTTAAACTTACTGTACTTGCATGTATACAAGAAGGGTTAAGCTTTAATGCCATCTAATCTGATATTCACCTGATATTCCCATGAAGGGTTATGCTTTAATTCCATCTGATCTCTTATATACATCATAGAGGACACATACAGAATGAAAATGACCTGATATTAGCGCTAGCATTAGATCGCTAGCATTAGCAAGTTAGCATTAGCATTCAAACTTTAACATTGCTGTATTTGCATTTATACAGGAAGGGTTAAGTTTTAATGCCATCTAATCTAATATGCCCATGAAGGGTTATGCTTTAATGCCATCTGATCTCTTATTTCCATTATATAGGACACGTACAATATGATAATGACCAGATATTAGCACCAGCATTAGATCGCTAGCATTAGCAAAATAGCATTAGCATTCAAACTTAAACTTGCTGTATTTGCATGTATACAAGAAGGGTGAAGCTTTAATCCCATCTAATCTAATATGCCCATGAAGGGTGATGCTTTAATGCCATCTGATCTCTTATTTCCATTATAGAGGACACATAAAGTAAGAAAATGACCAGATAATAGCACTAGCATTAGATCGCTAGCATTAGCAAAATAGCATTAGCATTCAAACTTCAAATTACTGTACTTGCATGAATACAAGAAGGGTTAAGCTTTAATGCCATTTAATCTGATATTCCCATGAAGGGTTATGCTTTTATGCCATCTGATCTCTTATTTCCATCATAGAGGACACGTACAGTATGAAAATGACGAGATATTAGCACTAGCATTAGATCGCTAGCATTAGCAAGTTAGCATTAGCATTCAAACTTAAACTTGCTGTACTTGCATGTATACAAGAAGGGTTAAGCTTTAATGCCATCTAATCTGATATTCCCATGAAGGGTTATGCTTTAATGCCATCTGATCTCTTATATACATCATAGAGGACACGTACAGTATGAAAATGACCTGATATTAGCACGAGCATTAGATCGCTAGCATTAGCAAGTTAGCATTAGCATTCAACCTTTAACATTGCTGTATTTTTTATATATAAAAGAAGGGTAAAGCTTTAATGCCATCTAATCTCATAATCCCATGAAAGGTGATGCTTTAATGCCATCTGATCTCTTGTTTCAATCAAAAAAGAACACATACAGTATGAAAATGACCAGAAATTAGCACTAGCATTAGATCGCTAGCATTAGCAAGTGAGCATTAGCATTCAAGCTTAAACTAACTGTACTTGCATGTATACAAGAAGGGTTAAGCTTTAATGCCATCTAATCTGATATTCCCATAAAGGGTTATGCTTTAATGCCATCTGATCTCTTATATACATCACAGAGGACACGTACAGTATGAAAATGACCTGATATTAGCACTAGCATTAGATCGCTAGCATTAGCAAGTTAGCATTAGCATTCAAACTTAAACATTGCAGTACTTGCAACTATACAAGAAGGGTGAAGCTTTAATGCCATCAAATCTAATGTGCCCATGAAGGGATATGCTTTAATGCCATCTGATCTCTTTTTTCCATCATAGAGGACACGTACTGTATGAAAATGACAAAATATTAGCACTAGCATTAAATCGCTAGCATCAGCAAGTTAGCATTTGCATTCAAACTTAAACTTGCTGTACTTGCATGTATAAAAGAAGGGTTAAGATTTAATGCCATCTAATCTGATATTCCCCTGAAGGGTTATGCTTTAATGCCATCTGATCTCTTATATCCATCATAGAGGACACGTACAGTATGAAAATGACCAGATATTAGCACTAGCATTAGATCGTTAGCATTAGCAAGTTAGCATTAGCATTCAAACTTAAACTTGCTGTACTTGCATGTATACAAGAAGGGTTATGCTTTAATGCCGTCTGATCTCTTATTTCCATCATAGAGGACAAGTACAGTATGAAAATGACGAGATATTAGCACTAGCATTAGATCGCTAGCATTAGCAAGTTAGCATTAGCATTCAAACTTAAACTTGCTGTACTTGCATGTATACAAGAAGGGTTAAGCTTTAATGCCATCTAATCTGATATTCCCATGAAGGGTTATGCTTTAATGCCATCTGATCTCTTATATACATCATAGAGGACACGTATAATTATGAAAATGACCTGATATTAGCACTAGCATTAGATCGCTAGCATTAGCAAGTTAGCATTAGCATTCAAATTTTAACATTGCTGTATTTATGCGTATATAAAGAAGGGTTAACTTCTAATGCCAACTAATCTCATAATCCCATGAAAGGTGATGCTGTAATGCCATCTGATCTCTTATTTCAATCATAAAGGTCACATACAATATGAAAATGACCAGAAATTAGCACTAGCATTAGATCGCAAGCATTAGCAAGTTAGCATTAGCATTCAAACTTAAACTTGCTGTACTTGCATGTATACAAGAAGGGTTAAGCTTTAATGCCATCTAATCTGATAATCCCATGAAAGGTGATGCTTTAAAAAGCCATCTGATCTCTTATTTCCATCATAAAAGGACACGTACAGTATGAAAATGACCAGATATTAGCACTAGCATTAGATCGATAGCATTAGCAAGTTAGCTTTAGCATTCAAACTTAAACTTGCTGTACTTGCATGTATACAAGAAGGGTTATGCTTTAATGCCGTCTGATCTCTTATTTCCATCATAGAGGACAAGTACAGTATGAAAATGACGAGATATTAGCACTAGCATTAGATCGCTAGCATTAGCAAGTTAGCATTAGCATTCAAACTGAAACTTGCTGTACTTGCATGTATACAAGAAGGGTTAAGCTTTAATGCCATCTAATCTGATAATCCCATGAAAGGTGATGCTTAAATGCCATCTGATTTCTTATTTCCATCATAAAGGACACATACAGTATGAAAATGACCAGAAATTAGCACTAGCATTAGATCGCTAGCATTAGCAAGTTAGCATTAGCATTCAAACTTAAACTTGCTGTACTTGCATGTATACAAGAAGGGTGAAGCTTTAATGCCATCTAATCGAATATGCCCATGAAGGGTGATGCTTTAATGCCATCTGAACTCTTATTTCCATTATAGAGGGCACATTAAGTATGAAAATGACCAGATATAAGCACTAGCATTAGATTGCTAGCATTAGCAAAATAGCATTAGCATTCAAACTTAAACTTACTGTACTTGCATGTATACAAGAAGGGTTCAGCTTTAATGCCATCTAATCTCATAATCCCATGAAAGGTGATGCTTTAATGCCATCTGATCTCTTATTTCAATCATAAAGGACACATACAGTATGAAAATGACCAGAAATTAGCACTAGCATTAGATCGCTAACATTAGCAAGTTAGCATTAGCATTAACACTTAAACTTACTGTACTTGCATGTATACAAGAAGGGTTAAGCTTTAATGCCATCAAATCTGATATTCCCCTGATATTCCCATGAAGGGTTATGCTTTAATGCAATCTGATCTCTTATTTCCATTATAGAGGACACGTACAGTATGAAAATGACCAGATATTAGCACCAGCATTACATCGCTAGCATTAGCAAGTTAGCATTAGTATTCAAACTTTAACTTGCTGTACTTGCATGTATACAAGAAGGGTGAAGCTTTAATGCCATCTAATCTAATATGCCCATGAAGGGTGATGCTTTAATGCCATCTGATCTCTTATTTCCATCATAGAGGACACGTACAGTATGAAAATGACGAGATATTAGCACTGGCATTAGATCACTAGCATTAGCAAGTTAGCATTAGCATTCAAACTTAAACTTGCAGTACTTGCATGTATACAAGAAGGTTAAGCTTTTAATGCCATATAATGTGATATTCCCATGAAGGGTTATGGTTTAATGCCATCTGGTCTCTTATATACATCATAGAGGACACGTGCAGTACTTAAAATGACCTGATTTTAGCACTAGCATTAGATCGCTAGCATTAGCAAGTTAGCATTAGCATTCAAACTTTAACATTGCTGTATTTATGTATATAAAGAAGAGTTAAGATTTAATGCCATCTAATTTCATAGTCCCATGAAAGGTGATGCTTTAATGCCATCTGATCTCTTATTTCAATCATAAAGGACACAAACAGTATGAAAATGACCAGAAATTAGCACTAGCATTAGATCGCTAGCATTACCAAGTTAGCATTAGCATTCAAACTTAAACTTACTGTACTTGCATGTATACAAGAAGGGTTAGCTTTAATGCCATCTAATCTGATATTCCCTGATATTCCCATGAAGGGTTATGCTTTAATTCCATCTGATCTCTTATATACATCATAGAGGACACATACAGAATGAAAATGACCTGATATTAGCGCTAGCATTAGATCGCTAGCATTAGCAAGTTAGCATTAGCATTCAAACTTTAACATTGCTGTATTTGCATTTATACAGGAAGGGTTAAGTTTTTAATGCCATCTAATCTAATATGCCCATGAAGGGTTATGCTTTAATGCCATCTGATCTCTTATTTCCATTATATAGACACGCATAATATGATAATGACCAGATATTAGCACCAGCATTAGATCGCTAGCATTAGCAAAATAGCATTAGCATTCAAACTTAAACTTGCTGTATTTGCATGTATACAAGAAGGGTGAAGCTTTAATCCCATCTAATCTAATATGCCCATGAAGGGTGATGCTTTAATGCCATCTGATCTCTTATTTCCATTATAGAGGACACATAAAGTAAGAAAATGACCAGATAATAGCACTAGCATTAGATCGCTAGCATTAGCAAAATAGCATTAGCATTCAAACTTCAAATTACTGTACTTGCATGAATACAAGAAGGGTTAAGCTTTAATGCCATTTAATCTGATATTCCCATGAAGGGTTATGCTTTTATGCCATCTGATCTCTTATTTCCATCATAGAGGACACGTACAGTATGAAAATGACGAGATATTAGCACTAGCATTAGATCGCTAGCATTAGCAAGTTAGCATTAGCATTCAAACTTAAACTTGCTGTACTTGCATGTATACAAGAAGGGTTAAGCTTTAATGCCATCTAATCTGATATTCCCATGAAGGGTTATGCTTTAATGCCATCTGATCTCTTATATACATCATAGAGGACACGTACAGTATGAAAATGACCTGATATTAGCACGAGCATTAGATCGCTAGCATTAGCAAGTTAGCATTAGCATTCAACCTTTAACATTGCTGTATTTGCGTATATAAAGAAGGGTAAAGCTTTAATGCCATCTAATCTCATAATCCCATGAAAGGTGATGCTTTAATGCCATCTGATCTCTTGTTTCAATCAAAAAGAACACATACAGTATGAAAATGACCAGAAATTAGCACTAGCATTAGATCGCTAGCATTAGCAAGTGAGCATTAGCATTCAAGCTTAAACTAACTGTACTTGCATGTATACAAGAAGGGTTAAGCTTTAATGCCATCTAATCTGATATTCCCATAAAGGGTTATGCTATAATGCCATCTGATCTCTTATATACATCACAGAGGACACGTACAGTATGAAAATGACCTGATATTAGCACTAGCATTAGATCGCTAGCATTAGCAAGTTAGCATTAGCATTCAAACTTAAACATTGCAGTACTTGCAACTATACAAGAAGGGTGAAGCTTTAATGCCATCAAATCTAATGTGCCCATGAAGGGATATGCTTTAATGCCATCTGATCTCTTTTTTCCATCATAGAGGACACGTACTGTATGAAAATGACAAAATATTAGCACTAGCATTAAATCGCTAGCATCAGCAAGTTAGCATTTGCATTCAAACTTAAACTTGCTGTACTTGCATGTATAAAAGAAGGGTTAAGATTTAATGCCATCTAATCTGATATTCCCCTGAAGGGTTATGCTTTAATGCCATCTGATCTCTTATATCCATCATAGAGGACACGTACAGTATGAAAATGACCAGATATTAGCACTAGCATTAGATCGTTAGCATTAGCAAGTTAGCATTAGCATTCAAACTTTAACATTGCTGTATTGCATATATACAAGAAGGGTTATGCTTTAATGCCATCTGATCTCTTATTTCCATCATAGAGGACACGTACAGTATGAAAATGACCAAATATTAGCACTAGCATTAGCTTGCTAGCATTAGCACGTTAGCATTAGCATTCAAACTTTAGCATTGCTGTTTTTGCATATATAGAAGAAGGGTTATGCTTTAATGCCATCTGATCTCTTATTTCCATCATAGAGGACACGTACAGTATGAAAATGACCAGATTTTAGCACGAGCATTAGATCGCTAGTATTAGCAAGTTAGAATTAGCATACAAACTTAAACATTGCAGTACTTGCATGTATAAAAGATGGGTGAAGCTTTAATGCCATTTAATCTAATATGCCCATGAAGGGTTATGCTTTAATTCCATCTGATTTCTTATTTCCATCATAGAGGACACGTACAGTATGAAAATGACCAGATATTAGCACTTGCATTCGATCGCTAACATTAGCAAGTTAGCATTAGCATTCAACCTTAAACTTGCTGTACTTGCATGTAGACAAGAAGTGGGAAGCTTTGATGCCAGCTAATCTAATATGCCCATAAAGGGTTAGGCTTTAATGCCATCTGATCTCTTATTTCCATCATCGAGGACACGTACAGTATGAAAATGACCAGATGACAAAACTAGCATTAGATCGCAAGTTTTAGCAAGTTAGCATTAGCATTCAAACTTAAACTTACTGTACTTGCATGTATACAAGGAGGGTTAATCTTTAATGCCATCTGATCTCATGATCCCATGAATGGTGATGCTTTAATGCCATCTGATCTCTTATTTCCATCAAAGAGGACACGTACAGTATGAAAATGACCAGATACCAGCACTATCAATAGATCGCTAGCATTAGCAATTTAGCATTAGTATTCAAACTTAAACATGACTGTATTTGCGTGTATAAAGAAGGGTTAAGCTTTAATGCCATCTGATCACATAATCCCATGAATGGTGATGCTTTAATGCCATCTGATCTCTTATTTCCATCATATAGGACACGTACAGTATGAAAATGACCAGATATTAGCACTAGCATTAGATCGCAAGCATTAGCAAGTTAGCATTAGCATTCAAACTTAAACATCGCAGTACTTGCATGTATACAAGAAGGGTGAAGCTTTAATGCCATCTAATCTAATATGCCCATGAAGGGATATGCTTTAATGCCATCTGATCTTTTATTTCCATCATGGAGGACACGTACAGTATGAAATTGACCAGATAATAGCACTAGTATTAGATCGCTAGCATTAGCAAGTTAGCATTAGCATTCAAACTTTAACATTGCGGTATTTGCGTATATAAAGAAGGGTTAAGCTTTAATGCCATCTAATCTCATAATCCCATGAAAGGTGATGCTTTAATGCCATCTGATCTCTTATTTCCATCATTAAGGACACATACAGTATGAAAATGACCAGAAATTAGAACTAGCCTTAGATCGCTAGCATTAGAAAGTTAGCATTAGCATTCAAACTTAAACTTACTGTACTTGCATGTATACAAGAAGGGTTAAGCTTTAATGGCATCTAATCTGATATTCCCATGAAGGGTTGTGCTGTAATGCCATCTGATCTCTTATATCCATCATAGAGGACATGTACAGTATGAAAATGACCTGATATTAGCACTAGCATTAGATCTCTAGCATTAGCAAGTTAGCATTAGCCTTCAAGCTTTAACATTGCTGTATTTGCATATATACAAGAAGGGTTAAGCTTTAATGCCATCGAATCTAATATGCCCATGAAGGGTTATGCTTTAATGCCATCTGATCTCTTATTTACATTATAGAGGACACGTACAGTATGAAAATGACCAGATATAAGCACTAGCATTAGATCGCTAGCATTAGCAAGTTAGCTTTAGCATTCAAACTTAAACATAACAGTACTTGCATGTATACAAGAAGGGTGAAGCTTTAATGCCATCTAATTTAATATGCCCATGAAGGGTTATGCTTTAATGCCATCTGGTCTCTTATTTCCATTATAGAGGACACATACAGTATGAAAATGACCAGATATAAGCACTAGCATTAGATCGCTAGCATTAGCAAGTTAGCATTACGTTCAAACTTAAATTTACTGTACTTGCATGTATACAAGAAGGGTTAAGCTTTAATGCCATCTAATCTGATATTCCCCTGAAGGGATATGCTTTAATGCCATCTGATCTCTTATATCCATCATAGAGGACACGTACAGTATGAAAATGACCAGATATTAGCACTAGCATTAGATCGTTAGCATTAGCAAGTTAGCCTTAGCATTCAAACTTTAACATTGCTGTATTTGCATATATACAAGAAGGGTTAAGCTTTAATGCCATCTAATCTAATATGCCCATGAAGGGTTATGCTTTAATGCCATCTGATCTTTATTTCCATTATAGAGGACACGTACAGTATGAAAATGAACAGATATTAGCACTAGCATTAGATCGCTAGCATTAGCAAGTTAGCATTAGCATTCAAACTTTAATTTGCTGTACTTGCATGTATACAAGAAGGTTTAAGCTTTAATGCCATCTAATCTGATATTCCCATGAAGGGTTATGCTTAAATGCCATCTGATCTCTTATATCCATCATAGATGACACGTACAGTATGAAAATGACCAGATATTAGCACAAGCATTAGATCGCTAGCATTAGCAAGTTACCATGAGCATTCAAACTTAAACATTGCAGTACTTGCATGTATACAAGAAGGGTGAAGCTTTAATGCCATCTAATCTGATATTCCCATGAAGGGTTATGCTTTAATGCCAGCTGATCTCTTATTTCAATTATAGAGGACACAAACAGTATGAAAATGACCAGATATTAGCACTAGCATTAGATCGCTAGCATTAGCAAGTTAGCATTAGCATTCAAACTTAAACTTACTGTACTTGCATGTACACAAGAAGGGTTAAGCTTTAATGCCATCTAATCTGATATTCCCATGAAGGGTCATGCTTTAATGCCAAATGATCTCTTATATCTATCATAGAGGACACGTACAGTATGAAAATGACCAGATATTAGCATTAGCATTAGATCGTTAGCATTAGCAAGTAAACATTACGTTCAAACTTTAACATTGCTGTATTTGCATATATACAAGAAGGGTTATGCTTTAATGCCATCTGATCTCTTATTTCCATCATAGAGGACACGTACAGTATGAAAATCACCAGATATTAGCACTAGCATTAGATCGCTAGCATTCGCAAGTTAGCATTAGCATTCAAACTTAAACTTGCTGAACTTGCATGTATGCAAGAAGGGTTAAGCTTTAATGCTACCTAATCTGATATTCCCATGAAGGGTTATGCTTTTATGCCATCTGATCTCTTATATCCATCATAGAGGACACGTACAGTATGAAAATGACCAGATATTAGCACTAGCATTAGATCACTACAATTCAGAAGTAAGCAGTAGCATTCAACCTTAAACTTGGTGTACTTTCATGTATGCAAGAAGGATTAAGCTTTAATGCCATCTAATCTGATATTACCATGAAGGGTTATGCTTTGATCCCATCTGATCTCTTATATCCATCCTAGACATTACGTACAGTATGAAAATGACCAGATATTAGCACTAGCATTAGATCGCTAGCATGAGCAAGTTAGCATTAGCATTCAACCTTAAACTTGCTGTACTTGCATGTAAACAAGAAGGGTTAAGCTTCAATGCCATCTAATCTGATATTCCCATGAAGGGTTATGCTTTAATGCCATCTGATCTCTTATTTCCATCATAGAGGACACGTACAGTATGAAAATGACCAGATATTAGCAATAGCATTAGATCACTAGCATGCGCAAGTTAGCATTATCATTCAAATTTTAAAAACACTGTATTTGCGTGTATAAAGGAGGGTTAATCTTTAATGCCATCTGATCTCATAATCCCATGAATGGTGATGCTTTAATGCCATCTGACCTCTTATTTCCATCATAGAGGACACGTACAGTATGAAAATGACCAGATATCAGCACTATCAATAGATCGCTAGCATTAGCAAGTTAGCATTAGCATTCAAACTTAAACATGACTGTATTTGCGTGTATAAAGAAGGGTTAAGCTTTAATGCCATCTGATCACATAATCCCCTGAATGGTGATGCTTTCATGCCATCTGATCTCTTATTTCCATCATAGAGGACACGTACAGTATGAAAATGACCAGATATTAGCACTAACATTAGATCGCTAGCATTAGCAAGTTAGCATTAGCATTCAAACTTAAACATCGCAGTACTTGCATGTATACAAGAAGGGTGAAGCTTTAATGCCATCTAATCTAATATGCCCATGAAGGGATATGCTTTAATGCCATCTGATCTTTTATTTCCATCATGGAGGACACGTACAGTATGAAATTGACCAGATATTAGCACTAGCATTAGATCGCTAGCATTAGCAAGTTGGCATTAGCATTCAAACTTTAACATTGCTGTATTTGCGTATATAAAGAAGGGTTAAGCTTTAATGCCATCTAAACTCATAATCCCATGAAAGGTGATGCTTTAATGCCATCTGATCTCTTATTTCCATCATTAAGGACACATACAGTATGAAAATGACCAGAAATTAGAACTAGCCTTAGATCGCTAGCATTAGCAAGTTAGCATTAGCATTCAAACTTAAACTTACTGTACTTGCATGTATACAAGAAGGGTTAAGCTTTAATGGCATCTAATCTGATATTCCCATGAAGGGTTATGCTGTAATGCCATCTGATCTCTTATATCCATCATAGAGGACATGTACAGTAGGAAAATGACCTGATATTAGCACTAGCATTAGATCGCTAGCATTAGCAAGTTAGCATTAGCATTCAAACTTAAACATCACAGTACTTGCATGTATACAAGAAGGGTGAAGCTTTAATGCCATCTAATCTAATATGCCCATGAAGGGTTATGCTTTAATGCCATCTGATCTCTTATTTCCATTATAGTGGACACATACAGTATGAAAATGACCAGATATAAGCACTAGCATTAGATCGCTAGCATTAGCAAGTTAGCATTAGCATTCAAACTTAAATTTACTGGACTTGCATGTATACAAGAAGGGTTAAGCTTTAATGCCATCTAATCTGATATTCCCCTGAAGGGTTATGCTTTAATGCCATCTGATCTCTTATATCCATCATAGAGGACACGTACAGTATGAAAATGACCAGATATTAGCACTAGCCTTAGATCGTTAGCATTAGCAAGTTAGCATTAGCATTCAAACTTTAACATCGCTGTATTTGCATATATACAAGAAGGGTTATGCTTTAATGCCATCTGATCTCTAATTTCCATCATAGAGGACACGTACAGTATGAAAATGACCAAATATTTGCACTAGCATTAGCTTGCTAGCATTAGCAAGTTAGCATTAGCATTCAAACTTTAACATTGCTGTATTTGCATATATACAAGAAGGGTTATGCTCTAATGCCATCTGATCCCTTATTTCCATCATAGAGGACACGTACAGTATGAAAATGAACAGATTTTAGCACGAGCATTAGATCGCTAGTATTAGCAAGTTAGAATTAGCATTCAAACTTAAACATTACAGTACTTGCATGTATACAAGAAGGGTGAAGCTTTAATGCCATTTAATATAATATGCCCATGAAGGGTTATGCTTTAATGCCATCTGATTTCTTATTTCCATCATCGAGGACACGTACAGTATGAAAATGACCAGATATTAGCACTAGCATTAGATCGATAGCATTAGCAAGTTAGCATTAGCATTCAAACTTTAACATTGCTGTATTTGCATAAATACAAGAAGGGTTAAGCTTTAATGCCATCTAATTTAATATGCCCATGAAGGGTTATGCTTTAATGCCATCTGATCTCTTATTTCCATCATAGAGGACACGTACAGTGTGAAAATGACCAGATATCAGCACTAGCATTAGATCGCTAGCATTAGCAAGTTAGCATTAGCATTCAACCTTAAACTTGCTGTTCTTGCATGTCTACAAGAAGGGTTAAGCTTTAATGCCATGTAATCTGATATTCCCATGAAGGGTTATGCTTTAATGCCATCTGAACTCTTATATTCATCATAGAGGACACGTACAGTATGAAAATGACCTGATATTAGCACTAGCATTAGATCGCTAGCATTAGCAAGTTAGCATTAGCATTGAAACTTAAACTTACTGTACTTGCATGTATACAAGAAGGGTTAAGCTTTAATGCAATCTAATCTGATATTCCCAAGAAGGGTTCTGCTTTAATGCCATCTGATCTCTTATATCCATCATAGAGGACACGTACAGAATGAAAATGACCAGATATTAGCACTAGCATTAGATCGCTATCATTAGCAAGTTAGCATTAGCATTCAAACTTAAACATTGCAGTACTTGCATGTATACAAGAAGGGTGAAGCTTTAATGCCATCTAATCTAATATGCCCATGAAGGGTTATGCTTTAAAGCCATCTGATCTCTTATTTCCATTATAGAGGACACATACAGTATGAAAATGACCAGATATTAGCACTAGCATTAGATCGCTAGCATTAGCAAGTTAGCATTAGCATTCAAACTTAAATTTACTGTACTTGCATGTATACAAGAAGGGTGAAGCTTTAATGCCATCTAATTTAATATGCCCATGAAGGGTTATGCTTTCATGCCATCTGGTCTCTTATTTCCATTATAGAGGACACATACAGTATGAAAATGACCAGATATTAGCACTAGCATTAGATCGCTAGCATTAGCAAGTTAGCATTAGCATTCAAACTTAAATTTACTGTACTTGCATGTATACAAGAAGGGTTAATCTTTAATGCCATCTAATCTGATATTCCCCTGAAGGGTTATGCTTTAATGCCATCTGATCGCTTATATCCATCATTGAGGACACGTACAGTATGAAAATGACCAGATATTAGCACTAGCCTTAAATCGCTAGCATCAGCAAGTTAGCATTAGCATTCAAACTTAAACTTGCTGTACTTGCATGTATACAAGAAGGGTTAAGATTTTAATGGCATCTATTCTGATATTCCCATGAAGGGTTATGCTTTAATGCCATCTGATCTCTTATATACATCATAGAGGACATGTACAGAAGGAAAATGACCTGATATTAGCACTAGCATTAGATCGCTAGCATTAGCAAGTTAGCATTAGCATTCAAACTTAAACTTACTGTACTTGCATGTATACAAGAAGGGTGAAGCTTTAATGCCATCTAATTTAATATGCCCATGAAGGGTTATGCTTTAATGCCATCTGGTCTCTTATTTCCATTATAGAGGACACATACAGTATGAAAATGACCAGATATAAGCACTAGCATTAGATCGCTAGCATTAGCAAGTTAGCATTACGTTCAAACTTAAATTTACTGTACTTGCATGTATACAAGAAGGGTTAAGCTTTAATGCCATCTAAACTGATATTCCCCTGAAGGGATATGCTTTAATGCCATCTGATTTCTTATATCCATCATAGAGGACACGTACAGTATGAAAATGACCAGATATTAGCACTAGCATTAGATCGTTAGCATTAGCAAGTTAGCCTTAGCATTCAAACTTTAACATTGCTGTATTTGCATATATACAAGAAGGGTTAAGCTTTAATGCCATCTAATCTAATATGCCCATGAAGGGTTATGCTTTAATGCCATCTGATCTTTATTTCCATTATAGAGGACACGTACAGTATGAAAATGAACAGATATTAGCACTAGCATTAGATCGCTAGCATTAGCAAGTTAGCATTAGCATTCAAACTTTAATTTGCTGTACTTGCATGTATACAAGAAGGGTTAAGCTTTAATGCCATCTAATCTGATATTCCCATGAAGGGTTATGCTTTAATGCCATCTGATCTCTGAAATCCATCATAGATGACACGTACAGTATGAAAATGACCAGATATTAGCACAAGCATTAGATCGCTAGCATTAGCAAGTTACCATGAGCATTCAAACTTAAACATTGCAGTACTTGCATGTATACAAGAAGGGTGAAGCTTTAATGCCATCTAATCTGATATTCCCATGAAGGGTTATGCTTTAATGCCATCTGATCTCTTATTTCAATTATAGAGGACACAAACAGTATGAAAATGACCAGATATTAGCACTAGCATTAGATCGCTAGCATTAGCAAGTTAGCATTAGCATTCAAACTTAAACTTACTGTACTTGCATGTATACAAGAAGGGTTAAGCTTTAATGCCATCTAATCTGATATTCCCATGAAGGGTCATGCTTTAATGCCAAATGATCTCTTATATCTATCATAGAGGACACGTACAGTATGAAAATGACCAGATATTAGCATTAGCATTAGATCGTTAGCATTAGCAAGTAAACATTACGTTCAAACTTTAACATTGCTGTATTTGCATATATACAAGAAGGGTTATGCTTTAATGCCATCTGATCTCTTATTTCCATCATAGAGGACACGTACAGTATGAAAATCACCAGATATTAGCACTAGCATTAGATCGCTAGCATTCGCAAGTTAGCATTAGCATTCAAACTTAAACTTGCTGAACTTGCATGTATACAAGAAGGGTTAAGCTTTAATGCTACCTAATCTGATATTCCCATGAAGGGTTATGCTTTTATGCCATCTGATCTCTTATATCCATCATAGAGGACACGTACAGTATGAAAATGACCAGATATTAGCACTAGCATTAGATCACTACAATTCAGAAGTAAGCAGTAGCATTCAACCTTAAACTTGGTGTACTTTCATGTATGCAAGAAGGGTTAAGCTTTAATGCCATCTAATCTGATATTCCCATGAAGGGTTATGCTTTGATCCCATCTGATCTCTTATATCCATCCTAGACAACACGTACAGTATGAAAATGACCAGATATTAGCACTAGCATTAGATCGCTAGCATGAGCAAGTTACCATTAGCATTCAACCTTAAACTTGCTGTACTTGCATGTAAACAAGAAGGGTTAAGCTTCAATGCCATCTAATCTGATATTCCCATGAAGGGTTATGCTTTAATGCCATCTGATCTCTTATTTCCATCATAGAGGACACGTACAGTATGAAAATGACCAGATATTAGCAATAGCATTAGATCACTAGCATGCGCAAGTTAGCATTATCATTCAAATTTTAAAAACACTGTATTTGCGTGTATAAAGGAGGGTTAATCTTTAATGCCATCTGATCTCATAATCCCATGAATGGTGATGCTTTAATGCCATCTGACCTCTTATTTCCATCATAGAGGACACGTACAGTATGAAAATGACCAGATATCAGCACTATCAATAGATCGCTAGCATTAGCAAGTTAGCATTAGCATTCAAACTTAAACATGACTGTATTTGCGTGTATAAAGAAGGGTTAAGCTTTAATGCCATCTGATCACATAATCCCCTGAATGGTGATGCTTTCATGCCATCTGATCTCTTATTTCCATCATAGAGGACACGTACAGTATGAAAATGACCAGATATTAGCACTAACATTAGATCGCTAGCATTAGCAAGTTAGCATTAGCATTCAAACTTAAACATCGCAGTACTTGCATGTATACAAGAAGGGTGAAGCTTTAATGCCATCTAATCTAATATGCCCATGAAGGGATATGCTTTAATGCCATCTGATCTTTTATTTCCATCATGGAGGACACGTACAGTATGAAATTGACCAGATATTAGCACTAGCATTAGATCGCTAGCATTAGCAAGTTGGCATTAGCATTCAAACTTTAACATTGCTGTATTTGCGTATATAAAGAAGGGTTAAGCTTTAATGCCATCTAAACTCATAATCCCATGAAAGGTGATGCTTTAATGCCATCTGATCTCTTATTTCCATCATTAAGGACACATACAGTATGAAAATGACCAGAAATTAGAACTAGCCTTAGATCGCTAGCATTAGCAAGTTAGCATTAGCATTCAAACTTAAACTTACTGTACTTGCATGTATACAAGAAGGGTTAAGCTTTAATGGCATCTAATCTGATATTCCCATGAAGGGTTATGCTGTAATGCCATCTGATCTCTTATATCCATCATAGAGGACATGTACAGTAGGAAAATGACCTGATATTAGCACTAGCATTAGATCGCTAGCATTAGCAAGTTAGCATTAGCATTCAAACTTAAACATCACAGTACTTGCATGTATACAAGAAGGGTGAAGCTTTAATGCCATCTAATCTAATATGCCCATGAAGGGTTATGCTTTAATGCCATCTGATCTCTTATTCAATCTTCTTATTTCCATTATAGTGGACACATACAGTATGAAAATGACCAGATATAAGCACTAGCATTAGATCGCTAGCATTAGCAAGTTAGCATTAGCATTCAAACTTAAATTTACTGGACTTGCATGTATACAAGAAGGGTTAAGCTTTAATGCCATCTAATCTGATATTCCCCTGAAGGGTTATGCTTTAATGCCATCTGATCTCTTATATCCATCATAGAGGACACGTACAGTATGAAAATGACCAGATATTAGCACTAGCCTTAGATCGTTAGCATTAGCAAGTTAGCATTAGCATTCAAACTTTAACATCGCTGTATTTGCATATATACAAGAAGGGTTATGCTTTAATGCCATCTGATCTCTAATTTCCATCATAGAGGACACGTACAGTATGAAAATGACCAAATATTTGCACTAGCATTAGCTTGCTAGCATTAGCAAGTTAGCATTAGCATTCAAACTTTAACATTGCTGTATTTGCATAAATACAAGAAGGGTTATGCTTTCATGCCATCTGATCTCTTATTTCCATCATAGAGGACACGTACAGTATGAAAATGAACAGATTTTACACGTTAGTATGAAAATGAACAGATTTTAGCAATGCCATTTAGCATTAGATCGCTAGTATTAGCACCAGTTTAGCATTAGCATTCAAACTTAAACATTACTTTAACATTGCATTGCATGTATACAAGAAGGGTTTAATGCTTTAATGCCATCTAATGCCATCTGATATTTCCCATGAATGGACCAGATTTAGCACTAGCTTTAATGCCATCTTCAAACTTTAACATTGATTTGCATAAATACTTATTTAATCCATCAATAGAAGGCTTATGAATGCCATCTGATCTCTTATTTCAGAGGACACGTGAAAAATGACCAGATATTAGCACTAGCATTAGATCGCTAGCATTAGCAAGTTAGCATTAGCATTCAACCTTAAACTTGCTGTTCTTGCATGTCTACAAGAAGGGTTAAGCTTTAATGCCATGTAATCTGATATTCCCATGAAGGGTTATGCTTTAATGCCATCTGAACTCTTATATTCATCATAGAGGACACGTACAGTATGAAAATGACCTGATATTAGCACTAGCATTAGATCGCTAGCATTAGCAAGTTAGCATTAGCATTGAAACTTAAACTTACTGTACTTGCATGTATACAAGAAGGGTTAAGCTTTAATGCAATCTAATCTGATATTCCCATGAAGGGTTCTGCTTTAATGCCATCTGATCTCTTATATCCATCATAGATGACACGTACAGAATGAAAATGACCAGATATTAGCACTAGCATTAGATCGCTATCATTAGCAAGTTAGCATTAGCATTCAAACTTAAACATTGCAGTACTTGCATGTATACAAGAAGGGTGAAGCTTTAATGCCATCTAATCTAATATGCCCATGAAGGGTCATGCTTTAAAGCCATCTGATCTCTTATTTCCATTATAGAGGACACATACAGTATGAAAATGACCAGATATTAGCACTAGCATTAGATCGCTAGCATTAGCAAGTTAGCATTAGCATTCAAACTTAAATTTACTGTACTTGCATGTATACAAGAAGGGTTAATCTTTAATGCCATCTAATCTGATATTCCCCTGAAGGGTTATGCTTTAATGCCATCTGATCGCTTATATCCATCATTGAGGACACGTACAGTATGAAAATGACCAGATATTAGCACTAGCCTTAAATCGCTAGCATCAGCAAGTTAGCATTAGCATTCAAACTTAAACTTGCTGTACTTGCATGTATACAAGAAGGGTTAAGATTTTAATGGCATCTATTCTGATATTCCCATGAAGGGTTATGCTTTAATGCCATCTGATCTCTTATATACATCATAGAGGACACGTACAGTAGGAAAATGACCTGATATTAGCACTAGCATTAGATCGCTAGCATTAGCAAGTTAGCATTAGCATTCAAACTTTAACATTGCTGTATTTGCGTATATAAAGAAGAGTTAAGCTTTAATGCCATCTAATCTCATAATCCCATGAAAGGTGATGCTTTAATGCCATCTGATCTCTTATTTCAATCATAAAGGACACATACAGTATGAAAATGACCAGAAATTAGCACGAGCATTAGATCGCTAGCATTAGCAAGTTAGCATTAGCATTCAAACTTAAACTTACTGTACTTGCATGTATACAAGAAGGGTGAAGCTTTAATGCCATCTAATCTAATATGTCCATGAAGGGTTATGCTTTAAAGCCATCTGATCTCTTATTTCCATTATAGAGGACACGTACAGTATGAAAATGACCTGATATTAGCACTAGCATTAGATCGCTAGCATTAGCAAGGTAGCATTAGCATTCAAACTTTAACATTGCTGTATTTGCATATATACAAGAAGGATTAAGCTTTAATCCAATCGAATCTAATATGCCCATGAAGGGTTATGCTTTAATGCCATCTGATCTCTTATTTCCATCATATAGGACACGTACAGTATGAAAATCACCAGATATTAGCACTAGCATTAGATTGCTAGAATTAGCAAGTTAGCATTAGCATTCAAACTTTAACTTCCTGTACTTGCATGTATACAAGAAGGGTTATGCTTTAATGCCATCTAATCTGATATTCCCATGAAGCGTTATGGTTTAATGCACCCCAGCATCTGGATCAAGCCCCCCAGGGTCCAGACCGAGCACCACAGGCCAAAGACCAAGCACCCCATTGCACAGACCGAGCACCCCAGTGCAAACACCAAGCACCCCATTGCACAGACCGAGCACCCCAGTGCAAAGACCAAGCACCCCATTGCACAGACCGAGCACCCCAGTGCAAACACCAAGCACCCCATTGCACAGACCGAGCACCCCAGTGCAAAGACCAAGCACCCCATTGCACAGACCGAGCACCCCAGTGCAAAGACCAAGCACCCCATTGCACAGACCGAGCACCCCAGTGCAAAGACCAAGCACCCCATTGCACAGACTGAGCACCCCAGTGCAAAGACCAAGCACCCCATTGCACAGACCGAGCACCCCAGTGCAAACACCAAGCACCCCATTGCACAGACCGAGCACCCCAGTGCAAACACCAAGCACCCCATTGCACAGACCGAGCACCCCAGTGCAAACACCAAGCACCCCATTGCACAGACCGAACACCCCAGTGCAAAGACCAAGCACCCCATTGCACAGACCGAGCACCCCATTGCACAGACCGAGCACCCCAGTGCAAACACCAAGCACCCCAGCTTCTGTACATTCTGCTGCAAATCCAGGTATTTAATTTTATTTTATTTAAGCTATTTTATCAACAGAACAAAAAAGGGAATTTTATAGTTATCTAAAGGGAATCAGCAGAAGTTGAAAGCAGGGTTCTCCCTCGGAAATCTGGAGGTGTGGTGGAAATCTTCATTTACAAATTTGTTGTTGAAAAAGATGTGGTGCTGGTTGTCCCAATATCAAGAAGAAAAGAAAAACTTCAATTATTAAAAAAAGTGTGGCTCAAAAACGGTTTCCTGAAAAAAGGAGTGCCAGAGCTTTAACATGTGGTTAGTTTGAATGCATGAAGTTCTCTTGATGACTGAAAAATCGTGTGGTTTGAGAATCACAGAATTGAATGACAATTTTGCCCAATTTTCTGACCCATCAATCTTTAATTCTTCTTCAGTTGCAGTACTGAACCTTTCAATATCACTGCTTAAACTGTTCACTGTAGATATACCTCTTCTCACTGCTGATTAAAAATCATATGTAGAATCAGTTATGAAATTTCTACAAAGTGCAACAAATTGACCTTGTTGACTGTTGTATACAATATTTTATTCTGTTTCTGCAGAAATTCGTAGACTCTGTGTAAAATTAGAGGAGATGAAGTCTGAGGTAAGGGAGAATAGAAAGTTACTGAAAGCCATTCTGGAGAGGCTGGAGCATGATGGTGCAGTTGAAGACACTCAAGTAGGGCTCCCTGAAGACATGCCAGCTCTTCCCCTCAATAAACAAGAAGACTTAGAAGAGCTGGACAGAGTCCTACAGCAAGTGCCCGCGATGAGAAAACAGTTGGTTGATATCATATTTAATGCAATAGAAAAAAAAAAAAATCATACAGAAAGTGATTACCATTTTGATATGTTTCTGGAAAATTAAAGGGCATAGTCCCATGCCCATTTACCTACATAAGTGCTCCACCATCTTGCGCACATTCAAAAAAATGTTCAAACATCGGATTAGTGAAAACTATAATGTTACTCATTGCTAATCTGAATGCTTTTAAAGTGATTACCAAGCTGGTTTCGAGGGTATGTACATACGTACCTATGTAAATCCAGTACATGCTCAGTGAAGTGATCGCTGCAGATCACATCGTACCTGCTGTACTTTGATTGGTAAAATTTCTGAAACTTGATGGCCGCCACCCATTTCAGAAATAAATCCCGGTTTCTTTTCTGTTCTAGGCAAAGGGTGGAATGACTTTCCTAACCCTTTTCCTGTCTCATTGTAGCGATGAAAGACCTGGCAACACAGCATCGTTGGGCCTTTTTTCCATCCTATCCGCGCGTAATGTATGATTTGTACACATAAAGTGCATTTGACGCGCGCTGTCTGAGCAAGAGTCAACTTGTTCGCTTTGCAAGTAGAGCACAAATACGTCACATTTTCGCGAGTATGACATCGTTTTCTACAAAGATGGCGATACCCTGTAGAGTGAGTATGCGAGTGGTAGCAGACAACATTGGTATTTTCAAACGGGGATAACTTGGGCAATTTTAAACCTACAAACATGTGGTGCATATCAAAATGTAGGATTAAGTGTTGGCTATACAAATAATGAAATTTATTTTTTAGGTTTTATTCTACTTCAATATGTGATTAATATTTTCTGTATTTCTACTTCCATTCAGAACAAACAATGTGAATGTGATCTTGAAAGCATTCTGTGTCCTTAACCGGAACTGTAGGCCTACTATCCCCTTTAGATGACATTGCAAGAAACTTTGATTATAACATCATGTTTTCCTTGCTTTCTTTCTTAGGTGCGTTACTTGAGGAGGATGAGTGGGGGCACGACAATGCAGGCAGTTACCCGCATAATGAAGAGCCTGGTGGAGCCCGAAGTGGCCATCACATACAACTGGAAGGGACAGAGGGGCACAAAGAGGAGCTTTTCTTCTTTGAAGTCTGTGTTTGACATCATATTTGGTAAATACTTTAAATTTTCATGTCTTGCAAGGGGTATGGATCCTTTTCTTACTGAGGCACGAGTGAGTTCTATAGGCATCTTAATCTTGGCAGTTAGATAGCTCTTTTGTGACCTCATACCATACAGCTTTTTTATCATTTGTTTAGATTAGAGTTTATAAGTAGAGATTTCATGGCAGAAGGGGATAAAATACACTCTCTTAATCTGATGGTGGGTGGGTTTCGGTTCACTTTATGAGCCGGTTCTTTTTTTTATGCTGCACCATATTTTATCCACCCCATGCATGTGTATGAATTGTACCTACCATAGTAGGATAGGAAAGAGTGCAATTGCTGCATTACGTTGTTAACAGATAAGTACTCAAAAAGGTCCCCATAGGAAGATGAGAGAGTTGATGGATACCTTGTAGATCCGCAAGTATCTTGCAACCTAGCCTTTTGACAAGGCCTAGTGACTGGGGCTAATTATTCCTACCTACATACAGCGTGTGATACAGGGGAAATCGCTGGAGCGAGTGACGTGGTCACGAGGCCTTTCGGATCCTAGCGCTTTAAAAGATATGCCTATATGCCCGTCTTGGAAAATTGAACCAATAAGAACCCCAGTTAAAGTGTCCTGGAAATTTTGACGATGCGTGCTTAATAACGGGTTTGCTGATTGGTCGCTACCTTTTTGGTAGAGAAAATGAAGATTAACATCAGAAATTCATGCCAGGATCCAAAAGCCCTCGACTGCATCGCTTACCCCCGCGATCTGTGTGTATCGTGCACTGCTCGCTCTCCCTCTCTAGCTCTTCCCCCTTGCATTTGCCTGTGGGGAGAATGAACCTCAGTCACGAGGCCTTGTCAAACTGCTACTTATGACCAGGGTTATAAAAGTGTAATTGCTTACAGATAAAACTCCATCATATTCGGTGCTATATAGTTTGGACTTATTATTATATGTATATGGGTATGGAGTTACCCTCGTTGAAGGAGATTTTCAGGTTTAACTTTCAAGATACAAGGTAATCTGGCCAATGTGAGTTTAACTTCCATGCTTTTGCATGTAGCATATAATTTACGTAAATGTTATTGTTCTGACAGATGCAGTAAGGGCCAATGCACTTACCACAAGGATCACAGATGTTGAGGGGGCCATAAAGCACTACCTCAAGTATGCGTATCAACGGGTGCCAAAGAAACGGCAAGAAGCAGAACAGCCCTTGGAGGATGAAGTAGATTCTGAATAGAAGACAACAACATGCTTGTCAGGTTTTGCTTTGTTTTTTTCCCCTTTTTTACACTTCAACAATTCATTATGTTTTCAATCTTTTTTTTTCTTTTTACCTGCTCAGTTTGTCTAAAAACCTGATTGTTCATATTTATGTTTCAAGGGGAAGTCCGAGCAGATAATAAGTTTGTTTGAATAGAAGCGCAAAAATGAGAGGAACAGATTACTGAAAGTTTGAGCAAATTACAATTCAAAATAAGAAATTTATGAATTTTTGAAGTTGTGATCAAACACAAATTGGTTACTCTGCAATGTATCTTATGAGCTCTCCTCCCATTAGCACAGCATCGGAAAAATATATTCCATCATCAATGACAAAGAAAATGAAAAATTATGAAACTTTATTTACAGAGAAATTGGAAGGTGAGCTCACAAGATACATCACAGCGTTGCCAATGTGTGTGTGATTAATCTCAATTTAAAAAATTCATAACTTACTTATTACAACTCGGAATTCACCCAAACTTTCACCGACCTGTTCCTCTCATTATTCTCCTTCTTATCTGGGTGGACCTCCCCTTTAAGCCAAGGAAATGCTACCTGAAGGTTCTTGTTTTAGGGTTCTCATTGTACCATTATTTAGCTTAAATTTTTGGGACACATTTGTCTTAAACAGAACTGACTTCTCGTATGATTGCCATGTTAAAATCCCTTGGTTACTTGAGGTGTATATATAAGTTGTATGCAGTTTAATGTGTAGTAGTTTTCTCTCATACATGTATGTTAATCTTGTTTGAGTTATGAACTAAAAATAAGTAATAAGCTTGCGTGTTACTCTCAATATGATAGGTTTTCATTATTGCAATATCGGATATTAAGTTAGTCAAATCTATTGACGTATTTTCCAATTTTCTTGACCAATTTTCATTGCCTTTACACAAATGTGCTTCCATTCTATTATCATATTTTGCAACATGTTTTGTGTAGTGACATTTTGTAAAACTTGTTGGCAAGAATAATGTCACCTCATTTGATATCTGAGTCAAGAGCAAAGAAATGTACATGTGCAACAAGATACCTTGTATCTGATCAAAGTTTATTTTACTATAAATGTGCAGCTGAAATTTGTACATATGCATTAGTGTTGCAAAAAATGTTTTCTCTTAATTTACAGTACTGACTTAACAATGATAAAATAAAGACGTCTATTTTTTACCAATATGACAAAAGTATGACGTGATATTTACCAGTATGAGAGCTTGTTTTTGGTCTCAAAGACGTCATTAAGATGTCTATTTTTTACCAATATGACGAAAAATGTCGTCAAAAAATGACGTCTTTTTTCACGTCTTGGGCTGTTGCAAACTGATGTCTTAAAGACATAAATATATGACGTAAATAAGGCGTCTATTTTTTACCAATATGACAAAAGTATGACGTGATATTTACCAGTATGAGAGCTTGTTTTTGGTCTCAAAGACGTCATAAAGATGTCTATTTTTTACCAATATGACAAAAAATGACGTCTTTTTTTACGTCTTGTGCTGTTGCAAACTGATGTCTTAAAGACGTAAATATATGACGTAAATAAGACGTCTGACGGGTCGTAAAAATGACGTCTACAGGACGTAATTTTTGCCAGTCTCTGCTATCAGGGTGTTAATATAGGTTGATAAAGGTGCTTTCTTTCTGCATCATGGAAACGAAATCTTAAGTAGACGACCATAGCTATACTCAGGCAGAGGGGTGTGATACAGCTTAATGATTTTATACTTTGAAAGAGGTTTTGAATCAATCTTCAAAATGCGGCGGCCGTTTCCAAACCCGCCAATCATTTTTAATGTTTCCAGCTAGGATTGATAAAAATCACCTGTTCAGAGCATTCATATTTTCTAAAATAAGCTGACGCAGTCTCGGTTATTTTTACATTATTAGTGCAAGGCCAGCGAAGAGAGAAAAAATGTAACTGTCTCGAGAGACACTCCTTCAGAGGTCCGGCACAAGGTTGCTGATTGGCTGTACGCAAGTGAGTTTCTGTTGGTGTCCGGAACTCAAGTGGGGAAAAAAAGTCGCGTCCGGGACAGCCTGTGAATCACCGGCAGATGCACCATGCTCCAGCAGCTCTGCACCTATGCTGGGGGCTCAAAACGCTGTTCACCCCATGTTCAGGTCCCCGGCTCTGTGTTCACTCCTCCGGACTTAAATATGGATCGCCTATCTCAGTCAATTTTAAGCAGTTATCCTAAGCGTATAAAACTCGACCATGGCATGGCTTGAATATTCAGTACTGCGCGATGCCAGCTTTTGCTTCGCTTGACGCAAATTTAGTTCTAATTTGGATCATGAGGACATATTTACTAAACGTGGCTACACGAATGGGAAAAAAAGCCATCGATAAAGACTGTACAAACACGCAACAAGCATCTCACACTCCAGGGCCATGGTTGCGTGGCAGGAGTGCCAGCGCCGGTCAGAGACAGGTGAAAATATTGTCCACCTGCTGGGTCATACCCAAGTAGAAAAGAACAGATACCACATTAAAAGCATGGGTGAAGTCATTCAGTTTATCACTGTTAGTGCACTAGCTCTGCGTGGGCACAATCACAGGGATATGGATGAGGAGGGACTGTTTACTTGCCTCGTTGATTACACTCTCAAAAAAGATTCCAAACTCGTAGATATCGCAAAATCCATCCCGGAAAATGCCAAATATACATCATTCTCGCACAGAATTGAAGTCCTTGTGCATGGAGGTTTATCAGTTTCACCTGCGTTATGATTCCCGACTTCTCATGCTTTTCTTTCCTCAGGGGTTGGAAGCAATGCATGTGTTTCCTTATCGTTTAAATAGTGTAAATAAAATAAGATAATTTGAAACGTCTTTATGCAATTTCATTGCTTCCAATGATCTTATTTCATTTAAACAGTTTAAACGATCATGAAACACATGCATTGCTTCCAACCCCCGAGTAAAGAAAAGCGTGAGAAGTCCGGAGTCATAACGCAGGTGAAACTGATTAACCTCCATGCACAAGGACTTCAATTCTGTGCGAGAATCTCTTACATATGCGTTGATTGAATAATTACTGACTACAGCAGGGGAACGTAAATATATCACTAAAACTCAAGCGGAATGCATGAGAGTTGACAGGTGTGCGTTATTAATGAAAACTGACCACACCTGTTAATGTTGAGAGTTTTCTGAGCTTTTTTAATGGTAATTTAAATATATGATTGAAAACAGGTCATGACCAATCATTATTTTCAAGGGATGGGTTTGAGCCTACCCTATCGCCAGTTCACCAGCCGCCACTGACACACACACACACACACACACACCCACACACACACACACACACACACACATATATATATATATATATATATATATATATATATATATATATGTTTCAAGATGTTGTGCATGTTGTATTTTATGCCGATTTAGAGGTTCTCTTTTTGCCCCCCAAAGAGGACAAATGCCCACCCAAGCTTGGCATCCTGGCAACGCCTCTGTCCCCATTACACAGCGGGACACAATAGAGGAGCGCTGCATTTTGGCATAGGAATGCATGCGATGCATAGAGTTTAAGAGTGGTCCATAATCACCGCGTCTCTCTGCATGGTAAACTCAGTTTACAACTGTAACTCAGTTCCATACTGTATTTTGAAACATTGAAGAAGCGTCTGTTCAAAGTCAAATGCTACTCGCAAATTAACCCTGGTCGGTATTACGCTGTGGTCAACTCAACTGCGGCAAGTACTTAACCAAAAGCGACCGCAAATTTTTGGCAATACAAAGAAACTTTCCCAGTAAGCTATATTTACATGCATGGTGTCTACTTTCCCTAAATTGAAATTTTGCAATTATCTTGATGTAGTCTTTCATGTTTGATTAAAGACTAAAATCACAATCAATTTCTCCAAGGTAATGCGGTTAAATAAACATTGAAGTTTTAGGAGTCTGAGAATGTTGAGAATGTAACAATCAGATGAACGTCAGTGAAATTTTAAGATGTAGTACGGTGTATGCCGTTGCCATTAAATTTATTTCTCTCTCTTCTAAATTGCTTGGGCTGGCATGGGGAATTTGACCACAATGGACTGGGATATTGACACTACTGCATTTATAGACACACTCACACTGCAATGTGAAACAGCTGTTTACTTTTGTTATAAAATATGTACCATGGATATTTGTGTGTAATAGAAGTTCCACAATTCTGATACCACGGAATTATTTTTAAAACAAGTGGCACACGACAGAAAATGTGTACTGTATTTGGATACACTTTATTAAAAATAAAAACAAGTAAAATTAATGAAAATTGTGTCTACTTTAGCAGAATTACATTGCGTTTTATCCTATATTTCCTATATCTCTGAGTAGATTTTCAATGCTGTATTCTGATAAAAAATGCTCCCCCCCCACCTGCCTGATTGTTGGTCCCCCCTGTGCCACCTCACTTCAAAAATCCTGGAACTGCCCCTGAAGGGAACACAATACTTATTGTGAGATAATGTAAACCCTTAGCTAGGGAATGCTAAACTTATGCGAGAGAATGCAAATGAATTAGGAGGGAACACAACATTTTTTTGAGGGAACGCAAACGTATCTCTCCTAAAAAATTCCCGCTATGACCCTATGAGGCTCCATAAGAAATAGATTTACTGTATCTAATTGCTCGATTTCTTTTCTTTGCGAGGATGAAAAATAATTGTTTGAGTCTGCTTTGATGAACCTTGTGGTTTAATGTGTAAGACCTTACACCAGGTTACACAGTCTCACCTGTGCTCCAGTAGGCTGACTGCATTGCATCACTTGTTTGTCTGGGATGCACTTCTTGGATTGCATCACTGGCAAATAATATATTGATAGAACAGGGATAGGGGGGTAACTCATCTACCCCCTCCTTTTAGCCCCTCCTCTGTTTTACTGCAGATCTGTTTGTCACATCACAAACTCACTCTGCAAACCCAACCCCCCTATATGCGAGTCCTCTTGCACACCCACCCATCCTTAAATATAATCCTGTGGTGACAAGGTATTGTAGAGTCACTCCAAATGCTGTTGTTCCCTCAATGGATTTGTGACTGGCTATCATCTGCACTGCTTACGGACCACTAAAATTTATATATTTACATGAACTGGAACTATTTTGAATAAATACATAACCCTCCTGGACACAGGTGATCAGGATACAGGGGTCTTCTGGGCTGTCTGATCTTGAGGAGTGTTATGTCGAGCCATTGCAGTTTCTCAGGTAACTTATTCATTCTTTCAATCTGATGAACCACTCTTTCATTTCTTACGTTGCGCTTGAGTGAAAGGCTTTTGCAGACAGTAAAAAATAGACCCAAAGGGCGAACCTTGTCTTCTGGGAACACTGTCTCCAATCTCAGGGAGCTCCAGTGCAGTTTCAAAGAGTAAAGCTGGTGTATCAAAGGAGAGGTAGTTTTGCCTGGATGGAGGTAGTTTTTGTTTTCTGGGAAGACAATCATTCAGTGTAACAATGCAACAAAATTGTGTGGGGCTCCCTTGACATGAATAATTTCTCAAAAGAGAGCTTAACATTGTGCAAAATAGGCCAGTAAAAGTGTTTCCATCTCTATTTTGCAGTAAATGTGTTATGATGAGGAATACTTTGGTTAAAAGAATAATGTAAAATAATGCTGGAATTAGCTTAAGAACATAATTTAGCCTTGCAGTCAGTTTAAGTGGTGAGTTCAGTTTGGCTTGACCATGTAACTTACATTCACTCTCTTTTCTAAGGATCATCAACCCTCAAACCTGCTAAATAAAATAAAACCAAAATGAACAGCCCTGTCATCAATTCTAGCCTACCCTTCAACCACTCCTCTTCAGGATCCAGTCTCCAACTCTCGAACACATTTCCAGGATGCTTCCCATCACGGAGTGAGTTTGTGTTTTTGTTAATTGAAAGGAGCACCAACCTTGTAGTGGGCTACCCTGCTAACATCATGGTGATGTGGCTGGTGGCCAGAGAGAAGATTGACTCTTCCACCTCCAATATCTTTATCTTCAACCTGGCCATCGCCGATGCCTTGATCGGCCTGATAAGCCCCATCATCTGCTTAGGTGACTTCCTGCTCAGAATCATATATTTTGATAATATAATGTACTTTACCACTGGGATAAAAAACAGCGCCCCGCTCTTTCTCACCTGCATTTGCCTGGACCGCTACGTGGCTGTGGTCCACCCCATTATGTTCACCAGCATCAAGGATAAGAATATCAGAGTGGCTATTTCCATGCTTGTTTGGGGGCTCATGATAGCCTATGCTGTCAGCAGGTCATTGCAGTTGCTCGTCTCAAATGACATCTTCACTGGGCTGATTCTGGCTGCCTTCGCCATTATGGTTTTCTGCAACATTTCTATCATGTGGAGTCTGAGGAAGTCGGTCTTGGGCAAAGAGAAGATGCACCCCATGAAAAAGAAAGCCTTCAGAACCGTGCAAATCTATCTGGCCATCATAGTGTTTCATTACCTGCCTGTAGTTGCTATCAGTCCCTTGAGAAATAAACTTGATTTATCAATATACTGCAGTTTTGAAATTATTCTGTTTACCGTTATGTACTTCAGTTCCAGCACTGAACCCCTTCTCTACATCTCCCAGATTAAGCAGCTGCCATGGCTGAAAAACTTGCTCTGCATCTGCTGCCGAAGCCCTTCTCCTGAGTGACATAATGTAAGCACATGAGATGTATGCTTGTGATTGTCTGTTATGTTGCATTTACTCTCTACATAAATTCGTGAAAATTAGTTCATGAAACAAAGCAAGAATGTTATCAGAGTTATAAACAAATATATTATCTTTGATTTGACTGTAATTAGGAAAGATATGATAATTAACACAACTATAAACATATGCATTGGTTAAAAAGTGAAAATTATTTGAATTGCCCACATGCCTATATCACCCAGAGTTGGGCTCAATTTCTTTCAAGTACTTTCAAGAATTGGATGCAAGTTTTTGTTTTTTTTTTAAATACCAAAGTGCTTGCACTTGTATCGGAGTACTTCCTATTAATGCCTAAAGTACTTGTACTTGTATTCAAGTACTTTTCAAAGTTCTTGACCAATCTGTCTCCTAAGTGCTGACAGAGATTGGTCAAGTACTTGAAAAGTACTTGGATACAAGTACATGTACTTATTATTGGGTATTATTAGGCATGAGGCCTAATAACATTATTAGGGCTAATGCCTAATATTAGGCATTATTAGGAAGTACTCAGATACAAATACAAGCACTATGGTATGTAAAAAAAAAAAAAATGCTTGCATACAATTCTCAAAAGTACTTGAAAGTACTTGGACCCAACTCTTATATCACCATGATTTCATATTACGCAAATTAAACTTTTTTTGATTATTGAAATCAAAGAGACCCATTTCTTATGTAATGTGTAAATTATATACTCAGAGGCAATGAAAACACAACACTCTAAATTTTGGTTTATTTTTGCTCAGGACCTGAGTAGTCCAATTTGAGTTCTTAGGTGACCATTGGGGTCACAATGTGTACCTCGTTACACATGAATGATCATCATGTAACTCAACAGTGTGAGTTGGACTCTCATCAATCCATATTGAGTGCAACATATGGGATTAGGAGTTGTGCAAGTACAGTGGTTGAAATGAAGGAGTGGTTGTCTTCCCTATATAAAGGCATGTTAAAAGCCACACAAAAAACATTTTTAAGTGTCATAATGCCACGTCTGTCGACTGAACAACGGGACAGGGCCTGGGTATGCTAGAGGTGGGAGTAAGTGCCTGGCAAGTGGCTCACCATTTTGGGTGTAGTACGTCCAGCATCAGTACGTTATGGGTGTAGTACGTCCAACTGGGACGAGCTCTTTCATCAAGAGTACCCAGACCTCAAGCCAAGCAGCAACTCCAGAATGCACTACAGGCAGAGTGGCGACAACTTCCCCAAGACAACCTAAGACGCTTAGTCAGGTCCATGAGGAGACGTTGTACTGCCTGTGTGGATGTTCGTGGGGGTCACACCCGATACTGACTGTTCTTTTGAGTTCATTTTTAAATGTGTGTTCCGTTCAGTCTTGTTGTGATTTTTCATTTTCAACTTGTGCTCGTTATGTTTAATGCATCTGTTTATTATTGTCCAAATCGGCCCATTAACACATTTAATTCATCAAAGTCAACCCACCCAACATATTTGAATTGTTAAAATAAGAAAATAAATTTGAGTCACAAAATTATTTGAATCCAAACTGGTGTTGCGTTTTCATTGCCTCTGAGTATATTTATCTCCAAACTTCCAAGTATGTTTTATTATATGCATTTAATTTCATTATGCCAGCATGGGATCTAGTTTTGCCCAGGAAAAACTATTTACTGGTAATTTACTGGTTATTATCAATAATACAACTAAAGTGTTTTTGTGCTTCCATAATTGTTGTTGCAGCTCTCTTGCCAAATTAAATTACTGTTTTTGGGAATGAGACACAAGAAATTTGGGCTCCAGCAATTTAACCCCTATTGGTCAGTACCCCAATCATGCTATTGACACTTATCTAGCAAAGTACTGAGGGTTTGTCTTCTGTTAAACACACCCCTACCGCTTACAGTATTTATATTAATAGGAATGACAATGGTTTGTTCAGGAATTAGTTTTTGAGTCTTCAAATTTAAAGGCTTTTTTTAGAGGGACTTCAATATTTTGTCTACCCCCAATATCTGCAATTAAAATCTGAGTGGGGACTTCATACAGGATTGCAGTACACTGATGTAAATTTAGCATGTTTCACAGTCCAAATTCAACCTTATCATTGTTGGTACTCTATCCCTGCAGTCAGGCACACAATGGCTGTTTAAATTATGTAAATATCAGTTCACATCTGTAGGCCATGAATTATATGAAGTGGTTGGTTAAACCCAGGTGTAATCTTTTGATCAGAGATGTGTGGCTGTTTTACCCTTTTTGCTGTTCAGGTCTCTGAGTGACTAAACATTGTATGTCCTGGAAAATCATAAGTGGCACTAGCATGAATACGCATACTGTATGGATGTAGTGGATTGATATCGCTTTAAAATAAATAAAACTTGGCTCAAGTTCACAAACACTTTGTTTCTGCCGGACAGGAACATTAACAATCTTGAATATGCATAACGTATGGATGCAGTGGATTAAAACTGATTGAAAACATACACAGCTAAGCTCAGGTTTAAGCACTAGGTTAGTGTTCTGGTCTCTTAAATAGATATTAAACATTTTTAAATATTTAAAAGTCTTGTGTCCTGCAGTGTTTTGCAATTGTGACAACTTTTTATTTCCCAGACCTGGTCCTCAAAGTCCCTGTGATCACACTGTCAAAAATAATGCTGCAAGCAGCAATGAAGGGTCTGAGCACCACAGGGCCATCGGGTAGTTCACCGTTGGTGCTTTTCCACTGCATGGCACTGGCTCTACTCAACTCTCCTCTTCTCGATGTTGGTGCCATGTACTCGTTTTCCACACAGAATAGTACCAGCTCAATTTTCAGGGGGATCGACAGTTGAAAGTGCATTCTTGCTATCTTCGATGCGCCACAAAACACTCCATAACCTCACGCGACACAAACACAATAACAACGGAGAAAGTCGAAGGGCGAGAGGTCCTGGTTCTCAGGAAGGGCGTTAGGTGATTGTTTATCTGGCCGCTTATCCATTTTGGCCTGATTGTTTTAGCGCTGTATGCAGTCCCAGTCTGCATTTCCTGCTGGTGCCCAACTAACTTGCATTTGGCTGCTGATTGTTGATGAGCAGCAGTGCATTCAGCAACTAAGCATTCGTTGATCACTTCACTCATTAGGTTATGATAATATAATTGTTTTGCCCTGAAAATTTCCATCTTGTTATTCATCCCCAAAATGTTTATTTCATGCTAAATTAGCTTACAGGAAAGGTAGCTAGCTGGTTGGTTTGGATATATATTTACCTACTTGGGTCACATCTTAATGTTTTCACTTCAGATTGTATTGCTGTGAAAATGATCCTATTCAACCAAAACATCAATTATGTCATGTATTATGCCAATTTGTCCTTTTTCACGCGAATGATGATTCCTGCTGACCAATTAGTGGTCTGAAGTGCATTAACTTTACGTTCCAGTATCAGTTCAGCTCGCTTGGAACCTCAGCAGAAGTAGTTCTAAAAAAAGTAACAGGGACTAGATACTATCTTACATCGAAATTCGTAAAAAAAACTGAGTAGAGTCCTTATTGTTCCTTTTTATCCTTCTTATTGCGGAATCATGAACACTAACATTGACCAAGTCAAGTGAGGCCTGCAAGAGAGAGTTATATGATATGCCTCCTGTCAAAAAACAATAGATGGGTTTTGATGGGGTCGAGAGGTCATATGAATTCATTAAAAATTTGGTTATTATAGTTCATTATGCATCACCCCCCTCCTCCTCCTCCCCCGTCTCCCCTTCTCTCACCTGGCTGCGTTGGGTAGTTCAGCAGTGTTCCCCCCTCCCTCCCTCCCCCTCTCCCTCCCCCCTTCCTTGCTTAGGTGTAGGGCAGTGATTTATTTTTATACATTTTAGAGTGTTTTACATTTTTTGGGATAACCCTTTTAAAGCATTTATTTAATTATTTTATTATTGTTTAGTGCTTTTTAAACGTGTATTATTTGAGTGGTGGGGAAGTGAAAGTGGTAAGTGGCAAAACTTTACTTCAAGCGTTTGTTGGTCATTGGGGAAACGAGAGAGAGTTCAAATTCGGGGAGTGTGTTAAAGTTGCTGGCGGCATGTTTGTAAAATAGTGTTTTAAAACGCAAAAAAGAAAGCAAGAAGTGCGAAAACTGGAGAGTAATGCGATGGTAAAAGCATGCTGAAATAGCGTTGCGTGCGAGAAGAATAAGGAAAGAAAGATAGAAAGATAAAACAATTTACCGGTAAAGTTTTGCAGCGAGATGTGCGTAAAAAAAAAAGCGGTGTAATGAATGAAGTATATTTGAAATAGCGGTGCATGCGGTGAATAAGAGAGCAGAAAAGAAAAGGAAAGAAGGATAAAATTATTTACCAGTAAAGTCTTTCGGCGAGATGTGAGTGGGAAAAAAAGGCTTCTTTAAAGATCGGAGCAGGATTGTTGAAAGTTTTTGTAAGGTAGTTAACGAAAGTTAGACGCAAAATAAGGATGGTTATAGAGTATCCAAAGTCTTGTCATACTATAGATCAGTGGTTCTCAACGTCGGTCCTGGGGACCCCATGTGTGTGCTGGCTTTTGTTCCTACCACAATTGCAATTGTAGAACTTTAACAAGCTGTGACTGTCTTAATTAGGTGCTTTTCATGTTCAGAGTTGTTTATATATCTCTTTAGTCAAATGTTACATAGGAACATCCATACATGCAATGAAGAATAAAACACCCTTGAAGATAGTGTGTTTATTGCAATACTGCAAGTAATGTCAAGTAACATAACATGTCAGATCAAATTATACACTGAGGAAATCAGTAAACCCCAGATTAGGCTGCTGGACACAACTGCTTCAAGTTCTTTCAAAAAGCTTCAGGTGAACTTAATCAGATCAACATAACACAAAACTGGTTTGTTTGTGGACTACATTTGTCATGATGAGCCAAGTAGTTTTCATTAATTAGGAGCCATCTACATCATTAATTTGATTGGTTACATTGTTTTCTCTCCTTTTATGCTGTTATTTCCGATATACTGCAATGTCCGAATGCTATTTTTGAAATTCTTGATGGCAAATTGATATCTCTGTTAAGTTGTGGGTTAAGAGGGCAAATAACTGCTCTAAACATTAAATGCACATAATTAAGACAAATTAGCAGCTTGTTAAAATCCTACGATTGCAATTGTGGTTGGAACAAAAGCCAGCACACACATGGGGTCCCCTGGACTGACGTTGAGAACCACTGCCATAGATGATCTTTCTCTCTCTCTCTCTCTCTCTGTGTGTGCTAATGTGTAGTGAGTGGGGGCCCATGGGGGGCGGGGCTGGCTCTGTGTCTGTGAGTTGGCGGGCTTGCGGGCAGCCCATGTATGATTGAATGAATGAATGAAACAGCTTCTGTCAAAATAATAATCGTCGAATGATGAGACTTACCCAGGGGTGGGGGGTGAACGGTATGGGTGCACGTGTGTGCGTATGTGTGGTGATGGGTGGTGTTCAAAGCACATGCATTGATAGAAAAATTTGAGTCAAAGCAGCCTTCAGGACTTGTATAAAAAGTGGCCTTCAAGCTTATCTAACTTGTAGCGGTCTTTGAGCTGATCTAACTTGGTGCACTCAGAAAACTGGCGGCTTTTAATCCTTGTGTTGGGTTCACTTTTACATACCTCATGTACTGTTCGGGTCAATCTGACCTGGGACATTTTTTGAGATTCTAAAAGCAATACAGAAATAAAAATGATTATAAAAATACTAAACTTACTGTCTTTATCTCAATTCCAAAAAATATAGATAAAATATATAATGAATATTTGCTTTTAATCTCTATTAATTAATTAATTTATCACATTTAACAATGGACGTATCAGGCGTTTTTGTGACAGTGAATTTATTATTCATCTAAAAAGTCCACTATAATAAAGACTGGCATAACTGAAGGTGGCATAAATAATGCTTATCTATGAAAAAATTGAATTAAACACTGTTTCAATGAATTATTATTATTATTATTTTATTTGAACTGATATTGTCTCCTCTGTATGTGCGGTGTCACCAGTGCCTTGCCTAGCTCCTCTAGAAAAAGCCACCTTCTTTGGAGCTTCATTTGGTTCCAGTCTGGGTTGACTTCCATCCAGATTACAAACGCATTATAGGCTGACAAATACAGAATATTGTAAAAGATCACGAATGGCCACTGTAAAGTTCTTCTTTGACAGCTGTACCAGGCCAACAGTTGTCTACCCCTCCTTTTGTGGCGTTATAATCAAGTATGACCCCTGGCTTACAGTCCTCCTGGTCACTGCTCCTTCCATCCCTATGTAGAGCGCTCATGAGCACCACAGTTTTGCCCTTTTTGGGTATGTAGGATACCAGGTCAGAGTTGGCCATAAACAGAAAGTTGGAGGAATGGACTGGCCTGTTCTTTACTGTTAGAAGCTGAGGTGGGAGCTCCGTCTTGTTTTTTCTAATTGTTCCAATCATTGTCACCGTTCTTTTGAGAAGTTCCTGTCCCAGGTTGTAGGAGGTAAAGAAATTAGCAAAGGTGATGTTGTGGCCACTGAGGCCCTGCGTCATATCCAGCACCACCCATGTCCCCTGGTTATTTTCAGGGGCTCCTCCCTCTGGCTTCCCTGTATAAATTATTATGCATTATTTATCTGTTTTGCCCCTCCCCCAATGTGCAGGCATGAGGGGTACAGTGTGAGAAAATTTAAAATGTTGTCATATTGTGTAGGTTCCCACAGTACAGAAGGTAAAGAGTGCAGGAAAATTGGTGCAGACGGCCTCACGGTGTTGAGACTGTCACAATTTGCAGGTGTGTGAGTGTGTACGTCTCTCTCTCTACCTATGTGTACAAAGGGATGGAAGAATCAGTGGCTGGGATGAATGTAAGCCAGAGGTCATACTTGACTATCTCTCATCCCCAATGAGAGAGCCTCCCCGCTAAACTGTTAACATCAGAAGCTTTCACATATTGTCGATCAGGTTTGATGACCGGGCATCAAGACTTGCTAGATTTTTAGAGAGAGAGAGAGAGATGGTTGCTTGGCAATGGAATGCAATAGCAGCAAAGACTATGAGCTCCTAAAACTTTGTTATTTTATTGTGTTTTCGCTTTAAAATGTCTGATTTACAACATAAATATACAACATTAGATGGTTGGAAGGATCACTCAACCATTTAAGACAAGAAAACAAGACTTTCCTATGATTTCTACTCAGTTTTTCACCAAAATAAGTTGCTACCTACAGTAGCTAGCTGGAAGAAGAGGATTCTAGTGCTACAAATGCCAGTTGGCATGCAACAGCAAAGGATTGAAGAAAAACTACAAAAAGGAAAAACTTCAAAAAAGAGGAGATTTTCCCAATCAAAACTAGTCTGACAACGTTTTGGGGACACTACCAGGACTGAAAAAGGAAAATAAGGAAAAATGAGGTATCTCTCTCAAGATAACTCTTCAAAACAAAACAACAGTGAATCAACTGTCAATAACTGTCAGTTGAAACCCACCATGTTGATGGAACCACAGAGATATAAAAAAACTAGAGTGGAAACGTCATTGGCTGGACCAAAGTGCACACGGCCGAATAGCTCCACCATCTTGTGTATGTATAAATGTCCAATGAGGCACATGTAAGCAGTAAACATGGGTGTCGAAAAAATTTTATTTATTTTTTCTGGGGAGAGACTTGTTTTCTGTGTTCTTTTTTTAACTTTTCATTCTTAAAAAGGACACGAATAAGTAATTGTAATTGAACAACAATATTTATGCTCCATTACTTGGCAAAGCTAAAGAATAGGCTCTACGATTGCCTAACCCTTTCTATTATCGCTCAGTTAACTACGTTTTCGTTTCGTTCAAAGAAAAAGCGTTCGCATTCAGCTGTGCCTGTGAGTCTGACTCAGGTCTATACCTGGAAGAAACTAGCCGTTATATGCATATATTAATTCATACGTATGCTTTGTGTATTACGATCGGAACAACTTCATTCTGAAGTGTTCATACCTACTTGTTGTCTTCATTTAGTCTGTCTTTGCCCTGACACGAAGGATAACAGGATGATACTGCATGTTGCCCCAACTGGGACCAATGTAGTCTCAAAACTAAAGTATGTAAATGACACCTCGCCAGTTTCAGTTTCTGCAAATACACTGTTCATAATCAACGAATAAACTGAAGCCTTGCTTGACAGGTAATTTACCTGGCATCTTTTTGCCAGTTATTTTAACTGTAATTTTACAATAAGTTTACCACAGGGCACTGGCGCTGGGGGGGGGGAGCAGGGGGCCATTGGCCCCCCCACTTTTACCCTCCTCCCACCTTCTTTTTAAGCATAAACAGTTTAGGAGGTTTGCGCGTGCATAGTCTATTGTCACGCTGTCTTCAATGGACATCATTTAGGCACAGCGCTTCTCTGTCCAATGGCGTGACAATAGGGGGCGCAGCGAGTGCAACGGCACTAGAATCCAGTGCCGGGGGCGCCATGTGTTATGATTCTGCCATGTCTATCTTGTTCTGCCATGTTTGTTATGTTCCTGCCTTGCTTGTTAGGTTTTCCTTATTCCCTGTTATGTTTATTATTATGTCTGTTAGGTTTTGCCAGGTTCTGTTTAGTTTTTGTATTTTGCCATGTTTTCGTTTTGCCATTCCCCATCCACTTTTCTGTTATAGTCCGGTCCATGTTTTGCCATGCCCTTCATTGCACTTTGTCTCCCCTGTCTGGTCTCTTGTTAAGTTACAGCTTCTCCCCTGTCCCGCGTGTCACATGCTTAGGTGATTTCATGGTTTCTGGGTTTCAAACATTCCTTCCAATCTCGTTTGCTTCCTTCGCCTCTCTTTTCTATATTACTAACCAATACTAACAGTTTGTTGTTTTGTTAAGTTACTAACCCAGACTAACATTGTATATAATACTAACTTACTAACGAGCACCAGGGATTGTATAGCTGCACTTACTAATTTATTAACAAGCTCTCAGCACTTGCCCTATTCTAGTCTCCGCCTCCGCCGCGGATCCTCCGCACCTGCTCCACTCTGTCCTGCTTCTCATTATCTGTGCACGTTAGAACTCCCTAACCGGAGATGTATGTTTTGTCATAGGCTGTCTCGTGTTCCCTGTCCGCGTTTTGGCTTTTGCCGATTCTATGTGATTAGGTTCTTCCTCATGTTTTGCTCCCACGTAATTAGTTTTATCCAGTTCACCTTTTCCTAATCATAGCATGTGACTTCCCTTTTGTGTATTTAAACAGTCTTCTCACAGCAGTTCCCCATCAGAACATTTCTCCTTGTGCCACGCTTCTCTCGCCTTGTATTCATAGTGATTACCTTTCTGACTGGACCGTCCTTGACTTTCGATTTTTGCCTATTCCCTGTTCTTTGCCACATCCATCGTTACCGAATCCTTTTTTTGTCCGACTCTGTATTTTGTGATTGGTGCCCTGGTTACGATTCTGGATTTTGCCCTTTGGATTCTGATTATTGGATTGTGGACTTTGTACCGTTGCCTGCTTTGTTGGGGGTTTCTCCCCCCCCAGAAATAAAGCCTCCTTTTTTGTATTCACTGGTTCTCGCTTGTGGTTCCTGGCATAATCCTCACACCATGATGGGCACACTCGTGACGGTGCCAGGCCTCGACAGTTGTCAGGGTAAGAATGTGTAAGAAATAACACGTACGTATTTACCAAGACCTGTAAATCATACACTTTAGTATGTATTGTGCTCCTGATTATTTATACCACCGCAACTGCATTCATTTCTCAGTCGTGGTGCTGGCAAGTCGATGTCATCATGGTACATTACTCATCATATTAACTGAACATAAGTTATAACATTAAGAGCCAGAGTCTGTAACTATGAACCAGGGGGTGATATATCATGTTCCAGTAGGCCACTGAAGATTTTTGTGGGCATAGATATATCGTCCAAACTGACAAATTACTTTTTTTTTTTTTTTTTATCAGAAGATCCCTTCGGGGTGGAAATTACAGCCCTTTTTAGAGTAGGGGTCAAAAGGGCCAAAATATTGACATGGTCAAAATCTGGATTTTGACCTTCTAATATCTTCGTGCGTCCTCTGTAACCCTCCTTGATCTTATGACATATGAATGTATGGGTAGAGTTCTTCCATCTAGCATAATAATTTTCAAGGTTTACTGGGGGCGCCCCCCTATAGGTGGCCCTTCAAATCATGACTTTCTGCATTTTGGACTACATTTGAGACCCTCCCAGGGCCTGCGCCCTCATTAAACCTTGCTTATTTATGTGTATTTGGATACATTGGGACTAGTTCTTTCCAAATTTGCATCAATGGCGGTGGTTTAGTTCGGGCGCTTTTGCATAGGTGGCGCTTTTTTTGGCAAGAACGTGATTTTAGGCGATATTCATTTGGCCATATCTCAGTGCGCCCCCTATGGATTTCAGTGAAACTTGTTTTATTATGTTTGTCTATTTCTCTGCTATTCATGATCAAAATTTCAAGAAGGCTTTTTGCCTCATTAACCCTTTACCTGCCAGAGTTTGACGTATGTCTCAATTAAGCACCACCTCTGAAAAATGCCCATTTTTGTTTTAGTCCCCACCAACCAGTGGGGAGAATTATTTGAGTGTTTTCAAAGCATTGAGGCAAGAGGACTTATTCAAAAAAAGCAACAATTTATTAAATTGTTAAAAATGAAAAGTCAGGAAAAACAACAATCAAGGCACCCATAGGTGCTGAAGATACTTAGGCCTTAATGGACGGCATCTTTCTGTTGGTGCCGCCACCACAGAATAATGACTCAATAATTCTAGAATTGTTTAGCATGGAATAAAAACTATATGAAAATTGTACCCGTAACAGAGGCTTTTGCGTTGGTATTCCTGAAATAGTCTGAAATAAATGACTGCCTGTCATTCTAACTAAGGGACACGCTCCTCAAGAGGTTCTCAGGACAGCAACTGAATTGTGCATAGTTCACAACTGGCTAAAACGTTTGGACAGATTTGTCCTGAAAATCTCACAACATAGTTCAAAACGAACTGAAGGACATCCTTGTCCAGAAGTTTTAACCCACATCAACTAAAAATATGGGACAAACTTGTCCAGAAAATCTCACAACATAGTTCAAAACTAACTGAAGGGCATCCTTGTCCAGAAGGTAACCATAGTACTTTTCAGAGAGGGTTGAGGGCCTTGTCTTTACATTCTGCATTGCTGCATGCACTCTGCATACACACAGGCCACGCCCATTCAAAAATGTGATCAGAAAATATATGATCTAATATCTTGGGAGCAAAACTAATCGTTAGCACAATATCCTACAAGGTAAAGATGGAACGATGTACCACTCGCAGGTCTTAAAATCAGAAGATGTTCATGATAAAGCAGGATTTCCACGGCTCTATTCCGACTCTGAACATGCCATCAAAACGTGGTCACAGCATTGCTGCCACCTGCCATATGAGCCGCCTATTGGAGCATTGGAGAACTAACCTTTTGTCTTTCTTGATCAAAGTGGAGTGTGAACTGGTGTGAATGTTTTAGCACAAAGAGGGTTAATGAGGCAAAAAGCCTTCTTGATATTTTCATCATGAATAGCAGAGATATAGAGAAACACAATAAAACAAGTTTCACTGAAACCCATAGGGGGCGCACTGAGATATGGCCAAATGAAAATCGCCTAAAATTGCGTTCTTGCCATAAAAAGCGCCACCTATGCAAAAGCGCCCTAACTAAACCACCGCCATTTATGCAAATTTGGAAAGAACTAGTCCTAATGTGTCCAAAAGCACATACATAAGCAAGGTTTAATGAGGGCGCAGGCCCTGGGAGGGTCTCAAATGTAGTTCAAAATGCAGAAAGTCATGATTTGAAGGGCCACCTATAGGCGGCGCCCTCAGTAAACCTTGAAAATTATGTTAAATGTAAGAACTCTACCGATACATTCATATACCATAAGATCAAGGAGGGTCACTGAGGGCGCACCAAAATATTCGAAGGTCAAAGTCCAGATTTTGACCATGTCAATATTTCGGCCCGTTTCACCCCTACCCTAAAAAGGGCTGCAATTTCCACCCCGAAGGGATCTTCTGATAAAAAAAAGTAATTTTTGTCAGTTTGGACAATATATCTACCCCCACAAAAAACTTCAGTGGTCTACTGGAACATGATATATCACCCCCTTCTATGAGCTGGTCCAAAGTTACAGACTCTGGCTCTTAAACAATTTAGATTTCTTTTTGGTTAATGCTTAATAAAACAAACAATGATAATTTTATTTTGCTGTTGATATCGTCATTGAGACAGCAAGCGTTTCTGGGTAATGGCCATGAGCGTGAGCACAGATCAGCTGTTTTTACTATGTCCGTCCGCTCGCTTCATGTTTATTGTTCCCACAACTTCTTGCTGTTCACAAAATTTCAGATCATCCCAATAAAGTTATGTTAATGTGTCGTTCACTTGCTCATTTTGCCTTATTGATCTTGATGATGACCATTATTAAGATAATAATTTTAAGATGATAATGTTAAGAAAGAAATGGGAAACTTTATATTATAGAATGAAATAGTGTAGTAACCCTTAGTGTGTTTTACGTAGGTCTATAACACTTTGAGGAGCGTGCGTTAATTTCTGTTTGATATTGCGATGTAAGAAATTGCAACGTCGTGAACATCCATAGTCGTGTGGAAAACACATGCGTAGCTATTTGCGATTGCAATTTGCAGGTAACAGCGTGCGCGCTATAGTTCGTTGATGTCAAAAGCTTGATTGATTTAGCAGGGGTTTTAATAATGAGGTCACCTTAATATATATTTTTTCATGCATGTACTATACAATTTAAGCTCTGGCTGATCCTGCCTACCCAGCCACGGACCTCACTACGCGTTAATGCATGATGTACATTGAAACGAAAAGTCCAAAGCATTATAATGACTTTATAAAACTATAGTTTTAAAGAAGAGGTGATGGATCTGGGGCATGCGTGTCTGGGTTAACTGGAACGAGCCAAAAGTCTTTTTTTTTTTTTTTATACCGTAAGTGTTGCAATATAGGTGCACGGAATAGAGGCACTGTGAATGAGCTGAACACACAACACGGCACTTTTTGGGCCCCCCCACTCCTATAGTGAATCCGGCGCCCCTGGTGCAGGACCAAAATCAGCAATAATGAAAATTGAAAAAAAGGTCACACTTTGCATAAACCCGTTTATTTTAACAAGCATCTCCGCACAGACGCGTTTCGGCGTAGTGCCTTCTTCAGTGTGCTTACAGACACAGTCATTCCACAGGTTATGTACCCACGCCAATGCAGTGACACACCCTCATCAATTAGGTGATAATACAATTATGTAAATTGCATGATAATTTCCAATATATACAAATCATGCCAGCACACATAATTAGACGTCATTGTAGCACTGTGCATATAACTAATACAGATATACAAAGTCATACGATAAAAAGCAGGTAAGGGACAGATCCTCATTCATCCCATTAGGTGCAATCGTATTCAAAGAGAAAATATACCAGGCCTCCCTCTGCAGTAGGCGATTCTCACGGTCTCCGCCTCGAGGGGACTGCTTGACTATTTCTAAGCCCATAAATTTAAGAGAATTAGCATCGTGGCCCGCTGAATTGAAATGTCTAGCAATGGAGGATTTTTCGTCATTTCTCCTGATTGCATATTTATGTTCACATATTCTGGCTTTAAGTTGGCGTTAGTTTTCACAACATAACATAAACCACACGGGCACATAACAAGTACACGACAAACGTGGATAGACATGAGATTCTGCCCCTTACCATAACATTTTTATTGGTGCTAGACTGTGTGAAACATTTTTCCGTCATCATATTGTTACACACCACACAATTAAAACATTTGAAATTACCCGCGGGTATTTTGAAGGGGAAAGAAGGTGGTTTAGCGGCTGGAATGTATGAACGCACAAGGCGATCACGCAAATTAGGAGCTCTTTTGTAACAAAACCGGGGTGGGTCTTTAAAGGCATGGCCAACGTGAGGATCCGTACTTAAGATATGCCAATGGTGCCGCACGATAGTTTTTAATGGACCAGATATTTGTCCAAAAGTGGAAACAAAAGTAACTGAGGTGTTCTTACTAGGGCTTCGTGATCCGCGGTTCAGGAGATCAGAGCGTTGAATAGAACGTACTCGATCTAAACAGCCCACCAATAATTCTTTACTGTATCCCCCGTTTACAAATCTCTGAAGCATTTCCCCAGCATGTCTTTCAAATGATTCATCATTGGCACATATGCGGCGTACCCTTAAAAATTGGCTATATGGCAGGCTCCGTTTTAGAGGCTCTGGGTGAAAGCTACTATAATCTAAAAATGCATGTCTGCAAGCACACTGAAGAAGGCACTACGCCGAAACGCGTTTGTGCGGAGACGCTTGTTAAAATAAACGTTTTTATGCAAAGTGCAACCTTTTTTTTATTTTCAGAAAAATGTATACTGACATTCTTAGGGATTTAGCAAATCAACCGATTTAAGAGCCATTCCATGAGAAATTGACACTGGGTGTGCAGTTGACCCCCTGGAATTTAATGAAACTTGGCACATAGGTAGATATGTATGGAAGCCCATAGTGGACAATATTCAAATGAAAATGTAATCCCACTATTGCATTATAATTTTCCACTTATGAATGAGTTATTTGAGACAATATTAAATTGAAAATGCATTAATCCAATTATCACTTTCATTTTCACATACACATATGGGAAATCTATGACTATATTCAAATGATAATGAAAAGCTGTTTGACATTTCATTTTCAAAGTCATGCTCTGCAATACAGTGGACAATATTCAAATGCAATAAGCAAAACAGCACCCCCAGCCTATTGCATTTTACATTTACATGTCAACACGCTCTTTTTAGGGTCAACATGAAAATGAAAATGCTGTTTTCTAATCACTTGGAAATAATAATGATATAATAATGATGACGACATTTGACATTTCATTTTCAAAGACTTATCCTGCAATACATGGGACAATATTCAAATGCAGTAAGGGAAACAGCGCCTCCCAGTCCATTGCATTTTCAAATACATGTCACCACGCTCTTTTTAGGACACAATGAAAATTAAAATGCAATCTGTCAGCGTCTCATCAAGGCGGGTCTTCCGCTAGGACGTCACTCATTAGGGGCGCGAACGGAAACCATGTTCCTCATCTGCATACCAACCAATCAGCTTCTGGGTAGCGCTTGTATGCACGGAGGCTTACTGATAATGTCATGATGGCTAGGCTGCTATGTATTGTGTGCCATCGTGCATTAGGGTACGTTGCGCTTTGGATGTAGCCATCTCGGCAGCTAGTGTGCTAGCTAACGTTAACTAAGGAAAATCTTTGTAAATGATCATGACATTAAAGCGATATGATTTGATTTTTGCCCCAACTCTATTAACTGAGCTAGCTGTAATATGCATTAACTTATCCGAGGCTTCGCGGCAGTGTTGAGCAACTGCAGCCCAAGTGTGCTTGCAGATTTCAGAGACGTTAGCTAGCTTGCTAGTGAGTCTAAAAGCAATCGCTTAGGTACAGCTAGCTAGCTATGATGCCTACTGGAGAAGCTCTTACAGCCCTGATTTGTTCCTTTCAACGCCATCTCACACACACGACCTCTTTCACCATTGATCAGCAGCTTCTTTTACCTAACGAACAAACTGACAATGCAGCCTGAAACGTGTTATATCATGGCTAGTTAAAGCAGCATTATCCTTCCATGCATGCTGTAGCGTACTACATTACTCCAGACAAAACGCCATCCGTCTTCCCACCCTGCAGACGCTAGTTAGGGGAAATGTTTGTCATCATTTTTATACTTAATCGCTGTGATTCGGTTTTTGCCCTAGCTTCACAAGCTAGCTAGCTGACAGCAATTTGGTACGCAGTACCAAATATGTTATACTTTTATCATGACCTGTGACACTTCAAGTCCGCTTAGACTTCAGCACCACATCAGTGCCAAGCTGGGTAACTACGTTATCGAGCCAGAATTATTTAAGAAATAACAATAAAAATTGAAAATAGGAATGGGAATGGGAATAAAATAATATCCCAGACATATACCAAACTAGAATGCTTTATCATGTGTTTACTCACAACAAGACTATCATTTTCAGTGAAAAGTACCTTGGTATCTTGCTGTGTTTGTGCAATGGACGGCGAGAAAGATGGTCGAAATTCATTTTTGGTGCACGTTTGCGGTATATTTTCTCTGTAACCCAGATTTGTACTGTGAATGTAAATGCTGTTTGTTGTGCATTTGGAGCTCTATTTTTGGGAATACCTAGCATTTCTTTGGTAGTATCTGTACGTTCAAGCTAGACGGAGCCAAAGTTGGAGGAAAACTCAATATGGACTATTTCATAGCAGGTTGTGCCTATGTTTAGGTGGCATTATTTTGTTTACCCAGCAAGATAGAGATCTAAAATTCTCTGCATACATAGTCCCTTTGCGGTATATTACAACATTAGTAAAATCTCAATGGCAGTATTTTCAATGTAGGCAATATTGATCATCAAACATCGGAAAATTTTGCCCCCAGAGGTGCTGTAGGCTGGATGCAAATACTGACCATCCCCAGCAATGTACCAAATAAATTGTTTTTGAATTGTGATGCAAACATCTAGTTTTATCTGAAAATGATTAGTTTAGCTTGGTACTATTCGGGGGTGTGTTTCCCGAAATCACAGATGCTAACTTACATAGTTCGACCCATTGAATGTGAATGGACGAACTATGTAAGTTGCTAACTTAAATAGCAACTACGCTTTTGGGAAACGCGCCCCTGGATGGACAGCTATCTGACCAAACGTGGTGCTCTTAAGAGCTAATGTTCCACAAACCTAATATTCCATATTCCCAGACATATACCAAAGTTCTGTCTTTTGACATATATAAAGTACATGCACAGTTATCAGAGATGCCAAGTCTCACGCATTCACTGTAGATCTCAAGCATTTTTTAAGCTTATTCACCGTAGTCCGCAATTATTAATTGAACGCTTAATGAGATTCTCACGCGGTATTAAAATCCTTGTGCATTTAAGTTTCAGTTTCACTTGCGTAAAGGTGGACCTCACCACAAGTAACATGGAAAGCGATTATGACTCCGGACTTCCCGTGTTTCTCTTTACTCAGGGATTGGAAACAATGCATTTGTTTCATGATCTTTTAAATTGTTTTAATGAAATAAGAGAATTTGAAACGTCTTTATGCAATTCCATTGCTTTCAATCCCTCAGTAAAGACAAGCCTGAGAATTCCCGAGTCATAATCGATTTCCATGTCACTAGTGGGGAAATCCACCGTAATGCACATGAAACTGATTAACCTGATGCACAATGACTTAAATTCTGCGAGTGAATTTCTTCAGTGCGCGTTGATTGAATAATTGCTGACTACAGCACAGGAACGTGAATGCCACTTAGAGAAGAGACTCACACCTAATGCGTGAGACTTCGCATCTCTGAGTTATACATAAAATTTTTAACCTCTTTGGTATAAACCTGGGTTAGTTGTAAATTGGAAAAGAATGTTAGTGGTGATTGTAGCCAACATGCAAGACATTTACCAGTAGTCAGTACAGTGTACAGTTTTGTGGTGTTGGTGCGTTTTCAGAAAATAACAAATTGTCTGCATTTTCGCTTTACTATTAGTACTGGAGAGAGGGCATCAGCGTTAATTCTAGAATTTCCCAAGGGTATAGTGCTAGGGTATGAAAAAGGGCACAGCAGTCGCGTCTCGCGAGTGGGTGTCCTGATAAAGGGCACAGAGGTCCTAGCAAGCAAGCAGCACCTGCCAAAAAAGGGCAGTTCATTTGTAGTGGTAACTTGCATGCCTTCCTTCCAAACACCTGCCCATGATGTCTAGCCTGTGGGATACCCACTGGTTGGGAGGGCGGGGTTTCTTTTACAGACTTCCCATTTCCATGCGTACCAAGCCATGGGTGTTGGCGCAACTATTGCACTAAACAGGCTGCAGCCCAGTATTTAATTCAGACACAGACAAGCTCACTATCAACGGCCTGTAAGCAGCCCTGTAGAGACCCAGGATGCAGTGTAGGAGGGCTTGCCTTGGGCTCGACTGGCTCTGCTGGTAACATCGACCCGGATCGAATGAAGAAGGCCATGGATGGCTGCTCAGGATCAAGGCCAAGGAGCACTTCTGGTGCGAACCACCAGGTGCCGCCAACCCACAACTGAATTCCAAAAACAGACTGACGGAGAGAGCTAGTCACATGCTGTGTTGACAGTATTTCACTTTGGATAACATGAAAACTATAAAACAGTTTTAATTTTTGTCCTATACATTCTGTCTTCATGTACAAGGTTGTGTGACGAAGATTCTTTTTTAAAGTTCAAATTATGGAATGTTATTTTATGTAAGTGTACGTATACTGTTGATGCATGTCTGCATTCATGCTTATGGTGGTACGCCTTTTACATTAGTTCTTTTTTGGCATTAAAAAATTTTGGACTGGTCATGTTTTATAACGTGCTCAACAATTCTGACTGCGCTGTACCCATAGTTGGTAATAGCCCATGTATTGTGCGTTTGTAATGCTCAAAGTCACCACCAGTTTACAACCAAACAAGCTTTATACCAAAGGGATTACAAATTTTATGTATAACTGTGCATGTACTTCAAATATTTCAATAGACAGAACTTTGGTGTATGTCTGGGAATATGGAATGTTAGGTCGGTAGACCATTAGCTCTTTAGAGCACCACCTTTGGTCAGATAGCTATCCACCCAGCATAGTACCAAGCTAAACCCTTCATTTTCAGAGAAAACTAGCTGTGTGCATTATAATTCTGAAACAATTTCTTTGGTACATAGCTGGGGATGGCCAGTACTTGCATCCAGCCTACACTGCCCCCTGGAGGTGAATTTTTCCTACTTTTGATGTTTAATATCATCTACACTGAAAATACTACCACTGAGATTTTACTAATGTTGTAATGTACCCCAAAGGGACTATGTATCCAGAGAATTTCAGATTTCTATCTTGCTGGGTAAACACTATAATGTCGTCTAAACATAGGCACAATCTACTATGAAATGGTAAATTTCGAGTTTTCCTCCAACTTTGGCTCCATCTAGCTTGAAAGTGTAGATACTGTCAAAGAAATGCTTGGTATTCCCGAAAATAGAGTTCCAAAAGCACAACAAACAGCATTTACTCCCACAGCACAAATCTGGGTTACAGAGAAAATATACTGCAAACATGAACCAAAAATGTATTTCGACCATCTTTCTGGCCATCCATTGCACTAACCCAGCAAGATACCAAGGTACTGTTAACTGAAAATGATAGTTTTGTTGTGAGTAAACACATAATGAAGCATTCTTGATTGGTATACCTCTGGGATATTATTTTATTCCCATTTTCAATTTTGACTGAGATTTCTCAAATAATTCAGGCTCATTAACACAGTTATCCTGCTTGAAGCTGATGTGGTGCTGATGTCTTTCCAGACTTGAAGTGTCACAGGTCATGATAAAAGTATAACACATCTGGTACTGTGTACCCCTAAGTCATAATAATAGATGTAAAACGTGGCGTCAAAAGCAAAACTGACCCACTTTAGTGGCTTCCAGGTGGCGCCACAGGCAGACTAAGTGAGATATGGACATAAAAATTTGGCTTTTTCCGTAAGAGTACCATATCTACCTATGTGCCAAGTTTCATTCAATTCCAGGGGGTCAACTCCTCAACTTCTTCAAAAAGTGCCATTTTCTCACGGAATGGCTCTTAAAATTATTGCTAGTGAGGAAATCATAGAGAATGCTACTATGGGATGTAAAGCCCAACTGTTTAAACCACACCTTATTGAGTTTGCTACTAAAAGGCAATTTTGCGTTAAAATCCACGCAAATGATGACCCTTGCTGATGGTCCATATTCATCAAAGACAGTCTACAAGGCATCCAGAGTTTCAACATAACATCCGTTTGTTCACAATTTCCTTTCTCATGATAGGGCAGATATACATTTACTAGCACCATTATAACATTGCCTTACTTATCAGATACAGTAACTGGTAAAATACGATCACTTGATAGCTTGACTACGTTAAACACTAACTGAGCATTATTTCTACGTATGACAGTGACACCACCATAAGGGCGACCTCTATAGTCTGCCTCCACTGAATGCATTCCTGATTTGGAGAATACTGTAAACTTTGGCTCGACTTGATCATTACCAATCAATTAATGCAACAGGTCCAGCTCATATGGTTGCAGCTAAGTTTCTTGGAGACATATAATATCACACACTTGCAACCTTGTGAGTACATAGTCCAGATTGGACTTCAAGGAAAAGTTCACCCAAAAATGAAAATTCACTCATCATCTATTCACCCCAAGGCTTATCGAAGGATCCATGAATTTCTTTATTCCTCAAAACACTTTTGGAGTTACGCAGACAAAACAGCATTGAAAACAAATCCAAATCAATTGAAGTCAATGGAGACCACTTTTTCAAACGTAAAAAATAACATTTAAAAACCACAAAATGCCTCCATACTGCTCTTGCGCCATAATCCAAGTGTCCGTAAGCTCCGACATTCAAATTTGACTCGTAAAGATGTCTTTTCACAATTTTTTTGGCCTTAATGTCCAAAATAGCTGCCTTGTTCATTTTAACGGAAGAAGTTTAAAATTCAGGACCTCTAGCTACGGTGGCCAACGAGGGCAAAAAATTCTGCAACGGCCCTAAACATCTCCAATTGGAGAAACGTGCTGCAGTCTTGAATGTTCGTATTCACAGACTGAACAGCGCATTTTTATGGTCAGCCAACTTGGCGAGGTCAGCTGCTTCTGCGAAAATAAACAGGGCTCTTAGCTAATTGGCTACAAAGGATATTTAGGCTAAAATATAGTGAAAAGATCTTTACGAGTCAAATTTGAATGTCGGGGCTTACGGACACTTGGATTATGCCCCACGAGCAGTATGGAGGCATTTTGTGGTTTTTAAATATTGTTTTTTACGCTTGAAAAAGTGGTCTCCATTGACTTCAATTGATTTAGATTTGTCTTCAATGCTGTTTTTCTTTGTAACTCAAAAGTGTTTTGAGGAAGAAAGAAATTCATGGACCCTTCAATTAGCCTTGGGGTGAGTAGATGATGAGTGAATTTTCATTTTTGGGTGAACTTTTCCTTTAAGGCCTTACAATTATATGAATCACATTACAAATTAAAAAAGAATAAGTTATCCGAGTTACTTTTCAGCCTACCAGGATTGGGTGTGAGCCCGATCATTCCAGTCTGTGTTTGCCCAGATGGGAATGTAACCATCCGCCTTGGACCAACTTTGGGGGTCCTGGTATGAGTCCAGATCTGACCAATACTGCTTGTGGTCAATTCTACAGCCATCTGCTGATCGGTGATGTCGCGATCCAGAGTTCCAGTAATCAGCCGATCGCTGCTGTCGACGATAATGCGACCACTGATGACCCCCGTACCATCTGCGATGCCTTCTATTCCGCGAGTTCTGTATCTGCTGTTTCCTTTGCCCACGAAAATTATTCGAGCTCGATTTCACTCCAGACCCCCTCTGAGCCTGTTTATCTAACCCAAATTCATTGTATGTACGGACTACTATACCTTCCGGCCAATTGGTCACATCCAACATTAAATCCAAATAAGCAGTGGGTACACGCACACAAAACGATTTACAAGCTTGCTTTGAGACCAGACCTGGACGTTACTGCTGACCCCGAGCCGCCTCTGAATATGATCCTTTATGTCACGTTCATCATGTTTAACATCAAGCCGTCCAATATATACTTTAGTTATGGACGCAGCTGCCGACAGTGTAGGTAACGCTGCTCCAAGAGTTTCAGGTACACTATCGATTCCATTGACTTTAGCAGCATGTTTCTCTCTGCGTTTCTGCCTTCGTTTGGCTTGTCACGGTTGTTCAAAACCATCGGCCTCATGTGAAGGAGAACCCAGATTACAGCTAGGTGAAGATTCATCCTCATCTGCCTGGTCTGCCATGGCTAGAAGCTCCTGTTCCAAAGCGTGATCATCCCTATCCTTATCGGAATCCTCATTATCACCATCGTCAACCTGCAAATTATTAAGAGCCTCAGACAGAGGAGCAGTATGCCCATCTCAAACCTCCCCACGGTCAGGATTCTCTGGTCGTTCCTTTAGCTCTGTGCTTCCCGCAGCGTGACCACAACATGGCCCCGCGATCTCACTTCTGGGCTCCCGAAGAACTTCATGCTCAAGCTGGCTAACCCTTTTTCTGAGGTCAGCTACTACCTTTATCAGGTCAGCCAGGTTATTAACGGCCTCATCTGCGGCACAGCTAACGTTACGCACTGAAGCATTACTGGCATTAGAGTCCCCATCAGGCTTTTTCACTTGCTGGAAAATTTTGTTAATTACCTTACGTAACGTTTGATTAGCCAGACTGTATCCCATGTCATCAAATATATATATATCAAATATATCAGAAATAGCAGTCTGCGGCACTTGCCTGTTCACCGTTCGCTGCCCTCTAAGTTGAGGAAAAACATTCTGCATCTCAGCACATAACTTTTTGTGAAGATCCAAAAGATCGGCATTTCCCTTCCCCCAAGAATCGACTGTATGTCTCTCTGTGGATACTGATATATTCATGATAAATGTTCAATAAAATGTTCTGCCAAATTTGACCCATCAACCTTCGCCATTGAAGCTATGTTGTATGTCCTTCCTTTGGAGTCACCCTTTAGGTTTGGAAACCTAGTCTGAAGCAACCAGAACAAAGAAACCAGTCACAATGGCGCCATTCAATGTCCGATGCAGCTGGTGAAAACAGGCATTGCGACCCATCTGGTGGACCTTCGCACTTTGTTGGCATGAATACAATACAATACACGTGCGGATCCAGGAATTGCTGAAAGGGGGGCGCAGCCCGCCATGTGCACCGAAGGCGCGGGCAAGGAGGGGGATCTCGGGAACCTCCCCCAGAAAAATTTGAAAAATTAATGTGCTGAAAACACATTTTCCTGGTATCTTAGGAGAAATATCTGGTCTATCAGTTCAATGATTTTCCTCCCAAGGTTCCAAAAATTAAGATAAAAAAAACTTTCAAAGTGCCGGTATAACACAGTTTTACATTAACTGACAACTTTTACCTTTACCTAAGAATTTCACTTTACTGTCAAAGTTCATGACCTAAACCCTTTCACTGCTGTTGTGACTTTAGGGCCATTTAGAATTTTTCCAATAAGACCATTGGAGTAATTGGATTGACTCACACATAACCTTTTTAAAATAATGTTACATATCTTACAGACTCTAAAGGGCATAGAATAGCTCTCTAGCTTCAGAACCGCAGTACACGCTGGCTACAAGTTTAATGACAGGTTATTTTGAACGTCAAGACGGGGTTTTGGAATGGAAAATTTGGACAGTCTTCCGGTATTCCAGGACAAATTTTATTTGGCACCGTAAAACAATGAAGCAACATACATCAAATAGTAGGCAATGAACAACTGGTCCATCTGTCGGGTCCTTTTGTAAGCTCAAGCAAATTTTTACCGAATGCATACTCGCGATAGCCTATTAATTTAACGTCAGTCTTACCGCTTCCATGTCCCCCTGCAAATGAAAACTACTTGCTACAAGGATCATCATGGCCAAACAGCTGGTCATTTCTTTTTTTTTGCATTTGAAAGGCTGAGCCTCAAATGTCTGCTTACTTTATTCTCTAAGCTTTTCCGCCTCTCCATTGCTTTCTGACATTTTCGTCTGAAGTCATAGTCATTGAAACGCGTTTTTAGACTGTTACCGCAACAGGGGACAAGCAAGGCCATTTCCCAGCAAGCCTGCCTTCTTAAACTTTAGGACAAAAACAATAGAATTAAATAAATTGTACATAGCTTAAGTCCATGAATCATTTTTATTTGCAAAAAAAGAGTTTCTCGGTCATTCCTATCGCATAAAGCAAATACATACTGTTGGATCCAAATAAATTGGTCATGATGCTAGACAACCGGAATAGTGAAGTTGAATCATTAAATTATATAATTTATATATAAACCGTGAGCCCAGTGATTTGCAAAATGATAGGTCATAATCACGAAGTTAAAATGTAGCCGTAATGAATGTATAGTACAATTATCTATTCATTAGGCAAGGAACCAAACTACATACATTTTTTTCACTTCTCTGCGGAAAAGAGGGGGGGGGGCCTGGCGAGCCGCTCCGAGACACGAGCTGAATTGCTAGCTTGCTTGCTAGCTTCTTGAGGGATAACCAAACCAAAAGCAAGCGCAACAATTATCTTACAGGAAATCAACTTAATCCAAGATGAGCGCAATAAAATCCGGCACGCACGAAGAAAATAAAAGCCTGAAACTCCGCAAAAACAATGTAAACGACTGATTAATAATTTTCTCTTTAGACGAGAAAACGTTTTTCCGTTCTCCTTTTGCTGGAGACGACAAGTGTCCATATACGACAAGTGAGGGGAAATAGGTGACGGCCGATCACGAAACATCAATTTACACCAATATATTGGTGTCAATTTACACCAATATTTTATTGGTCTTAACTAATATTCTAATTTTGGTAGATACCGAAATTTGGGTTTTCATTAGCTGTCAGTTATAATCATCAAAATTAAAAGAAATAAACACTTGTAATATATCAGTCTGTGTATAATGAATCTATATAATACTTTTGTATATGAGTTTCACTTTTTTAATCGAATAACTGAAATTAATCACCTTTTTGATGATATTCTAATTTATTGAGATGCACCTGTATATGTGTGTGTGTGTGTGTGTTTAAAGTATTTGCCTTGCCTTATTTTGCCTTCCAAAGATACCCTGTATAAATTCTTCCAAAAAGGATTCTTTAAAAACAAAGGGATCTTGATGAAGCCATTTGCCACCCTGGAAGACTAAAAGAAAAAAGTGCCCCATATCTCTGTGAAGAACCCTACTGGAACCCATGACCGGATCTAGGGGGGTGCAGGGGTGGGCTACGCTCCCCCAGATTTTTACCGCGCCCCCCCAGCGCCTCCTGACTTACTAGCCTATGTTTTAGTGCAATTAAAAGGAGTGCGTCATGCGAATTAAATGAGAATGAAACGTGATCTGCCCCCCGGTCAACAAAATTAAACAAGATCTCCCCCCCGTCAACAAAACATCTCTACCCCCCAGCAATTTTCATTGCACCACCAGTCGAAGCAGGCTGCAGCCGGCCCTGGCCAGGACTAATTTTTATCATAAAGGGACGTGTCTGTGCCACCCCAATTCCCAGTTCTAGCCCCGCCACTGCAGAATCTGACAAACTTTTGTGACCGCTTGACCATTTTCTTTGGTAAGCCTGTGAGGTAGCACATGAAAAATAGCCCCAAACCTCACCCCTCGCAGCCGGTTACTATGAGAGCAAGCTTGCGATCGGAACCTGTCTTGTTCATGCACTGCAGTTCACAGTGACTGCCCATCAAATAACACTAATTTGCTCCCAAAGCACAAACATGAATTAGATATTGCAATCCTATCGCAAACAGGCATTTACTAGTACAATTAAGACAATAAAAAATACAGTGGCCTACATTTTATGCTTATTAAAGCAACCAGTCCACTTTAGGCTATGGGATGTGCAATACGGGGCTTCCACAAGTTGCGAGGAAACGGTTGACACAAGTGGTATAAAATTAGCATTTAACCATCTGAAATAATCAGCAACTTTGCGATAACAGGTGAAACTACAGTGAGATACTCAAAACACACCAAACACATGTAATATAGCCAACTTTTCAACATACTTACGATATCCCATTTCAAACATTTTCAGGCACACTGTAACACAGCAAATTAGTGGTCTAACTACTCTGACATTACCTCTATCTGAGCTACTATAGGTCATGTTTTCTACTTTTGATACTCTGAAGAAAGTGTTAAAAAGAGATGACAATCTAGTTTTACTTACATTTCTGGTGACTTGAAATGGAGTATCTGAGCAATATCCAAACTAGGGTGATTTAAACTTCCAAACTGGATGGTGGCACAGTAGCTAGCACTGCCGCCTCACAACAAGAAGGGCGTGTGTTCGAATCTGGTTCTGGGCCTTTCTGTATGGAGTTTGCATGTCCTCCCTGTGTTCGCGTGGGTGTACTCTGGTTTCCTCCACCCAGAAAAAACACGCATTATTGGTACACTCCTACCAGTACCCCTGACCAAGGAACTGGAGTTAGTCCCCAGGTGCTGCTCTGTGGCTGCCCACTGCTCCTAACTATAGGATGGGTTAAATGCAGAGGATAAATTTTGGAGGTTCCATATGAATAAATTTACTGTATCTGATTGCTTAATTTCTTTTCTTTGTGAGGATGAAAAATAAATCTTTAAGTCTGCTTTGATGAACCTTGTGGTTTCATGTGTAAGACCTTACACCAGGTTACACAGTCTCACCTGTGCTCCAGTAGGCTGACTGCATTGCGTCACTTGTTTGTCTGGGATGCACTTCTTGGATTGCATCACTGACAAATAATATATTGTTAGAACAGGGATAGGGGGCACTCATCTACCCCTCCTTTTAGCCCCTCCTCTGTTTTACTGCAGATCTGTTTATCACATCACAAACTCACTCTGCAAACCCAACCCCCCTATATGCGAGTCCTCATGCACACCCACCCATCCTTAAATATAATCCTGTGGTGACAGGGTATTGTACAGTCACTCCGAATGCTGTTGTTCCCTCAATGGATTTGTGACTGGCTATCATCTACACTGCTTACGTACCACAAAAATTTATATATTTACAAGAACTGGAACTATTTTGAATAAAAACATAACCCTCTTGAACACAGGTGATCAGGATACAGGGGCCTTCTGGGCTGTATGACATTGAGAGGTGTATATCGTGCTCATGGAGTTTCTCAGGTAAGTTATTCATTCTTTCAATCTGATTAACACTCTTTCATTTCTTATGTTTGCTTGAGTGAGACTTTTGCAGACAGTAAAAAATAGACCCAAAGGGCAAACCTTGTCTTCTGGGAACACTGTCTCCAATCTCAGGGAGCTCCAGTGCAGTTTCAAGAGTAAAGCTGGTGTCTCAGAAGAGAGGTAGTTTTCCTAGGATGTAGGTAGTTTTCCCAGGCAACAAAAGCTATCCTTCAGTGTAACAATGCAATAAAATTGTGCAGGTCTTCTTTGACATTAATAAATTTTCAAAAGAGAGAGCTTAACTTTGTGCAAAATATGCCTGTATAAGTGTTTCCATCTCTACTATACAATAAATGTGTTATGATGAGGAATACTTTGGAGAAAAAAATCATGTAAAATAATTCTGGAATCAGCTTAAGAACATAATTTAGCCCTGCAGTCAGTTTAAGTGGTGAGTTCAGTTAGGCTTGACCATGTTACTTATGTTCACTCTCCTTTCTGAAGATCATCAACCCTCAAACCTGCGAGACAAAATTAAACTAAAATGAACAGCCCTGTCATCAATTCTAGCCTACCCTTCAACCACTCCTCTTCAGGATCCAGTCTCCAACTCTCCGACGGATTAACATATTGCACACATTACTTTCTTGAGGTTGTGTTTCTGTTCATTGAAAGGAGCATCAATTTTGTAGTGGGCTACCCTGCCAACATCATGGTAATGTGGCTGGTGGCCAGAGATAAGAGTGACTCTTCCACCTCCAATATCTTTATCTTCAACCTGGCCATCGCTGATGCATTGCTCTGCGTGATGACGTCCATCTGCTTCTATGGCTTAATTGTGCTCAAAATCAGATATTTCGAAGATATAATGTGGTTTATCACTGGGATCAAAAACACCTCCCCACTCTTTCTCACCTGCATTTGCCTGGACCGTTACGTGGCCGTGGTCCACCCCATTGTGTTCACCAGCATCAAGGATAACAAGATCAGAGTGGCTATTTCCATGCTTGTTTGGGGGCTCATGAAAGCCTATGCTGCCAGCAGGTCATTGCAGTTGCTCGTCTCAAATGACCTCTACATTGCACTGATCCTGGCCGCCTTCGCCATCATGGTTTTCTGCAACGTTTCTATCATGTGGAGTCTGAGGAAGTCAGTCTTGGGCAAGGAGAAGATGCACCCCATGAAAAAGAAAGCCTTCAGAACCGTGCAAATCTATCTGGCCATCATAGTGTTTCATTACCTGCCTGTAGTTGCTATCAATCCCTTTCAATATAAACCAGATTTCACAGAATTCTGCAGGGTTGAAATGATTTTGTACTCCATTATGTACTACAGTTCCATCACTACACCCTTTCTCTACATCTTCAAGATTAAGCAGCTGCCATGGCTGAAAAACTTACTCTGCATCTGCTGCCGAAGCCCTTCCCCTGAGTGTCATAATGTAAGCACATGAGATGTATGCTTGTGATTGTCTGTTACGTTGCGTTTACTCTACATAAATTTGCAAAAATGAGTTAATGAAACAAAGCAAGAATGTTATCTGAGTTATAGGCAAATATATTATCTTTGATTTGACTTGAATTAGGAAACAGATGATAATTAACAAACTGTAACCAAATGCATTGAATAAAAAGTGAAAATTATTTGAATCACACACATGCCAGTATCACCATGATTTTATATCATGCAAATTTAACTTTTTTAAATTATCTAAAAATGAGCATGTATGATCAATCAAAGAGACCAATTTTTTATGTCATGTGTTCATGATATTTATCTTGAAACCTTCAAGTCTGTGTTATTAAATCCATTGAATTTCATTATGCCAGCATGGGATCTAGTTTTGCCCAGGAAAATCCTCCAGTGACCACAGATTTTCTGGGAGCACACCATATATGCAAAAAAAAAATTGATTGTTTTGGCTATTCCTGTGCTTAATGCGGACAATCAATGAGCAAGTATCACATTCGATGTATTTGAGTCCACAAAATGATAAAATGCTTTTAACATGAAACAATGTGAAATGAAACCACCAAGACACAAAAAGAATTTAAATTAAATGTGAAACACTTGAGTAATGCCTCTGTAACATGTTCAAGGTCAACCTAGAGGAAAAGTGTCCATCACCTGTCATATACTAACCTCAGTCTCTGAATTCAGAAGGATGCTGTACTTTGGTATGAGTTTAGCTGTTAGTTACAGCTCTGGGGAACAAAGGGAAGCACTGGGGTTTGTCATCAGAAACAAGGCCAACTTTGTTTCAATAATGGTGTACAGTTTATGTTGAAACTGGTTGAGACATCAGTTGACTCAATACTTTAGTGATTTCTTGAGCTGTAATTTGCTGGTTATTAGCAACAATAACACAAGAGTGTTTTTTTTTTTTTTTTTTTTTGCACTTCCATGATTGTTGATGCTGCTTCCTTGCTAAATGAAATCACTGTTTCTGAGAATGAAGCACAAGAAATTTGGGCTCCAGCAATTTAACCCCTATTGGTTAGTTCCCCAATCATGCTTTTGAGACTTATTAAGCAAAGTACTGAGGTTTTGTCCTCTGTTAAACACACCCCTACTGCTAATAGTAATTATATTAATAGGAATGACACTGGCTTGTTCAGTAATTAGGTTTTGAGTCTTCAAATTTAAAGCCTTTTTTCAGGGGGATTTTCCACCCCCAATATCTGTTGGTACCCCATCTCTGCAGTCAGGCACACGATGGCTAAATTATGTCAATATCAGTCCACATCTACAGGCCATGAATTATATGAAATGGTTGGTTATTCCCAGGTGGGACTCGCCATGCCCACATACTTGATCGTAGCAGCTTCAACCTTGCTGGACATGATGATGGCTCCGCCCTGAACGTCCCGACATATTAACTTCCTACTTTACCAATAGCATCCCCCGGTGGTAACAGGAAGTGACCAGTTTTTACTTTCACTTGTACTGATGACACATAGTTGAACCCATCAACTTCATTCCACTTCTAAAACATGCAGAACAATTTGGTGAAGCTACATTATGAATGCTGTGAAACTACGAGTAATGGCGTCCGTGTGGCGACGCGGCGACTATGGATCCCACGCCATGAAAATACGTTTGGGTTTTTGATGTCTTTAATTAACTCCTATCCTCATGAAAATTGATACACAGGTCAAGGATGGCAACCTCTTGCACATATTGTTGAGCACTCGCACATAGTTGACGTGAAATAGCGCCCCCTATACACGTTTCAAAATTCCCATAGGGAAATTCGGTTACTTTGTCATAGGCAGACGAAATTCAGTATACACATGTATCATACTCAGACATACAAAAAAATTAATTGGAGCCATGCCCTAAACCCAACAAGAAGTCGGCCATTTTGATTTGAATTTTTGAATTTTAAAACGAACTCCTCCTAGGGATTTCGCCTGATCGACTTCAAATTTGGTACAGATCATCTTGAGACCAAGCTGATCAAAAGTTGTGCTCTGCATGTCTGTAGGTCAAAGGACGTGGCTGCTAGGGTGTGACAAAGTTTGGCCATTCGCCAAAAAATTTCAAAATGCTCTCACGCCCACATACTTGATTGTAGCAGCTTCAACCTTGCTGGAAATGATGATGGCTCCTCCCTGAAAGTCCCCATATATTAACTTCCTACTTCACTAATAGCGCCCCCCAGTGGTAACAGGAAGTGACCACTTTTTAATTTCATTTGTACTGATGACACATATTTGAACCCATCAACTTCATTCCACTTCTAAAACATGCAAAACAAGTTGGTGAATTTGAATGCTGTGAACCTACAAGTAATGGCGTCCGTGTGGCGACGCGGCGACTATGGATCCCTCGCCATGAAAATACGTTTTGGTTTTTGATGTCTTTAATGAACTCATATCCTCATTTTAATTGATACACAGGTCAAGGATGGCAACCTATTGCATTTGATAGGGCGTTGCCCATTGGGAGGGTAGCAAATTTCTCTCTAGCGCCCCCTTGAAGTGTTCAAAAACCCCTCTCCATAGGGGTTTTTTTTAAGTAGGAAGAGAAAATTGGTACACATGTGTAAGTTTCCAATTTGAACAAAAAAGTCACTGGCACCATTGGTCTACTCCAAACAGGAAGTTGGCCATTTTGATTTTAACGTGTCATTTTGGCCTGATTTCCACACATTGTATTTTAATGAACTCCTCCTAGACATTTTGTCCAATCAAACTCAGATCTTTACAGATCATCAAGAGACCATATTGATCAAAAGCTGCGCTCTGCATGTCTGTAGGTCAATGGGCATGGCCACTATGGCATCCCCATTTCTGATGCCTCGCCATTTATATTCGAGCAGCTCTCTCTCCTTCATACTTCATCCAAATGGCTTCAACATTCCTGTACATGATAACAGCCCTGCCCTGAACGCCTCCATATGCTCCTAGGCAATCTCGCTCATGGCGCCCCCTTGTGGAAACAGGAAATGCCATATTTTACATTGACCTTGGCCGATTTGCTCAAAACTTCCCATTTGTGCTGAGGGTCTGCCTCTGAATGCACCTGCCCACATTTGGTTATGCTCCGAGCGCCCGCTGGTGGATGAACTATCAACTTGTCATAACTCCTTCGTGCTTAGTCCGATTCGCTCGAAACTTAATCACAGGTTGGTGCCTGTACTTGACCTGTCCAATGGTCGTGAGTGCACACCTGCACCTGTGGATCTCACCACTACCCCCAACGTGCACAAGGGTGCGAGGGCCCGTTCAACGCTGCTTGCAGCTTCAATTATTATTATTATTATTCTTCCAACTTTTCATGCCCCAATTTCGCCCCTTTCCCAAATTTGAAAATGCTTCTAACTTTCCACATTCGTCTGGCCGGATCCGAAATTTGATATTTTTGGCGCTCGCATATGGTCGACGCGAAATGCCGGAATAGCGCCCCCTACAAATTTTCAAATAACCCTCCGCATTGGGGTTAGTTTGTTGTAGGCAGACGAAATTTGGTACGCACATGTATCATACCCGGACGCACAAAAAAGTCTCTTTTGTCATGGTCCAACCTCAAAAGGAAGTCGGCCATTTTGATTTGAATTTTTGATTACCGGCGATTTCCTCACCTTGTATTTTAACGAACCCCTCCTAGAGATTTCACCCAAAAGACTTCCCATTTGGTACAGATCATCAAGATGCCATGCTGATCTAAAGTTGTGCTCTGCATGTCTGTAGGTCAAAGGGCGTGGCTTCTAGGGCTTGACAAATTTTGGAAACTTTTAGTTTCCTCGCCATTTACATCGCAGGAAACTCACGCCTGTCCGATCTCTCATCAGTTGGCTTATCGAACTTGCCCGGAAACATCTGTACTCGTATTACTGCCGACCGGCTCGAGTCCCGGAGCCGCTTTGCTCGCTTTGTATCTAAACACGCAGAACTGTTATCATGAATGCTTTTTGCTTCGCGTCTAAACACAGACAATGGTTTGAGTTCATGTGACATTATGATTGGTCTTGGGTGATATAAGAAGTAACGTACATACATTCCATTACTTTCAGTTTGTACATTTTGTGTCGTTCACTTTCACCGTGATCACATTGTGACAGCCAAACGAACTGATGCTGGTCCTGCTGTGGCAGGACAAAAAGCTTGTGAAGATGCTGTCAACCCGCGGGCCACATGTGCGAAACAGTGAAGAGGAATCGTTAGGGTGAGCGAATAGTGAAACCACGTTGGATTGTTGATAACAACTACAGTATGAGCGGTGTTGATCACAGTGATCAACTGGCTAGTTCGCACCCGCCGACTGCGAAAAAGTTGAGACTGTGCGAATCTTGTGTAGTTTGCGCCATGAACGGTGTAAGGAAAGAATCACACTACATGTGCGTGAGTTATGAGATTCCATTACGCGTCGAACCTGCTTCCAGACTTACCATACTGTTAATTTTTTATGTAAGTTTTTTCTTCATGTCGCCGTCATTCTGTCACCTCACAATCTGTTTCTTGGAAGTAAAAGATGTATATAGCGTAATTGATTGCATCCTTATCGTATATCGCATGAACTCAAGTCAGTGTTTGGATGGTTAAGATGCTAAACAGCACAGTTCTTATCACCCATTATGCCAACGACCATCAGTGAAAATAATCCGGGCCAGCGCGCACGGCAGCATTCACTGCTGCCCTGTTAAACACGACTCACATGAGCTATCATTCATAGATGGATCCGGGACTCAGGCCCGGTGATTGTTCGCGAGTGAACACAGCTCCGAGCGCTAAGTGGTTAATGAAAGATAAAAGCAAAAGGTGACTGACGCTCACCCACTGTGTGGGTTATGCCCCGGGCCTGGGGGAATCCTACACAAAACATGATAAGTGCACCCCCCTGCCCACTCTTCCCACTCCCAAAAAAGCCAGCAGCACAGGCCAAATCAGGTTTAAACTGCAGTTTACTGGGCTTCTGTAGTGAGCAATTGCCAAAACAATAAACAAAATCATCTTACACACCCTGAACTTCCCTAAAAGAAAAATAAAATCTTAAACTGAATGTCAACTTCCTTTCCTAACTCCTACCAACAAAAGCATGACAAAAAGGACAAAACAAAAAGGCTACTGGCAAGTGATGGGAAGATTAAGCTTCAGGAACCATTTTCTTTATTTTCTGTGCCCACAAGATGGTGCACTCTGTTCAACAAAGGCTTGTAAGTTCATTATATAAGCCTTATTTTTTTAACTATGGGCGCCATCTTGTGGGCACAGAAAATAAAGAAAATGGTTCATGAAGCTTCATCTTCCCCTCACTACTACTGGCTCCCAGGCCCAGCGCTAGAGCAGGGAATTGGGGGGGCACAGACATGTCTCTTTATGACAATTAGGATAGTCCTGGCTAGTTCTCAATCATTTTCCTTTATTGACGCGTTTTCTAATTATAGTAATTGGCAACTGAAGACACGGTTTTTCTCCATATGCGATCTAACAGTGATGAAATCATGGGGTAAATTCAGTATAACTGAGAATTGGGGTGGACAAAACATCCGTTTTAAACAATTATTAGTCCTGACCTGCTCTCAGTCATTTTCATGATTAACAAAAGGTTCACTCCGAGAGCACTCCACACTTAACAGGAGTTGCTTGTTCTCCCCGATCAGGTAAGACGACAATCATTCATCTGTCAGCAGAAAATGTTAGTTTCTTGCGGTGGGTTAGGATTAACCCCCACGCTGAAAGCGGAGGTGCTTTCGGTGCTTAGGTCAGTGACGAAGCACCATTCCTACACCGGCAATGATGATATAGCCGAATTATTTCAAACCATGTTCCTGGATTCAGACAGCGCGAAAGTATTTACATGCGGCAAAGACAAAATCGCCCACATAGACATCGAAGGGCACATCGAGAAAAAGTGGCAGAACTAAAGACCATTGAGGAAGAAATTAAAGAGAAAGGGAATGAACTAAGATATATGTAGGGAGGGACATGTGGGGTACAGGGTATGGAAAATGAGTGACTTTAATGAAATGTGACCTGTAAAATATGTGAATGTGATATTTATTTATACTTGTGATATTATTCACGACTCCCTTTTTCTTTCTGTGCTATTATTAGCTAGTTAGCTCGCGAACACACAGAACGTGTCGAAATTGAGTATTGAAATTGCAATCACTGCAGATGACATAATCAATAGCGAGCTGACGTTAACTATTGAACTACTCAATGAGCATGGAAAAGTTAAGTCTGCTGGCTTGGCAAGGATGGCATTTATGGTCATTTTGAAACCAGTATTTCGCCTGTTTTAGATACGATCGTAAATATATCTAGGCAGTGCGAACAGTTGCTTGTACAGGAATAGGAGCTTGAGCAATTTTTTTCTGCTGTGCATTTTTTTTTTTTTTACTGTAACGTGTTCTCGTGGACCCGTCCTACAAAACAACCGGTCTTTGCTGCCCTAAATGAGCTCTTTTGGAGCTGGTTTGAGCGACTGCACAAACGACGATACCGAAAATTCTTTCACTGAGTTTGACGCAGAAGAATGAGATTTGTCCGACAGTCCTATCAATCTTAATCCGAACGATGATAATGCTGAAGCCAGGAAAAAGTCCAGCAGAGGGCAGAATTGAACCTCAATACCGCTATGCCACAATTTCGCTGAGCCATTTGAGTTAATGGTTCAAGCATTTGGTCCAACGGAGATTTTAGCTCAGGCGTCTCTTACATACTACTGCCTCTTCCCTGCAAAAAATGTGCGATAGGAATTCCTATAAATGTGCTATAGGAATCCAATAGAATTCTATAGAACTTTAGTACCTCAAGTCCTATAGAAAAAAAGTTCCATAAAAAATCTCTGAAGGACTTTTTTTCAGTTTGGCATCTTTTAAGAATCCCACCCCAAATTTGGAAGGCAATCACAAACAAAGCAACCATTTTATATGACATTCCCCAGCATTCATTTCCCAACTTGCATCTCTGTAGCAGAATGACCTCTCGTGTGCTACTCTGACCAGGGCTTGAACCCAGACACTTCTGCTCTGCAGCGCGTGAGCCATTCAGAAGCTTGTGTACTAGTGGTTAGAAATAACCTTTAGATGTATAAAGATGGTGGGAATAGGTCTCAGCAGACCTCAAGTTGTATTCAAATTAATTCTAAATCTGTATATAATCTGCAATCACATGCATGTGAATGGAAAGGCATAATTTGATTGAACTTTTAAAATTAGGGGAAAAGTTCAAAAGGTCAAAATTTCAACGTAATTCTGTCTTCGTAAGCAATAGAGGAACACGAGTTTTCCATTATAGCATAGTAAAGTTGTAATGCCGTCCATTTATATTTTTGAATTGCTCCCGAAGAAATGGAAAGAGGTCGTCATATACCGTAACTGAATACTGCTAAGTTGTGTGATCAGTCAATCAATGGTCTGATCAGAGAATCAATGAGATGGTATGTGCCTGGTACCCCATGTGCTAAAGCACACCTTAAAGTTAAAAGGGACACAATATCCTTGCTACTTCAGTATCGTGGATATCACTGCATATTGCACATTTTCATACCATTAGTCCGGTTTCTCACTTCTAGAACCCAGGTACACATGAGGTAAATTGACCCTTCGGCAGAGCATTGCAAGGATTCATAAGATTTATTTTTATTTTTATTTAACCCTTATTTAAGATGTCTTTCCCATTAAGATTTTGTTCTATTAAGCTGCTTTCCCACTGAAATTAGCGGGTTGACGCGGGTTTTTTAAACGCGGGTCGACCCGCTTACAATCGGCATTTGGCTCCTTTCCCATTGGCAAAAAAAAGCCGGGTCTGTTCCCAAGCTTGATCCTGGGCACCCACTAGTTCTGCTGGTTTTTGTTCCAGCCACAATTGCAATCTTAAATCTTTAACCAGTTGCAAATTTTTCTTAACTGCACTACCCATACTCATATGGATTGTTTACACTGTTAAGCCACATTGTCAGAAACAGCTATTTGAGCTGTTGCTGAAGAGCTGCATTATTAACCTTTTCCAACCCGCAAAATGAGTAGCGCTCAGTTTGCAACAGATGAATAACCGGCGTCAGCATCCTTTTTCTGACTCATGTAAAGATAAAGCTCCAGTAAATGATTAAAACCATACCTGGTTATAAACGTAAGACATTTAAGTTTACTTTCACACCATTATATTGACTGAAAACATTAATTTTATTTTTGTATTTTAAGGTAAATTTCAGTTGAATGTCTGCAAAGAAGTAGCCTATCCCACTCAGGAAACAGTTCCGTTAACTGATAGCAGTCAAAATGTTCGACATTAAACAATGGTTCTTTTTAGATATAGCGAGAAATAATACATCTTTACCTTTCTTGTTAAAGAAGGACAATACTGTGGTGGTTTTTAGTTTTATACTTACGGGTTCAGCCTTCTCGTATCCTTGGTCATATGGCGAAGCAAATGTAATGGCTGGCTGCCCGTGCATGCAAGAATCTCTAGTCTTCATCAAAACTGTTTTGGGAGAAAATGAACGCTGCATACGGAGGCTGCGCCAGGTTCTGTAATGCGCAATAAAGGTAACCACAATGTCTTACTAAAGCAAGGAAATGACGCAAAAGCTCCTTTTTTAATCGAAAATATTGCTTGGTTAAACGAACAAGGAAGGTGAGCTGAAGAATTTCGTAAAACGTAAATTAGCGGGCTGACCCGGGTCTGGCGTTCCCACTGCAAGCTGATCGGAGCCGAGCCGATTGAAGGCGATTTTAACCCGCGTCGCTTGCCGAGTCGTTTGACACGGGTCGACGCGGGTCGGTGAGCCTCTCCCACTGCCACCAAAAGCTGATTGTTAGCGGGTTTAAACGGGTTTTTTGGCCAGTGGGAAAGGGGTATTAGAAGGTCCTAAAGATCATCAAAGTCCTATAGAACAGGTTTTTCAACTAGGGTGTTCTATAGGAAGGTCTTATAGAACAGCAATAATCTTATAGGACTTTCTTTTCCATAGAGGTGCTCTATAGGTTTCTAGCAAATTCCTATAGAACACACGGAAAATCCTATAGAACATGCTGTTCTACTAAACGGTTCTATAGAGTTCCATTGATGTTCTATAGAGTTCTAGAGAATTCTATAGAATTCCATAGAAGTCCTATAGAACATTTTTTGCAGGGTACCTTAAAGATAGTAAGTCCAATCTACGAAATGAAGAAACCATACAAAAGAGGAGAGTCAGCTGAGCAAAATATGTCATAAGTGTGTGTGTAGTGCCAAAAATGTAGGAACAAGAGCAAGTTATAAAACTATGTTTTTCAGCTTGCCAACTGGAATTTTCTGTCTCATTTAATATAGGAGTTAATGAAGTTTCGGTTTGTGCTCCCGTCACTTTTCGGCTCATACTGCCAAAACCGTCTGTCCGATTGCTTGCAGTTACATTTTCGTGACCAGCACAACTTTTGCTACAACTTGGGAATAAAAATATTTATGTTGAGTGAAAACTGTGGGAGTTAGAGCAAGTTTAAGAGAAGACTTCTTGATGATTTTACAGCTGTTCCCCACTCTAGCAGTGACATCACCACCCTGTAAGTTCCCAGAATGTATTGTAACAGAAAAAAATTATCAAAAAATTATTATATATTATATATATATATATAATTATATATAATTTAAAAAAATTATAGAAGTTACAAAAAATTTGAACAGTGAAGAAATTATACAAGCTTAACTTAACATTTTGCAGTTTGAATGAAATTTCTTGCTAAAAGTATGACAGAGTAAAATTATAGCAGAAAATTGCTGAATCTACTGAATCAGCACAAAAATGGCTTGATTTAATAGGACCCCAAAAATGACTTATAAATTGAATATCTCAAAAACTAAAAGAAAATCAAAAATCTGTACAGATGCAACGTAATTCAGAACAAGCTGAATTTTTTAAAGTTTGAACGGAGTCAATAGCTTAAACGGTGTAGGAGGAGTTAGTCGGCTAAATTAAGGCGGAAGAAGAAACGGAGGAAGAAGAAAAAGAAGAAAGAGAATAGAGTGTGCTGCTTCTGCTGAAGCAAACACACAATAAATAATCTTAACACAGAACTAGAGAAAAAAATGGAGCATTTCAAACGCCATTTTCCTCTCAGTCACCAGTTGGAAACGGCAATGCAGAAACATCTAAATGAGATCCATGAGGTACTTGTAGAATTTATATTAATGAAAAAACAACACATTGATGAACTAAACAAATTAATTAAAAAGAGGAAGAAAAAGGAATGTAGCCATATAAACATAATGGACAAATGGATACACAACACCCGTTAGAGACAGAACGCAGCGGTGCTATCACGAGGACTCAACTTTGCCTTAACATTAAAAAATATCCCACATGAAGAGCTAATTTTGGCAACGGAGTTGGCGTGTGAAAGATTTAGGACCAGGGGCAAAAAGCAGCAATGCGAAACGAAGTAGCAGGAATCCTCAAAACAGCAAAGTTACCACCCAGTAATATTACTATAAAGGAGGCAAAAGCCATAAATGCATTTGCGAAAAACAAGGACACCACAATCCTCCCAGCAGATAAAGGAAGAACTACAGTCATCATGGACACAGTAAAATATGAGAGCCAAATGAAAGAAATGCTCAAGGACAGGAACACATATGAGATAATAAAAAAATATCCGACAGAGGACAAGAAAAACAAACTTAAGGCACTCTTGAAATTGTTTCTAAACAAAAACAAAATAGACAAACCGACATACAATCCTTTAATTCCCACAGCAAGTATCATACCCTGGATATACGGTACCCCAAAAATACACAAACCAGGAGCACCTCTATGGCCCATAGTAGACTGTCCTGGATCTGTCACATATAACTTGTCAAAAGCTCTCGCAGAAATATTAAAACACTTCTTGGCCAGACAGATCAGCACTGTAAAAACTCAAAACAACTTGCACAAGAACTGAAGAACGTCAAAGTAGAAACAGATGAAATATTAATATCCCATGATGTCATATCACTGTTCACCAAAACACCAGTAGAGGCAACATTAAAGATAGTACAGGACCGCCTTAAGGCAGATACAACACTCAAGAAAACGCACAAATCTAACAGTGCCAGACAATTTAACAACTACTGCAGTTTGTAGCCATATCCACGTCTTTTCAGATGTGGGATAAAATCTACAAACAAAAAGAAGAATTCGCCATGGGAGACCCACTATCAGCCATTATGTGCAGTTTCTTTATGGAAGACCTGGAAGCGAGGGCCATAACATCAGCACCTGAGCAATGCCGGTTAACATTATGGAAGAGATATGTAGTTGGCATACTCGAAAAGGTAAAGTCAGGACACACACAGGAGCTCAAGGACCACCAGAAAAATAAAATTCACACACGAGGAAGAATCAGAAAAATCGATAGCCTTTTTAAACATGAAAATACACCACACGGACGAAGGGGCCATAAAGATAAAAATCCATGGGAAACCCACACATACAGACCAGTATTTATTATGGACATCAGAACACCCCACAACACACGCATTGTCAATGATCAGAACCTTATATGAATGTGCCAGCATGGTAACGCAGGAGGAGGACAGAAAACATGAGTAAAAACACATTCAGGATGCACTTAAGAAGTACCCGAAATGGGCCATAGAAAAGGGAATACAAGATGTGGGATTTTAAAGAGAGTTTGCTGTATTCCTCCGTACTTTTGTAAGTAGAAAAGTAAATGCAGGCACTTCTTAGTTGCAAAGTGGATAGTTTAATGGAGTAGAGGAACTAGTGGGTCTGTTCCCCAAGTACAGATGAACAGAACCAACAACTGAGGAAAATGTGAACACTTATAGCTGAAAGTTCAAAGGATGCAAAGGAACAAATGGTAATTTGCCTAAAGTGATAGGAGGTGGGGGGAGAGACAAACAAGGTGAGGGGAAATTGGGGTGTGGGCTGAGGGGTGATGAGGTTAACACACAGGGCTGAAGGGTGATGAGGTTAACACACAGAGGAAATGATCAAGGAATTATATACAAGAAGCATTGGGGCCAGACAAGGTCGTGTATTGGCCCTCCACAATGTGCAAAACTTCAGAGGGCCTATCTGCTATTGGCACCCATGTTTTCCAACATTCCCTACTTTTTTTTTTTTTTTTTTTTAATTAGAGGGGTGTACCAATAAGAATATAACAAAAATAAACTTTTACACCAAAATGTATAGAGAATATAAGTGGTAAAAGAAAAAACAGGTTAAACATCAAAAAAATCTCAAGAGGTTATTTCTGAGCCATCCCACAGCTTTCTTTGCTATCAATGGCTACTCCAACTGCTTTTTCCTGATTATGACACCAGAAACACTGAATTAGATTCCTGGGGAAACTATATTCGCCACAAGTTTCAAGTTTCAAACTGTAGTTTTCAGCAGACCATCCATATTGCCTCAGAACTGTGGCCTCTGCCTGGGCCGAGCTCACCTTTGCTTTTGCTTTGAGCCTTGCACAAAATCACTCTCTATGAGAGGGCTCTTCCTCTGAGCATGGATACCTGCACACACATTTGATGAAATAGACAGCTGGGTATCATCCCACAGGGTCAGTATGCTGATCTCACTGGCATTAGTGTATGACTGTACACTATACACACAGTGTATTAGTGTATTAATGTATGAGTGATCCCCATCTAAACAGTGAAGTTTGGTGCGAAACAGGATACAGGGAGTGACGTACATCACATATTATTAAATGGAAATCCTGTGAGCTGACTCAGAATACACCACTGAAACCTACATCCCCACACACCCCACTCCATCTCCTCTTTTGGCTGAATGCAGATTGCAAAGGAGGTCAGTTAACACAGACAATTTAAACAACTCCAACCTTTAAACAATTTGCAGTACTGACTGCGCCAAACAATGTAATTTGTCCAAACCTTTCAGATATTAAATATCTCAAAATAATTATCATACGGAACAGTGTATAGAGAAATCAAAACTGGTGTTAAACCAAATAACATACAACAAAATAATATGAGACCCAATAACATAAATCAATTTTAAACAGTTCAAACCTTTCACCATATTGGTCAGTGAAATCTGTCCAAATCGTAATATCTTCATAATACTGATCATGCACAGCAGTGTAATTTGAGATACCAAAATGATATGAGATCCAATAAACTTCATGAAAATAGCATGAGACCCAAAAAATATATACATCATCATCCCATCTTTTTTTTTTTTTTTTTTAAGGTCCAAAAATGATGCCTTCTCTGGGAATAGGGAGCAGAAGAACATTTTCAACAAGCTTTTTTTTTATTTTTCCTTTTTCATGTTCCAAAACAGTGTTCTTTTACAGCATTTTTTTTCCCCAAATTTATTTATTCTTTGACTTGAAAAAACACATACTTGTGTGTTAAGAAGGTAGGGTAACCCACCTCTGCACCAGTCCAGCTGCTTGATTTTTCCCTTTTCCTCAGAGGTTGAATTTCTATATTCTTATTTCTCATTGTCATGAGCATATAAATTTAGATGCATCATTGTTAGACAAATGAAATATATTAGTTCACGCTTCAAGACCCATCTCCCCATGTTAAACTGCCCCTTACAGAAAACTGCATTATTACATTGAGACAATGTGTCCATTCAGTCCTTTTTTTTTTTTTTTTAGTCCTCAGTGGTGTGTGTTCATACAGTTCACCTGAGACACTGCCTGTGTTTTGTGTGGCTGATACTTCACCATTTTCCCCTTAAGCCTGATGTCCAAACTGCAGCCAGCGATACTGTCCTTGCTTGACACTGTGTACAGGCCATGAAATTCACAGGAACCTCCCTCTTGGTGCTGATGTCCAATAAGAGCCTGCTGCAGGGCATCAGGGACAAAGCTTTCATTTCCATTTATTCTGTAGGGGAGACAAAGACCAAGTGCGAGGGTATATTCTTATGCAGTTTAATTACCTTTTCACATTGGCATTGGTATCAAGGTCATGTTTATTGTACATTTTACACTGATCCCCATGATATACAAATATCGTCTTGGTCTACCATACTGTATCGCCAATTTCAAATTTGGTTCCCCAAGTTTGTCCATGACTTCGCAAATACCTTCGAATTTGATTGTGAACGATTGCGAATATGGCATAGGAATTTATTGCCCTCTGATAGGACCAAAGTGCTGCAGAATTCTGGTGATGAATTATGCATAATTGTCCCTTCCTAGTCATTTTGGAAATCCCCATTGCGAGAACACCTGTTCCCACAAGACATGAGCTGCAGTAGTAGGTTCCCCATAACCTTGACAGCAGACAGTAGATCTGTAAATGTGGGGGAGCCCTCAGTCTGAGACTGTTCTGTCTGAGGCTCCTGTACACCCAACTGTTTTGGTCCTTTTCCTTCCTTCCCCCCTCCCTTTGACCAGCACTGTCGCTTGGAATGGCCAACACGCTGGCAATTGACACACACACGGGGACTGCTACACTCCTTCTGAATGTGGCCTAGCTTCCCACAGTTAAAACATCTGACCTGGTCCCTATTATATGACAACACAGCAATCTTTTTCTTTGACTTGTTGTGGGACTCACAGATTTGAGACTCATTCCATGCCATTAAACAGTCTTGGATATCTCTCCCTATGTGCTGTCTGATTGGCTGTGCACCCAATTCCCTATTAAACTGTAATAATAAATGTTGGCAAGTAGGGGACACGTGATCTTTGTATTTATTGATTACCAAACTCCAGAAAGCCGGGTCATCACCAGTCAGCTCTGCTCTGGCCCCTCCAACTCTGTTCCGATTGTAGACACCAACAAATGTTCTTAGAAAGTCGGTAGGGTGCTGGCCCTCCTTTGGTACAAATTCAAGGATTTTGGTCATGTCTGCAACCACGCGATAATTAACAGCTTCGCACATTAATCTCAACCTAGTCTCGTGATTCGGAAAAACAACAGGACTTCCGTGACCATGCACAAATTCCAACGGAATCGAAACTGATGGAGGAAGCACTGATTGTAATAATTTACAACAGTCTTTATCTGTTAGGGAGTGCATTCGCTGTAGCACTTGCACCTTGTCAACAACTGCGGTCGGGTCGCTAACTCCATCCCATGCAGGTAGCTGTTGCTGCAGCGTATTCAATTCTGACAGAGTTAGGTCACGACACATCTCTCGGTCCTCATATTCATACGTGATCGCGCCATTCACGGGATTATGTGCCCCCCGTGTACGTATTCTGCGAGTGACTATTGGAGCAATTTTAGCACTTTTTGTCTTGACTGATTTAGTGCCTTTTAAGGTCTAGCATTTCTTGGGACCGTTTTTTACGGCAGTTGGAGTGAAGCGAGTCAGCGATAGCTGCGTTAGATTTGGTATGCCATTCCAGTTCCTCATCAATACTTTCATTCTCACAGTCTTGCTCAGCCACATCCAACAGGGGAGCTGCCTCTGCCTGTCTAAGTTCCCAATCATCATCATCTGACTCGCTGTGCCCCACTGAAGTTCCCAAACCAAGAGCTGCTATTCGCCGTTTCATTGCCAAATTTGTTTGCTTTTGCAGCGACATTTTTTCCTTCATCAATTTTAACTTCTGAACAATGGCCCGATCCTTATTTTCCCCGGACACATTCCATAACTCTCTATATGCTATTTGTGCATCCCGTAGTTGTTCTGAGTTTTACCCAGTTCCGCAGATGTGACATTCAATTTCTCCCTCAACTGACAAATTTCCTTCGAAATTCTAAATGAGGCGTGGCATGTACCATGCGCTCAGCAGCAGAGGCCTGCAACTCCTGGAATTTATCTCCAGTTTGCTTTCCAAACTCTCAATATTACTTAGCAAATCAGGAATCTGCACGACTTTCTCCTTCAGTAACTTAATTGTTTGGACCATAGCCATCATACAATTAGCCTTTCGCCTTTTCTTGTTTTTCTCAGTTTCATTGCGTTTTTCACATGCAGTTTGAAGATATTCAACAACATCCACTTCCTGTGGTACATTATAAAAAATTCTCCTTGCAATGCTTGGCCAAATATCCTCGGCCCACGATTTCCAATCCTTTTCAGCCATTCTAAAACTCCTCATACAATGGACAAACTTACTTTTGGTACTTGAAAATTGTCCAAGGTCTGCGTAACTTTATATAAGCCCCTGCTTAGAACACCGCACACATGCACAGTCAATTCTAGCCACTTGTATTTTAAAACATTACACAATTTTCGTAACTATTCCTCTACAATATTACATGCAGAAATATTTCATACTCACAAATGTACGTGGTTCGTCCGTGCCCTCAAGTCCGTTACTCCTCAGTCGGGGTTGGTGAATGGATCCCAAATGTATTCCTCTTGCCGTATTCCTCTTTTGATTGCGGAGTTGACATAAAAAAAAGTGAAGTCCCCTTTCCCTGTAGTCCAGTATCAAAAAAGATCCCACCGTAATCAACCTCCCCAGTTTTTTTTTTTTTTTTGAAAAACGGAACAAAACGACAGTTTGGGCTGGCTCGCCAATAATGTGGGATTTTAAAGAGAGTTTGCTGTATTCCTCCGTACTTTTGTAAGTAGAAAAGTAAATGCAGGCACTTCTTAGTTGCAAAGTGGATAGTTTAATGGAGTAGAGGAACTAGTGGGTCTGTTCCCCAAGTACAGATGAACAAGAACCAACAACTGAGGGAAAATGTGAACACTTATAGCTGAAAGTTCAAAGGATGCAAAGGAACAAATGGTAATTTGCCTAAAGTGATAGGAGGTGGGGAGAGACAAACAAGGTGAGGGGAAATTGGGGTGTGGGCTGAGGGGTGATGAGGTTAACACACAGGGCTGAAGGGTGATGAGGTTAACACACAGAGGAAATGATCAAGGAATTATATACAAGAAGCATTGGGGCCAGACAAGGTCGTGTATTGGCCCTCCACAATGTGCAAAACTTCAGAGGGCCTATCTGCTATTGGCACCCATGTTTTCCAACACAAGAGGTTAAAAATGAAAACAAAAACAACATACAGGAAGGCAAAAAGAAATGCATAAGCAACACAGGAAACAGAGGCGCAGTGACACTACCGTACATCAGAGGAGTGGCCGAACATATACAAAGGGTCATGAATAAATATCACATCAATATACCAGTCAGACCACACACAAGTTGAGACAGCTTTTAGTTCATACAAAGTACAAAATTGAACAAAACAATAAATGCAACGTTATATATGAGATACCATGCCGCTTTTGCAATAAAAGGTATATTGGAGAAACAGGACGAAGTTTCAGCACAAGAAAGAAGAACACAAAACGGAATGTGATAAAGAAACGGAAAAGAGACAGACAAGATCAGTAAAAGAAAAGGTACTAAAAGAGAACCTTAAATCAGCTATTACGGCCGATTTTAAAAGGGAAAATCATATTATGGACTGGGACAAGGCCAAAGTCATCCGCACTTAAGAAAACAGACACCAGCGCTGGATCATGGAGGCGATAGAAATCCGGAAGCGAGCTCAAAGGACAATAAACTGGGACAAGGGGGCATGTATGCTGTCTCACACTTGGAGCACCGTTCTAAAGGAGCGAACAGACAGCAGGAGGCGTGACCGACCTGTCAGATTTTGACAGGTCAGTCGCGCCTCAGTAACAACAGCTGATAAGACACATCACACCACCATCAGGTGATGCTTCTGAAGAAGACGGGGGTTCCCGTAGAAACATGTCAAGGTATGAAAACATAACTACGTTTTTCTTTTCTTTTTCTGATATAGAAGAAGTTAAACCTTTAATGTGAGAAGCAGTCGCGAAATCTTTTGTTTAAATTAGGCTAATGCAAAGGGTTTCTAATTTGAAGTGGGTTATATTCTGGAGACGACCACCTTGGCTAGTTCATTATAGCTTGCTAAGGTGTCATATTAAGGTAGATCAATAAAAGCCATGTAACATTAACTACTTATTCACAATATATCCATCGCAATGACAGCCAATGAATTCTCTTGCCAAATAACTTGATAAATGTTTGCTGAGCTGCAAAGATAGACTCGGGGTCAGCCCTGCCATAGGATTCAATGAATTGGTTAATTACTACCGGGCATACCAATATGGCCGCTCGGTTGCTTCAACCTTTCAGCGCAGTTTACTTGTGCGTCAGCTATCCAGTTTTTCTACACAGATCAGTGGACAGATCCTGAAATAAAACCAGGAAAAATTAGAATTGCTTTCCAGAGGTGGAGGGAGCGAAGGGATCTGAAAGGATTCCAAACCGATGCCCAGCTAGCCACATTCCAGCTGGACAGGTAATTTAATCACCCCTTTTTGATTTATGATTGATTTTGTTTTCAAAGAATTAGCTACATAGCCAAGAGGTAAATGGTTACAGAAACACTCCGTTATGAATATCTCATGTAACAAGCGTTGCAGCCGTGGCTAACATCAGCTTGTTTCCAGTTGTAGGGCCCACAGAACTACATTTCCCATGCAGTCAACAGGAAACGGAAACATCCTTTACAGCACCACCCCCTTTCTTTTCGTTTCCCAAGAGAATGAGCCCAAAAGCACTAAAACGGGCAACAGAACTTTTAAAACTAGGGACCCCACCCAGTTCATTCTCTTCTTGGCACACTTCCCACTGAGGAGCACACACTCTCTTGGCACACTTCCCACTGAGGAGGTCACGCTCTCTCTTGGCACACTTCCCACTGAGGAGGTCACGCTCTCTCTTGGCACACTTCCCACTGAGGAGGTCACGCTCTCTCTTGGCACACTTCCCACTGAGGAGGTCACGCTCTCTCTTGGCACACTTCCCACTGAGGAGCACACACTCTCTTGGCACACTTCCCACTGAGGAGCACACACTCTCTTGGCACACTTCCCACTGAGGAGGTCACGCTATCTCTTGGCACACTTCCCACTGAGGAGCACACGTTTTCTTTGCCCATCTCCTCCCCAGGGAAGGCCAGACTCTTTACAAGCGCAAAGACAGCACTTGTATTGGAATTCGCACATCCTGTGCAATTTCATTTGGCCTATCTGCAGAGTGCTCACATCTCTGCGAATCTCCATTTAAGTTCAGGACTGTAAATCTCATTGAACTAGCTTATGCCCAGTGCCACTGCTAGTTGATCATGGAACAACTCCGAAAAATAACTATTCCGAATCAGCAAGGACATTTCTCACGGCGACCGACACAGCAGAGCAGCACGCAACTCCAAGTGGACACAGGACGTCGGATCTGCACACCCCGCAGGACATCCACGCCAGAACAGTGTTGTTCAATGGACTCAGAGAGGAATCCCAAGCTATGAACTTCAGTAAGACTAACTGAACATTCCAGGCAGTAATGCAGTTTAGCGGTTTCAACTTAAACTGTACCGCATTTCAGTTTGTCCATTGCTGATGTATTTGTATAATTGCATTGCATCCGTTTTAATATTTTATGAAGTCAAGTAGCCATTGATTGTTTGTCTTTACATGCATAATCTTTTCCTGGCTAACTTTCTAATGCTGCAGTTAACTAACACGCATGCCTTAGTATGGATGATAACTCAATTAGTAATACAAATTGCATATGAGATGAAGCAAACTCTTCTCGCAATTCGTTGAAGCTAAATTGATTTATCAGGCCGCGCATCGGCCCGCCTATACATTTCGAAATTCTGAGCAGCCCCCGCGCTGAAAGACTTTGTCCCAAGACAAAGGAACTCGTGCCCACGAGCACACATGCGCATCGGACACGCGCCTGCCCACTCCCAAAATCGCGCACATGCGTACGTCCTGCACGCGCGCCAGCACACACATGCACACTAGCACGTACACACACACACCATTGTTACTCTCTCTAGTTCGTATATTTATTTATTTATTCAGAACCTCCCTTACAGGAGAGAGAGGAAGCATACAACAATTCATAAAAACAGCATTACAGTCACATAAAATACAAGTCATTCTAAAATGCCTTAACTAGGATACTGGCGTGGTGCCGAGTCCTGGACCCCCTGTGGGTGAACTTATCTGAATGGAGAAGCTCCCTCAGCGAATCCACCACCCCATCCTGGCCCTTCCGGGACTGACAGGACACACGGAGAGGGCCTATAGTCCTTGCAAACGCGCCCACAATGGGGGAGAGGCCATTTGAGCAGATGGACTCAATAAGAGAGCCCCTCACCAGACGGCCTTCACAGATATACGATGACAAGAGCAACAAATTAAAATCCCTTGCAGAAGAATTCACTTTAAAAATACGATTATACAAAGAAATTTTAAAATTATTTAAAAGGGTGGCAATTTTAGGGATGTCAAGAGCATTCAATAGCTTACTATGATGACTTCGACTAGGAAATCCAGAGACCCGTTTAACATGCTGACTCTGAAATAGCTCAAGAGAGTCCATAGCACTCCTGGACAAATCTAAGCATTGGCAACCATAAAGAAGCACCAGAGTCACAACAGTCTTCCAAATGGAGGTTTTAGCCTCAGTACAAAGACCAGGGTAAGAAAAGCCAGACTTCAATAGACTAAAGGCTCTACGCCGCGCAGCTGCTATCCTATTATCAATATGCACAGAAGCATTAAGATTTGCCTTAAAATTAATACCCAGTACATCTAGGATATCTGTGGTATCGATATCCTTAGGACCCAGCCTCCAATTCGGAGCACTACCAAATTTGGCACTACCAAACACAGCACATTTGGTTTTAGCAAAGCCAAATACAAACCTCCACTTCTGTGAATAGTTATAACACACATCTATCAAGTGTTGGAGACCAGTGGGAGTGGCTGCCAACAGGTTAACATCATCTGCATAAGCAAAATTATTAAATAATAAGTGATCTAACCTTAAACCACTATTAGTACTGCTCAGCTCCGTCAATAAGTCATCAATAAAATAATTTTAAAAAATGGGAGAGAGAAGACTCCCCTGCCTAATACCTCGAGTAACTCTGAATGGGTCACTATCCGCGCCATTCCAACGGACAATGGCATTCATCTTGTTATACCACTCATAAAGGGTTAACCAATAAATAAAATCTATCCTATCCATAAGTTTATAAAACAGTCCACCGTGCCAAACTCGATCAAAACACTTTTCGGCATCTAAACTGCACACAAAAACTGGACTACCTTTAATGTTAAAATACTGAATCAAATCATGCATAAAAGAACAGGCCATATCAATACCCAGACCCTTTCTAAACCCAAATTGTGTCTTACCACATTCAACAAAAGGAAGTAGACATTACTCCATTAGTTTCGAATAATTAGTGCTAACAGTGATTGGTGTATAATTCTTAGCTAGATTAGGATCAAGAGTGGGTTTCTTTAACACAGGGATAATACATCCAACATGCATATCAGCAGCTACCACATGCCAAGACAGCAAGATACTTAACAATTTACTCAAAACTATACACAGTTCATCTGATATCCCATGCTGCAGATGCTCAGCAGTGATATTATCCGTACCAGGAGGCTTTTTCCTTTTCAACTGGAAGATACATACCCGTACTTCATCGGACTCAATCAAGCACTCTGTGTAAACATTACAATTAAAATAAAATTTACTTTTGACAGTATCACTTATCTCACATTGTTCCTCATTCAATACATTATCATCACTCATAATATCGCTATAGAATGCCCTAAAATCAGACGCAGAGAGAGTAGTCAGAGAACCTTTTCTGGAGGATTGCTTCTTCAGAGCATTCCAAAAACCTACCCTGTTACCATTCATATACATGCGGTTTAAATCATCAATGGGTTTGTTGAACACAGAGCGTATACATCGACGGGAGGCTATTCTAAACTGTCTCTTAACTTCCAGCAGTCAAAAACGTCGCCTTCTCTAGGGCGATCATTAGAAACCCAAAGCTTCCACCAAAACTTTTTATGTTTACTAAGGTCACTCAGTTGATGGCACCAATATACCTTGGGCTTAAAAGCTCTATTCCTGGAAAGACAACCTGATTTAGTTGCAGATGAATGGATATGTTCATTTACTATACAGAAATTGTCATCTATATAACGCTGAGCCGTAGCCCGATCTTCCAGTGCACTTGCATTAACAATATTCATACCCCAAAGCTTATCTGTGAGAATATCATTATACCTTTTACAAAGATCAGGTCTGCTCCAGCCAGGGGTGGGGCGAATACAGACCACAGAGCGAGAAAATGTGGACTTTTCTCTGAGAGAACAGTAACCTTAAATTCCATCCTTATACGAAGGTGGTCACTAACATTACTCTCTTCCAATCCTATAATTTTACAATCAATAACATTATTACTATCATATTCAGAAACAGCCACATGGTCTATCCACATACAGACATTACGCTTCAGACAAAAAAAAAGTGTACGTCACAGTTTGAGGATATAGAAAATCACCGACTAACAGGTCATTAGCACTGAGAAGATCGTATAAAATCTTTGAGTGTGCTGTGTAACTTTTAGAAGTATACCAGCGACTGCTCAGCCTAGAGCCCCTAGGCAGCTGAGCATTAAAATCGCCACATATTTTGATGGGGACTGATTTACCATATTGGTCTATACATACTTGCAACACATCCAGAGTTTCTAATTGAGCTCTCAGACTATCAGACTTACCACAGAAGGGCAAATAGACATTATCATTATCATCAACGAGCAGCCACTCGTCACTTTCCCGGAGGAGATCTTCCCCGTGCCGAAAGTTCCTCTCATGTCGGACATAAGCTTATTCCTCTAACAAGTGAAGATCTACCATTGTCAAAATGTGATCACGGTCAAAGTGTCCGTAGGCCCACATATATAGAGCAACAAAAGAAACGCAAGTTAGCTATTTAGTTAATGTACTATTATGGTTACTCAGTCAAAGTGACCGCAAAATAAAAAATAAAAATAAAAAAATTGATGAAACGAGTGTAAATGTGCACGCGCTAGTAATAATTTTGATTTTGTAAAATAATTACGCGCAAACTTATTTTCCAGTCTGCATTTAATTAACTTGCGTTTCTTTTCTTGTTCAGTATATATCTGACTGGATGAGCATCTGACATTCCACACTGCGTATCTGCCAAGCCACGCATTGCGCTTAATCAAATTGATTTTAATTGTCAGCCGCCTGGCCTGACAAGCAGGTTGTCTCAGAATATAAGTTTCATTAATTTCTCAACACAGGTGCTTTATTTGTTTATATATTTAGCCTATTTATCTATTAAGCCTATTTATTCATTTTACTAATAGCAACAACAGCATGACGTCCGCATCGCTGCATATGGTTTATTACTCACTTTGACAGCTGCACTCGTTCCTGCATGTTGTTCGCTGGTTTCAAATTTGCATACACCTGGTCAGACCTGGCGTGAGATTTTTGTGGACCGTTCGCTCACGTTCAGATTGATAAATGCCGATCCTTGCGGAAGATTTGGCGTACGCCCATTTTTTTTGGTGTACGCACGTTTGATAAATGAGGGCCATTGTGTCTCAAGAGGCACAGGAATCCCAACGCACCCAAGAGCTTGCGGAGCAAGATCGGCGGTTTGAGGCCGTCTGACAACAATTTGGCCTGTTGCGGCAAGACGTGGCGGGGCAACCACCTCCAGTACTACTTGGGGGAGCCCAAGGTGGTTTAGCCCATGAGGGTGGTGACAGCGATCCTGGGGGTGAAGCGGATCCAAACGAGCCGCCGCCATGCGGTCCCTGGCCAGGCCACTACGCCGAGCCAAAGTTACAGAAATTGTCGAACTCGGATGATGTAGAACATTTTCTTATAACATTTGAGCGTGTGGCTGCCACTTGTCAGTGGCCGAGAGGGGACTGGACCCTGCATCTTGTCCCCTTGTTGACCGGGAAGGTCCGGGGTGCATGTGTCCATATGGATGGAGATGAAGCTCTTAATTATGATAGAGTTAAAGCAGCTATCCTGAAAAAATACGATATTAAACCCGAAACGTACCGTCAGAGGTTTCGATCCCTTGACGTTGGGCCAGAAGAGAGTCCTAAGGAGCTCTATGTGAGACTGAAGGAAAACTATGTTAAGTGGATCCAACCAAGAGGTAAAACTGTTGAGGAAATTAATGAACTTCTCATTCTTGTGCAATATTTGCATACGCTGTTGTAAAACCCACAAAACAATTACCAACGGCGGAAATTGTAGGGCGAAGGTTCAACGTGTTCTTTTGGCTGGTATTAGCACGGGCGACGTCCTGGCTGGTGCGAATCACAATAAAATGGATATATTTTCTCCGTTCGAAGGACGGGGCACAAAAGCACAACGGTTACAATTAATCTGACTCCATAATAAATTTAGAATACCAAATTTAGTTATACCCTCGTTAAATATCTGACTCCAAATTAGAATTAGAATTTATAGTTTAGGGACACATGCGTGAATCTCGGGGCAACTACGTCGCCAGACTCTTCTGTAAAAACCCAGTTACTCAACTGACGCCCCCGGGTAATAGCGCAGTTGCCGAATCTTAGTTCGGTGAGAGCTCTAGAGGATGAAAGAAATTACCATGATAGTAGCAACTTTGGCATAAACATATCATGAACCCAGATTTATGCACACCACAGGGCCCCTTAAGGGGATCGGCCCGGCACCGGCTTATAAGCCTAAGAAAGCCCTTAAGGTCAAAATCCCAGGACCGATACTACATAAACCCTTTATATGAGTAGACCGTAACTTGCAATCCAACTTAAAGCCCATCACTACCTTTAAAACATCAGCTAGCTAGTCTGGAATGATAAGGACTTACTCCCTAAGTACCGGTCGTAACGTGGCTAGAAAGGATAAAAGGATTAGGAGTCACGGAGACCACGCAAGCTTAAAGGAATAACAATAATTTATTCACCAGGTAGGCAAAAGCTTAAATCAAACAAATCCACGTTAAGCCAATTACAAGTTACGCATAATTTAGAAGAGGAGAATAAAGTCATACCTGGAGGAAAAGGATACACGCACTAACGTCTCGCGGCGGGAAGTTCGAAATACGATGTTACATCATTGAAAAAGGCTACTCACGCACTAACGTGCGCGAGGAGATCGGATACGATCTTCCCGAAAAAGGATTGTTTCTCTTTGCTTTAAGCCAAATCACGCCTTTGATCCAGGCGGCATGGCCATAAACACCTGGAAGGGGGGTCGAATCCGGTTTTTGGGTTTCCCACCATTGGGAGGATGTAATAAAACACTTCAGCAGAGAGGGAGAATAGGGTGATTACCAGAGAGGATTCTGACCGAATTCTCAGGAGTTTCCAAAGGGAATGAACCATAATTTCAATGGGAATGAAACATACTCCATTCAACTCCTCGGATTCCCCCGAGAATAACAAGACCAAACATGATATGAATATGTACTAATATGATGCAGTTGTCATGAAAAAGTCTTAAGATGAATTAATATATAGTTTAATTGGGTTATAAGTATATAAGTGATTTCTTAACAGGATATTGAACATATAAAACATATCAAACCAAATGGGTCACCGGAAACTACCAGACCGGTGCTGATCAAGATGATGCGGGATTTGGAGAATTTTGACCACTGACGCAGGTTAAAATCCCTGACAAATCTCTATGAGCAGTTATCTGATAAACCAAACTGCAGATCAGGAAACTGGCCTTTCAACAACAAGTCACCAAAACTCAGGAATAGACCCTAATGAAGAAATTGATCCGGACAACCATTTTTTCTACAACGAAACAAACGCATGCGGATACTTTACTTTAGACAAATTTAACAAGAACATTAAAATGGAAGGGAGTTTGTCCATTATCCACTTCAATAGTAGGAGTCTATATGCAAACTTTGACCAAATAAAGGAATACCTTCTGTCATTTGCTAATCCGTTCAACATCATCGCACTATTGGAAACTTGGATTAAAGAAGAAAAGGGCAAGGACTTCTACATGGAGGGTTACAACTTCATGTGTAAGAGCAGACTGAATAAAGCTGGTGGGGGTGTTGGACTATTTATTGATGAGGCCATAAACTTCCAGGTACTAGAATGCAAATCAATTGTTGTGGAAAATGTAATGGAATGCCTTACAATTGAGATTCCTAGGTTGAAAGGTAAAAATACGGTTATTTGTTGTGTGTACAGAGCACCGGATTCGCAAATTGATGTTTTTAGTAAATGTATGGGTGAATTACTTGTCAATATGAACCAGAAAAATGTTTTTATGTGTGGGGACTTTAATATTGACTTGATAAATCCAAATAATAGCTCTATAATAGAGGAGTATATTGACACCATGTATGCCATGGGTATGCAACCATTAATCACAAAACCAAGCAGGATTACTAGACACAGTGCCACCTTGATAGATAAAGTGTATACTAATGTATTAGATTCTGAAATATTTAGTGGCATTATGATAAATGATATTACTGATCATCTACCAGTTTTTGCTATTTGTAACTGCAAATTAGATATAAGGGACCAGGCTAGATTGAAAACCCTGGAACACACAGAAATCAGAAAAAAAAAAAAAAAAAGGCTAAAGAAACTAGAATCAGATATGTTGAACCAGAATTGGGATCATGTATTAACAGAGAAAGATCCAAATCGAGCCTATGAGGCTTTTCTACGGACAGTAAACTCCTGTATGATAAACACTGTCTAGTCAAAATAACGAACAAACTGAAGCAGAACAAAGAGAGGAAACCTTGGGTTTCAAAAGTACTAACAAATGCCTGCAAGAAGAAAAAATCTATTGTATAAACAGTTTCTGAGAGAAAAGAACTGAGAAAGCAGAAATTAGGTACAAAAATTACAGAAACAAAATGACAAATTTACTAAGGAAACATAAAAAAAAAGTATTATGAAAAGCTTTTATTAGAAAATAAACATTACACCAGAAATCTCTGGAATATAATAAAGAACGTCTCTGGGAGGACACCGAGGAGGGGGAGTACCCTTCATTCTTTAATATAAATGGCAAAAAGGTAGAGGACAAGGAATTGGTTGTGGAGAATTTTAACAGTTATTTTGTGAATGTTGGGCCAGAACTAGCAAAGGGTATTAAATCCTCACACCTAAGATGGGACTACCTTGACAAGGATGAGGAAATCCAAGACACAATGACACTAACTCCTGTTACCGAATCTGAAATTAGATCAATTCTGAAAAATTGTACAGCTAAGACATCTGTTGATGTAAACCAATTAGATATGAAATTACTGAAAACACTAACTAACGCAATTGTAACTCCACTTACGCATATATGCAATCTATCCTTCTCCTGCGGAGTGTTTCCAGATAAAATGAAGATAGCGAAAGTTATCCCTCTCTACAAAAGTGGGGATAAATATGATTTCTCAAACTATCGTCCTGTCTCGATTTTACCTCAATGCTCGAAGGTCCTAGAAAAGCTCTTCAATGACAGATTGGACAAGTACATTGATAAACACAAACTACTGTGTGACAGCCAGTATGGGTTCAGGAAAAAGCATTCGACAGCACTAGCCCTAACAGAATTTATTGAAATGATTAAAGATTCACTAGATTCAAACTTATATTCTATAGGCATATTTATTGATCTGAAGAAAGCATTCGACACTATAAATCACGATATATTGATTGAAAAAACTTTACAAATATGGATTAAGAGGACCGCATTAAAATGGATCAAAAATTACTTAACAAGTAGGACGCAATTTGTGCAGATGGGCAATAGCAAATCGAATTGCTTGGACATTACCTGTGGAATTCCTCAGGGCTCGGTCATAGGTCCCAAGTTGTTCATAATTTACATAAATGACATTGTTAAGGTGTCCGATATCCTAAAACTAATTTTATTCGCAGACGACACGACAATTTTTTGCTCAGATGTCGATCTCAAGCAATTGGCAAAAGTGGTTAATAAAGAAATGTCTAAACTTCACACGTGGTTTAATGTAAACAAATTGTCATTAAATCTTACAAAGACCAAATTTATGATATTTGGGAAAAAAAGGCCTAAAGGACGACATAGACTTAAAAGGTAAATGGTACCAGCATTGAAAGGGTAAACGAATATAAAGTCATGGGAGTTATGTTAGATAATCTCTTAAGCTGGAAACCACATGTAAACTTGGTTCAAAGAAAGTTGGCTAAAAGCGTGTCTATTCTTTGGAAAATGCAAAAATTATTAAAATACAAGTCTCTTAAAATAATCTATTCAGCACTCATAGCACCCCACTTACATTACTTCGCTGAAGTATGGGGACACACTTATAATAATACAATAGAATCATTGTTTAAACTCCAAAAAAAGGCCCTTAGAATTATTCATAACGTTCCCTATGGAACTCATACAAACGATTTGTTTATTAAGGCAAAGTTTCTTAAATTGCAGGATATAATAAAATTCAACTCCTTGCAAATTGTATATTTAGGATACCACAAAGAATTGCCTAGAAATATACAATGCCTATTTCTCCAACGTGAATGCCTTCATGACCTAAGAGGCAGAATGTTGTTGCAAACTAGAAGGGTCAGATCGACTCGGAGTGAGCACTCCTTATCGGTGGCTGGAGTCAGTGCATGGAACATACTTGAACACAAGGTCAGAAGGGCAGACAATTTGAAAGACTTTAAGTATCTTCTGAAATGTGCATGTTTGAATAACTATGAACTTATCCAACAAAATGGCATTGGATAAATTAAACAGAACCATAGCGGGCATAAACAATAGGGGTTGTTTATAGACACTCAGCTATACTGTGATTAAAACTCTTCATGACTGTCATAAATCTCTATGATTTTATGTTGTGACGTTTAAATCGTAGTGTAAATAGACACTCAGCTCTGTTGTGATTTATAAATCTTTATGATATCTTACCCATAATCAAACTGTTTTTTCTGGGAGTTGGGCGGGGACTTTGACAAGCGATTTCGCTTCTCCCGCGACCCTTTCGGTCATGATACATGTTGTGTTGAATTGTCATGGAATGACTGTACAATCATGCCGAAATGAAAAAACAAATAAAAAAAATAAAAATAAACATATTATGCTCTTCTCAGAGGTTTAGATTATTTGAAACAGATTAATATAACTGGACTTTAACGTAAGACTTAGGCCAGTAATATGACTCGAACAGGGGCATTGTGTCAGCCAGAGCCCTGCAACACCCCCGTGGTGAGACCATTGTCACCTCCTGGAAGTCCACAAAAGTTTTATTGCTATCTGGCATGGCTCTGGACTAAGCTTATCAGCCATTTGTCGCATACAGTCGCTGGGCTCCCCCACGCATCAGCGTTTGCAGATCTTACAGAGGTGCCGCTCAGAACCTAACCCAAAGGCACAGACGAATTTTACTGGTTTAGAAATGGAACAATCTTTTGTAAAATGAAATATGCAATGTCTACAGTTCTATTGCCATTTGGCCTGGCTCTGGACCGAGCTTATCAGCCATTTGTCACTTATATTTCCAGATTCTACAAATCCACCCCCTGACCCCGTACAACAGAGGTCCACACACGGGGTCATAAAAGATTACCTAGGTGATTGTATGGCTGATGTTGCGAGTACCAGGGAATGCTTGCTAAGACTATAGAAGAAATATTGATGAGAAATTACAGATTTAAGAGTAGTTGAGTTTTTCATGACAGTTGCATCACACGATAAAAAGGAAAAAATGGATTGTTTCCTCTCACTGCAATATAATTGAGAATTTAGAGGAGTGTGATTTGGGAAGTGAAAAGAAAGAGAGACAACCATTTGATTAACATGAAACGTGAAGAAATTAAAAGGAAAACAAACAAAAAGTAAAATAAAATTAAAAGTATGTTATCTAGGTTTGTTCTATGAGTCTATTATCTGAAGTTAGTTGGTGTACTAGTTGAACTAATTTTATTATGCCAAATGAAATGATGGTTTGAAAAGTAATTTTCCTAAAATCATGAATAATAGGAATCGCAGAATAAACCAGCACATAAACCAAAAACTTTCCCACCCTTGACTAGGGAAAGCAAAAAGATTATATGTGCCACTAACTAAGTAACCAACCAATTGGAAAAAACCCCAGAGGGAAAAAATCCAATGGCGGTCACAATATCAAATCATTTAAGCAGCTGATTTAAAGTGCAAAAAAAATAAACAGTTACAGATGAAAAAAAAAAAACAATAGAATATTTACATGAGCTATACTGAAGTGATATGGTGAAATATTGGAAATCGTGAAATTCATATGTCCAGACATTCAGCAATTTACGTCACATGATATGATTTGGAGATTAATTGAGAGAGTGGGGCTGATACACATAATAGGCTGGTCAGAAGCACTTTTGTAGGAATTCCCAATTTAATTCTGAAAAATACTAAAGGTAAATGGGACTTATTTGGATCAATGCATATGTAGTTTTACCTCACTTTATGAACTTTTAAGGCACACTACCTTTGGCTTTCAGTGTAAGAAACCTCTATGCTCCAGTCCATTAAATGCCACATTATAAAATAGAATTTTGATAGATTCCTCTCAACCTATTTTTGTATCAACCCACACTCTTTACATGTAATTTACAAATCACAATCACAAACACAACTGCAGTTTGTCCATATGAAAATGTCCTTTGTCCTGTATGAATCCGGTAGCTGTAGAGATGTTTGAGGTCCGGCTGACCGCCAGCGTTGGTGCACATATTGTTGGAATTTGAATGTGTGTCCATAATAAGTTGAATAGTGGAAGAAATGGCTCCCAAGAGCCAGAAGGGTGGACCGGGATTATTGTGCCCTGGCGTGTTACACCCTTGATTTGCTACCATGTGTAAGATGGGAAAAGGGGGGTTGGAGCACGGCTGGAGCGGATGAGTGCATCTGTGACACTGCAGCAAGACTGGCAGGCCTTCTGAGCATCAAAAGACTTCAACGCCATGCAATATAACAAATTATCGAGTTCCTGATGACAAGCAGCTTGTTGTTTGCTGGGGTTTGCGTGAAGGGAAGTGGGGGTGGTTTATGCCCGTAAGAGACTGGAGACCAGAACTGGGGGATGCAAAGTGTGAGCAAACTGTATCTGTGAATGGCCGGACAGGAGGAGGCAATAAACCCAGCCTCTGAGCTGGGAGTGGGGGGCTTGCACAGTTTCTGCGCCTTTGATGTCACCCTGCATGGGAGGCCTTTGGCTTACCCAGTGCTCCATATTGCCCTCAATCATCTGTGTAAGACTGGACCCTAACTTATCTGTTTTAAATAATCTAAACCTCTGGGAACGTCATAATATGCTCATATGTTTAATATACTGATAAGAAATCACTTCTGTACTTATAACACAATTTCCCTGTATAATAATTCAGCTTAAGACTTTTTCATGACAACCATATCATATTCATCCATTTTCCTGGCTTGTTTGATATGTATGTTTTTGTTACAATTCGAGGAGTTGAATGGCATATGTTTTCAGTATCAAATGAAATTATAGTTCATTCACTTTTAGAAACTCCCTAAATTTGGGTAAGGTAAAATCTCCTCTCGGGTAATAAAGTGTAGTTCCTTTTGTCTGAATGACCCCTCATTTACAGCCAAATGGCCTGACTATGTCTCAGTCCTGAGACCTGTAACCCGATATCTCACCTGGTTAACTTATGGGGCTCTCTGGTTGGAGGAGGGGGGTTGCTGGTTTGGTTTATAGGAAAGAGAAATGAGCTGTTCGGGGAAGATCGTATCCGATCTCTCCCCGCGCACGTTAGTGCGTGAGTAGCCTTTTTCAATGATGTAACATCGCATTCCGAACTTCCCGCGCACGTTAGTGCGTGTATCCTTTTCCTCCAGGTATGACTTTATTCTCCTCTTCTAAATTATGTGTAACTTGTAATTGGCTTAGTGTTGATTTGAATGATTTAAGCTTTTGCCTACCTGGTGAATAAATCATTGTTATTCCTTTAAGCTTGCGTGGTCTCCGTGACTCCTAATCCTTTTGTCCTTTCTAGCCACGTTACGACCGGTACTTAGGGGGTAAGTCCTTATCATTCCAGACTAGCTAGCTGATGTTTTAAAGGATGTGATGGGCTTTAAGTTGGATTGCAAGTTACGGTCTACTCATATAAAGGGTTTATGTAGTATCGGTCCTGGGATTTTGACCTTAAGGGCTTTCTTGAGCTTATAAACCGGTGCCTGGCCGATCCCCTTAAGGGGCCCTGTGGTGCGCATTATGTAGCATCGGTCCTGGGGATTGACCTTAAGGGTTTTCTTGAGTTTATAAGCCAGTGCCTGGCCGATCCCCTTAAGGGGCCCTGTGGTGTGCATAAATCTGGGTTCATGATATGTTTATGCCAAAGTTGCTACTATCATGGTAATTTCTTCCATCCTCTAGAGCTCTCACCGAACTAAGATCCGGCAACTGCGCCATTACCCGGGGGCGGCGGTTGAGTAACTGGTTTTCACGGAAGAGTCTGGCGGCTTAGCTGCCCCGAGATTCACGCATGTATCCCTAAACTATAAATTCTAATTCTAATTTGGAGTCAGATATTTAACGAGGGTATAACTAATTTTGGTATTCTAAATTTATTATGGAGTCAGATTAATTGTAACCGTTGTGCTTTTGTGCCCCGTTGTTCGAACGGAGAAAATATATCCATTTTATTGTGATTCGCACCAGCCAGGACGTTGCGCGTGCTAATGCTAGGAACCCGCACGCATATACCTTCAGCCCGGGCTCTTCCTCCCTTGGTCGAGTCGCATGGGTTTTACACATGTTTGTGATGAAATCCTGAAATCCAAATCAGCCAAAAGCATATAAATGGAGCTTCTGTTCCTCAGGTGTAAATGGCAAAGTCAGGTCCTCGAATCCTTGATGCCTGTATAGAAAAATTTTAGAAACAGTACCCTGCCAAATTGACAACGACAAGGGAGACCAAGACAAGACAAGACACGACCAAGGAAATCCGTTATAACTCAACCTGTAGGAATCAGAAAGAGTGAAAGTTAATTGGAAGCATTTTGAAATTAGACACTCAGGATGCATTTGGGTTTTCCTGAGCCTGCAAACTGTCTTGTGGAAAACAATGGATGAAAGAGTTAATGCAGTGCATGCAATTACCCTACAATTCACATGTCCCCGCCGTCTGGGTAACTTTATGACACCTCAAAGGGGACAGTGACTGAGGACGAGTGAATGGCACTGTTGAAGATTCCATCACCCCTGTTTTCAGAAAGAAAGAACAGACGAAGTTAGTATCAGTTTTAAATGAAACAATGCTTTATGGCTTTCCCTTCGGATCAGGATAAACACAGACAAACATGGAGAAACGCAAGTGGTGTGTGTGTATGCATGTATGTATGTATGTGTGTGTATGAATGTGTGCGCGCGCGCGTGTGACTAAGGGTTGTAAAGTGGCTCAGATGGGGCCTGTTACCCACGAGCGGGTGTTTTATGGCCCCGCAGCTTGTTCCACCCCCTGATAGGGTTAGACATCTGCGGTAAAACCAAGGCTCTCAGGTGTGAAGACTGTAAGAGAGTGAACTATGCAGGGTGAATGTCTGCATAGCTTCAGACACTGAAAAGACAAACAATGACAAACAGACATTAAAAATAGGCTGAACCATGCAATCCAGTAGGAATGCAGGCAACCATCGTTGAGTTACTGATGTACTAGTAACTCTGATTAATTCATGCACTCTATAAAGAGTACAGGCTTGTAGATTGAAGTGATCCATGTTTCGAGGAACATAGTCCTAACTGACAAAGGGGTGAATAGGATCAGAGAGAGGGAGCACAAGCAGAGGAATGGCAGGCTGTGAGACACACGGCAAGTATGAGTAGAAAGACACTAATCTTTGCCAAAAGTGACCAAACCCATCTGGCTCCAATACTTTAGGACGGATGCAAATTTAATAGAAATGAATTTTAGGAAAAATAAATGTAGGGGAGGAATATTTCTCCCTAAAAGGCAACTCATGTAGGCATTCTAAATCTAATTACCTACTTCCATGAGGCCATAAACAGTACCCCCTGCTGGGGCAGACAAAAGAGACTCAATGTCCCACTAGACATTTAGAGCTCAGATGTTGCTTGATGACTAGTGGCAATGACAGTATACTACAATGGTTAACCAAACATTAATTCCAATAAACGTATTTGGTGGTTGGTGAAATCCACACAAAACGTAATTATACTAGACGGTTTGCTTCAAACATAACGGTTAAACACTTTGATCCTTCGAACCTCCTCTCCCAGGGCGCAGTTCTAGGCTAGATCCCTTCCCACAGACATCTTTGCCCAGGCTCCCCCAGGTTCAGAACTCTGTCTTCTGCTTCCCGGCGTCTTCTTTTCAAAGCTCACCGATCACAGAAGCACCACTCGCTTACTGACGCATTCGCTTTTGGCTTATGGTGGCCTGACTGTACATTGAGCCGAGCGCGGCGGCCAACAAAAGGGACTTACTGCCATACGCGACCCGACCGGCCGGTGACCCAGTCGACAGCGATCCCCGAATCCCGTAGTGGTTGTCAGCCACCCAGGTGGGAGCCGACGGTCTGATCCCTACCCCACTTAGCTACGGGTATAGAAACTTTGACCGTTTTCACCAGCCTCGCCTGTTCACAGAGGTCGTACTATGCGTCCCTCTGCTTAGGTGTGGGCTGTCACCCACGTACCACGTGACGCCTACACACTTAAAGGCGACAACACGCCGACTAGACGGTACCACGGCAGTATGTCAATTCATACTTCACTGGACACGAGGGCCTTCAGTTTACTCCCCTGCACTATACATACGATTTAACGTGCCCTTGGAACTTTGCAATCCCGCCGCCGCCTGTTTTGCCCCAGGTTCGGGGAGCCTAATCCCCTGCCCAAGGCAAGTACGTTGTTAGTGAATGGCCACACTCAAGATGGTGGTCACAGCATGCGACTTAGTGTTGGTTCCGCCTTCTCCTTCTCCTTCTCGGAAGGAAGACCGGAAACCAGCATTAAACGTGGCAGTGATTGGCCGATTTGAAGAGCGCCATTTGACTCGTATTTATGATGAGGGCCGGGTCAGCCAACCAGCTCACCGACAACAGGCTACGTCACCATATTACACGGATTGACTCGGGGCTGTATCAGCCAACCAACTCCCCGGCGAATAGTCACGTGACCCAATGGGTCGGCTAAGACTTCCCCCCTCTGGAGGAAGCACCTACCCACATGCAAACTCAACCAATGGCTGCCCTCAGATGAAACCATGTTATATTCCCCAACAAAACGAGCCAAAAATGGCGGGCCGTTCAACTTGATAATCCTTTGTGCAAAGATAATATGGCAGCTTCAATACGCTCTTGAGCTAAGCTCAAATGCAAGCAGATTTTAGAGCGGTTATAATGGCAATTTCCCAATTTTACGAAGCAGATTTTTAGAGCGGTTATAATGGCAATTTCCCAATTTTACGTGCAATGCAAAAAAAATTCAACACTTTCAGCAATAAGCTTTCCCGTTGCTATGTCCAGGACACATATCCTCCCACAACCCGCACAGTCTAGTCGCCTGAAGCAAAACAACCTGCAGTCCGAGAAGCCCATGTGGCCCGTAACAGCAAACTTCAGCCCATACCGAAACTGCTGAACATTCCGCTTGCGAAAAACCACATTACAAACCCAATCAAGAATTAGTCTAATCACTGTCTGTGTCCCAAAAGACTGCCGGCACGAAAACTTCTGCCGACTTTGTCCAACTTCGAAAACCAATGGCGCAGAATGCACCCTACTTAAACTTTTGAGTCCAAATTATTACAATTTTCCGAATGCCGTTTTGCATCTCTCTCAGGGCGCTGATCAAAAGAGCGCACACACAGGGCAGTGAAACCGTAAGCTATTACCTTTACACAAAGTTTAACAAGACTAGAGGATGGAAATATTTGTCAACTCAAACCGAACCAATGATGCGGGTCAGAGCACTAAAGAACATACTTGCAACCCATGTGCGATTGTTACAACGATAAAATCCGTAAGTCCAATGATATTTCGAAGCTAATCTCCTCACTCCCCTACGTATAAGACTCCTTCAAAATCACACTGGCATTTCACCAGTGTCCCAATTCTTCCAGTATTTGGGCAAGATTGTCTGCACAGTTACAGCAGGACCTTGCACCAAATCCATCAAATACACACAATTGCTGATTACTTTCTGTACACATACGCAAACCTTCGAATGCAATATACACAATCTGTTCTGGTTTCAAGCACAGGCCAGGAGTATTCAACCCTTTCAGCGGCAAGCTTTATCCCCGCTATGGCATTACCACCGGATCCACGCTCTCCCACCCGCACAACCCAGGTGCAAAAAGCACAAAACCTACGGTCGAAGAAGAGCCAAGCCCAATGTGCCAAGCAACAACAACAGATATTCGCATCCACTTCAAAAATGCAGAAACCCCCGACTGCACAGAGAAACCCAATCACCTCCAACTTGCCATTAAACCTTCTACACAAAAGCACGAAAATATCAAATGACTCGGATTACTCTGAAAACAGAACAGTCTGAAGGGATATCAGAAGTAAAAAGTAGGCTCATGCAAACATTCCTACAACTTGCACACCATTCTCTGATCCCGAAAAAGATAAAATTGAAACTTGTGCCTGGTTTCTACGGTCCCAGGCCTATTTGGGGATATATCGATCCCTTAACAACGGTCTCTATGCAGTGAATTCTAACTTTCCCTGAATCCTACAAAGTAGAAAACACCGTTACTTACCACATGTGGGTGACGACTGATGGAGCCGGCCAGATCGCGTAAGAAACCAGGATCACATCGGATGTGGAGATTCACACTTAAGCCAGCACAATGCGGAAACATCTCGGAAGGCGTCGGAAAACAGAATCACGCGCTCCCAATTATAGGCATCGCCTGTATGGTACGCAAGCCGTCACGCCGCAAATGCAAAGATTCCCAAACCGACATATAACGGTATAAAACACGAAAGCCATCACGGAGGGCAGTCACCAGCTGTAAAACCCACAAAACAATAACCAACGGCGGAAATTGTAGGGCGAAGGTTCAACGTGTTCTTTTGGCTGGTATTAGCACGCGCGATGTCCTGGCTGCTGCGAATCACAATAAAATGGATATATTTTCTCCGTTCAAGGACCAGGGCACAAAAAGCAAAGGGTTACAATTAATCTGACTCCATAATAAATTTAGAATACCAAATTTAGTTATACCCTCGTTAAATATCTGACTCCAAATTAGAATTAGAATTTATAGTTTAGGGACACATGCGTGAATCTCGGGGCAACTACGTCGCCAGACTCTTCTGTAAAAACCCAGTTACTCAACCGACGCCCCCGGGTAATAGCGCAGTTGCCGGATCTTAGTTTGGTGAGAGCTCTAGAGGATGGAAGAAATTACCATTATAGTGGCAACTTTGGCATAAACATATCATGAACCCAGATTTATGCACACCACAGGGCCCCTTAAGGGGATCGGCCAGGCACCGGCTTATAAGCCCAAGAAAGCCCTTAAGGTCAAAATCCCAGGACCGATACTACATAAACCCTTTATATGAGTAGACCGTAACTTGCAATCCAACTTAAAGCCCATCACTACCTTTAAAACATCAGCTAGCTAGTCTGGAATGATAAGGACTTACCCCCTAAGTACCGGTCGTAACGTGGCTAGAAAGGATAAAAGGATTAGGAGTCACGGAGACCACGCAAGCTTACAGGAATAACAATAATTTATTCACCAGGTAGGCAAAAGCTTAAATCAAACAAATCCACGTTAAGCCAATTACAAGTTACGCATAATTTAGAAGAGGAGAATAAAGTCATACCTGGAGGAAAAGGATACACGCACTAACGTCGCGGGAAGTTCAAATACGATGTTACATCATTGAAAAGGCTACTCACGCACTAACGTCTTGGGGAGAGATCGGATCTGATCTTCCCGAAAAAGGATTGTTTCTCTTTGCTTTAAGCCAAATCACGCCTTTGATCCAGGCGGCATGGCCATAAACACCTGGAAGGGGGGTCGAATCCGGTTTTTGGGTTTCCACCATTGGGAGGATGTAATAAAACACTTCAGCAGAGAGAGGAGAATAGGGTGATTACCAGAGAGGATTCTGACCGAATTCTCAGGAGTTTCCAAAGGGAATGAACCATAATTTCAATGGGAATGAAACATACTCCATTCAACTCCTTGGATTCCCCCGAGAATAACAAGACCAAACATGATATGAATATGTACTAATATGATGCAGTTGTCATAAAAAAGTCTTAAGATGAATTAATACATAGTTTAATTGGGTTATAAGTATATAAGTGATTTCTTAACAGGATATTGAACATATAAACATATTATGCTCTTCTCAGAGGTTTAGATTATTTGAAACAGATTAATATAACTGGACTTTAACGTAAGACTTAGGCCAGTAATATGACTCGCACAGGGGCATTGTGTCAGCCAGAGCCCTGCAACAACCGCCCCCCGTGGTGAGACCATTGTCACCTCCTGGAAGTCCACAAAAGTTTTATTGCTATCTGGCATGGCTCTGGACTAAGCTTATCAGCCATTTGTCGCATACAGTCGCTGGGCTCCCCCACGCATCAGCGTTTGCAGATCTTACAGAGGTGCCGCTCAGAACCTAACCCAAAGGCACAGACGAATTTTACTGGTTTAGAAATGGAACAATCTTTTGTAAAATGAAATATGCAATGTCTACAGTTCTATTGCCATTTGGCCTGGCTCTGGACCGAGCTTATCAGCCATTTGTCACTTATATTTCCAGATTCTACACTGTCTCCCAAGTTACAGGTCTGGGTCAAGGAGCACGACCCAGAGTCAGCGGCAGAGCTCACTGATGTCTTTGTGGCAGCGAGGAGAAAGAACCAGCAGTGGAGTTATAATGCCTGGAAGACCTCCAGAGACCCACGTAAGCCTCAAAGCCAGCATATGCAGCGGTACCCTCAGGTGTCTGGTAAGCCTTCCTTCCATGAAACTCCTATCGTTGAGTCAAACCCCGTTAGCAGAGTCCTTGTCTGCTATCAGTGTGGAGAAGAGGGCCATATAAAGTCAAGATGTCCGAGAAGGGCAGCAAAGCTTAATCAAGCATGCCATGTTTCTAGACCACAGGCTGAGTTGGATCAGACAGTCCAGAAGATGCCTCATATGACTAATGTGCAAGTATATGGCAAGGAATTTCAAGCACTTGTGGACTCTGGGAGTGACCAAACATTGGTGCCTCAAGAATGTATTGCATATAATCTTGTTCAGAGTACTAACTATATTCCAGTGCGTTGTGTGCATGGGGATGAGAAGCTAATACCGACTGCTGATATCTATCTGAAAGTACAGGATCAAACTGTACAAAGAGACTTGGGCCCACGACCTATGAGGTAGCTACTCCCAGTCGAGGTCGGTCCACCACGGTGCCGCATGTTAATCTCCTCAAGGAGTGGATCTCTAGATCTGAAGGGAAAGAGGTGATGCTGATTAGGAAGATTGATGAAGAAGAGGATATGGATGACCAGTACTTACCTGTGGCTACTCCAATGGCCCTGGACTTGGAACATCTGTCCGATGAACAACAATCTCAGGTAAGAGCTTTGAACCCCCCTCTCCTGTTCTCTGAGAATCCTGCCAGAACCAGCCTTGTGGAACACAATATTACGCTGAAGTCTGATGCAGTTGTGAGACGCATGAGTTACAGGATCCCTGAGCGCCTCCAGGAGCCCTTGAAGAAAGAGGTGGACTTCATGCTGTCGTCCGGCGTGATCGAACGGGTCTAAGAGGTAGTGGTGCCATCCGGTAGTGTTGGTACCGAAGAAAGACGGTAGTGTGAGATTTTGTATCGATTTCCGCTACTTGAATTCTGTGTCAAAATTCGATTCATATCCCACCCCTAGGATCGATGATCTCGTTGAGCGCCTCGGTAAAGCAAAGTTTCTGACCACCATTGATTTATGTAAGGGATACTGGCAAATTCTACTCACCTAGAACTCCTGTGAACTCACTGCCTTCCGTACCCCTTGGGGTTTATTCCATGTCACTATACTTCCCATTATCACTGGTCACCAGTGACGGATGCGCCGGCGTCATCGGTCATGCCACAGGGAGTCAAGCTGCCGAGATTTGATGGCTCATCGCCATGGGAGCTTTACCATGCACAGATGAGGCTGATTGAACGGCACGGTGGGTGGACCGAGGAGGAGACAGCAAAGCATCTGGTGTCAGCCCTAGAGGGACCAGCGCGACAGACTCTGCTGGACCTGGACTCTAATAAGCAGGGCAGCCTGCAGGCACTGGTTGCAGCACTTGAACGGCGACGTGGGCACTGTGAATCCCCCGAGCTGCACAGGAAAAGGCTGACGGATCACCACCGCCAACCTGGGGAGAGCTGGAGAGTCGAGGCTGCTAACCTGAAGCACTATGCCCACCTGGGGTACCCAAACCTTGGGTCAAGGGGGCAGGACGAGCTGGCTCTGCATGCATTTCTGCAGTCCCTCACACCTGAGAGACTCCAGCACCATGTTATCCTGACAGTGCCTAGCTCCCTAAATGAAGCTCTGAGGGAGGCCGAACGAGTGGCGGATGTCATGGGAGAGGCCCCAGCTGCCGAACGAAGCAGGCCTCATCACCAAGTCTGTGCGGTGGACTTCGATGAGGAGGAGGGAAAAGTGCGTTGGGTGCGCGCTCAGCCGAACCAGCGGCGCACCCCAACTGAACGACCGGGTGAGGACCGGCGGCGCTGCTACCGCTGCAATGAAGTGGGGCACATTGTCCGCTATTGCCCTGCCCCAGCGCCCAAGCACCAAAGGCCCCAACTGTCAGGAAACAAACCGGGGGTGGCGCAGTGAGGAGACTGCCGCCCCAGGGTAACATCCTCCACGATCAGGTTTGTGTAGGCCGCCCTGAACCTGAGCTGGCTTCGTCCACCCTGAGCAAGTAAGAGGAAATTCCTCCATTGGGTAGGCCGGCTGGGTAGGGGTAGTGGGCTTTACCTGCATTGTTGGCTGGATGGGCAACGCTTTAAGGCGTTAGTCGATACTGCCACCACTATCTCCCTGGTGCGCCCAGGGACCCTCAGTGATGCTCACTGGGAGCCCATCAGCACGCAGCTGCAGTCAGTAACTGGTCAGAAGATGGGCATGAGGGGTTGGAAGATGGTAAGTGCAACCATGGGGGATAACCGATTCCACCATCAGTTCTGGTTGACTGAGATCAAAGATGACTGCATTGTGGGCCTGGACCTGTTAGAGCGGTGGCGCACAACAGTTAACATCGCTCACTCGGCCCTCATCATTGGGGCAACCACCTGTGGCCTACAGCCAGCGGTGGGGGGCGGCGGACAGCAAGGAGAGCCCGCCGGCATGCCGTGGCCACAGCCCAGACAGCCAGTACACTGACCCAGCCTACTGACATAAGCTGTGGCATAGCCCCCGTCTGCCCAGTCCCTCCGTCATAGCCTCGCTTGCCCTCGGCAGAGGTAGTGAGTGTCATCCACGAGCTGTGGCAACGCAGCTGTGGCGGCCTCAGCCCCTCCCAGAGCCAGCAGCTGAAAAATTTGTTCATGGATAACACGGACCTCTTTGCTACCCGAGATGAAGAGTGCACTCAAACAGATCTGGTGCAACACTCCATCGACACCGGTGATGCTGCGCCCATCCGTCTACGGCCTAATCGCTTATCTCTTTCTAAACGATTGGCGGCAGAGGAGAAGGTGAGGGAGATGGCAGCGGCTGGCATCATCGAGCCCTCAGACAGTCCGTGGGCAGCCCCTGCTGTCCTGGTGCCGAAGAAGAACGGTGAGTGGAGGTTCTGCATTGACCACCGGCTCATTGGACCTCCGCAGCGGGTACTGGCAGGTGCGCATGTCTGATGAAGCAAAACCGAAAACTGCATTCACCATTGAGCAGGGGTTGTGGCTGTTGAGGGTAATACCGTTCGGTTTGCGTAATGCCCCCGCAACCTTTGAGCGGCTTATGGAGAGGGTCCTGTCAGCTGTTCTCCGGAACCGCAGCATCGTGTACCTTGACGACCTACTGCTTTCGGCATTCACACCCAATAATAACAATGAGAATGATAAAAATAAAGAAAATGGCGGAGATGAATATTATAGTATGATTCACACCCAATCAGTACTTCCAATACATCCAACTAAAAAAGTCAATTAAGGAAAAAATTGATATCACCAACATTGACCTCAAAGAATCACCACTACTGAATGATCTAAGCAAAATCGCTAAATCAAACAAACCGTTCGCAAAACTGTATAAACTCATATCCTCCCTTGGTCCTGAAAACACACTATGCATTCTAATACACAAATGGGAAGAAGACCTCAACATCAAAACTAACACTAACTTCTGGAATGAAGTCTGCAGTAACATCTACAACATGTCACAAAATACTAATATTAGACTAATCCAGTATAAGTTAATGCACAGAACACATATTACACAACAAACAATGTACAAAATGGGATTATCAGAAACCGATATATGCACATAATACACACTCGACACCACAGATCACTAATTCCATGCCGTTTGGCTCTGCCAACCTGTACAACACTTTTGGGAAGAGGTAATCACCAAACTATCAGCACTATTTAAATGCAGCATCCCATTAACCCCATCCATCTGCATTTTAGATGAAATTAACTCAATTCCAACACAAATCACAACACCCTACTAGTAGCCCTAACTATTGCCAAGAAAACAATACTGCTAAATTGGAAAAACAAAAAACAGCTGAAAATATCTCAATGGTTAGACCTATTAGCAAAACAATTGTCAATTGAACACTACTCAGCCCAACAAAAAAACAAATGCAACAATTTAATAAAAAATTTTCATGCTTTCATGATATTTTCTCACTGCCGCTTAACTAATGCCGACGCACACTACCAAAAAAAAATAAAAAATACAACACCTACCACTGGCCATTAAGAATTATGCTCATCCTCCCCACGCTCACTTAACCTAACACTGCATAATTACCTTTTTTTAAACTATTATTATTATTTTTGTTTTGTTTTAAATGATATAGTCTACTCATCACTTCTTTCCCCTCTTTAATTTTTTTTGCCTTCCTTCTCCCCTTTGCTTTTATAATTATTGTGATTACTGTTAATTTTCTTAATTGTCATCAGGCGCGTTGCAGATGTGGGGGATGCAACACCCACACTTTTGCTAAAAATATATTCCATCCCCCACGCTTTTTTTGCGAGACCAAACGAGATTAAGCAGCCAACGTAAAAAAATGACACCTGTTAACGCGTAGGACCACCCCCCAACACACAGGCATAAAGAGTAGCCCAGGCTACACACATTGGTCACTCAGTTTGAGTGATAGACCTTCCAGCCAATCACAGCAAATCTACCAGTTGGCATCAGTGAAGAGGGAACCTCAAATCAGTAGCGTTCGAGTAACAACAGCGGTAGCCCCATACTTTGAGCTTCAGTAGGATAGGCTAATCTCACAATATGGCGCTCATAACCAGATGTGGGCGCCTCGCTTTTCCGGTTAGCTTCTGTGGTTGTAGCTATGCAGCTTCTCAGCATGGAAATGGCACATTTCATAATAGCCTTCTTTTGCTCCTAAAATTTGGCACCTCTGATGTGGTTGGAATTATTGAAAACAAGTCAAAGATCAAAAGTTCGGTTGAGGGACACAAGTTCTTCGAAAATTTCATTTACATTTGCGATGGTTAATGATCGTGAAACACAGATGTGGTGCTGAGGCAAATGCTAGCGGGTAGCAGTCACAAGGCTAAGTAACTAGCTAGCAGCTTTGATCACAATTAATTTAAAGGAACATTATAACCTTAGCTAAAGCAAAGTTCTACGGATTTTGTTTTGGAAGTATTTACAGCAAGTCGTTTGTTTGCTGTGTCGCGTGATAATGTGAAACTTTCATTGCTGGCTGTCCGTTAGCATGTAGGCTACCTTCCTAATTTCGTATCATATGGATACAACAGTTCTTACTGGCCATAAAGAATTATTCTCATCCTCCCCACACCGACTTAACCTCATACTCCACAATTCCCTTTACTTATTTATTTTAAATAAGTTTACTGATCACATTTTTCCATTTTTTTCTTTTCTATTTCCTCTGTCGTCCTTCTCCCCTTTGCTTTAATAATTATTGTGAATACTGCTAATGTTCTCAATTGTCATGGTTAACATTCCTTGTTGTTTTGTCTTGACGACCTTTTTGTTGTTGTTTCTCTTTTTATGCTAAGTTGTTTTCTCTCTCTCTCTCTGTCTTTGTTATTGTTTCATTAGTTGTTTGATGTCTTGATTTCATTTTTTCCCCCTTCCAAATCATCTAGCAGTTAGTTTGTTACAAGGTTTTGTTTGATCAAATTTTGTTTGATTTGGATTATCCCCCTTCCGTTAAAATCTGTTCCCCATACCCTTCCCTCCAAATTTTGTCTTTGATGACTGTTAGTAAAAAATAAAGCTGACCTCCCAAGAGGGGGGTGGTGTGAAAAAAAAAAAAAAATCTGTAAACTATATTGATGAAACCGAAATCGGCGAATTTTTGTCAGACATATCTGTTAGAAAACCGTTCCCATGGAAAAGGCAAAGATGATGGACTTGACTTATTGGTATAAAATTGTTCCCAGACAAGTTTCAGGAAAAGTCACCAAGTTTGGTGGTCCTAGCTCAAGCCGTTCAGAAATTATACGCGTGATAATTGGCGCGGGCATCTAAAGTGCTCCCCGGTCTGGATAGGGTTAAGCTTCTCTGACCCACTGCCTTAGATGGTTCTTAATGGCTTCCTTTCCCATACTTAACTTGGTGGTCGCAGGTCACACTGTTTCCTTCCTGATCCTACAGTGTCTGAGTAATGCACAGGTGTGGATCTCCTTTGTCCCCATGATAAGGTTACCATTTTAGAGATAATGCTGACCACATTGTTTGGTGGTCATGTTGGCTGCTTTACCGTAAATCTTAAGTTCCCATTCGGGTATGCAAAATATCTCACACTGATTTTAAGATAACTCCACCCAGAAATGAATATTAAATCATGATATACTCACCCTCAAGACACAACTTTCACAGTTCAGACAACAAAGAAGTAGATTCATTGGAAAAGAGTTTTTCTCAAAACAATAAAAAGTTAATGGTGAGTAAGGGTTGGAATGGGTTGGTCCCCATTCACTTCCATGATATGAACGAAAACTTTTCCGATGAATCTTCAGCTGTGTTGTATGGACAGCAAGTGTTTGCACAACCTACCATTGGAATGAGAGTGAGAGATGATGACTGAATTTTTATATTTAGGTGGAGTTCTACTGTAAGCACTACATAGGCCATACATACCTGTTCAGAGGTTTCAGGATCATCTGAGGAATCTGAAACCAAATCCACAGCTGCTCTTGTGCAAAGGTAAAGCCTGAACATCTTCAGTTTTTATTGGTCATAAAGTCCCACAAGTGTAACTGTCATTGACACAGCTATTTCTTTTTTTTTTTTTAATTATTTTTTGGGGATTTTCTCCTCTACCCGACAGTCACACAGTAGAGAGAGACAGAAAAGCCGGGGAGAAGAACGGGAAGACATGTGGCAAACGACCCGAGCCGGAACCGGACCACAGCCTTCACGGTGCGCGCACCCAGACCAATGAGCCACCGGGGTGCACCTCAGACTATTTCTTAAAGTCACACATATCAAAAGTACAGTAAAGTAAAGTCCTTCACAGATCCTTTGGATGACTGTCCTTTTGGGGAAAAATAAAAAAGATCTTGAGAAGTTTCCATGATCTGTGCAACTGTAGTGTTGTTGTCCAGTGTCAAATGCTTCATTCCACCTCCATTCTTTGACCTGACCTGATGAAGGTCATCATCCTGAAAATGTAACCAACCCACCTCAAGTCTCCATGTGCTTTTCAGGACATTAGTATTATGATGTCTTGCCATCAGCTCAACATTTTGTTGTGAGTGAGATTCTCCAAGAGATCTTTTTCCCATCCTCTGTCCTGCCAGCTTTTGTCGTATCCAATCTATGACTTGTTCCTGGTCCACATTCGTAGCCAACTGCTGACAAAATGAGAGGACTGCTAAGCGGTTGCCAAACGTCGGGATATATTTAGCTCTATCTTCATGTGTCATGACACAAAGCACAGCTGTTTCAATCTGTAAATAATAAAAAATCCCCACAAATAACTTTAAGAGATTATATCATTTGGCCATAGATAATTTAAAAAGACAGTGTACAGACAATTGAAAAATACTGTACATCAAAAATGTGTTCAAAATTTAATAACACAATAGCACAAGTTATAATACACCCATAAAAAATAATAATCATCCCAAAAGTTAAACTCTGACCTTCTCTACTTTCATTCTCCTCATGCTGTCTTCGGGTGAATTTCTAGATTTCAAAAAATCTTCCAACTCCTCCTTCATGGCTGCAAAAAAGGAAAATAAAAAGATTATGAGAAATTGTCCAAATTTATATTTCAGGACAAGAAACTACAAGGCAATGAATGACATGAACATGTACTTTGTCAAAAACAGATTGGCTGTCATGATTGTAATGTTATCACTGAAAACACACAAATTTTCAATGAAGTACAGTATCCTTAAAATAACAATGTTTGTGAGCAGGGGCTGAATAACTCATCAGCTGAGGTAGCACATGAAAAATAGCTCCAACCCTCACTCCCCGCACTAGTTTACTGTGAGAGCTAGTTAGCGATCAGAACCTATCATGTTCATGAACTGCAGTTTGCAGTGACTGCCCATAAATAACGCTAATTTGCTCTCTACACGCAAACATGAAAGAGATCTGATCCTATCGCAAACAGGCATTAACTCATGCAATGAAGATGGTAAAGAAAAATACAGCAGCCTACAATTAATGCTCATAAAAGCAAACAGTCCACATTAGTGTATGGGGTATGTTATAAGGTGCTTCTATAAGTTGCTAGGAAACAGAAGTATAGAATTAGCATTTTACAGTCTAAAATAATCAGCAACTTTGTGATAACAGGTGAAACCATAGTAAGATACTCAAAACTCATACAGAAACACCAAACACATGTAATATGGCCAACTTTTCAACATACATATGATTTCCCATTTCAACCATTTTCAGGCACACTGCAGCCCAGCAAATTAGTGGGCTAACTACTCTGAAGTTACCTCTATCTCAGCTACTTTAGGTGATGTTCTCTACCGATGACACTCAAAATAACGTGTTAAAAATCACAGCCTCCAAACTGCACTGACCAAGGTACTGGCTTTAGAACTGGAGTTGGTCCTCAGGTGCTGCTCTGTGGCTGCCCACTGCTCCTCACTACTTAAGCCAGCACAATGCGGAAACATCTCGGAAGGCGTCGGAAAACAGAATCACGCGCTCCCAATTATAGGCATCGCCTGTATGGTACGCAAGCCGTCACGCCGCAAATGCAAAGATTCCCAAACCGACATATAACGGTATAAAACACGAAAGCCATCACGGAGGGCAGTCACCAGCTGTAAAACCCACAAAACAATAACCAACGGCGGAAATTGTAGGGCGAAGGTTCAACGTGTTCTTTTGGCTGGTATTAGCACGCGCGATGTCCTGGCTGCTGCGAATCACAATAAAATGGATATATTTTCTCCGTTCGAAGGACGGGGCACAAAAGCACAAGGGTTACAATTAATCTGACTCCATAATAAATTTAGAATACCAAATTTAGTTATACCCTCGTTAAATATCTGACTCCAAATTAGAATTAGAATTTATAGTTTAGGGACACATGCGTGAATCTCGGGGCAACTACGTCGCCAGACTCTTCTGTAAAAACCCAGTTACTCAACCGACGCCCCCGGGTAATAGCGCAGTTGCCGGATCTTAGTTTGGTGAGAGCTCTAGAGGATGGAAGAAATTACCATTATAGTGGCAACTTTGGCATAAACATATCATGAACCCAGATTTATGCACACCACAGGGCCCTTAAGGGATCGGCCAGGCACCGGCTTATAAGCCCAAGAAAGCCCTTAAGGTCAAAATCCCAGGACCGATACTACATAAACCCTTTATATGAGTAGACCGTAACTTGCAATCCAACTTAAAGCCCATCACTACCTTTAAAACATCAGCTAGCTAGTCTGGAATGATAAGGACTTACCCCTAAGTACCGGTTAAATAGCGTGGCTAGAAAGGATAAAAGGATTAGAGTCACGGAGACCCCGCAAGCTTACAGGAATAACAATAATTTATTCACCAGGTAGGCAAAAGCTTAAATCAAACAAATCCACGTTAAGCCAATTACAAGTTACGCATAATTTAGAAGAGGAGAATAAAGTCATACCTGGAGGAAAAGGATACACGCACTAACGTGCGCGGGAAGTTCGAAATACGATGTTACATCATTGAAAAAGGCTACTCACGCACTAACGTCTTGCGCTGGGAGAGATCGGATACGATCTTCCCGAAAGGATTGTTTCTCTTTGCTTTAAGCCAAATCACGCCTTTGATCCAGGCGGCATGGCCATAAACACCTGGAAGGGGTCGAATCCGGTTTTTGGGTTTCCACCATTGGGAGGATGTAATAAAACACTTCAGCAGAGAGAGGAGAATAGGGTGATTACCAGAGAGATTCTGACCGAATTCTCAGGAGTTTCAAAGGGAATGAACCATAATTTCAATGGGAATGAAACATACTCCATTCAACTCCTTGGATTCCCCGAGAATAACAAGACCAAACATGATATGAATATGTACTAATATGATGCAGTTGTCATAAAAAAGTCTTAAGATGAATTAATACATAGTTTAATTGGGTTATAAGTATATAAGTGATTTCTTAACAGGATATTGAACATATAAACATATTATGCTCTTCTCAGAGGTTTAGATTATTTGAAACAGATTAATATAACTGGACTTTAACGTAAGACTTAGGCCAGTAATATGACTCGCACAGGGCATTGTGTCAGCCAGAGCCCTGCAACAACCGCGCCCCGTGGTGAGACCATTGTCACCTCCTGGAAGTCCACAAAAGTTTTATTGCTATCTGGCATGGCTCTGGACTAAGCTTATCAGCCATTTGTCGCATACAGTCGCTGGGCTCCCCACGCATCAGCGTTTGCAGATCTTACAGAGGTGCCGCTCAGAACCTAACCCAAAGGCACAGACGAATTTTACTGGTTTAGAAATGGAACAATCTTTTGTAAAATGAAATATGCAATGTCTACAGTTCTATTGCCATTTGGCCTGGCTCTGGACCGAGCTTATCAGCCATTTGTCACTTATATTTCCAGATTCTACACTGTCTCCCAAGTTACAGGTCTGGGTCAAGGAGCACGACCCAGAGTCAGCGGCAGAGCTCACTGATGTCTTTGTGGCAGCGAGGAGAAAGAACCAGCAGTGGAGTTATAATGCCTGGAAGACCTCCAGAGACCCACGTAAGCCTCAAAGCCAGCATATGCAGCGGTACCCTCAGGTGTCTGGTAAGCCTTCCTTCCATGAAACTCCTATCGTTGAGTCAAACCCCGTTAGCAGAGTCCTTGTCTGCTATCAGTGTGGAGAAGAGGGCCATATAAAGTCAAGATGTCCGAGAAGGGCAGCAAAGCTTAATCAAGCATGCCATGTTTCTAGACCACAGGCTGAGTTGGATCAGACAGTCCAGAAGATGCCTCATATGACTAATGTGCAAGTATATGGCAAGGAATTTCAAGCACTTGTGGACTCTGGGAGTGACCAAACATTGGTGCCTCAAGAATGTATTGCATATAATCTTGTTCAGAGTACTAACTATATTCCAGTCGTTGTGTGCATGGGGATGAGAAGCTAATACCGACTGCTGATATCTATCTGAAAGTACAGGATCAAACTGTACAAAGAGACTTGGGCCCACGACCTATGAGGTAGCTACTCCCAGTCGAGGTCGGTCCACCACGGTGCCGCATGTTAATCTCCTCAAGGAGTGGATCTCTAGATCTGAAGGGAAAGAGGTGATGCTGATTAGGAAGATTGATGAAGAAGAGGATATGGATGACCAGTACTTACCTGTGGCTACTCCAATGGCCCTGGACTTGGAACATCTGTCCGATGAACAACAATCTCAGGTAAGAGCTTTGAACCCCCCTCTCCTGTTCTCTGAGAATCCTGCCAGAACCAGCCTTGTGGAACACAATATTACGCTGAAGTCTGATGCAGTTGTGAGACGCATGAGTTACAGGATCCCTGAGCGCCTCCAGGAGCCCTTGAAGAAAGAGGTGGACTTCATGCTGTCGTCCGGCGTGATCGAGCGGTCTAAGAGGTAGTGGTGCCATCCGGTAGTGTTGGTACCGAAGAAAGACGGTAGTGTGAGATTTTGTATCGATTTCCGCTACTTGAATTCTGTGTCAAAATTCGATTCATATCCCACCCCTAGGATCGATGATCTCGTTGGCGCCTCGGTAAAAGCAAAGTTTCTGACCACCATTGATTTATGTAAGGGATACTGGCAAATTCTACTCACCTAGAACTCCTGTGAACTCACTGCCTTCCGTACCCCTTGGGGTTTATTCCATGTCACTATACTTCCCATTATCACTGGTCACCAGTGACGGATGCGCCGGCGTCATCGGTCATGCCACAGGGAGTCAAGCTGCCGAGATTTGATGGCTCATCGCCATGGGAGCTTTACCATGCACAGATGAGGCTGATTGAACGGCACGGTGGGTGGACCGAGGAGGAGACAGCAAAGCATCTGGTGTCAGCCCTAGAGGGACCAGCGCGACAGACTCTGCTGGACCTGGACTCTAATAAGCAGGGCAGCCTGCAGGCACTGGTTGCAGCACTTGAACGGCGACGTGGGCACTGTGAATCCCCCGAGCTGCACAGGAAAAGGCTGACGGATCACCACCGCCAACCTGGGGAGAGCTGGAGAGTCGAGGCTGCTAACCTGAAGCACTATGCCCACCTGGGGTACCCAAACCTTGGGTCAAGGGGGCAGGACGAGCTGGCTCTGCATGCATTTCTGCAGTCCCTCACACCTGAGAGACTCCAGCACCATGTTATCCTGACAGTGCCTAGCTCCTAAATGAAGCTCTGAGGGAGGCCCGAACAGTGGCGGATGTCATGGGAGGCCCCAGCTGCCGAACAAGCAGGCCTCATCACCAAGTCTGTGCGGTGGACTTCGATGAGGAGGAGGAAAAAAGTCGTTGGGTCGCGCTCAGCCAACCAGCGGGCGCACCCTGACTGAACGACCCGGGTGAGGACCCGGCGCTTGCTACCGCTGCAATGAAGTGGGGCACATTGTCCGCTATTGCCCTGCCCCAGCGCCCAAGCACCAAAGGCCCCAACTGTCAGGAAACAAACCGGGGTGGCGCGTGAGGAGACTGCCGCCCCAGGGTAACATCCTCCACGATCAGGTTTGTGTAGGCCGCCCTGAACCTGAGCTGGCTTCGTCCACCCTGAGCAAGTAAGAGGAAATTCCTCCATTGGGTAGGCCGGCTGGGTAGGGGTAGTGGGCTTTACCTGCATTGTTGGCTGGATGGGCAACGCTTTAAGGCGTTAGTCGATACTGCCACCACTATCTCCCTGGTGCGCCCAGGGACCCTCAGTGATGCTCACTGGGGAGCCCATCAACCACGCAGCTGCAGTCAGTAACTGGTCAGAAGATGGGCATGAGGGGTTGGAAGATGGTAAGTGCAACCATGGGGGATAACCGATTCCACCATCAGTTCTGGTTGACTGAGATCAAAGATGACTGCATTGTGGGCCTGGACCTGTTAGAGCGGTGGCGCACAACAGTTAACATCGCTCACTCGGCCCTCATCATTGGGGCAACCACCTGTGGCCTACAGCCAGCGGTGGGGGGCGGCGGACAGCAAGGAGAGCCCGCCGGCATGCCGTGGCCACAGCCCAGACAGCCAGTACACTGACCCAGCCTACTGACATAAGCTGTGGCATAGCCCCCGTCTGCCCAGTCCCTCCGTCATAGCCTCGCTTGCCCTCGGCAGAGGTAGTGAGTGTCATCCACGAGCTGTGCTTAACGCAGCTGTGGCGACCTCAGCCCCTCCCAGAGCCAGCAGCTGAAAAATTTGTTCATGGATAACACGGACCTCTTTGCTACCCGAGATGAAGAGTGCACTCAAACAGATCTGGTGCAACACTCCATCGACACCGGTGATGCTGCGCCCATCCGTCTACGGCCTAATCGCTTATCTCTTTCTAAACGATTGGCGGCAGAGGAGAAGGTGAGGGAGATGGCAGCGGCTGGCATCATCGAGCCCTCAGACAGTCCGTGGGCAGCCCCTGCTGTCCTGGTGCGAAAAGAACGGTGAGTGGAGGTTCTGCATTGACCACCGGCTCATTGGACCTCCGCAGCGGGTACTGGCAGGTGCGCATGTCTGATGAAGCAAAACCGAAAACTGCATTCACCATTGAGCAGGGGTTGTGGCTGTTGAGGGTAATACCGTTCGGTTTTAATGTAATGCCCCGCAACCTTTGAGCGGCTTATGGAGAGGGTCCTGTCAGCTGTTCTCCGGAACCGCTGCATCGTGTACCTTGACGACCTACTGCTTTCGGCATTCACACCCAATAATAACAATGAGAATGATAAAAATAAAGAAAATGGCGGAGATGAATATTATAGTATGATTCACACCCAATCAGTACTTCCAATACATCCAACTAAAAAAGTCAATTAAGGAAAAAATTGATATCACCAACATTGACCTCAAAGAATCACCACTACTGAATGATCTAAGCAAAATCGCTAAATCAAACAAACCGTTCGCAAAACTGTATAAACTCATATCCTCCCTTGGTCCTGAAAACACACTATGCATTCTAATACACAAATGGGAAGAAGACCTCAACATCAAAACTAACACTAACTTCTGGAATGAAGTCTGCAGTAACATCTACAACATGTCACAAAATACTAATATTAGACTAATCCAGTATAAGTTAATGCACAGAACACATATTACACAACAAACAATGTACAAAATGGGATTATCAGAAACCGATATATGCACATAATGCACACTCGACACCACAGATCACTAATTCCATGCCGTTTGGCTCTGCCAACCTGTACAACACTTTTGGGAAGAGGTAATCACCAAACTATCAGCACTATTTAAATGCAGCATCCCATTAACCCCATCCATCTGCATTTTAGATGAAATTAACTCAATTCCAACACAAATCACAACACCCTACTAGTAGCCCTAACTATTGCCAAGAAAACAATACTGCTAAATTGGAAAAACAAAAAACAGCTGAAAATATCTCAATGGTTAGACCTATTAGCAAAACAATTGTCAATTGAACACTACTCAGCCCAACAAAAAAACAAATGCAACAATTTAATAAAAAATTTTCATGCTTTCATGATATTTTCTCACTGCCGCTTAACTAATGCCGACGCACACTACCAAAAAAAAATAAAAAATACAACACCTACCACTGGCCATTAAGAATTATGCTCATCCTCCCCACGCTCACTTAACCTAACACTGCATAATTACCTTTTTTTAAACTATTATTATTATTTTTGTTTTGTTTTAAATGATATAGTCTACTCATCACTTCTTTCCCCTCTTTAATTTTTTTTGCCTTCCTTCTCCCCTTTGCTTTTATAATTATTGTGATTACTGTTAATTTTCTTAATTGTCATCAGGCGCGTTGCAGATGTGGGGGATGCAACACTCACACTTTTGCTAAAAATATATTCCATCCCCCACGCTTTTTTTGCGAGACCAAACGAGATTAAGCAGCCAACGTAAAAAAATGACACCTGTTAACGCGTAGGACCACCCCCCAACACACAGGCATAAAGAGTAGCCCAGGCTACACACATTGGTCACTCAGTTTGAGTGATAGACCTTCCAGCCAATCACAGCAAATCTACCAGTTGGCATCAGTGAAGAGGGAACCTCAAATCAGTAGCGTTCGAGTAACAACAGCGGTAGCCCCATACTTTGAGCTTCAGTAGGATAGGCTAATCTCACAATATGGCGCTCATAACCAGATGTGGGCGCCTCGCTTTTCCGGTTAGCTTCTGTGGTTGTAGCTATGCAGCTTCTCAGCATGGAAATGGCACATTTCATAATAGCCTTCTTTTGCTCCTAAAATTTGGCACCTCTGATGTGGTTGGAATTATTGAAAACAAGTCAAAGATCAAAAGTTCGGTTGAGGGACACAAGTTCTTCGAAAATTTCATTTACATTTGCGATGGTTAATGATCGTGAAACACAGATGTGGTGCTGAGGCAAATGCTAGCGGGTAGCAGTCACAAGGCTAAGTAACTAGCTAGCAGCTTTGATCACAATTAATTTAAAGGAACATTATAACCTTAGCTAAAGCAAAGTTCTACGGATTTTGTTTTGGAAGTATTTACAGCAAGTCGTTTGTTTGCTGTGTCGCGTGATAATGTGAAACTTTCATTGCTGGCTGTCCGTTAGCATGTAGGCTACCTTCCTAATTTCGTATCATATGGATACAACAGTTCTTACTGGCCATAAAGAATTATTCTCATCCTCCCCACACCGACTTAACCTCATACTCCACAATTCCCTTTACTTATTTATTTTAAATAAGTTTACTGATCACATTTTTCCATTTTTTTCTTTTCTATTTCCTCTGTCGTCCTTCTCCCCTTTGCTTTAATAATTATTGTGAATACTGCTAATGTTCTCAATTGTCATGGTTAACATTCCTTGTTGTTTTGTCTTGACGACCTTTTTGTTGTTGTTTCTCTTTTTATGCTAAGTTGTTTTCTCTCTCTCTCTCTGTCTTTGTTATTGTTTCATTAGTTGTTTGATGTCTTGATTTCATTTTTTCCCCCTTCCAAATCATCTAGCAGTTAGTTTGTTACAAGGTTTTGTTTGATCAAATTTTGTTTGATTTGGATTATCCCCCTTCCGTTAAAATCTGTTCCCCATACCCTTCCCTCCAAATTTTGTCTTTGATGACTGTTAGTAAAAAATAAAGCTGACCTCCCAAGAGGGGGGTGGTGTGGGAAAATAAAAAAAATCTGTAAACTATATTGATGAAACCGAAATCGGCGAATTTTTGTCAGACATATCTGTTAGAAAACCGTTCCCATGGAAAAGGCAAAGATGATGGACTTGACTTATTGGTATAAAATTGTTCCCAGACAAGTTTCAGGAAAAGTCACCAAGTTTGGTGGTCCTAGCTCAAGCCGTTCAGAAATTATACGCGTGATAATTGGCGCGGGCATCTAAAGTGCTCCCCGGTCTGGATAGGGTTAAGCTTCTCTGACCCACTGCCTTAGATGGTTCTTAATGGCTTCCTTTCCCATACTTAACTTGGTGGTCGCAGGTCACACTGTTTCCTTCCTGATCCTACAGTGTCTGAGTAATGCACAGGTGTGGATCTCCTTTGTCCCCATGATAAGGTTACCATTTTAGAGATAATGCTGACCACATTGTTTGGTGGTCATGTTGGCTGCTTTACCGTAAATCTTAAGTTCCCATTCGGGTATGCAAAATATCTCACACTGATTTTAAGATAACTCCACCCAGAAATGAATATTAAATCATGATATACTCACCCTCAAGACACAACTTTCACAGTTCAGACAACAAAGAAGTAGATTCATTGGAAAAGAGTTTTTCTCCAAACAATAAAAAGTTAATGGTGAGTAAGGGTTGGAATGGGTTGGTCCCCATTCACTTCCATGATATGAAAGAAAACTTTTCCGATGAATCTTCAGCTGTGTTGTATGGACAGCAAGTGTTTGCACAACCTACCATTGGAATGAGAGTGAGAGATGATGACTGAATTTTTATATTTAGGTGGAGTTCTACTGTAAGCACTACATAGGCCATACATACCTGTTCAGAGGTTTCAGGATCATCTGAGGAATCTGAAACCAAATCCACAGCTGCTCTTGTGCAAAGGTAAAGCCTGAACATCTTCAGTTTTTATTGGTCATAAAGTCCCACAAGTGTAACTGTCATTGACACAGCTATTTCTTTTTTTTTTTTTAATTATTTTTTTGGGATTTTCTCCTCTACCCGACAGTCACACAGTAGAGAGAGACAGAAAAGCCGGGGAGAAGAACGGGAAGACATGTGGCAAACGACCCGAGCCGGAACCGGACCACAGCCTTCACGGTGCGCGCACCCAGACCAATGAGCCACCGGGGGTGCACCTCAGACTATTTCTTAAAGTCACACATATCAAAAAGTACAGTAAAGTAAAGTCCTTCACAGATCCTTTGGATGACTGTCCTTTTGGGGAAAAATAAAAAGATCTTGAGAAGTTTCCATGATCTGTGCAACTGTAGTGTTGTTGTCCAGTGTCAAATGCTTCATTCCACCTCCATTCTTTGACCTGACCTGATGAAGGTCATCATCCTGAAAAATGTAACCAACCCACCTCAAGTCTCCATGTGCTTTTCAGGACATTAGTATTATGATGTCTTGCCATCAGCTCAACATTTTGTTGTGAGTGAGATTCTCCAAGAGATCTTTTTTCCCATCCTCTGTCCTGCCAGCTTTTGTCGTTATCCAATCTATGACTTGTTCCTGGTCCACATTCGTAGCCAACTGCTGACAAAATGAGAGGACTGCTAAGCGGTTGCCAAACGTCGGGATATATTTAGCTCTATCTTCATGTGTCATGACACAAAGCACAGCTGTTTCAATCTGTAAATAATAAAAAATCCCCACAAATAACTTTAAGAGATTATATCATTTGGCCATAGATAATTTAAAAAGACAGTGTACAGACAATTGAAAAATACTGTACATCAAAAATGTGTTCAAAATTTAATAACACAATAGCACAAGTTATAATACACCCATAAAAAATAATAATCATCCCAAAAGTTAAACTCTGACCTTCTCTACTTTCATTCTCCTTATGCTGTCTTCGGGTGAATTTCTAGATTTCAAAAAATCTTCCAACTCCTCCTTCATGGCTGCAAAAAAGGAAAATAAAAAGATTATGAGAAATTGTCCAAATTTATATTTCAGGACAAGAAACTACAAGGCAATGAATGACATGAACATGTACTTTGTCAAAAACAGATTGGCTGTCATGATTGTAATGTTATCACTGAAAACACACAAATTTTCAATGAAGTACAGTATCCTTAAAATAACAATGTTTGTGAGCAGGGGCTGAATAACTCATCAGCTGAGGTAGCACATGAAAAATAGCTCCAACCCTCACTCCCCGCACTAGTTTACTGTGAGAGCTAGTTAGCGATCAGAACCTATCATGTTCATGAACTGCAGTTTGCAGTGACTGCCCATAAATAACGCTAATTTGCTCTCTACACGCAAACATGAAAGAGATCTGATCCTATCGCAAACAGGCATTAACTCATGCAATGAAGATGGTAAAGAAAAATACAGCAGCCTACAATTAATGCTCATAAAAGCAAACAGTCCACATTAGTGTATGGGATATGTTATAAGGTGCTTCTATAAGTTGCTAGGAAACAGAAGTATAGAATTAGCATTTTACAGTCTAAAATAATCAGCAACTTTGTGATAACAGGTGAAACCATAGTAAGATACTCAAAACTCATACAGAAACACCAAACACATGTAATATGGCCAACTTTTCAACATACATATGATTTCCCATTTCAACCATTTTCAGGCACACTGCAGCCCAGCAAATTAGTGGGCTAACTACTCTGAAGTTACCTCTATCTCAGCTACTTTAGGTGATGTTCTCTACCGATGACACTCAAAATAACGTGTTAAAAATCACAGCCTCCAAACTGCACTGACCAAGGTACTGGCTTTAGAACTGGAGTTGGTCCTCAGGTGCTGCTCTGTGGCTGCCCACTGCTCCTCACTATAGGATGGGTTAAACGCAGAGGACAAATTAACCCACGGGGTTCAATAAAGGGTATCATATGTATGGTGGCAAAAGGCTGGGCATAAAATACTTGCAATATGCAAGGGAATAAAATACTTATTGCGAAATAATGGAAACCCTTTGCCAGGGAATGCTAAACTTTTTTGAGGGAACGCAAACATATCTCTCCTAAAAATTTCCTGCTATGACCCTTTGGAGGCGCTGTAAGAAACAGATTTCCTGTAGCTGATTGTTCAATTTCTTTTCTTTGTGAGGATGAAAAATAATTGTTTGAGTCTGCTTTGATGAACCTTGTGGTTTCATTTGTAAGACCTTACACCAGGTTACACAGTTTCACCTGTGCTCCAGTAGGCTGACTGCATTGCGTCACTTGTTTGTCTGGGATGCACTTCTTGGATTGCATCACTGACAAATAATATATTGTTAGAACAGGGATAGGGGCACTCATCTACCCCCTCCTTTTAGCCCCTCCTCTGTTTTACTGCAGATCTGTTTATCACATCACAAACTCACTCTGCAAACCCAACCCCCCTATATGCGAGTCCTCATGCACACCCACCCATCCTTAAATATAATCCTGTGGTGACAGGGCATTGTACAGTCACTCCAAATGCTGTTGTTCCCTCAATGTATTTGTGACTGGCTATCATCTGCACTGCTTATGTACCGCTTAAATTTATAAATTTACATGAACTGGAACTATATTGAATAAAAACATAACCCTCCTGGACGCAGGTGATCAGGATACTGGGGCCTTCTGGGCTGTCTGACCTTGAGGAGTGTTATATCAAGCTATTGCAGTTTCTCAGGTGAGTTATTCATTTTTTCAATCGATAAACCCCTCTTTCATTTCTCATGCTGTGCTTGAGTGAGAGACTTTTGCAGACAGTAGAAAACAGACCCAAAGGGCAAACCCTGTCTTCTGGGAACACTGTCTCCAATCTCAGAGGAGAGGTAGTTTTTCCTGGATGGAGGTAATTTTCCCAGAAAACAAAAACTATCCGTCAGAGGAACAATGCAACAATATTGTGCAGGTCTTCTTTGACATGAATAATTTGTCAAAAAAAGAGAGCTTAACTTTGTGCAAAATTGGCCAGTTAAAGTGTTTCCATCTCAATTGTGCAGTAAATGTGTTATGATGAGGAATACTTTAGAGAAAATAATCATGTAAAATAATGCTGGAATCAGCTTAAGGACATAATTTAGCCTTGCAGTCAGTTTAAGTGGTGAGTTCAGTTAGGCTTGACCATGTAACTTACATTCACTCTCTTTTCTTAGGATCATCAACCCTCTAACCTGCTAAATAAAATAAAACCAAAATGAACAGCTCTGTCATCAATTCTGGCCTACCCTTTCACCACTCCTCTTCAGGATCCAGTCTCCAACTTTCAAATGCATTTAAAGGATGCACAATAGGACTTTTTGAGTTCGTGTTTGGATTTATTGAAATGGGCATCAACCTTGTAGTGGGCTACCCTGCCAATATCATGGTAATGTGGCTGGTGGCCAGAGAGAAGAGTGACTCTTCCACCTCCAATATCTTTATCTTCAACCTGGCCATCGCCGATGCCTTGCTCTGCCTGATGATCCCCATTTGCAACTATGGCTTCTTTATGCTCAGAATTACATATTTTGCTGTAATAAGTGTGTTTATCAATGGGATGAAAAACACCTCCCCACTCTTTCTCACCTGCATTTGCCCGGACCAATACGTGGCCGTGGTCCACCCCATTGTGTTTAACTGCATCAAGGATAAGAAGATCAGAGTGGCTGTTTCCATGCTTGTTTGGGGGCTCATGATAGCCCTTGCTGTCGGCAAGATGTTGTGGATGGACGTCACAGGTGATATCTTCACTGGGCTGATCCTGGCCATCTTCGCCATCATGGTTTTCTGCAATGTTTCTATCATGTGGAGTCTGAGGAAGTCGGTCTTGGGCAAGGAGAAGATGCACCCCATGAAAATGAAAGCCTTCAGAACCGTACAAATCTATCTGGGCATGATAGTGTTTCATTACCTGCCTGTAGTTGTTATCATGCTCTTTAGACATAAACCTGATTTCCTAGAATTCTGCACAATTGAAACTATTATGTTCTCCATTATGTACTTCAGTTCCACCACTTCACCCTTCCTGTACATCTTCAAGATTAAGCAGCTGCCATGGCTGAAAAACTTGCTCTGCATCTGCTGCCAAAGCCCGTCACCTGAGTGACATAATGTAAGCACATGAGATGTATGCTTGTGATTGTCTGTTATGTTGCATTTACTCTCTACATAAATTTGTGAAAATGAGTTAATGAAACAAAGGAAGAATGTTATTGGAGTCATAGGAAAATATATCTTTGATTTGACTAATGAAGAAAGAGATGATAATTAACACAGCTATAACCATATGCATTGAATAAAAAGTGAAAATTATTTGAATCAACCACATGCCTTTATCGCCATGATTATATATTACACAAATTAAACTTTTTTTGATCATTTAAAAATGAGCATGTATGCTCAATCAATCAAAGAGACCAATTTTTAATGCAATGTGTATATGATATTTATCTCCAAACTTCCATGTCTGTTCTCGTATATCCATTAAATTTCATTATGCCAGCATGGGATCTAGTTTTGCCCAGGAAACACCTTCAGTGACTACAGATTTTCTGGGAGCACACCAGATACACAAATAAAAATGTTTATTGTTGTTTTGGTTATTCCTGTGCTTAATGCAGACAAGCAGAGAGCAAGTATCACATTCAAAGAATTTTAGTCCACAAAATGGTGAAATGAATGAACTGAAAAGATACAAAAAGAATTGAAATTAAATGTAAAGTACTTGAGTAATGCCTCTGCAACATGTTCAAGGTCAACCAAGAGGAAAAGTGTCCATCACCTCTCATATACTGACCTCAATCTCTGAATTCAGAATAATGCTGCACTTTGGTATGAGTTTAGCTGTTAGTTACAGCTCTGGGGAACAAAGGGAAGCACTGGGGTTTGTCATCAGAAACAAGGCCAACTTATTTTTGATAATGGTGTACGGTTTTGTTGAAACTGGACATGAGTTGATTCAATACTTTATTGATTTCTTGAGCTATGATTTACTGGTTATTATCAACAATACAACAAAAGTGTTTTTTGCGCTTCCATAATTGTTGATGCTGCTCCCTTGCCAAATTAAATTACTATTTTGGGTAATGAAGCACAAGAAATTTGGGCTGCAGCAATTTAACCCCTATTGGTCAGTACCCCAATCATGCTTTTGAGACTTATCTAGTAAAGTACTGCTGGTTTGTCCTCCGTTAAACACACCCCTACTGCTTACAGTATTTATATTAAGAGGAATGACAGTGGCTTGTTCAGTTTTGAGGTAGGGGGACTTCAATATTTTTCCACCACCAATATCTGCAAGTAAAAGCCAAGAGGGGACTTCAAACAGGACTGCAGTTCACTGATGTAAATTTAGCATGTTTCACAGTCCAAATTCAACCTTATCATTGTTGGTACTCTATCCCTGCAGTCAGGTACACAATGGCTGTTTAAATTATGTAAATATCAGTCCACATCTATGGGCCATGAATTATATGAAGTGGTTGGTTCAACCCAGGTGTGATCTTCTGATCAGAGTTTTGTGGCTATTTTACCCTTTCTGCTGTTTCGGTCTCTAAGTGACGAAACATTGTATGTCATGGAAAATAAAAATGGCGCAATCTTGAATATGCATACTGAATGGATGCAGTGCATTCAGATTTATTTAAAATAAACAAAACTCAGCACAAGTTTAGAAACACTTCGGTAATGTAGTCTGGCAGAAACAATCTTGAATATGCATGATGTATGGACGCAGTGGATTGAAACTGATTGAAAATATCCACAGCTTAGCTCAAGTCTTAGCACTCTGATTATGTTCTGGTCTTTAAAATAGATAAACATTTTAAAACATTTAAATGTTTTGCATTTGTGGCTGCTTATCATTTCCCAGACCTGGGGTGGGGGGGGGTGTACTACGAAGCTGGCTTTGTGACTAGGCCTGACTTTAAGCTTGAGTAAAACTCAGAGCAGCTCCTTTTACTTTAGTCCATGTTCCAGATTTGAAGAAGTTCCTGGTTTTACTAAGTGCTGAAGTCAGGCTTAATCACATAGCCAGCTTCGTAGTGCAACACCTAGTGCTGGAAGTCCCTGTGATTACACTGTAAAAATAATGCTGCAAGCAGCAATGAAGGGTCTGAGCACCACAGGGCCACCGGGTACTTAACCATTGGTGCTTTTCCACTGCATGGTACTGGCTCTACTCAACTCTTCTCTAGTCGATGTTGGTGCCATGTACTCATTTTCCATACAGAATAGTACCAGCTCAATATTCGGGGGATCGATAGTGGAAAGTTTGTTCTCATCATCTTCAATGCACCACAAAACACGCCATAACCTCACGCAACACTAACACAAGAGCAATGGGGTAGGCCAGAGGGCGAGTGTTCCTGGTTCTCAGAAGCACGATAGGTGGCTATTTATCTGGCCGCTTATCCATTTTGGCTGGATTGTTTTAGCGCCGTATGCAGTCCCATTCTGCATTTCCTGCTGGTGCCCAACTCACCTGCATGTGACTGATAATTGTTATTGAGCAGCTGTGCATTTGACAACTAAGCATTCGCTACTCACTTTCTCAATTACGTTATGATAATAAAATTGTCTTGCTCTGAAAGTTTCTATCTTGTTATGTTTCTCCAAAATGTTTATTTCATGCTAAATTGGCTTGCAAGAAAGCTAGCATGCTTTTTGGTTTGGATATGTAATCACCTACTTTTGTCACATCTTAATGTTTACACTGTAGAGTGCATAGCTGTGAAAATTATCCTCTTCCACCAAAACATCATTTATGTCATGTATTGTGCCAGCTTGTCCTGTGTCACGCAAATGATGATTCCCCCTGACCAGTCAGTGGTCTGCAGCGCATTAACCTTATGTTCCAGTATCAGTTCGGCTCACTTGGAACCTCAGCAGAAGTGGTTCTAAAAAAGAAACGAACCAGGTACCATCTAAAATTTAAATTCATGAAAAAATAAGTCCAGTCCAGTAGAGCTGTACCATGCAGCAGAAAACTCTTTATTGTGGAATCATGAACACTTACAACAGAGTCAAGTGAGGTCTGCAGTTTGGATGATGTTTGTCTGGGTCCTTCTCTGAACTCCTGGATGAGTAATTGACACGCTATTTGAGAAAGGTGGAGTCCCATTAAGGGCGTTTTCTGGCCTAAGACACCAAAGTTAAAATAATTTTGAGCATTGATAAACCATCCCATGGGGTTCATGAATCCACCAGAGAAACCTGCGATATCAATTTTCTTTATGACAAAAAATGATATTTTTTTTACATTTTTTAGTTTTTGGAGGAGCCACCCATTCTGGGGCCCCACAAAGTGTCACCAATGATTATAATCATGTTCTTATCAATGCACATTGTAACTGATATATTTTCCTCATGAATAAAGAAAGGATTTGTTGAAATTGATGTCAAACTGCTGAGATAGGAAGATATTTGTTCAAAAAATATGTTCTGAAATGGAGATTTCCAGCGGCCACATGCGTAAACGACGGTACATTCGACAAAGTTCCCGGCCATGACACACTGAGGCAATTTGCTGAAATTTGCCCTAGGGTATGGCCAACATTTAATGAAAAAACCAGGATGTGTTGACACCGTTACCATCTTCATCTGAACACTTGCATCAACTGACCATTGTAAACCCTAAAATGGGGTGTGTTAATACGAAATGGACTGTGCGAGTATGGCTCTCACTTAAATTTAAATTACTGTTATATATCTTTTCTCTCTTTTTTTAAATTTATTTTAATTGTGTTATGATAACAAGTGGTGCCAGGCACAACAAACCCCGCCGCTCGCACATACTTTGACCTACTTTTCCAAAATTCAATAGGCATTTATACTGGGTCAGTGGCAATCCCTAAACCGAATTTGGGGTGAATCTGGCCTTTAGTTTTGCTGCTAAAGTGTTAACAAACAAACAAAGAAACGAACATGATGAAGTTTGCCAAATTTCAGAATTTTTTCTCAAAAACTGAATTTTTATAACCATTTTGAATTCTGCTCTCACAGAACAATTGGAGTCAATGTAAGAATGGCATTTTTAAACATTAGATTTTCTCTTATGAAGCAAAACACTTATTGCTAAAAACAAATCACCAACATTTCTCTGCTGTCAAGCTGCAATTTATGTATTATCAGATTTTTGTCTTGATAACAGAAATTTTGACATTTTGACAATTGTTAGGAGTTGGTTCTTAATGTCAGAGGTTGTGAGTTCAAGCCCCAGCTATGGCAGAATGGACATTATAATGTTGATCTTTTTGTTATTTGCCTATTTAGGAACTTATTGTTTTCCTCAATAAGCATTAAATTTAAATACTTTGAAAATTCCTACCAAACCAACCGGACGTGCTACGGTTTTGCAACTTTCACCAAAATGTAGCCCCAATACTTTAGAAACTTTTGTCAACTTAAACTCACTACAAATTATGAAGTCCATCACTCTGTTTTTTTTTTTTCAAAAACTGTAAAACTTATAAAACCTTTCTATTGCCACAATTTTTGCTCAATTGTCACCAAATTTGCTGTACTGAATCTTCAGACCGTCCTCCATAAAAATACCATCCGGCGTTTTGATATTTAAAAAATTGAGCTGACAGTGCATGAAAACATTTGACTGTAAATAGCATTGTAAACATATACCAGCAAAATGTCAATAAATACATTTCCAATGCACCTGAAAAAAATTACATAATTTTAAAAAATCATAGTAAATGCGGTCTGAAAAATATGAGAATTTTATCTCAAAACCTGAATTTTTGAAGACATGTTGAATTCTGCTGTCATGTTAATAATTGCAGTTAATGCAAGAATGGCATTTTTGAACATCAGTTTTTCACTTATGGAGCCACTCACTTCTCAAAGTGAGAAATGTCATGTGTGGTGTGTGAGTGTGTGTCTCTTGCCCAATGCACGAGACTGGAGAGCCCTTTTGTTTTTGCAGCACGTCTGCAGCAAGAATCTTCCTGTCATGTTGACGTCAAAGAGAGGGATATCCTCAACTGAGAATATTCATGCCTGAAATAAACAATCCATTATGAAAATAGTTGTGTCTTAACTATTATGTATATAAATAACTGATTTATTGACAAATTGTCGCTGCTTTATTTCTTATTTTAGTCCTAAAATGCGCTAGAAGAAGTTTGAAATGCATGTAACTCTTAAAAGTTACTTGCTAATTAGCTCAGTGAGACGAGGTATCCTAGGCTATTTGGTGTCAGAGATTATTAGTTCAAATGTCAACCAATGCAAAATGTACGATGTAATCCCACCTTTCTTTTTATCCTCCATTTTTTGCCTCTTGTTGCTCAGAATTGCCTAAATTTGCCTGGCCCCGATATTGCTGCAAAGCAGCTTTAATTGTTTTTGCTTTTATGGTTTTTTTTTTTTTTTTTTTGATGATGACTTGCTGTAAAACCAATTGCCCTTCGGGGACAATAAAAATGTTTGAATTGAATTGGAGCGTCAATAATTTACGAGTTATAGCTTTATAACATGCAGCCAGCAGGATTATCATAAGTGCTCTATCTTTGGAGTATAGCTTTTTTGGGATATTGCATGAGTATAGAACATCAAATCTAAAAGGGATGGTAGTTCTGAAAACCTGCCCTAGCGTCTGGTGAATGTTCTTCCAATAGGCAGCTAGGACAGGACAGGACCAAAATATATGACAGTGATCCCCATTGTCAGCCTGGCATTGTCTCCAGCAATCTGAGTTACTAGTTCTGTGCCGCGTCTGCATAGGGGTAATGAAGAATCGAACAATGCCCTTCCAACAAAATTCCCTCCAAATCAGAGAACATGTAGTTTTCCACTGTACTTAGCAGACCAAATCCCACTCCTCCTTAGAGAGGACCCTTTTCTCCTTAATATACAGTGCCTCTTCTGATTTTGTGTATAAAAACAATTGTATATCCAAGAAATAATTTTAGTATTGCAATCAGAGTTGTAGGCAGATATTTACGGTATTCCATTTTCTAAATTTTTCAAGTCGATGCCTTCAGTAATTATTTTAATATAGTGCCGCATTTGGAGGAATCGAAAAAAGTCTTGCTGTTCCAGTTTACTCTTCCCTCACATTCTGAAAGCTCTTTAGTGCCCTCTTGTGTACCAAAGTAAAATAAGATGTAATACTTTTTCCTTCCTATCAACTAGTGATGGTCCGTTTGAAGCTGAGGCTCCGGCGCAGGTGTCTAAAAAAACAACACAGTGCTTTAGAAGCACTGTGCCGAGGCTTGATTTGTTTGGCCGGAGTCACATGATCAATGACGTCCGAAGCTTTGTTCGCGATGTCACTGCTTTGGTAGAATTCAAAAGGTTTATACGGCAGTAAAGCATTGGCGGCATTTGTGAGGTGACAGCAAACCAGTGAACGGCATATTGAGAGACATGTAGCATCCAGGAAGAGAGGACGTTCTTCCGTGTGGGAATACTTTATCGACTTGCACTACAGTTTCTGTGCACTCCAGCCTCCTCTGTTCCATTGAGAGGATTTTCTCCAGGCAGGAGAAATTATCTCCAAGAAGAGAAACAGACTCGGCCCTCGCACCGTGGAACAAATCCTCTTCCTAAACAAAAACCAAATAATATAACCTTATATGCGTTATGTGTTTTTATGCGTTTATACGCATTTTCACTGCCCAGTTCATAAGCACTTCTACCCCTAGGTCAAAAAGTACATTAGAAATATGCAATACATAGAAGTTACAATATGATACATATACGTACCTGTTCACTGGTTAATTAATTACATAAGCACGTGGAGGCTGAGACTTCACAGCACAAGCATACTCCAAGGGTATTATAAGATTGTGTTGTACTTTTTTTTTTTTTTTAATTTATGACGTTTACAAACATCAAGAAGTCACAAGCAAAGAGAGACCACACCATGGCACATGTTTAAACAAGGGAAGTTCATTCATCAAAATTTTTTATTAATCAAATAAACATAATATTATTTTTCACCCCCCCCCAAAAAAAAAAAAAACCATGTTCAAAGCACCACAACTTTAATCCAATATCAGGCGGAGTTCTCACATGATATTAAAAGGATGCTGTCAACTCAACTAGTGTAGAGTGGGCAACCGTAATGAAGCAGTTCATTTCAATTTGTAGATTCAAGCTGCTCTTCAAACTTTTGGCCACCAGATGCCACCAAAGAGGAGTGTGTTGAAAAGCTTCGAGTAATGAACCCTTTTTCGATACAAGCTTCAATGTTTCAGAAAGCTTCATTTGGCCATCACTACTAAATAGCACTACTCCTCTTTAGCAAGCTAATACCTCAAAAACTATCTCTAATTAGAGACGTTACCCGCTATCGTGCCAATATTGTTCTGACACACTAGCGAAGGCGGCGAGGCGGAGCTAGAGCTTAAATAGAGTCCGGGCGCCGCCCATAATTAAAGCCAGCTGGGGAAAGAATCCGACTGTGGGCAAAACGATATCGTCCCGGACGAGAGAAGGAACGAAAGCTCGCAGCCTCAAAAAACCATGACACTATCCGTTCCACCTATCCTCTCTATTCTGCAGAATTTCGGTAAAATTTCTGGCTACAAACTTAATTTCTCCAAGAGCGAATATTTTACCATCGGCGCATCCATTAGTCCTCCGACTCCCTCGATTCCATTTAAAGAAACACGAAACAGCTTTAGATACCTGGGAGTAATGGTTACACGTTCTTTCAATGCGCTCTTTAAACATAACTTTGGCCAATTACTGGACCGTTGTAAAGAAGATCTGACAAGGTGGTCCGCTCTACCTTTGTCCCTGGCAGGCAGGATTAACTTAATTAAGATGATTGTCCTCCCCCGTTTTCTTTATTTATTTTTGAACATTCCTATTTTCGTTAAGAAATACTTTTTCAATAACTTGGACCAATTAATTCTATCCTTTATTTGGGGTAATAAGGGTCATCGTATTAGGAAAGCCTTCCTACAGAGACCGAAAAAATTAGGAGGGATGGCCCTTCCGAACTTCCTTTTCTACTATTGGGCAAGTAATATTCAGAAGATACTTTTCTGGACTAACCACTCAGACATAGCTGGGGCCCCCGTTTGGGTGCAGGGAGAGGAATCCTGTAGTCAGTTCTCTCTCAACTCTATCGTTTGTTCATCTCTTCCTTTACCAGCTAAGGTCACCACCTCCAACCCCATTGTTTTTCACACAATGAAGATTTGGTCCCAATTTCGGAAGCATTTCGGTTTGCAAGAGGCGTCAATCTTGTGCCCTGTCATCTCTAATATAGCCTTTATTCCTTCCAATACTGATGCAGCTTTTCAACTGTGGCATAGAAATGGAATCAAATGTTTAAAAGATTTGTTTTCTAGCAATATTTTCCTTTCTTTCGAACAACTCAGCCAAAGGTTCAACCTTCCCAGAACTCATTTCTTTCGATACCTGCAGATAAGACACTTTGTACAGAAAAAATTTTGTTCATTTCCTAATCTGCCCTCATTGTCTCCAATTGATAAACTTCTCGATTTGAACCCTACTGCCAGGGGCTTAATATCTTTAATCTACACAATGATTAGCTCTATGAATCCCCAGATGCTGGACCACCTGAGGCGAGCTTGGGAGCAGGACTTAAACTTGCGCTTCTCAGAGGTTGAATGGGACGGGACGATTGACCAAGTTCATGCTTCCTCGCCCTGTGCTAGACACGGGCTTATTCAGTTTAAAGTCCTGCATCGACTCCATATTACAAACTCCAGGTTGGCCAGGATTTTTCCTAATTTTGACCCTGCTTGTAACAGGTATAATCATTCTCCATGCACTCTCGCTCACATGTTTTGGCTCTGCCCAGCTCTAGAAAGATTTTGGAGGGAAATTTTTAAGTCTTTCAGTGAGATTTCTGGTCTCTCTATTGACCCAAATCCTCTCATGGCTATATTTGGCGTGAGGCCAGACGGCATCGCTATTAGTAATAGTATGTATGATTTTATGGCATTCACGACTCTACTTATGAGGGCGACTAATTCTTCTTAAATGGAAACATTAGTCCCCCCCCCTCACATAGCAGATGGATTAAGGACATACTGCTGTACATTAAATTAGAGAAGATAAAATTTACGCTGAGAGGCTCCCTGAAGAAATTTCATAAGATATGGACTCCCTTCTTAGTCTATTATGACAGACTACAAGTATCGAACTGGGATGAGCATTGATATGAACTGGGCTTAATACACACTCACATAGGACTGGGCTTCTCTCTTCCCCTTCTCTTTCTCTTCTGATCCCCCCCTTTTTTTTCCCCTCCTTTTCCTCCTTCTTCTCTCTCCCTTCTTCGTTTCCTTGTTTGTCTGACCAGGATCCTTGTCACTACCCTGGTCTATGTGAACAGAACCTTTGCTGCCTCACAGGCGATGACTGAGACCTAACCAGTTTTCTGAAGATTTCTGTGTTTCTTGGGTCCATCGGTCCCAATTTGGTGGGGCCTTGTCCCTTCATATCAGAATGACTGGAACTTTCATACTTGACTCTGCTCACATATCAGGCCACCTGCGTAGTATTGTTCCCGTTACATTGTCATTCTTGCTTGTTTTATTGAAGCCATAATGGTAATACACTCTGTGTATTTATTTATTTATATTATTTTTCTTCTCCCTTCTCTTATATGTATGTGTGTGTATGTGTATATGTGTGTGTGTATGTATGTACGTATATGTGTATATGTATATATATATATATATATATATATATATATATATATATACATATATATATTTTTTATTTTTTATTTTTTTTAATTTCTCTGTACAGCTATGCAACTGTGGGGTGGGTGGAAATGGGTTGGGGGTTATAACTGGCACACGTGATGGGGTTGGTTTTTGATGTCTTTTTTATATGACTTTGTAAACTGCCAAAATGTTAATAAAAAAGATTTATAAAAAAAAAAAAAAAAAACCATGACACCTCCGCGCGTTCAAGCTGTCCTGTATGCGCTCTTCTAAGATCATGCCGCACTCGTACTGCGTGCATGCCACAGTCGTTACGCGGTACATTTGACTTTTAATGTGGTCTGTACTGTATGTACTTCCCACAATAGATGATATCCAGCTCAAACTCACGGGGGCGAAAGTGTTTTCACTCTTAGATGCACCTAGTGGGTTTTGGCAAATCCCATTAGATAGCTAGCCTTGCAGAGCAGACGGCCCTGCCTGATTCATTGTCTGAAATCCTGCAGGTCCGTCTTGCCAACTACCGTCGTCCAAATTTTTTACGGCCCAATCAGGGGAAAGAGAGGCGGGAGCTGCAGACGTGACATCACCAGGAAGCGACTTTATGTTTGAAAACAATGGCGGCGTGCGAAGCGGTTCCTGTGGGTGGGTCAATATCAGCAGTTTTACCAGAAATAGACTCAATTTCTTCATTAAAAGAGGAGGAAAGAACGTCACTAAAAGCTTTTCTGACAGGAAACGATGTTTTTGCTCTTTTCCCGACCGGTTTCGGTAAGAGTTTGATCTAACAGCTGGCTCCTCTGGTCGTGAAAAAGATGGGAAGGACTTCAAACCCCATGTGGATTGGTCGGTGATGAGTGTGACGAGAAAAAGCATCGTCCAATCAGCAGCCGCAGATTTTTTTGAAGGTTCCTCCTCTGAAAACTTTTTTGAACAGCTCTTTCCCAGATGGACTTGTGAAATATTTCCGTGGCGGATATATGGAACTGTCCGTCTGGCGTGTCAGGTTATTAGATAGCAGGAGTGCCAAACTTACTACATTTATAACGCCCTTTGGAAGGTACTATCTCAATAGATTACCATTTTGCATCACTAGTGCGCTGGAAATATTTCAGGGTGAGATAACAAAGCTCCTGCGTGACAGAGTGGCTATCTACATCGATGAGATTCTAATTTTTTCAGAGAGGAGAGGGTTTAAAACTGAACCACGAGAAATTCTTCTGCGTCAGCGTTGACTGAACTATCTTGGACATTGCATTGACGAGCATGGCATTCGTCCAGATGAAGCTAAAGTCGGCGCAGTGGGTGGCATGGTGGCACAGTGGTGAGCACTGCTGCCTCACAGCAAGAAGGCCGTGGGTTTGAATCTGGCCCGGGGCTTTTCTGTGTGGAGTTTGCGTGTTCTCGCGTGGGTTTACTCCGAGTACTCCGGTTTCCCCCACCCAGAAAAACATGCATCATTGGAACAATCCTTCCAGTACCACTGACCAAGGAACTGGAGTTGGTCTCCAGGCTCTGCTCTGTGGCTGCCCACTGCTCCCAACTATAGGATGGGTTAAATGCTGAGGACAAATTACCCCACAGGGTTCAATAAAGTACCTATTATTAAAGTCAAAGCCATCACTGAGCTTCAGCCGCTATGCAATGCCTCCGACCTGAAGAGGGTTCTAAGAATGATCCACTACTTGGGCAGGTATTTGCTAAACTTGTCAGAGTCTGCAAAACCTCTCAACGACTTACTCAAGAATAACGTAACACAGACGTGGACTGCAGTGCAGGAGGAAGCCTTCAAGAAGGTGAAAAGGCTTGTCACAGAGTCAGCTGTGCAGGCATTCTATGATGTAAATAGGCCAACCGTTGTTAGCGCAAATCCTGGTAGTTATGGCATGGGGGGGGGGGTGCGGGGTCACACTACGGGAACAGGGTGATCGGCTATAACCTGTTAGCTTTTTGTTCTAGAAAACTTTCTGATATTGAACAGTGCTATGCACAGATACAGAAGGTGTGTCTAGTTGCAGTCTGGGCTTGTGAGAAATTTAGCGCTTATCTTCATGACCTAGACTCATTCACACGACAGACTGATCATAACCCCTCATGTATTGACTCTTATGATAAACTCAAACCATATGGCATTCGTGTTAATCGCTGCATTGAGGCTTTTCTCGTAACATAATCTGGCTGAATGCGTACACAAACAGCAGAGACGCAAAGATAATAGGGGGGAAGTATACTGAAGCTGTGCAGTGTCTGAAAGGATGTCCACAAGTGGTGAGAGGGGACTTAAGCACTGAAAATGGACGTGCTGGACTTTCAATGTCTTCATCAGCCAAACCAAGCTGAGAGTATTGAAAGCTATTCAGAGAGGGCAAGCACAGCCAATCAGAGGGTAGAGTCCTGGTGGGGATGTCTGTGTAAGGAGTGCATGCAGTTCTGGATTGCGTTACTGATTGACCTCAAGGATAACAGTCTGATTGATGGAGGATTTTTGGGCAAAAGCCTTGTGCAGTTCTGTAGTATGGGACTAATTTTGGTCAGATGTCATTTTACAGACTGATTGGGGAAGCATGACTGCTTTTGATTTATGATCAATGATGTGTTTTTTTATTCCGGTTGGTGACGATAAAAAAAGGATGATAAAACTGAGAATGAAAATTTGCCCTTGGGCAATTCCATGAGAATGTGGACACAGGACAAGAAAATTCAAATTGATTTTACTGCATTTTTGATTTGTTCAAGGCAAAACTAGGATGTCAGAGGCTCAGAAACTGATGCTGCTTTCTTGGTTTCATTTGTATGTTCCAAGTACCAAAGGTTTTTTACATTTATGTTCCTTCTAGCATCTTGGAGGCACAAAATTTGCTGTAATTGGGAGAGAGCCTTGTTCATCATTAATTATGATGTATCTCGACATAACTGTGTTTAAATTAATTTGGTAACAGTCAAAATTAAGGAAAATAAAAAACAAAGGGTGTCTGAGCAGCACTGGCCCTATTATTTTGGTGTTATTAAGAGCTAACCTTTCGGTAACATGAGATGCCGTAATGTGAGTTACCCACCCTCCTGGACTTTCTTAAGCCTCAGTCCATGGATAGTTATGTCAGTGTAATTATATTACTTGCAATAGAACCTACAGAGTGTTGGTTATCGATCATATGATTTTCAGTTTTGTCACAGTTTTATCTTTCAAGAAATTTTGAATTGAAAATGAAGTGATGTTTTTGTGTGTCCTTTTTGCGTAACATGAGTTACCGAGCTGTTGGTGCCTCCAATTCCCACATTTCAAGGGACAGCACTTTTCTTTCCTACTGGTGTATGTATATGGGTGGGATCGACCTATGTACTGAAAAACAGTTGTCACAGGTGACTGACAATGACATGACAGCTGATTAAAAATTGATATTACCCTTAAAACATGATGTGAGTTACCATGGAATTGCCCACTTTATTCTTCGAGGATGAGCTGGATGACTGTGCACAGGTTTGGTCTGCACATACCATTAGGCCATCGAGCAACATCAATGTGCCAAGGGCAGGCCTGGTATCATGTATGCACTACCTGAGCTCTGTGGTACCAGAGATTATCTCTCACCTGTGAATGAGGGTGATCTTGAAATGTGCAGATCTGCACCTTTCGCAGAAGCTTTCCATGTGACCAAGATGTGTGTGACGTGTAACATGATAGTGGCTGAGTCACAGCTTGCTACTCCAAGAGACCCATAATCTGATAGTTTGGATTACAGCTATGAGTCACCATAATCAACATATTTGGTATACTGAATCTTCATTTTTTTTTTCATATCCTGCCACCACACGCCCCCCCCCAACTTTGGAGGACAACTTTATTAATTCAGTCGGTTATATAATTGTGTACGAGTCCTCCTACATCACCCAACAAAACAAAACACACATACAAAATTAAATAAATGAATGAATAAAAATAGAAATACAATAACAATTACATTCACAATGCTTTACTACCTTTTGCATTAGTCGTTATTAGCTCACCTATTCCATCCCTCATTATTCCCAACCTTCAGTCTCCCTTACTATATCCCATCTTTTGGCATAAATTACAAGTCCTGTCTCATGGGCCATCACACACTCAATTCTACTGTAATACTTGACAAAATTTTTGAATATCTCAATTCATAATGCCTCCACAGATGTCAACCCGAAAATAAATATTTTTGCTAAATATATGATTATATTACAGATTAGATGTGTTCCTTTTGTTACATCACCCTGTAACACTTTAAATAAATCTAATTGTGTACTTTTGTACTGAGATATCCAGCTTTTTACCTTTATCCAAAATAAGGCTATTATAGGACAGTACCAAAATAAATGGTCTACTGACTCCACTTCTTCCGGACAGAATCGACAAAGGGTTGATGACTCTATTCCCCATATATTTAACATCTTTTTAGTTGCTAAAAACTTATATATTAACTTATATTGAAAATATCTAATCTTTGGATCAAGTGATGTACTGTAAAGGATTTTGAAAACTTGGTTCCATGGGACTGGTGTATCTAACATATTTTCCCAACTGTCTAGAATCCTGTATGGTACAGCGACTAAGTTCTTTATTCTTAAATAAAATGTGTATATATGTTTGTTGATCTTTATTCTATTTAACCAATTTGCCATTTCCATATAAGGCCTACAGACTAAATACCCTCCTGTTCCTTTAATAATTTTTGATTTCCAAGCATTTGGTAAAGCTCCAATAAGTTGATTATATTGTTGCAATGTACAGACTGTTCCATAAAAACTAGTTAATTGTTTGTAGGACATGAGTTTATTATCCCAATTCACTATATCCCTTATAAAAAATAATACCTATATCAAACATGCGTTTCCAAAAAAATCATCATTCTATCAACAAGTATATTAGAATTTAACCATATTATTTGTTGTAGAACTTTTTCTGCATTTTCTGCTGGGTGAAACTGAAATTGTAACCAATTTATATTGAATCTGGTATACTGAATCTTTATTTCCTTTCAATTACCCTTCTCACTTTCAATTGCCCAACTGTAGAATTATTGCACATTGGAAATACTGACCAGGAGTGGAAGATAAATGCATTTGTTATCAATTGTACAAATGAAGGTTCTGTTCCATCGAGGAAACCTTCTATTGAGCCAGAGACATTAGCTGCTTAACTATTTGACCTGACAGGAAAAGAACCTTATTTAGCATTGACGGCAACACCCGTTTTCCTTCTGTTGTATGCCAATATAATTGCTAAATTACATATAACATCATTTAATGTGGTGCTTGCTAAGACTCACTCTTTGTTCAGGGTATTTAGATTATTTTCTTTTGCAATTAGGTAAACTGGTGAAATCTTTTTCTTAGCTATGCATCGTTGTGAAGATTAACTTTTGTCCCTAATTGCAAATTTTCTTCCCAAATAAGTATTCATGCATGTGTGATACTGTGCAATGCCATTGTCATGTCATAATTAATTGTGAGTAATAAATGAAAGGAGAAAACAGGTTGACATATTTATTTACTTCAATGTGATATAGATAATTTATGAAAATACTACACCACATGCCACATCTGTGTGAATTCATGAAGTCATTTAACACTAAATGAGTTGGGCTCATTGCAACAGCTTATTTTCTAAAGAAAGCTCATTGTAATTGCTTATCTTAAAAAAAGAGTGCACTGCTTATTGGCAACAAGACCAGAGTACTTAGAAAGCTGAATTCAACATTGCATCATGAATTCTTTCAGAGACTCAACATTGAATTAGTTGGACTCATTGAACAACTTTTTTTCCACCAAACCCTGCTTTTCTCAAGAGTTCATTGCTTATTAAGAACAAAACAGTACCGCATGAGAGAGTAATTTTTAAAATGAGCTCAGTTTGAGTTACAGGAGGTATTCTGGAGTGGATTCAAAACTGATTACAGGGCAGAACACAAAGAGTGGGGGTCAGTGGAATCTCATCTGAGCTAGGTATGGTGGGGAGAGGCGTCCCTCAGGTATCGGTGTTGGGACCCCTCCTCTTCTTCATCTTCATTAATGACCTTGATAGGAATATTGAAAGCGGATTATACTAAATTGGGAGGTTTGCCGAACAGTTTATAGTCTACTAAAGTGTTTCAGGATGATTTAGATAGAATCCAGAATTGGGCAGAAATGTGGCAAATGAAATTTAATGTGGCAAAATGTAAAGTTCTATATGTAGGTAATAAACACATTAGACAGGATTACTTCATGGAAGGTTTAAAACTGGAATGTGCTCCTCAGGAAAAAGATCTGGGAGTGACTAAACCCTTACAGGTTCTGGCCATTGTGCCATAGCAGTTAAAAAGGCTAACAGAATGGTGGGATATATAGTCAAAAGTATTGAGTATAAATCCAAGGAGGTCATACTTCTCTTGTACAACACATTCGTCAGACCACATCTGGAGCATTGTGTACAGTTCTGGGGACCATACTTTAAGAAAGATATCAAGGTTCTAGAAAAAGTTCAGAGAAGAGCCTTTAAGCTAATTCCAGGTATAAAAGATGAAAGTTATGAGAAGAGGCTGAAGATCCTTATTCTTTTTCGTCTTAGGAAAATGAGACTTACGGGCGATCTGATTGAGGTCTTTAAATATGTTAAAGGGACTAACAAAGTGAATTATGGAGGATTACGTAGGCCAAGTTTTATTAGTGGAACTCGAGGTCACAAATAGAAGTTGGCCAAGGGTAAATTTAGCACTGATATTAGGAAATATTTTTTCACCCAGAGAGTTTGTTTGTTTGTAACCTTTATTTATAGAGGTAGTCTCATTGAGACGCGAAGTCTCATTCTCAAGAGAGACCTGTTTCAGACAAACATACAATAGAACAAACACCACCAGGTTTCGGACAGACAAAAATACAGTATCGGTACAGTACAGTAAAATCAATACATGTAAAATCTGAGTGCCAATGTGAGGGGGTTAAAATGCTAAAAACAAGTGAAAGTTTCCAGAGATTTTTCAAGTGCCCTTAACAATCGTTTAAATTCCCCCAATGAAATCAAACTGGACAACTTCAGATCCAGTTGTGAGGTGTTCCAGGTTAAAGGGGCAGAGCAAGAGAATGCCTTTTTGCCAAGCTCTGTACGTACTGAGGGAACGCTGTAGGTAATAAAGGCCTGGGAGCGCAGGCTGTAACTGCACTGACAACGTGACATGTAGGAGGAGATATATGAGGGTAGCAGTCCGAGGATTAATTTGTAGACGAAGTTGTACCAGTGCAAAAGCCTACGTGTGGATAAGGATGACCAGTTGACCAGAGAATACAGAGTGCAGTGGTGAGTTAGGTGGTTACAGCTAGTTAAGAAACTTAAAGCTCCGTGATAGACAGCATCCAACATCTGTAGAGCGCTGGCAGAGGCATTCGTGTAAACAATATCACCATAATCAATAGCAGGTAAGAAAGTGGCAGCTACAAGCTGTTTCCTGGCATTGAAGGTAAGACAGGATTTGTTCCTGAAGAAGAACCCCAGTTTTAGTTTCAGCTTCTTTAAGAGGTTTTCAATATGGGACTTAAAAGAGAGATTTATATCAATTAAGATTCCTAGATATTTATAAGAGACCACAAACTCAATAGGAGCACCTTTTGTGGATGTAATAGATGGAAGAACTGCTGGCACTATCTTTTTTGTTTGAAAACAGCATACCCTTGGTTTTATCGGCATTTGGTACCAGTTTAAGATGGGATAAGTCTGACTGAATAATGTCAAATGCAGACTGTAGGTGTTGAAAGACCTGGGCAACATTGTTTGCACGACTATAAACTACTGTATCATCAGCATAAAGGTGTAAGGACACATCAGTAATATTTTGACTCACATTGTTTATGAAAAAAGAGTGGGTCCTAAAACTGAGCACACCATTGGTGACCTTTAAATAGCTTGATGAAAGACCACTGTACTGTACACACTGCCTACGACCTGAGAGGTAGTTGGAGAACCAGCCAACGGTGTGGTCAGAGAAGACAATATCTAAGAGTCTGTGACATAGGATACCATGATCTACAGTATCAAATGCTTTAGACAGGTCTAAGTAAAGTGCAGCACAGTAATCCTTAGCGTCCAATGCTTGAATAACATCATTAAAAACCTTTACCAAGGCAGTCACTGTGCTGTGCGGTTTCCTGAAGCTAGACTGATGGGAAGATAAAATATTAAAAGAACACAAATACTCCTTAACTTGGTCATTCACCAGCTTTTCTAAAACCTTGGCTAAAATGGAGAGTTTTGAAATTGGTTGATAATTATTTAGTACAATGGGATCACCTCCTTTCAATAAAGGAGTACAAAAGCTGTTTTTCATACATCAGGAGTAATATTAATTTGTATAGAAAGATTAAAGATATGTGACACTGGTTCAGCTATAATTTGTGCAGCCAGGCGTAAAAAGTAAGGGGGGAGGTCATCAGATTTGCCAAAATCTCTGAGGGTCGTTTAGACACTTAGTGGTCTGAGATAAATAATAATCACATTTAGCAGCTTTAATAAAAGCCGTACAGCTATTTCGTAGTTGCCGAAACTGCAGCCAATCAGCCTCTGTCCCAGACTTCCTCGCAGCTGCCATAACTGACTCCTCCTGTGTAAGAGGTCAGCTAGCTCAGAAGTGAACCAGGGGCTATCCCGGCCCTTTATTCTGAACTGGCGAAAAGGAGCGTGTTTATTTACAAAATAAATGAACTGTCGTGAAAATAATTCCAAGCCAAGTTAACGTCGTCAATCAATAAAATACGGCGCCAGTTAAACTGGAATAAATCTCAAAGAAACGCCTGCCCACAAAAAAAACTTGAGACTTCGTTTTTTGACAAAGCGGGGCTTGGAACGGGGTATTTTAATATCCCTAACAGCGCCAACCACACAGTGATCACTGAGGTCATTTGCAAAGACTCCTGTTCCAGAGTATTTATGTGGCATATTTGTGATAAAAAGATCAATAAGAGATGATTTGTTTTGGCATTTTGGATTAGGACGAGTGGGACGATCAATAATCCGACTGAGATTAAAAGACAAAAAATGTGCTTTAAAATCATCAGACACTGGTGAGAGCCAGTCCAAGTTAAAATCACCTACCAGGATGATTTCCTCAAAGTGTATTTGAGATAAAAGCTGCATTAAGGATGCTATGGTAACAGAGGTGGCAGAAGGTGGCCTATAGCAGCCAACAATAGTCAAAGACTGACCACCAGACAAATCAATATTTAGAGCTAAGATTTCAAACTGTTTAGGAGTAGATTTTGTGAACAGGATTTGTGTTGCAAGACAGGACCTGACATATATTGCCACACCACCGCCCTTCCTTGGACGATCTGAGCGGTAAATATTAAAACCATCAACTGCTACATCTTTATACAGAATAGAATTAGACAGCCGAGTCTCAGAGATAACAATAATATGAGCACCAGTTGAACAAACCCATAACCGCAACATATACATTTTTTGTAAGGAATTTACGAGCATTAATGTGCAAGATATGTACCCTGACATATTCTTAAAATCTGCTGGAGTATTGCATACGGTGAGAGGACCAGGATTAGGCTGGATGCCAAACAACTGTAAAGGCATAGCAATCAAACATTTTCGGGTGGTCTTTATGGCAGAAACATGCGTACTGTGGGAGTTGATGTTGAAGCATTTGGTCCCCGTGGAAATTGTCTGGTTAGACATATTAGAGCAGCAGGTATTCAGAACCCAAAGGCAATAAAGTCAACTTGGACAGACAGATTTAAACGCAAATAAACCGTCCAAAATGTCCAAAACAGTCACTTCCCAGATAGGATGTTGCACGACTTGCGGTTAATAGCCATGGATGAACAGTATCCAAATTGCCAACAGCATAGCCACTAAGACTCCATGATGCAATGAAGCAGAAAAAGCACAGAGAGTAATCTCAATGTGGAATAGCTTGCCTGACCATGTTGTTGAGGCAGAAACCTTGGGAATTTTCAAGAACAGGCCTGATTTTACGCTACATACCATCGAGTCATTGAGTATTTGAAGTGATAGATTCACTATAGTAATAGAAACTGGTGAGTCTAGTTGGGCTGAACGGCCAGTTCTCGCCACTCATGTTATGTTATGTTAGGTCAGTGTTCCCCTGACCTCTCCTCAAGTACCCATTGTCTTGCGAGCTTTAGATCTCTCCCTGCTCCAGCATAGGTGAATCAAACGATCAGGTCGTTATTAACCCCTGAAGCTGTTTGATAATAGGTTAATCATTTGAATCACCTGTGCTGGAGCTGGGAGACATCTAAAGCATGCAGAACGAGGGAACTCCAGGAGAGGTTTGGGAAACAGTGTTATGGTATGTTGGATCAGAACACCAGACTGAAGCAATGGCGGCATCTTGCGGTCCTCTGTAATTACTGCTGAATGAAAATAACCTTTTAAACCAAGCCACTATTTCAAGCCACTATTACTTATTTGCATTTGGAGATGGTTGTGTTTTAAACATATGTTTTAACTGGTTGGTCGCTTTAATTCACCAGACTGGTGGATTTTAACTTTTTTGGTGTATTGACGTGTTTGTCATCGCCCATACGAATGATAGAGGACCCGAGTAATGCCGGTGTTATACTGACAATTGTCAGGACATGACACACTGTCTTCCTACGAAGAGTTTACAAAAAGACCTGGAGCATTTAAATGGCACCACTCACCTCTCAATCTGGCTCTTCCAACTGTGCCTGCCTGGCTGAAAAAATCGCAGAGCTGGAAGGTAGAATACGTACACTCCACCAGATCCATGAAGCCGAGAGGTAGACGGACAACATCGTCTTTAGGCCAGTAAATCCTGATGCACCTAGTGCCCAAGTTTCCGATGTCTCCGCTCCCCTGCCTGCTGCTGTGGCTCCTGAAATGGCGTCTCTATCGCAGCTGGCTGTCTCTCCCGGCTCCCATGCTGATGTAGCTCTCGAGGCAGAAGCCCCATCAGAGCTGCCGTTCCCATCGTAGTCGGCTGCTGCTGATCCTTCCCGTGCCCCTGATGACCCCTGGCCGTGGCTGAGGGCTAAACCGAAGGTGCCGGTAAGCTCCACACCATCGCATCCGGAGTCTTGGACGGTGAGCTGTGTTCGTGGCAGGGGAGAGCAGCGCTCCTCCCAACCACCACACTTCAACATCCAGCTGAAAAATTTGCTTGACATTCTCAATCTGTGGGATTTCCCTCCTCTGGCTGCAGAATCTCACGCTCATTGTCCATCTTCCCCGCCATCCCACAGTTCCAGGCAGCCTCCACCACCAGGGCATGACCGCCACCCGCGCATTATGCGCAGCTCCACACCACTGTTCACCCCAGCGCCACGTCAGAGCGGCACAGCTCGGGCTGCTGTCCCTGCCCGCCGCTCATCTCCGCCACGGCTGTCACCATCCGCGACTGAACGCCCAGAGTCGCAGGGTGGGAGGCACACAGCGGCACCATCTCGTGATCTACTCTCATCTTTGTCTCCTCCCCTTCTATTTTCCCCGACAACAGAGATCAGCGGGGACCCCATCACCAGGAATGTACATTTCTTCAATGCTGTCACCCACTGCTTCCCTGGTGCCACAGTACCGATTATCCTGGAAAAACTCCCAGGACTGCTGTGCTTGTTCCGATCCTTGGTTAAGAGGTTGATTTTACATGTGGGTTTTAATGATATGTCCGTTGGGCAGTCCGAGGTGACCAAAAAGGATTTTATTGAGCTTTTTAACTTGCTGAATGGCTGCAGGAAGTCTGTTTTTATCTCAGGGGTTCTCCCCTCCCTTGCCTGTGGAGCATGGCGCTTTAGCAGACTTCTCAGCCTATACACCTGGCTCCAGTCTGCATGCATGGCAAATAGCTATAGTTTTATTGACAATTTTTGCTGGTTTTGGAACTGACCCTCATTCTATAGGGCCGACGGAATCCACCCGAACAGACTGGGTAGCCGAGTGTTGGCTGCTAACATCCAGCGCGCTGTCCGGTCCACAATACTTTTACATGACTGACTGTTTTCCCCCTCTTCCTCTGTGGTCCCCATACTGTTCATTATCTCCAGCACTAGCTCTCCCTACTGTCCACCTCTGGTATCTGCTGTGGTAAAGCATCCACCACCAATTCTCCCCATTAAGACTATTATTACTGACAGATCCTATTATCCGAGACAGGCTGCCCTCAGGAGATTTGACGGGCGATATCTACATTACATAGATCCTGCTCCCAACAACAGCCCACAGTCAACCATCCGACTGACCCTGACCCGAGCGGTTTATCGCGAACATCATTGACCGTTCAGATGAATACGGTGATGTCTACGTCAAATTTATGAAACGTGTTGGTAAAATCCTTTCGTGGCTTCCAGAGCACAGGCAGACCACCTGTTGGGTGCCATTGCAACACATCACTTGTTGTGTTAGTGCCCCTGAAATTTATGGACACAGTGTCCACCAGTACAAGCTAGATGAAAAGGATCAAGACAAAATTTCATCACTTCTCTCGAAATTTCTGAGATGATTTCACCTCATGACATGACTTAGCCCAAGTGCTGTGTATAAATTTACTGTTTCTGGCTTGGAAGAGGTTAAATGACTCAGTCATACCTTCAAAATGAAGAATGTTGCTCTCAGAAATGATAACAGTGTGACAATATCACTGATTACAGACAATTTTGCCAACCAGCAGCAAATTGTTTTTGCTTATCCTACTTCTTAAACATGGTGATTTAAGAAAAAAGGGTCAGAAACAACATTTTTTCATTAATCATGTATGCATTTAAGGGGATAGATAATCAAAGTTTTTTTTCCATCAAATGAAAGAATAAATGTGAATGTTTCTCTGAAAAAAAATCTCATCTTACTCATCATGTTCCCACATGGTCATTTTGGGGACATGGGGGTCAGAAAAGGTCATTCTGACCTGAAAGGGTTTTGAGACCCACATAATTCCATCAATTTTCCTCTTGTTCCCCTAAAATTAATTCTGGCTGCAGAGAAGTTCCCATATTTGATAATTAACCTAATTCAATGGAGGAAATCCCTACAATCTGATTTCCAGTTACGCCTAAAAAATAAAAAATCACTTAGCTCGTCACTCAAAAATAGGACTTTGGGAGCCCACACCTCCCCAATATAATGAGCCACATTCATTTTTGGACCAGAATCCTGAAGTATGGGCCACATAGAATCCGCAAGCCAAATTTCATCATCCTGTCTATATTAGAAAAGAAGTTGTGTGCCTCCAAAAATGCTGAAAAATGAAACGTGCAATTTGAGTCTGGTAAAAAGGGGCGTGACACCCAAATTTCAAGAGGCCCCCCTGCAAATACTGTTTGAAATATTGACCTGAAACTTTGGATTTCTTAGTTTGGGACCAAAAGGTGTTTTTGCACAAAGTTTCAGAAAAATCTGAGAGGTGTCATGTACAAGGTGCCTCAATATTTGCTGTTTTAAAATGGAATGACCCTTTTGATAACATTTGATAAAAAAAGTCTTGAGATGATGTTCACCAAATCTGAAGTTGATTGGACAAAATCTGTAGGAGGAGCTTGTTAAAATACACGGTGTGGAATCGTGGCCATAATCAAAAATGAAAATCAAAATGGCCGACTTTCTGTTTGGTGTAGAAAATGGCTGCCAGAGACTTTTTTGTGCGTCAGGACAACTTTTACATGCGTACCAATTTTCATCCACCAACTCCAAAAAAAGCCCGATGCAGAGAGGTTTTAGAAAATTTCAAGGGGGCGCTATAGAGTCATTTTGCCCCCCCATGGGCAACACCCCCATCATATGCAAGTGCTCGCCATTCTTGACATGTGTTTCAATTTTCATGAAGTTATGACTTTGTTAAAGCCATGAAAAAGCCAAAAGTAATTTGATGGCGAGGGATCGATAGTTGCCACGCCGGCAGACAGACGCCATTGTGCCTAGCTTCCCAGTGTTCTTAATGTAGCTTCGCCAACTTGTTTTGCACGTTCTAGAAGAGGAATGAAGTAGGTGGGGTGAACTATGTTGGATCAGTACATGGTAGAGTACAACCCCAATTCCGAAATAGTTGGGACAAAGTGTAAATTGTGAATAAAATCAAAATGCAATGACTTTCAGATCACATGAGCCAATATGTCATTTACAATAGAACATAGATAACATTTCAAATGTTGAAACTGAGACATTTTTTATCCACAAAATGAGCTTATTTCAAATTTTCTGGCAGCAACAGGTCTCAAAAAAGTTGGGACACAGGCAAAATAGGCCTGAAAAAGCTATTAATATATAAGAGAATCAGCTGAAAGAACATTTAGCAAGTAATTAAGTTAATTGGCAGCAGGTGTGTAACATGATTGGCTATAAAAAGGATGTCTCAGAGAGGCTGAGTCTCTCAGAAGTAAAGATGGTCAGAGGCATAAAAAAATTGTGGAATACTTTAAAAACAATGTTCCTCAACGTCAAATTGCAAAGGCTTTGAAGGTCTCATCATCATCAGTGCACAACATCATCAAAAGATTCAGAGAAACTAGAAAAATCTCAGTGCATGAGGGACAAGGCCGAAGACCTTTTCTGGATGCCCGTGATCTTCGGGCCATCAGACGCCACTGCATCACTCACCGACATGATTCAGTCATTGACATTACTAAATGGGCCCAGGAATACTTCAAGAAACCACTGTCTGTAAACACAGCCCACCGTGCCATCCACAGATGCCACCGAAAACTCTATCATGCGAAAAGGAAGCCATTGTTGAGCATGATCCAGAAGCGCCGCCGTGTTCTGTGGGCCAAGGCTTATTTAAAATGGATTGTAGCAAAGTGGCAAAGTGTCCTGTGGTCAGACAAGTCCAAATTTGACATTCTTGTTGGAAATCATGGGCATCGTGTCCTCCGGGCTAAAGATGAGAAAGACCACCCTTCCTGTTATCAGCGTTCAGTTCAAAAGCCAGCATCTCTGATGGTATGGGGATGCATTAGTGCATATGGTGTGAGATACTTGCATGTTTTAAAAAGCACCATGAATGCTGAAAGGTATATAAAAGTTTTAGTGCAACATATGCTCCCCTCCAGATGACATCTATTCCAGGGAAGGCCTTGTGTATTTCAGCAGGACAATGCAAAACCACATACTGCAGCTATTACAACAGCATGGCTTCATAGTAGAAGAGTCCGTGTGCTGAACTGGCCTGCCTGCAGTCCTGATCTTTCACAGATTGAAAACATTTGGCGCATAATTAAACGAAAAGTCCGTCAAAGGAGACCCAAAACTTTCCAGCAGCTGGAAGCCTGTATTAAACAAGAGTGGGATCAAATTCCAATGGCTAAACTCAAGAAACTTGTCTTCTCAATGCCCAGACGCCCCTACTCTGTGTTAAAAAGATGAGGGGATGCTACACCATGGTAAACAGGCCCCTGTCCCAACTTTTTTGAAACCTGTAGCAGCCATCAAATTTGAAATGAGCTCATTTTGTGGATTAAATTGTAAAATTTCTCAGTTTCAACATTTGCTATGTTATCTCTGTTCTATTGTGAATAAAATACTGGCTGGTGTGATTTAAAAGTCATTGCGTTTTGATTTTATTCACAATTTACACTTTATCCCAACTATTTCGGAAATAGGGTTGTAAAAAAAGGTCACTTCCTGTTACCACCGGGGGTCGCTGTGAGTAAGGCGGGATATTAATATATGGGGGCGTTCAGGGCGGAGCCATCATCATGTCCATAAAATTTGAAGCTGTTAGGATAAAGTATGTGGGCGTGAAAGTCGTTGGAAAATGGATGGCGAAATCACTAAAAGTCGCCAAAGTTTGTCACACCCAAGCAGCCACACTGTTTGACCCACTGACATTCTTTAGACAACTTTTGATCAGCATGGTCTCTAGATGATCTTTACCAAATGGGAAGCCGTTTGGGTGAAATCCCTCGGAGTAGTGTTGCACCGACACCGATACAGTATCAGGTATCTGCCCAATACCGCGTTAATATGCTCAAACTCGTACTCATCCACATTTGCCGATACCACGCACCGATACCACTTAGTGTAAGATGCAAGGTAACTGCCTGCTCAAGGTCGCATAGGCTACAGTATGTTGTACTATCTGACTTCTATGTCTAGGGGGAGACAGAGAGTTAGAAAAAATTTGAGAAAGAGAGCTTTACAGTCATCACATCACATGCAGGCATACGCACATACACACAAGAGGTGTATAGTAAAGAAGTACATGTAGGCAACTTCGTTACAGTACTTAAGTAATTTTATTGAGGATTTGTACTTTACTTGAGTTTTTTTTTTTTTTCCCGGACTTCTACTCGACTACATTTAAAAGATAAAAAGCATACTTTTTATTCGTTACTTTGACACTGGCCACTTCACTACACGTTACAAATTAAAATATGTATATAATTCATTTAAGGATTATCTGGATGCGGCGTGTTCAAGAACAACGGCGTTCGGCAGGGTATCTTAAGCGTTTTGTGCAGATGTTTCTGCCAGCGGACATGGAGCTGCAAATTTATGCACGCAATTACAATATTCTATCACTAGATGGCACACCCGGATCAGTTACTGAATATTTTACAAGCAAGCCGAGCTCGCACAAGCACACACCCACAATCACACACACACACACACACACACACACACACAGACTTAGAACTGAGAATCTTCTTATTTTAATACAAATATATTAGGAACATATGGTTACCTTAAACATTTTAGTTGTGGTTAAGTTAAATCTTTTTCATTTGTGTTATGGCCCCAATTTGTTATGGCGTCAATTTGTTATGGCCCCAATTTGTTATGGCGTCACGGACAGCAAGGGATGACGGACAAAATTTTAAAACTTTAACAGATTTAATTAAACAAACACTTTGAACTAATCTACAATCTACTCTACTGACCAAGATTGAAATAAATTTTAAAAAATGAGATATTTACAGTCCCTTGGTAATTGAGATGGGGCTGCTATGTTGCGATGTCCTGGGACAGGAAAATGCTCCAACACAGGCAAAAATCCACAAAAAGCTTCACAGGTCTTGAAACAGAGTGACAGGTCTGGTCAAATGTATCCTTCCACAAATTCTCCTTGCAGTTTCTCCTACTACCTTTCACTCTCTCAATTTTTCTCCTTATATACTCTTTTCCAGCCCCCTCCCACCTTCCAGACTTTTCTCCAATTCTCTGGGACATTCCCCTCTGAGGCATGCCCGGGACATGCCCCAAAACCTAGCTCCAAACTGGGCTTAACAAAAAAATGTCAATACTGCCATCTAGTGGCTTTTTTTTCACATTATACCTCCATTCCAAAAGGGAAAAATTTTGACTCATAAAGGCAAAATTTTTCTTTTCAATACAAAAATGGTTAAGTAGACACTTGTATACATATATACATATAATACAATATGCTAATAAACACATGTGTACACATACTCAAACATGGGATAAGCAATCAGCAATTACATTGTCAGTACCCTTTACATGCTTAATTTCCAAGTCAAACTCCTGTAAAATCAAACTCCAATTCAACAATCTCCGATTCTTGTTTTTCATCTTACTCAAAAACATTAACGGATTGTGGTCAGTATATACAATCATTGGCTTTTGCCCTGTACAAACATAAACCTCAAAGTGTTGTAAGGATAGAACCAGAGCCAACAGCTCCTTCTCAATTGTGGAATAGTTCTTTCGGTGGCGATTGAACTTCCTGGAGAAGTATGCCACGGGATGCTCAATGTCATCAGAGTCACTTCTCTGTTGGAGCACAGATCCACAAGCTTGGTTGCTAGCATCGACCGCCATGGAGAACAGTTTGTTGAAGTCAGGAGATTTGAACACGGGGAAGTGACACAGCAGAGACTTCAAGCGATTGAAGGCTCTTTGGCATGCTTCATCCCAAGTGAACTTTACACCTTTCTTCAGTTAGTTGGTGAGACTGAGAGCAATCTCAGCAAAGTTCTTGCAGAACTTGCGGTAGTACCTGATCATTCCAAGGAAGCGGCGCAAAGCTTTTTTGTTGTCAGGAACTGGAAAGTCCATGATGGCTTGGACTTTTAGCATTTATGGGTGCCACCTTACGCTGGCCTATGATGTAGCCAAGATACGTGACAGTAGCACAACCAAAGTCACTCTTGTTCAGGTTAACAGTCAGGTTAGCCTGGGTCAAGCGCTGGAACAACGTCTCTACATCTTTCAGATGTTCTTCCCAGGAGTCACTCCATGTGATCAGGTCGTCGATGTACGCACCCGTGTGTGGTAATCCGGCGATTGCAGACTGTATCATCCTTTGGAACGTGGCTGGGGCATTTTTCATGCCAAAGGGTAGGACTTCATACTGGTATAACCCAGATGGTGTGGCAAAAGCAGAGATGCTCTTTGCCCTCTCAGTTAAAGGCACACACCAATATCCCTTCAATAAATCAATCTTGGTCAGAAACTTTGCTTGCCCTACTCTATCGATACAATCATCAATCCTAGGTATTGGAAACACATCAGTTCTAGTTACAGCATTGACTTTGCGATAATCTGTATAGAATCTAGTACTTCTATCAGGTTTTGGAACTAGAACACAGGGTGAACTCCAATCTGAGTTAGAGGGTCTGATAATATCATGTTCTAACATGTACTCAACCTCTTTCTCAGCAATCTTTCTCTTTTCAGGATTCATCCGGTACGGATGCCGTTTTATTGGTTCGGCATCACCAACATCTACATCATGAGAGGCTATAGAAACTCTCTTTGGAACATCAGGAAATAGATCTTTATATTTCTTGATCAACCTCTAAAACTGATCTTTCTGTGAGGGTTCTAAGTGCTGGAGTTTTACATCAAGATTTTGCAATACTTCAGAATTTGACAATTTACATGAAAGAACTTCAGCTTTAATTCTAGGTTCATCATCTTGAAACTCCCCCTCATCTTCACAAGTCTCGGCCATAGGAGGATCTGAAGTGACAGCTGCAACCCTAGCATTCCTATCATGATAAGGCTTCAGCATGTTAATGTGACACAACTGTTTTGGCTTTCTCCTATCTGGAGTCTTCACAATGTAATTGAGATCATTGAGTTTTGTCAGAATTTCATAAGGACCATGAAATCTAGCCTGCAATGGATTGGACTGCAAGGGAAACAACACAAGGACCTTGTCTCCTGGTTTAAACTCACGGCTTCTAGCCTTATGATCATACCAAGTTTTCATTTTTCCCTGACTTGATTTCAAGTTCTCTTTGGCTAGGTCACAAGCTGCACGCAGTCTTTCCTTGAACTTGCTAACATAGTCTGACAGACTGATATGCGGCTCTTTCTCTTGCCATTGTTCACTCAACAATAGCAAAGGTCCTCTCACTTCATGGCCAAACACTAGCTCAAACGGACTGAATCCAGTAGACTCCTGCACTGCTTCTCTAGCTGCAAACAACAGCAAATAAACACCTTCATCCCAGTCTTTCTCATGGTCATAACAATAAGTCCTCATCATTGCCTTGAGAGTGGAATGAAACCGCTCTAAGGCACCCTGACTCTCTGGATGATAGGCACTGGAAAGAATCTGCCTCTCACCTAGCTCATACACAACCTGCTGAAACAATCCCGAAGTGAAATTGCTACCTTGATCTGACTGAATTTCCCTGGGAAGGCCAAACCATGTGAAGAACTTTATCAAAGCCTTCGAGATTGCAGTTGCCTTGATGTTGCGTAGAGGTATGGCTTCAGGGAATCTGGTAAATGCACACATGATTGTCAACAAGTACTGTTTTCCAGATCTAGTCTTGGGTAATGGACCAACACAATCTACGATGACCTTGGAGAAGGGCTCCCCAAATGCTGGGATAGGCTGCAATGGAGCTACAGGAGGGTCTAACTGGTGTTTTCCAACTACCTGACAAGTGTGACAGGTTTTGCAAAAGTTGGAAACATCTTTCCGAAGTCCAGGCCAGAAGAAGTGTTTCATGATCTTGTCAACAGTCTTGTTAACACCAAGATGACCTCCTAAAGGCAAACTATGAGCCATTGTTAAGATCTCATTCCTGTAGACCTTCGGTACAACAATTTGCTTGACCACTGCCCAATCTGCATTAGCAGGGATATCAGGAGGGCGCCACTTCCGCATCAACACTCCATCCTTAAGATAATACCCAACTGGAACTGCGTCTATTTCTTCATCAGGAAGGGCTCTCTTCTTTAGTACACAAATTTCAGGATCATTGGTTTGCTCCTGAATCAACCGCTTTCTGGACAGAGACAAGTCTCCAGACACATCAGAATCACCAAACCCATCTGGCTGGCTGAACAGAGAACTGATAAAAGTGTCTGATAAGTCCTCAAACGGAGAAACCATAGTAGGCTGAACAGAGTCAGGAGGCGAACCACCTGAGTCATGACTATTCAATGTGCTGGACGGCACCACATCATCTTCTTCTTGAGCCTTCTTAGCCATAGCACGGGTCACTGCACAGGAAGGATACAGAGATGGGTCTTCATTGCCATCTTCAGTGCTCAGCTGTGAAGTAAGATGAACAGGGGGAACTACATTGCCCCCAGCCAGGTCATTGCCTAGCAACAGAGAAACACCCTTGATAGGTAGACTTGACATAAGTCCCACCTTAACCTGTCCTGTAACTAAATCTGACTTCAAGAATACAGAGCGCAGGGGTACAGATACAGTCCTCCCTTCAATACCTTGTACAAGTATGAAATCCCCAGAAGCGGTCTCATCACATAACTCCAAGGAGTCCATCAACAAAAGTGACTGAGAAGCTCCGGTATCCCTTAGGATATATATGGGGACAGGAGGAGAATGCTCATTCAGAGCCACAAATCCCTCTGACACAAATGGAAGGAATTCCTCCCTCACAAAGTCAGCAGTGTCAGGCTTCTTAGCCTCACAAGGAGCAGGCAATTTAGCAGATCGGTCATCTACTACAGGGGTTTCTAACCTTGTCTTCACAAAGGCATTGGGTTTGGTATCCTTTTCTTTTTCTTTCTTAGCTTTAAGGAACCAACAGTTAGTTGTAACATGACCAGATTTCTTGCGCTAATTGCAAACTAGACCACTTTTGTCACTGTCAGCTTTCACACTTTGATCAGACCTTTGACTGGATTTCTGAGCACCATCACCAGATTTGTCTTTGTCTTTGGGTGCAGAATCTTGGGTATCACCGTTACCTTTCTTCTGAAATTGGGACCATCTATTGTTACTGCTAGACTGAAATTTGGACTTATGTGTCAGAACATATTCGTCTGCAAACTTGGCAGCTGATTGCAAATTCAGTGCTTGCTTCTCATTAAGGTAGGTCTTAATATCATCCTTGACACAGTTCCTGAATTCTTCAACTAACACCATCTCTTTTAGTGAGTTGAAATCATCCTTGACCTCCATAGAAGTACACCAGCGCTCAAAGCAAACCATCTTCTCGTTAGCAAATTCCACATAAGTCTGATTGTCAGATTTCTTCAGACCTCTGAATTTCTGTCAGTAAGCCTCTGGAACCAACTCATAAGCTGTCAAAATAACCTTTTTGACAACCTCAAAATCAGAGGAATCATCTGCAGACAAAGCCGAATAGGCTTGTTGAGCTTTACCCTTGAGGACAGTTTGCAACATCAGAGGCCAGTGTTCCTTTGGCAACTGACAACTCTTAGCTACCTTCTCGAAGAACTTGAAATACTTATCAACCTCCTTTTCTGAGAATGGAGGCACCAGCTTTACCTCCTGGCTAGCATGAAATTTGTTTTCAGCTTCCATTTTGATTTTTAGTAGCTCCATTTGGAGCCTTTCTTCTCTGTCTAACTTCTGTAACTCGAAATCTCTCTGTCTCTGTCTCTCTCTTTCTGCTCTTTCCTCTTTCTTTCTCTCAAATACTCTTTGTTTTTCTTTTTCCTCCCTTTCTTTTCTCTCTTTCTCTCTCTCAAACTCATTGTTTTTCTTTTTTCTCCCTTTCAATCTCTAGCATTTTTAATTTAAGTTCCATTTCTACATTTGGATTTTCCACTGGAAACTGTTCCAGATCTCCTGGTGCAAACACATTTTCATCAATGTAATATTCAACAATCTCTCTAGCCACTCTTGCTTTTCGCATGGCTGGTTTTACATCTGTCAGCTCTAACTGTCTGCATATTTCTAGCAGTTCTGTCTTTTTAAAAGACTTCAAAACCTCTACGGTTGGTGATGCCAAGAAATCATCCATTGCTGTTGATCTGTTACTATATATCTAGGAAAATTCAAAAAACAATTTCACAATTTGAAATTTTAGATTTTCAATAAATGACTCACACAATGGTCTATCCCGGACGAGCCCCCAATTTTGTTATGGCCCCAATTTGTTATGGCGTCACGGACAGCAAGGGATGACAGACAAAATTTTAAAACTTTAACAGATTTAATTAAACAAACACTTTGAACTAATCTACAATCTACTCTACTGACTAAGATTGAAATAAATAAATAAAAATGAAATATTTACAGTCCCTTGGTAATTGAGATGGGGCTGCTATGTTGCAATGTCCTGGGACAGGAAAATGCTCCAACACAGGCAAAAATCCACAAAAAGCTTCACAGGTCTTGAAACAGAGTGACAGGTCTGGTCAAATGTATCCTTCCACAATTTCTCCTTGCAATTTCTCCTACTACCTTTCACTCTCTCAATTTTTCTCCTTACATACTCTTTTCCAGCCCCCTCCCACCTTCCAGACTTTTCTCCAATTCTCTGGGACATTCCCCTCTGAGGCATGCCCAGGACATGCCCCAAAACCTAGCTCCAGACTGAGCTTTACAAAAAAAGTCAACACTTCCATCTAGTGGCTTTTTTTTCCACATAACATTTGTCATTTGTGTAATTGAAATATGGTGATACCACGCACTTTAAGTGATGCCTTGTTTGCTTGGAAAGCTATTATTGACTTTAGTTAGATTGAGAATGCCTATGAATGTGTGTAGAAACCATCTGTGCCAATTAATAGTTCTACTGACTTTTTATGAAGTTGGATGTGTTACCTTGCCTATGCAGCAAGTTTACTTTTCATTTGTCAAGCTTCAGTAATGTTTTGCCTCATTTGATGGCAGTGCTAGTTCAAAGGCTTTTGTCGGGCCTAAATACAGAAAGATTTTTAGCAGTTAGGCCTACTCTTTTTTTTTTTTTTTTTTTTTTGGAAGTAGCCATGTGTGAATCGTTTGATATTGGCCTCTTTTAGGCTTGTTATAAAAAGAAAATGAAACCTGTACTCCGAAATTGTCATTGTATTTTCCTGGAAAACATTTCAGAAATATCGGTATCGGTACTCGGTATCGGCAAGTACACAAAATAAAATACTCGTACTCGTATCGGTTTTTAAGAAAGTGGTAGCGGAGCATCCCTACCTAGGAGGAGTTAGTTAAAATACGAGGTGAGGAAATCGTCGGTAATCAAAAATTCAAATCAAAATGGCCGACTTCCTGTTGGGGTTGGACCATGATGTCAAGAGACTTTTTTGTGTGTCTTGGTATGATACATGTGCGTACCAAAGGTGGTGTTGCGTCAGTATGGGAAAATTGACCATGAAAGCTTTTGATTCCTTACCATATTGACTGTGTGGAGAGATGTATGTGGGCCTAGAAAATGCATTTGTTTTTTGTATGTCAGGTGCTATTATCAACCTCGTACTCTGCCGAGACAAGCTTTGCAGTAGGTGGGCCGCCGAACCTACACACATATGCCTACAGTCTGCCAAATGCGCGACGTAATGTAGTCCAAGTTAGGCCTATGCACAGTTGTTACTGAAAATTACTTTTTATATGCGGATTTAATAGATATAATACGTTGTTGCGTTGTTGTTGGTGATTGCTAATCACTAATCCGTGAAAATCGAGGGTGGGCTGAAGAAGAGTATACGATATCCAGCAGCGGTTGAAGAATCACTTTGAAAATCTCAGTATAGGCCTACATGTACCGCTGGTCTGGATAAAACATAATGTGCTACATACATGTAGATTATAATTTTGCATTTATTTCAGCCTTTTTACTGTTTCATCATTTCATCAGGTCATGTGGTAGAGGGAGATAACTCATATTATGTTTGCTGTTTAATAGCCTTCTGTTTGACGATGTTGGTTTATTCTTAAACATTTATACCATAAATGCACCTTAGAATGTTTTCTGTGCATGTCTCATTGTGTCATAAATAAAGCAATAAATCTATTGATTCACATGTGAAATTATATTTAAAGCGACGCCTTGTTGCAATATCCTAAAAACGACAGAGCTCACATTCCATGTCTTTTTTCCTTCAACTGGAATTGGTAAAGTGTACAGTATTATAAGTTTGATATTTGTTTGGCGTATAGATTTCGCCTCTGTATGTACAGTTTGATGGATTTAGTTTGAATGGATATCCCTTCTTCTGCGATCAGACAGTCTCTTATGTGCGACGGCGTTTCTTGATTTTCAAACAGAGACATTATACACGCTCCTAAATAAGGGGATATACGACGTATCTTCTCTACTGACATCTTGCTTACTGAATGATAATTTTGCTCATTACGAACGAACTTAAAGGACTGATGAACGGGCCTCATGCTGCGGATTAAAAAAATGACTCCTTTTCCATTTTGACATCTGGAACTCGCGGCCTTACTATTCAAAAAAAGTAGGGGATATTTTATTTTGAGATCAAAATTTTCACATATACAAAGGGATACGAAACCATGTTGTATAGTTCCTTACTGAGGAAGCATTTCCAAAGAAATTCATCACCCAAACACATCAATGACACTCTCACGATCTGCACGGGATGCTATTGATGATCAAGGGGGTTGTGCCACAAATTTGCATGACTCTGAATTGGAAGGTTAGAGCCACTGTAAAGGAAGATTTTGAAGAGAAAGCATCAGATTATCAGTGGTTGAAGTCGTTAATTAAACAGAGACCATGCGCCGTCTAACACAGGAGGAGAGGTTACGTTCCCTTGGCATGCTACAGGTTGGCACAAGACAGGTCGTTGTGGCAAGGGCAATGAATGTTTCCCAGTCTCTCATCAGCAGATTATGGTCCAGACATCGTGCTACAGGGGCTGTTCAGGATAGACCACGATCCGGTCGACCAAGGGCAACAACTCAGGCTCAGGACAGATTCATCCGCACTATTGTCTTGAGAAATCGTATGGTAACAGCAAATCAGATAAGGTCTCAACTTCAAAGGGATACTGGCTTGGTAGTGAGTGGCCAGACCATCAGGAATCGTCTGCACAGATTTCACTTACACGCCCGACGTCCTCGTGTCATTCCCTGTTTGAGGGATCGTCACATTAGGGCCAGACTCCAATGGTGTCGCCATCATCAACGCTGGGATAATCGCCGATGGAACAATGTAATGTTCTCAGATGAGTCGAGGTTCACTGTGGACTTCCTTGACAGACGAGGAGGGTTTGGCGCCGACGTAATGAACGTTTCCATGACGTTAACGCCATTAGACATGATCCGTATGGGGTGGATCTGTAATGGTGTGGGGAGGCATCACTGCTGCCGGCAGAACAGACTTGCATGTTGTTGCTGGACGTGTCACAGGGCAGTACTACCGGGAAACATCTTGGCACCCCATGTTGTGCCGCTTTTGCACGCCGTTATGGCCGCCGTTTCATTTTCCAAGATGACCATGCCAGATGTCATAGGGCCAGGATCGTTACAGATTACCTCCAGCAGCAGAATATCACCACATTACCATGGCCAGCACTCAGTCCGGACCTTTTCCCCCTTCGAGCATGTCTGGGACATGCTTGGACAGCGGCTACGCCAACATCAACAACCTCCTGCCAATGTCCGAGAACTTGCTGCAGCATTGCAACAGGAATGGAATAACGCTCCCCAAAATGACCTGGGACGCCTCGTTAGGAGTATGCCACGCCCGGTCGAGCTTGTCTAGCCAACCGAGGGGTTTTACCCGCTACTGACTCTGTTTCACAATGGTGGTAAATTTGCTGTGTGACCCTGTGTTTGTGTCGACCCTTATTCTGGAGAATCTGTCCTTTACTGACTGTACACAGGGTTTCGAATAAATTGACAAATGTTTCCTTAATGTTTTTATGTCATTTGTTTCCTTCCTGACCTCATGATCTGCATTTCATGGTACTTGTAAATCCAATATCCCCTACTTTTTTTGAATAGTATATTATCTAAGCCGTGGCTTCTTTCACAGGTGGCATGAAACACTTGAGTGCAAAGGGACATCTACTCATTAATCAAGTATAGGATTATAAAAATAATTCACGCAGGGTTACATTGTTAACAGAAGAATTTGGTTTTTCCTTTCTGTATTTGTGATAATATAGCTATCCTTAAACACGTCCCAATCGATCGGTCCAAAACTCTAAACTTAACAGAGCAGGACCTCTCAATCGGATAAATACAATAATCACAGACTAATAAATCTTTTTTTTTTGACCAGTTTAATAATAATCCGATGACCGTTACACTCAAAATATGAATTTTTTACTTTTAACAAAATGTTTAACACATTAATTTGTTCCATAAGAGATGACAAATTAACTTGTTAAAATCAATCCAACAAAATGAATTTGTTCAGGAAGTAACAAATTAGTTCGTTTTATTAACAAAGTAAAATTGTTGCTGTATTAACAAAATATTGTGTTAGACTAACAATTAAGTAACAAATGTGTTTTGCTAACACAATTGGACCATACATTATTTTGTTTGGATTTTTGTTAAAATAAATCTGCACAAACCGATTATGCAGCCGATGTACATGTGGATGAAATAATTTAAGTGCGTACTTTATTACTTCACAGTGAAGTGGTAATGCAAGAAGTGAACGGTAAGGCGAGTTTTTAACCAATGCCAATAAGTTGTTGACAAATCAATCAGCTGTTAAAGGAACAAAAACAGGCATCAGAGGCAGTCTCCTCATGGAGGGCCTCATTTATCAACCTGTGCGTAGAAATTGTTCTAAATTCTTTCGTAGGAATGAAACTTAGAATGCGTGTAAGTACAAAAAAATCCGTATTTATCAAACGTGCGGACACAGGTCGTACGCACACCAGTAATTAGTATGTGATGATAAATCCCACCTGTTCTAAACTACCATGCTCGTGCATGGTTAGGCTCATTTGCATTCAGAAACGCCTCCAATTGACCATATATGGTACCAGCAATCCCTTTAAGAATGCGTGAATGGATTTTTTTCCCCTCACCGAAATCATGGCAAAGAGGGCGAAGAAGAGGAATTTCTCCGACACAGAGATTGAGGTGCTTATAGGAGAAGTTGAAACAAACCGAAAAATACTGTTTGGAACACTCAATGCAGGTGTGATCAACATAAGGAAAAATGCTGCGTGGGAGAAGGTAACGACTGCTGTTAATTCTGTTGGGTCAGCGGAAAGAGCAGTCTCAGTCATTAGCCACGGCTTCAGTGGATATCCCCGATCACCTATAGAGATGTTATAATAAACAATACGAAGCCCAGAAAATAATTTCGAAATGTTGTAACACTCACCAATGAGCCAGCCATCCTCAGCAGCTCCTGCTTGGAGGCGCACACCCACAGAGCTGTTCTGCAGAATGAATGAGTCGTGCGTTCCTCCAGGCCACCGGGCAATAAAGTTTAACAGAGACATATTTGTATCGCAGACTATTTGTGCATTGATTGAATGCAATCCTTTCCTGTTCACGTAACTGAATTCATTGTGTGATGGTGCTTTTATTGCGATGTGAGTGCAATCTATGGCGCCAATTATATTTGGGAATCCGGCGATGGCGTGAAATCCACGTTTAATTTCGGCTTGTTGGTGATGTCTGTATGGGTACTGGATGTAAGTTTGGGCCAGAGAAATTATTGCATCCAAAACTGCTGGCATGATTCTGCTTAGTGTCGGCTGCGAAATGCCGCATATGTCTCCAATCTCTCGCTGAAATGTTCCTGTGGCGAAAAATCCCAGGGTGTACAGGAGCTGGATGTGCACTGGGATGGCTTTGGTGCGTTTTGTATCTCCCTCCAACATGGGTTGTAAATCACAGCATAGATCCATCAGTATGTTTTTGGGGAAGCGGTACCTGCTGAGAAGCCACTCTGTGCTCTCACTGAACAGATCAGCACGCTCTTTGAAAAACGCTCCCTGCGGAGCGCTGCGTTCTCCAAATCCTCCAATAGTGCAAGATAAGCCATGGCACTTGCATTTCAAGTTTTCTTTTCAGGTTGTCCTGTCACAGCTGTCTTTTATAACTTGTTACACAAATTATTCAAATTGTCTGCTAAATAACTAATTGAGAATTTTTATTTACAAGAGGAAACGGGGAACATGTGTGAAGTTTGAGATTGCTGAACACTGTGACTCTCTTAGTGCGTTCTATTTGTAGTTTCACTGTTCTACCACTAGGTTTTGTATGTACGCATGGTAAGAGTTGTGCTTAAATTTACACATTCCTACGCACAAGTTGATAAATCCCATACTTTGCGTGGGAACGTTCTTACGCACTCATTACGCACACATCTGTGCGTACGCACGGTTGATAAATGAGGCCCCTGGTTTGCGGAAGATAAAATATGGTGGGATAGGAAAATCATCTGCACACACAAATATCTAGATTGCGACAGAAAAAAAAAGATAGAATAACATTGTCGGTGTATGTCGCTAAAGATTAAAACTTAAAGAGCGACGACATATAGGGGAGAGCTGGTACGAAAGTTACATTTTTCACATGGACGTCATTTTAAAAGATAACGTTACAAACCGAAACAAAATTCCGGAGCGATTAACTACTTTCGTGTGTGCTCTGTCAATATCAGGTGCTAAATCATCACCATATATATTGACCGGCATAGTTTGACGTCGAACGGAAGTTGCGGCTTGCTTCTTTCGACCCATCCAGCCGAGATGAAAGTAATGCACGGGCAGGGCAAAAGTAACGTGATCAAATTTACTGGAATCTTTTTAAAATTTCTCGTTAAAACAGAAGCAAAAACAGCCAGGCATTTGTTTTAAACATTTTAATTGGCTTCAAATGTGTTCCAAAAGTGACCGTGAACATGTTTAATGTGCAAGGTCTATTTATAAAAATTATCCCAGTGAGCAAGCACCTCCGCTCCGGATCTGCCCGGCTCTGTGCCGACTCCAGCTGATCCGGCTCAGAGCCGGGGCAGATCCGGAGCGGAGGAGCTTGTATCTGGGATGAAATTACTCATCACAGTTGTGACAGATATAATGAGCTGCACCCTCAGTGCGTGCCTCATGCGACCACAGCAGACAAAAGATGCACCGCACCCACACTTCTCCAGGCAAAGATGAGGCAAATGTCTCCCCACAAACAAGACATTCCTCATCCTTGCCCTGAGAAACTGTGGTTGCAGTGTGTCCACTAAGCCTCTTTTTCTTTGGGAGTTTTGAAGAGGACTGTTTTCTCTGGCCCCTCTGCCGACTCTCCTCCTCCAAAGCAGCTTTCACCGGGGTGTCGGTCAGTATTGCTGTTGACCTGCAACATTCAATGAGATAATAGTCAGAATCAGCTTGTTTTTATACAAGCAAGAGAACCAAGACGAGTTAAAAATGACACTATGCCCACCTCTTTCGACCTCTCCTTTTACTTTCTTTCCTCGAGCTAGCCTTTGGATATGGGCAAAGCTTTTCTGGGCTGAACCTCTGTATTGGCGTGCCACTAGATGTTCCTGGAACCACTAGCATACCTGGATAGATGGCATGCGCTGGTGATGGAGCTGGCACTGGTGATGGAGCTGGCCCTGGCACTGGGGATGGAGCTGGTGCTGGTGCAGGACGGTCGGTCACGTAAGCTGGAGCAAAGTCTTCCTCACTGAAAATACCTGGATTCAAGGGCCAGATACTGGTACACTCGAACCCAGATGAAATGCTGCTTGGTGTCACAGCTTGAGGCAGAGCTTTAGCCACAAGACTCGGGATGTTGTAGATGGTCAAAGTTCTTCCAGGGTTCATTCGCATCCAATTGTCTGCTGCACTGTTAATGTAGTGCTTCAGAGGGCCAAAAACGCTTCGGTCTAGCGGCTGAAGACGGTGGGAGCAGTGGGGTGGAAATGACAGGAGTACAATGCCCTGTGACTTGCAAAAGTCAATAGCTACCACGGAGAGGTGTGATGCATGATTGTCTAAGAGTAGCAGCAACTTTGACTCGGGGTCACGCTGGTGTGTCTTGCAAAATGCTGTAAAAGGCCAAAAAATCTGTCTCCTCCATCCACCCCGATCCATTGGCAGAACCAGTGGAGCCAGGGGGACCATCCCGGATGAAGTGGTCATGGAACTTCTTCCTTGGGAAGATAAAGTAAGTGGGAACAAAGTTGCCTTGTGCGTTGGCAGCAAAGGCAACGGTCACCAATGTCCTCTTTCCCCGGAGGTCACAGCACCGACCTGGCGCTGGCCCTTGGTGGCAATGACTTTGTCAGGCACTTGAACCGTTGTGGTACCTGAAATAATCAGTGAAATGAATTATTGCTGGTGCCATTCACTGGTGCTTTTAAATTTATCATCCAAATATAAATTTTTACCCGTTTCATCCATGTTCCAGATGTCATTTGCCTCAAAATTATAGCGGGTGAGGACAGTCTTTAGGTTGTTAAAAAACGCGGTCACGTTGGTCTTATTGAAGCTGGTGGAACGGGACATGCTGGTGGCTTGAGGTCGACGGATGGACAGGGTTCTGTTGCGCTCGAGGAAGGAGGTGAGCCAATCCTTCCCTGCCACTGGTTTTTCTTCCATGAACATGGAGTTTTGAGGCCAATATTTTCGGCCAGCTCATATGCAAACTTTCGCACCTAAAAAAGCATAAAAAAGTGGTTAATTAATTAATTAGATAGCAAGCACCTCCGCTCTGGATCTGCCCCGGATCTGCCCCGGCTCCAGCTGATCCGGCTCAGAGCCGTGGCAGATCCGGAGCGGAGGTGCTTGCTATATGGCGGTAGTGGTGTAGCTCTGTCTGCGGTGTTACTCGCACCTCTTTAGGACTCAGGCCAAAATATATATCGGCTGCTCTCTTTATATATGCCTGCAGTCTCTTCTCCTGTTCTTCTGTGAAGACTTTGTTGTGAGCCCTGTACCCCGGGGCCCTGGTCTGCTGCCCTCTTGCCTCTGCCCTCCTCTTGCAGTACCTGAACAGGGTGACATGACAAACGCCATGCACCGCTGCTGCCCTCCTTATACTATCGCCTCTTCGGACATCAAAAAAGGCCCTTGCGTAAACCTCCGGGTCAACCGTTCCTCTCTGGGTAGTTCTGACCCTAACTCTGGGCATTTTCTGTCGGTAAAACATAACACACATTTTCATGGAGCTTTTAAACACAAAATGCAGCCGCATTAGCAGAGAGGGACGAACGTAACTGTTGCTACTTCAGTCCCGACGCTGACTCCTGACATTTGAACGAGGATTACTTCCAAAGTGGAAAAATTCTGACATTTCAAACTGCACCATTTGTTGCGGAACTAAATCACTGATCATTTCATCATAAATATGACACATGGAGCGATAAAGACAATCTTTAAATCGAAAAAAAGTTTAGCATTCGCCTGAATTTACTCACCGCTGTGGAAAACAGTCTTCTCGGTCTTGTGCCGAGGAAGACTGGACGCCTCAAGAATGTTCGCGGTTCTGGAGAGGGCGCGAGCTGCACAAGCTGACCTAGTATGACGATCGGCGTCGCGAAATGGCTGTGAGTAAATCGCCGTGTTACTTTCGTCCAGAGTTACTTTCGCACCGGCGCTCCCCTAGTATACAGAGAAAAGATGACATAGGTTAAAACTTGCCTTCCCGTTGCGTTCCTGCTCATTTCAAGATCCTTCGCAGTCAGACGACACTGTAATTGGTGCACGTGATCGATTCTTGCCAATGAAAAGTGACAACAGAAAATTTGCTGGGGCCGTGCGGAAAAGTAAAGCTATGTTTCCATCAATACGGCTGAAGTCCTGCTGCGACAGGTTGCGGGGCAGACACAGGGCATCGCATGCGTCCCATGGTGCGTCCTCAGTGTTTCCATAGAAACAGCTGAACTATGCTATTCATCCATTCTCGTCCTCATGGCAGGACCCAACACAGCACTACTTAAACAGCACCTCATGGTGGACGAAGAGCTCATCATAATAATACAAGCTACATTTTAATACAGAAGAAGAAACGAACGAAAAGAAAGCACCGTTAAAGATGATAAAAAGATAAAGATGGCTGGAATTATGTTCTGTTGAATAATAAAGTCTGATATTCTGAAGATTCTGCTTCATCCTCTGAATTGCAAGAATTCAGGGCTGCCAACTTTCATCGCAATCTCACGCATACAGTGTAAGTTTCACGCATTTTGAAGGCGTATTCACCATAGTCAGCAATTATTCAACCAACGAATATTAATGAGATCCTTACGTGTAATTAAAGTCCTTGTGAGTGGAAGTTTCAATTTCACTTGCGTTACGGTGGATTTCACCACGAGTAACATGGAAGCGATTGTGATTCCAAACATGGTGCGCTTTTCCTCACTCAGGGGTTGCAAGCAATGTGTGTGTTTCATGATCGTTTAAATTGTTTAAATGAAATAAGACCATTTGAAACGTCTTTATGCAATTCCATTGCTTCCAACCCCTGTGTAAAGACAAATGTGAGAATTCCAGAGTCATAATTGATTTCCATGTCTCTAGTGGTGAAATCCACCATTAGAAAGGTATATCTACACTCTCTCTATCAACTAAGCCACTGGTCATCTTCAGCAAACGCATCCTACGTGCGCCCCGAAGCATCTGCAATCATCAAAACCTAAAGATCCTTAAGCCTTTTCAGTCCATGGTAAGCTTGCAAATAACTGGTGGTTGGTGGTTGTTTTATCAGTATTCCTGCGGTCACTTGCTAATCGCACGCTGGGCTCTGCACCCCTAGTCACTGCTGGCTATCATTACCCCAAAAAAAAAAAAAAAAAAAAAATGCAGGGCTTTGCAGCCCCTGGCCATTGCTGGCTATCATCATGCCCAAAAAAAAAAAAAAAATGCAGAGCTTTGCAGTCCCTAGCCATTGCTGGCTATCATCATGCAAAAAAAAAAAAAAAAAAATGCAGGGCTTTGCAGCCCTTAGCCATTGCTGGCTATCATCATGCAAAAAATGCAGAGCCTGGCAGCCCCTAGCCATTGCTTGCTAATGTCTGGATTGTTAGTTCTTTAGACCTCATTTGTGTCCCATGTCATGCTCATCATGTTTTCTTCTCTCGGGAGCCCGTGCTTCTCGGTCATTATGATGTTCCTGCTTGGTGAGTATTCCTTCCTTTCTTTGGGAGATTTATCAGGCTGCATTTTCGGGGGGTTTCTGCCCCCTATTTTTTGGGGATTTTTCCAGCTGCTGCTCTGAGCCGTGCTCCCGCTCTATGAGTCTTCCCAAAGAGTCCAAGCGCCAAAGACTTGTCTGATTTTAAGCATGTTAATTCTGACTGCTGTCTTCCTGCTGTCCTGATCCTCACATCCCTAATTTACCATCAATTTATTATTCAGCCAGCGGAGGATGGGCTTCCCCAGAATAGCCACGTTCCTCCTGAGATTTCTTCTCAATGAGGAGTTTTTTCTCACTACCGTTCAAGGCTTTTTCTCCCTACAGGGAGTTTTTTGCCTGCTATTCTGGGATTAGGGATTAGTCTGGGCTCTGCCCTTTTCTCTATAAGCGCTATATAAATAAAATTGAATTGAATTGAATTCTACTTATGCTCAATGCATATTAAAATTTTTCTTGATTTCACTCGAGTCTCTCCTGATTGAAATGAAGCTTAGCGAAAGTTCAGTCAGGAAGACTTCCTTTCTCGCGCACGTCAACTCTGTTTATTTTCTTTTCATTCACTCGCATGCTCGCCCATAAACCTCTGCAGTCAATGTCTGTGGCCGTCAATTGAGCAGTCAGCTGGTGTGGCAGCTGATCTCTTCCGTCCAACCGTGGCACACCTAAGTCGCATCGCTAGCCAATCGTTATGTTGCTGTCTTTTTAAAAAATGTCATTTTTCTCTACTCTAGTTCGTTCATGCTGCCGTTCGCTGACCCTTCTCCTCCCCAACGCCACCCTGCTCCATCACACCTTCTGTACCGCCGCTCCAGCTTTGTCAGCCTTCAGCCACCACCGCCACCAGTATCTGAACTCTGCGGGGGATTTTTCCAGCTGCTGCTCTGAGCCGTGCTCCTGCTGTACGAGTCTTCCCGAAGAGTCCAAGTGCCAAAGACTTGTCTGATTTTAAGCATGTTAATTCTGACTGCTGTCTTCCTGCTGTCCTGATCCTCTCTTCCCTAATTTACCATCAATTTATTATTCAGCCAGCAGAGGATGGGCTTCCCCAGAATAGCCAGGTTCCTCCTGAGAGTTCTTCTCACTGAGGAGTTTTTTCTCACCACCGTTCGAGGCTTTTTCTCCCAACAGGGAGTTTTTTGCCTGCTATTCCGGGATTAGGGATTAGTCTGGGCTCTGCCCTTTTCTCTATAAGCGCTATATAAATAAAATTGAATTGAATTGAATTCTACTTATGCTCAACGCATATTAAAATTTTTCTTGATTTCACTCGAGTCTCTCCTGATTGAACTGTGTATTCTGTAAATATGTCCTGGGGAGGGGCTTTTACAAAACCCAAAACCAGTGAAGTTGGCACGTTGTGTAAATCGTAAATAAAAACAGAATACAATGATTTGCAAATCCTTTTCAACCTATATTCAATTGAATACACTGCAAAGACAAGTTACTTAATGTTCGAACAGGTAAACTTTGTAATTTTTTGCAAATATTAGCTCATTTGGAATTTGATGCCTGCAACATGTTTCAAAAAAGCTGGCACAAGTGGCAAAAAAGACTGAGAGAGTTGAGGAATGCTCATCAAACACTTATTTGGAACATCCCACAGGTGAACGGGCTAATTGGGAACAGGTGGGTGCCATGATTGGGTATAAAAGCAGCTTCCTGAAATGCTCAGTCATTCACAAACAAGGATGGGGCGAGGGTCACCACTTAGTGAACAAATGCGTGAGCTGATTGTCGAACAGTTTAAAAACAACATTCCTCAACGAGCTATTGCAAGAAATTTAGGGATTTCATCATCTACGGTCCGTAATATCGTCAAAAGGTTCAGAGAATCTGGAGAAATCACTGCACGTAAGCGACAAGGCCGAAAACCAACATTGAATGCCCGTGACCTTCGATCCCTCAGGCGGTACTGCATCAAAACCGACATCAGTGTGTAAAGGACATCACCACATGGGCTCAGGAACACTTCAGAAAACCACTGTCAGTAACTACAGTTCATCGCTACATCTGCAAGTGCAAGTTAAAACTCTACAATGCAAAGCGAAAGCCATTTATCAACAGCACCCAGAAACGCCGCCGGCTTCGCTGGGCCCAAGCTCATCTAAGATGGACTGATGCAAAGTGGAAAAGTGTTCTGTGGTCTGACGAGTCCACATTTCAAATTGTTTTTGGAAACTGTGGACGTCGTGTCCTCCGGACCAAAGAGGAAAAGAACCATCCGGACTGTTATAGGCGCAAAGTTCAAAAGCCAGCATCTGTGATGGTATGGGGGTGTATTAGTGCCCAAGGCATGGGCAACTTACACATATGTGAAGGCACCATTAATGCTGAAAGGTACATACAGGTTTTGGAGCAACAAATGTTGCCATCCAAGCAACGTCTTTTTCATGGACGCCCCTGCTTATTTCAGCAAGACAATGCCAAGCCACATTCTGCACGTGTTACAACAGCATGGCTCCGTAGTAAAAGAGTGCGGGTACTAGACTGGCCTGCCTGTAGTCCAGACCTGTCTCCCATTGAAAATGTGTGGCGCATTATGAAGCGTAAAATACGACAACGGAGACCCCGGACTGTTTAACAACTTAAGCTGTACATCAAGCAAGAATGGGAAAGAGTTCCACCTGAAAAGCTTCAAAAATTGGTCTCCTCAGTTCCCAAACGTTTACTGAGCGTCGTTAAAAGGAAAGGTGATGTAACACAGTGGTAAAAAGGCCCCTGTGCCAACTTTTTTGCAATGTGTTGCTGCCTTTAAATTCTAAGTTAATGATTATTTGCAAAAAAAAATAAAGTTTCTCAGTTTGAACATTAAACATCTTGTCTTTGCAGTGTATTCAATTGAATATAAGTTGAAAAGGATTTGCAAATCATTGTATTCTGTTTTTATCTACGATTTACATAACGTGCCAACTTCACTGGTTTTGGGTTTTGTAGTTTTGTGATATATATGTCACTCTAAGTTTCTAGGATATAAAGAGAACTTTTGTCCATCATTGTTTTGGTAGTTGACATGTAGCTGAAGTATTAGGCATAGCTTATTTTTCATTAGCTTACCTGTTTGTCTACTTTATCCAGTGATGAATGGGTGCTGATCTATCGTGTGGATTCCACCATGGGGGCGGCCATATTGGAAAGGTTAGCTGGTGCAGCCAGTGTAGTGTCAGTTCCACTTTTATGCATCAGATGGCTTCATTGATGGTCTAAATATGTCACTATGGGCATTAGGTTGCAAAATTTATGTGGGGTCAGTGGTTTTGACAACCCCCAAAATCGTGTGACAAATTTGTCACGGGGGCATTTAAGGGCTAAAGCGAAAAACTGTTTTTCTTGAATTATAGCGCCCCCATCAGGCCGATTGAGTTAAAAATGGCTTGGGCAGCATTTGCACACAACTTCAAACCAATGTGCAAAATTTCAGGTCTCTACCATTTACCATCTCACGGGAATTTGCAAAAACATTTCTGAAGAAGAAAATATAAACCAGCACAAAAACAATAGGGTTTCAGCCCTACGGGCTTGAACCCTGTAGAATCTGGAAATATAAGTGACAAATGGCTGATAAGCTCGGTCCAGAGCCAGGCCAAATGGCAATAGAACTGTAGACATTGCATATTTCATTTTACAAAAGATTGTTCCATTTCTAAACCAGTAAAATTCGTCTGTGCCTTTGGGTTAGGTTCTGAGCGGCACCTCTGTAAGATCTGCAAACGCTGATGCGTGGGGGAGCCCAGCGACTGTATGCGACAAATGGCTGATAAGCTTAGTCCAGAGCCATGCCAGATAGCAATAAAACTTTTGTGGACTTCCAGGAGGTGACAATGGTTTCACCACGGGGTGGGGGGGGGGGTTGTTGCAGGGCTCTGGCTGACACAATGCCCCTGTGCGAGTCATATTACTGGCCTAAGTCTTACGTTAAAGTCCAGTTATATTAATCTGTTTCAAATAATCTAAACCTCTGAGAAGAGCATAATATGTTTATATGTTCAATATCCTGTTAAGAAATCACTTATATACTTATAACCCAATTAAACTATATATTAATTCATCTTAAGACTTTTTCATGACAACTGCATCATATTAGTACATATTCATGTCATGTTTGGTCTTGTTATTCTCGGGGGAATCCAAGGAGTTGAATGGAGTATGTTTCATTCCCATAGAAATTATGGTTCATTCCCTTTGGAAACTCCTGAGAATTCGGTCAGAATCCTCTCTGGTAATCACCCTATTCTCCTCTCTCTGCTGAAGTGTTTTATTACATCCTCCCAATGGTGGAAACCCAAAAACCGGATTCGACCCCCCTTCCAGGTGTTTATGGCCAGGCTGCCTGGATCAAAGACGTGGTTTGGCTTAAAGCAAAGAGACACAATCCATTCTGGGAAGATCGTATCCGATCTGTCCCCGCGTACGTGAGTGCGTGAGTAGTCCTTTTCAATTATGTAATATCGTAATTCGAACTTCCCACGCACATTAGTGTGTGTATCCTTTTCCTCCAGGTATGACTTTATTCTCCTTTTCTAAATTGTGTGTAACTTGTAATTGGCTTAGTGTTGATTTGTTTGATTTAAGCTTATGCCTACCTGGGGAATAAATTATTGTTATTCCTTTAAATTTGCGTGGTCTCTGTGACTCTTAATCCTTTTATTCTTTCTAGCCGCGTTGCGACGGATACCAAGGGGTATAATCCCGACCGAGGTACGACTGGCCAGCGGCCTGCTCTGGATATTGATTTTATTAAGTTGGAGAGACAACCATGATCTACTTACATAAAGGGTTTATGTATTGCCGGTTCTGGGATTTTAGTCTAAAGGAAACCCATGGACGAAAAATCGGTTATCTGTTAAAATTCCCTGAAGGAACCCATGGGTGTGCATAGATCTGGGTTCGCTGTATTCAAGCCAAAAGATGCTGTTGCAGTGATGGCTGACTTCCAACCTCTAATCTAATCAACGAACCTAGGATCCGGTAACAGTACTAAAAACCCGGGAGTACATGTTAGCGTCAGCGGTAGTATCCTAAGAGTTGAAGGTGTAGTCACTCGAGACCCACGCAGGTTTCTCTAGATTATGGATTCTAGTTCTAATTCTAATTTGGAGTCAGATATTTAACGAGGGTATAACTAAATTCATTATTATAAATTTATTATGGAGTCAGATTAATTGTAACCGTTGTGCTTTTGTGCCCCGTTGTTCGAACGGAGAAAATATATCCATTTTATTGTGATTCACACCAGCCAGGACGTCGCGCGTGCTAATGCTAGGAATTCACACGCATATACCTTCAGCCCGGGCTCTTCCTCCCTTGGTCGAGTCGCGTGGGTTTTACAACCCCTAAATATACTGCTATGTGGGCATTTAATGTATATCTCCAAGTAATCAATAAAGCACTTACCATTCAACGTCAAAAAAAAAAACTCTCCTGGACACGAGCGCCGAGTTATGTTTCAGTCAGCATCTACTGGCTGCAACATAAAGGAGAGACGCACACAGTAGAATCGGATTTTACAAAACGGGGGTATTTTATTGACAAAGGCACAAGAGGTTGGGTAAACAAAGACCCTAAACATAAAGCAGGACAACAGGGGCCTGTACCATAAAGCTGGATTAACACACCCGGGGTTTCTCTTAGTTTTCTGGCTGCACTTAACCAGACTTCCGCATTCCTAATAAGAGGTGCCATGAAGCCAGTTATCAACTAGGTAACTGAACCCAGGGTTTTCCAATCTAGGTATGTGTGCGCTCACATTAAAGGGGCGGTATTTGAAGCAAATGACCAATTGCAAACATGGACAATCCGACTGGAAGCAAAGTTGCGTACTTTTCAAATGCGGAGCAAGAGCTCTTAATAAAAATATGAAGAGAATAAACATATCATCCTGGCAAAAAATAACACCGTTGCAGCTGCCAAATACAGAAAGGACAGTTGGCAAAAAATCACCGACCTTGTAAATGCATAAGTTAATTATAATGATAATATCACTGCAAATAACTCCCGTATTCATGATTGTATGTGGGCTATTGCTGCAATAGTGATGATTTAATTTTACTTCTGCTGCAGTAAATCACGACAACAGGCGCTATGTAGGCTAGTGAGCGCATCTTTCTCCTTTTCTGCTTTACAGGATATGATCCAGCACAAAGCCTATTGGGTATAGGGATGTGCGTGTCTTATCGATTATAATGTCACTGCCCCATCAGTAAAATTACAGTTGCATATTTCATTAAATTGACGTGATGCGAGGATATATTCATATGGCGTGTATGGATTTTTTTTCCAGCTGCAACCCCGGCGGTGTCAAAAGAGCCGGAGAACAAATATTGAATTACTCCAAAAACATAATTCAAAGCGGTCAGTAGGCTTCCTTTCATAAGTGAAACAAGTGCAAGGCTTTAGTGCTTTTGCCCGTGGAAAAATACAGCATTGTGATACACTCAAGATGTGAAACTATATGTGCACGACTCCGCTGCGTTTGCCACATGTCAAACCCTCAGATAAGAACCTGTATTGTACATATTGGTATTCATCAGCGCACCGAACTCCACTGAAACCTCTATGGACGGTGACGCCATTTTCTCAGAGAACTGATTGGTCAGTAGGCAGTGCTTTTGCACACTGTGATCTGAATCTAGAACTAAACCTGCTCCAGAGCAGGTTAGCCATTCAGCTTATGTTGCCGCAGTGATAGACCTCAGTAAAAAGTGAGCCGCCTTTGTGGTACTTAAAACCCAGGGTTAAACCTGAAGTTACCGCAATAAGCCCAAATTCAGCTTGATGGTACAGGCCCCTGCTCAGGCTGAGTGGACAGGAACCTCTCAAAGGCCCAGAATGCCGGATGCTTGTTTGTTTCTGTGTGCTCCCCCTCAGGAGCGTAGCCAGAGTCCTTTTATATGTACGGGCAGGCCGAGGACTGGTGTGGCTAAACTGTAAATTAAGAACAAGACAAGACCAGACAACCAGCAGAGGTCACCGAAGCGTAAACTCAATTGCAGAGGAGCACTGGGGCTGGGGGACATAACACCAAATATATATCTGACGGTTTCTCTCATAGCCTGACAGGTGTTAGTTGAATCTCCCTAATAAAAGAGATGTTCTGTCACTGTATGAGTCACGAAGGCGATTGAAATGTTGCAAACAGACACAGTACTTCTGTCACAGGAAGACCAGACCACTTTTAACCACCTGCAGCGATACATGAAGAATGCTGACCAGCGAAAATTGGAAAAATGTTTTGCATTTTTGCACAGGCTCCGCCGTCCTATGCTCACACTGTAAACCCTGATAGTGTGGTGATCTCAAATGTTTTTTGGAAACCGATTACCTCAAAAAAATTGTGTAGGCCAACTTAATTGCATTGTGTGGAAAGAACTTAAAGAAAATAAGGTAAAGTTTTTTGTTTTTTTTTTACATGTTTTAAGTGCTGTGAACACAAGATCATTAAGTTGGTATACTCAATTTTTTTTTGAGGTAATCAGTTTCCACAAAACATTTGAGTTCACCACACTATCAGGGTTTACAGTGAGAAATCAAAGTAACCTTCACTGCAGAGACTGGTTTGACACAAAGGCCTGTTGCACGCACATGTGGAGCCATATTAGAGATTCCTGACACATATAGCTCCTATCCTTAATTTATCATCATATTATTATTATTACCCCGCCCCGCCCGAAGGGGGAGGGCAAGGGGTATTGTTTTTGGTTCGGTTTGTTTGTGTGTTTGTTTCTTTGTTTGTTTGTTAACACTATAGCAGCAAAACTAATGGCCAGACTCACCCCAAATTCAGTTTAGGGATTGCCACTGATCCAGAATAGATGCCTATTGAATTTAGGAAAAGTAGGGCAAAGGATGTGCGAGGGCAGGGTTTGTTGTGCCTGGCACCACTTGTTATCGTAACACAATGAAAATAAATAAAAGAAAAAATGAGAGAAAAGATATAAAACAGTAATTTAAATTTAAGTGAGAGCCATACTCGCACAATCCATTTCGTATCAACACAAAGGGTTTACAACGGTCAGTTGATGCAAGTGTTCGGATGAAGATGGTACCGGTGTCCACACATCCTGGTTTTTTCATTGAATGTTGGCCATACCCTAGGGCAAATTTCAGCAAATTCCCTTAGTGTGTCATGGCCGGGAACTTTGTCGAATGTACCGTCGTTTACGCATGTGGCCGCTGGAAATCTCCATTTCAGAACATATTTTTTGAACAAATATCTTCCTATCTCAGCAGTTTGACATCAATTTCAACAAATCCTTTCTTTATTCATGAGGAAAATATATCAGTTACAATGTGCATTGATAAGCGCATGATTATAATCATTGGTGACACTTTGTGGGGCCCCAGAATGGGTGGCTCCTCCCAAAAACTAATAAATGTTAAAAATATCATTTTTTGTCATTAAGAAAATTGATTTCGCAGGTTTCTCTGGTGGATTCAGGAACCCCATGGGGTGGTTTATCAATGCTGAAAATTATTTTGAATTCAGTGTTTTGGGCCAGAAAACGCCCTTCATGGGATTCCACCTTTCTCCAATAGCATGTCAATTACTCATCCAGGAGTTCAGAGAAGGACCCAGACAAACATCATACAAACTGCAGGCCTCACTTGACTCTGTTGTAAGTGTTCATGACTCCACAATAAAAAGTTTTCCACTGCATGGTATGGCTCTACTGGACTGGACTTTTTTTCATGAATTTCAATTTAAGATAGTTCCTGGTTCCAGTTTCTTTTTTAGAACCACTTCTGCTCAGGTTCCAAGTGAGCCGAACTGATCCTGGAACTTAAGGTTAATGCACTGCAGACCACTGATTGGTCAGAGGGAAACATCATTCGCGCGACACAGGACAAACTGGCACAATACATGACATAAATGATGTTTCGGTGGAAGAGGATAATTTTCACAAGTATGCACTCTACAGTGTAAACATTAAGATGTGACAAAAGTAGGTGAATACATATCCAAACCAACAAGCACGCTAGCTTTCTTGCAAGCCAATTTAGCATGAAATAAACATTTTGGAGAAACATAACAAGATAGAAACTTTCAGAGCAAGACAATTATATTATCATAACTTAATTGATAAAGTGAGTAGCGAATGCTTAGTTGTCAAATGCACAGCTGCTCAATAATAATTATCATAGCCAATGGATATGGACAGATATTTACATAATTTAAACAGCCATTGTGTGCCTGACTGCAGGGATAGAGCACCAACAATCATAAGGTTGAATTTTGACTGTGAAACATGCTAAATTTACATCAAGACTGCAATCCTGTATGAAGTCCCCACTCAGCTTTTAACTGCAGAAATTGGGGGTGGAAAAATACTGAAGGTCGCCCTTAAAGCTATAGTATACGATCTGAGAATCAGTTGCGAAAGATTGAGATGTTGAGAAAAATTTGAAAAAAGCATCCTGCCCCCACACACACACCCCTCCCCTCTGTGCTCCCTGATCCTTCCCACCGAGCACGTGTGGCCGTCCGCGTGGAGACTCCCAGACACACCCCCTCTAACAGAGCAAAAGCCGGCCGGCAGTTTATAACGCGGAAGGGGGCGGGGACGAGGCGGAACACGGAGCACGGGGAATCAGAGCAAGCTCTTGGAGGAGTGTCAAATAGAGCGAGGGGATTGGATGAGAGTAGGAGAGAGACGTTAACCAATGTAAGCCATCCGGCCGGATGGCCTACATTGGTCAACGTCTCTGCAGCCCTGCAGCCACTAGAGTGAATGGATTTTTTTCGTTTTTTTTTTCTCTTCACATTGTGTAGATTGTACTATAGGACCATATCCACCATCTAAATGAGGTTATTAATAATGATCAATCTTTCAAATCGTATACTACAGCTTTAAAAAAGACTTTAAATTTGAAGACTCAAAACCTAATGACTGAACAAGGCCTTCTCATTCCTATAAATATAAATACTGTAAGCAATAGGGGTGTGTTTAACGGAGGACAAACCCTCAGTACTTTGCTAGATAAGTCTCAAAAGCATGATTGGGGTCCTAATCAATTGGGGTTAAATTGCTGCCGCCCAAATTTCTTGTGCTTCATTCTCAGAAACAGTAATTTAATTTGGCTAGGAAACTGCATCAACAATTATGGAAGCGCAAAAAAAAAACACTTTTGTTGTATTGTGGATAATAACCAGTAAATTATAGCTCAAGAAATCACTAAAGTATTGAGTCAACTCATGTCTCAGCCAGTTTCAACAAAAACCGTACACCATTATCGAAACAAAGTTGGCCTTGTTTCTGATGACAAACCCCAGAGTTTCCCTTTGTTCCCCAGAGCTGTAACTAACAGCTAAACTCATACCAAAGTACAGCATCCTTCTGAATTCAGAGACTGAGGTTAGTAAATGACAGGAGATGAACACTTTTCCTCTTGGTTGACCTTGAACAGGTTACAGAGGCATTACTCAAGTACTTTACATTTAATTTCAATTCTTTTTGTGTCTTTTTGGTTTCATTTCACATTGTTTCACGTTAAATGAGTTTTATAATCTTGTGGAGTAAAATACACGTGCGATACCTGCTCACTGATTATCTGCATTAAAGGGGACCTATTATGCTGATCCTTCTTTTAATACATATTAGTAATGTTATAACGTTGGTTGTCCATACTCAACCTCTGAAAAGTTTCTAAACATAAGATACAGAGGTTTTGCCGTAATCCAAGAACGTGATTTCGTGAATGTAATTTCCTCTCTGAAGAGCTCCTCCCGAGATCTTCGCGAGATCTGGGCAAAACCTGACATCAGGTTGTGCCGTCCAATTAGTTCAGACCAAGCCAGAGCCAATCACAGTGCTGGATCTGCCCACACCGGAAACTATTCTAGCAGGCACTAACAACGGCAGATCATACTATGCCTTAGTAGCGTCTACACTTTTGGAAATACAAAAGAAGAACCGCAGATCATTTGAGGTGCAGTTTTGTCAGTATCTCTCCCAAAGCTGCATTTACTTTTGGACGTGAAGAAAACACCTATTTCTCTTCCAAAAGAGGATGCCTCCAGAAATCAGTGGGTAGCTTTTTTTGTTTGCTGGCAGCAAACAGCCACGGCCAAAGGGAACGTTAGCTGTTTGTGCTCAGCATTTCACCAAAGACAGCTTTGTCAAAAAAGGATAATTCGACACAGGATAAGCGTTTCAGGTGCTTCTCAAACCTGAAGCAGTTGCATCAATCAAGCGCTCGGAGCCACAAGCTGTAAGTAACGATATAACAGCAAATAATGTTAAGTGAAGCTGACGTGTTACGGGTGGCTAGCAGGACTGCTAGCGATAGTTAGCACTAACAACTGGCCTCAAACGCAGGCTTTGTAAAATATCTGAAGATAAAGCCTGGATTGGTTGCGACTGTCCGTGACTCACAGACACAGAAGCTGTAAGTTGCTTTAATTGCATAAGCCAACCTGACGTGATAGCCAGTTGATTGAGGCTGTAGCACAGCGGCTAACGTAGCCAAGTTACTGTTCCTAATGTTTGTGTCCTAAATATGCAAGAGTGATATCAGGGGAAATTCTACAGAAGGTGTGTGAACATAAACCTCATTTGAAGCTAACTTTTAATACTTGTTTGTAATTTGGATGCTTGGTACAACTGTCCACGGTAACAGAACTTGCTGTCTGTGAAACCTGTATTGCAAGGGTTTGTCTCTGTGGTTATGACCGCTAGGTTACTAGCTACTGCATGTTAGTTTGCGTGCCGCCGTGCTAATTAAAAATGCTCCTGGTTGACTTATATGCCGTAATTCTGATCGGTATGCTTGTGTTACTGCGGTAAGCATCAATGTGGCAGTTTCATCATAACGTTGCCCGATTGTAGCCACTACAGTTGAAGCAGCTGCTGGTGATCACTTCACTTATCCATGACCGGGATCAGCCGAATCCCGATAGCAAATATCTGGGCAAGCTCTCCGATTATACCGTGAAAGCAATCGCGAAACGCAGAAGCTCTAATGTGTCTGGTATAACAAAGGATTTCTCTGCACTACCGTGACATAATTTCATACCCCTTTTGAAATTGTTGTGGGTAATAAAAAGCCGAAAAAGGCAGAGATGAAATAGGAAATTCTTTCCGGTAGAAGTGATCGATTCGCTAGCTCCACATAAGCAACTTGTCCGCGCTAACAGAACCTACGGTCTGCAAAACCTGTATTATGTTCATAACATAACTGAGCTCTGTCTAGCTGTCGCGTAGGCTACGATCCATAAAGCTGCTTTCACATCGGAGGCGAAACGAATTTTTCGCGGGACAGATTGCATTCAAAGTCAATGCCAAGACTTGAATACAAACGTTATGAGCGTGTTAAGCAGCTTTCACACCAGACGCGAAACTAATTTTTCGCGCAACAGATTAGGCTACATTCAAAGTCAATGCAAAGACTCGAATACATGAGTTATGGGCATGTAAAGCCTCTTTCACTCCGAACGCGAGAAGAATTTTTCACGCAACAGATTAGCTACATTCAAAGTCAATGCAAAGACGCGAATACACGCGTTATGGGCGCGTTAAGCAGCTTTCACACCGGATACGAAACTAATTTTTCGCGTGACAGATTAGCTACATTCAAAGTCAATGCAAAGACGCGAATACACGTGTTATGGGCGCGTTAAGCAGCTTTCACACTGGACGCGAAACGAATTTTTCGCGCGAGAGATTACATTCAAAGTAAATGCAAAGACAATGCTTATCGCGCCTATTTTCTGAGAGCAAACGCTGGTCATTCCGACGCAATAAGTGACCATTACCACAGGCAATTTCCGAAAAGGCCGTTTAGCCTGGAGCTTTCGCCCCTTCGTCATACACCAGCGCAGAAGCTGTTCGTTACTCCACGCTAACGACACACCACAGCTATGCTCACAAGAACAAACAGGTCCTTATAATACACACCAAAGCAGTCCATAAGCTGTTGGTCCACTTTTTTCTGCTCCTCACTGTCCATGTTTCCCTCTAAACTCAGACCCACCAGATTTCTATGGTCTCCGGTCTACACTTCTACAAATGTGTCTATATGGGGTGGATTCTAGCTTTCCCTCAATCCTAGCTATAGAGTAGCAACACCGGTGTACTCACCATAGTAGCCGTAGGTAGGCAGCAAATTCGGCTTGAGCTGCCAGACATTCGCACTGCGTCCTCCACTATCGTCGTTGCAAAAGTTAATTTCATTAGATCTGAATGTGTTTGATTGCGGAATATGCCCATCAATTCCTTCGGGAGACGCGTTTCAGTTTCACTCTGAGGAGGCGGACCCGGAAAACTGTGTTCTGCTGCCTCGTCCCGCCTAGATCCGCCCTCCACAGAGCTGGCCAGTCAGAAGAAAGTGGGCACACGGGAAGTGGGGGCCATAGCGGAAGAGCCACCCCAATGAGGCGTTTCAGGCAGAGACTACAATGGACTACAAATGGGGTTTTTTGAGGATGGCAGTATGAGCTAAATAAGGACCCTGTTCAGGACTTTGAACGATCAGAAGTACTCTAGGGGAGTCCAAGAAAAAAATATAACCTTGGAAATATAGCAAAATAGGTCCCCTTTAAGCACAGGAATAGCCAAAACAATCCATTTTTATTTGCGTATATGATGTGCTCCCAGAAAATCTGTGGTCACTGTAGGTTTTTCCTGGGCAAAACTAGATCCCATGCTGGCATAATGAAATTAAATGGATATACGAGAACAGACATGGAAGTTTCATTGCATTAGAAATTGGTCTCTTTGATTGATTGAGCATTCATGCTCATTTTTAAATGATCAAAACAAGTTTAATTTGCATAATATATTATCATGATAAAGGCATGTGGTTGATTCAAATAATTTTCACTTTTTTTTCAATGCAAATGGTTATAGTAGTGTTAATTATCATCTCTTTCTTCATTAGTCAAATCAAAGACATATTTTCCGATAACTCCAATAACATTCTTCCTTTGTTTCATGAACTCATTTTCACGAATTTATGTAGAGATCAAATGCAACGTACCAGACAATCACAAGCATACATCTCATGTGCTTACATTTTGTCACTCAGGGGAAGGGCTTCGGCAGCAGATGCAGAGCAAGTTTTTCAGCCATGGCAGCTGCTTAATCTTGAAGATGTAGAGAAGTGGTGAAGTGGTGGAACTGAAGTACATAATGGAGTACATAATACTTTCGATTGTGCAGAATTCGAGGAAATCAGTTTTAAATCTAAAGAGCATGATAACAACTACAGGCAGGTAATGAAACACTATCATGCCCAGATACGTTTGCACAGTACTGAGGGCTTTCTTTTTCATGGGGTGCATCTTCTCTTTGCCCAAGACCGACTTCCTAAGACTCCACATGATAGAAATGTTGCAGAAAACCATGATGGCGAAAATGGCCAGGATCAGCCCAGTGAAGATATCACCAGTGAAGTCCATCCACCACGTCTTGCCGACTGCAATGGCTATCATGAGTCCCCAAACAAGCATGGAAATAGCCACTCTGATCTTCTTATCCTTGATGCTGGTGAACACAATGGGGTGGACCACGGCCACGTAGCGGTCCAGGCAAATGCAGGTGAGAAAGAGTGGGGAGCTGTTTTTGATCCCATTGATAAACGCAATTATGATAGTAAAATATGGAATTCCGAGCCAAAAGAAGCCATAGAAGCAGATGGGGTTCATCATGCAGAGCAATGCATCGGCGATGGCCAGGCTGAAGATAAAGATATCGGAGGTGGAAGAGTCACTCTTCTCTCTGGCCACCAGCCACATCACCATGATATTGGCAGGGTAGCCCACTACAAGATTGATGCCCACTTCAATAAATCCAATCACGAACTCAGAAAATTCTATTGTACATTCTTGAAATGCATTTGAGAGTGGGAGGCTGGATCCTGAATAGAAGGGGTTGAAGGGTTGGCTAGAATTGATGACAGAGCTGTTCATTTTGGTTTTATTTTATCTCGCAGGTTTGAGGGTTGATGATCCTTAGAAAAGAGAGTGAATGTAAGTTACATGGTCAAGCCTAAGTGAACTCACCACTTAAACTGACTGCAAGGCTAAATTATGTTCTTAAGCTGATTCCAGCATTATTTTACATGATTCTTTTCTCCAAAGTATTCCTCATCATAACACACTTACTGCATAATTGACACTTAAACTGGCCAATTTTGCTCTCTTTTTTTGACAAATTATTCATGTCAAGGAAGACCAGCACAATTTTGTTGCAGTGTTACACTGAAGGATAGTTTTTGTTTTCTGGGAAGATTACCTCCATCGAGGGAAAACTACCTCTCCTCTGAGACACCAGCTTTACTCTGTGAAACTGCACTGGAGCTCCCTGAGATTGGAGACAGTGTTCCCAGAAGACAAGGTTTGCCCTTTGGGTCTATTTTTTACTGTCTGCAAATGTCTCAGTCAAGCACAACACAAGAAATGAAAGAGTGGTTTATCAGATTGAAAAAATGAATAACTTACCTGAGAAACTGCAATAGCTCGACATCACACTCCTCAAGGTCAGACAGCTCAGAAGGCCCCGGTATCCTGATCACCTGTGTCCAGGAGGGTTATGTTTTTATTCAATTTAGTTCCAGTTCAGTTAGTGATATATAAGCAGTGCAGATGATAGCCAGTCACAAATACATTGAGGGAACAACAGCATTTGGAGTGACTCTACAATACCCTGTCACCACAGGATTATATTTAAGGATGGGTGTGTGTGCAAGAGGACTCATATATAGGGGGGTTGGGTTTGCAGAGTGAGTTTGTGATGTGATAAACAGATCTGCAGTAAAACAGAGGAGGGGCTAAAAGGAGGGGTAGATGAGTACCCCCCTATCCCTGTTCTAACAATATATTATTTGTCAGTGATGCAATCCAAGAAGTGCATCCCAGACAAACAAGTGACGCAATGCAGTCGGCCTACTGGAGCACAGATGAGACTGTGTAACCTGGTGTAAGGTCTTACACATGAAACCGCAAGCTTCATCAAAGCAGACTCAAACAATTCTGTTTCATCCTCACAAAGAAAAGAAATTGAACGATCAGATACAGGAAATCTGTTTCTTTCAGCGCCTCCAAAGGGTCATAGCAGGAATTTTTTGGAGAGATTTGTTTGCGTTCCCTCAAAAAGGTTTAGCATTCCCTGGCAAAGGGTTTGCATTATTTCGCAATAAGTATTTTATTCCCTTGCAAAAGTTATGCCCAGCCTTTTGTCACCATACGTATGATACACTTTATTGAACCCTGTGGGGTAATTTGTTCTCTGCATTTAACCCATCCTACAGTTAGGAGCTGTGGGCAGCCACAGAGCAGCACCTGGGGACCAATACGGTTCTAAAGCCAGTACCTTGGTCAGTGCAGTTTGGAGGCTGTGATTTTTAACACGTTATTTTGAGTGTCATCGGTAGAGAACATCACCTAAAGTAGCTGAGATAGAGGTAACTTCAGAGTAGTTAGCCCACTAATTTGCTGGGCTGCAGTGTGCCTGAAAATGGTTGAAATGGGAAATCACATGTATGTTGAAAGGTTGGCCACATTACATGTGTTTGGTGTTTCTGTATGTGTTTTGAGTATCTTACTATGGTTTCACCTGCTATCACAAAGTTGCCGATTATTTCAGACTGTAAAATGCTAATTCTATACTTCTGTTGACTGTTTCCTAGCAACTTACAGAAGCACCTTATTACATATCCCATACGCTAATGTGGACTGTTTGCTTTCATGAGCATTAATTGTAGGCTGCTGTATTTTCCTTTACCATCTTCATTGCATGAGTTAATGCCTGTTTGCGATAGGATTAGATCTCTTTCATATTTGCGTGTAGAGAGCAAATTAGCATTAATTATGGGCAGTCACTGCAAACTGCAGTTCATGAACATGATAGGTTCTGATCGTTAACCAGTTCTCACAGTAAACTGCTGCGGGGAGTGAGGGTTGGAGCTATTTTTCATGCGCTACTTCAGCTGATGAGTTATTCAGCCCCTGTTCACAAACATTGTTATTTTAAGGATACTGTACTTCTTTGAAAATTTGTGTTTTCAGTGATAACGTTACAATCATGACAGCCAATCTATTTTTGACAAAGTACATGTTCATGTCATTCATTGCCTTGTAGTTTCTTGTCCTGAAATATAAATTTGTACAATTTCTCATAATCTCTTATTTTCCTTTTTTGCAGCCATGAAGGAGGAATTCGAAGATTTTTTGAAATCTAGAAATTCGCCTCAAGACAGCATAAGGAGAATGACAATGGAGAAGGTCAGAGTTTAACTTTTGGGATGATTATGATTTTTGTGATGTACAGTATTTTTCAATTGTCTGTACACTGTCTTTTTAAATTATCTGTGGCCAAATGATATAATCTCTTGAAGTTATTTGTGGGGATTTTTTATTATTTACAGATCGAAACAGCTGTGCTTTGTGTCATGACACATGAAGACAGAGCTAAATATATCCCGACGTTTGGCAACCACTTAGCCAACTGCTGACAAAATGAGAAGACTGCTATGACTGTGGACCAGGAACAAGTCATAGATTGGATACGACAAAAGCTTGCAGGACAGAGGATGGGAAAAAGAAGATCTCTTGGAGAATCTCACTCACAACAAAATGTTGGGCTGATGGCAAGACACCATAATACTAATGTCTTGAAAAGCACACAGAGACTTGAGGTGGGTTGGTTACATTTTCAGGATGATGACCTTCATCAAGTCAGGTCAAAGAATGAAGGAGGAACAAAGCATTTGACACTGGACAACAACACTACAGTTGCACAGATCATGGAAACTTCTCAAGATCTTTGTTTTTTTTTTTTCCCAAAAGTACAGTCTTCCAAAGGATCTGTGAAGGACTTTACTTTTGATATGTGTGACTTTAAGAAATAGTCTGAGGGGCACCCCAGTGGCTCATCGGTCTAGGCGCATGCAACGTGAAGGCTGTGGCCTTCCTGCGGCGACCCGATTCAGTTCCGGCTCGGTCGTTTGCCGCGTGTCTTCCCCGTTCTTCTCCCCGGCTTTCCTGTCTCTCTCTACTGCGAGAAATAGAAATAGTCTGTGTCAATGATAGATACAGGAGTGGATTTTTATGACCAATCAAAACTGAAGATGTTAAGGCTTTACCTTTGCACAAGAGCAGCTGTGGATTTGGTCTCAGATTCCTCAGATGATCCTGAAAGCTCTGAACAGGTATGTATGGCCTACATAGTGCTTAAAGTAGAACTCCGCCCAAATATGAAAATTCAGTCATCATCTCTCACTCTCATTCTAATGGTAGGTTGCGCAAACATTTGCTGTCCATACAACATAGTTGAAGATTCATCGGAAAAGTTTTCGTTCATATCATGGAAGTAAATGGGGACCAACCCATTGCAACCCTTGCTCACCATTAACTTTTTATTATTTGGAGAAAAACTCCTTTTCTATGAATCTACTTCTTTGTTGTCTGAACTGCGAAAGTTCTGTCTTGAAGGTGAGTATATTATGATTTACTATTCATTTCTGGGTGGAGTTATCTTAAAATCAGAGTGAGATATTTTGCATACCCGAATGGGAACTTAAGATTTACGGTAAAGCAGCCAACATGACCACCAAACAATGTGGTCAGCATTATCTCTAAAATGGTGATCTTATGGGGACAAAGGAGATCCACACCTGTGCATTACTCAGACACTGTAGGATCAGGAAGGACACAGTGTGGCCTGTGACCACCAAGTTAAGTATGGGAAACGAGTCATTGAGAACAATCTAAGGCAGTGGGTCAGAGTAACTTAACCCTATCCAGATCGGGGAGCACTTTTTATGCCGGCGCCAATTTTCATGTTGTATAATTTCTGAACGGCTTGAGCTCGGACCACCAAACTTGGTGACTTTTCCTAAAACTTGTCCAGGAACAATTTTATTCCGATAAGTCAAGTTCACCATCTTTGCCGTTTCCATGGCAACGGTTTTCTAACAGGTATGTCTGACAAAAATTCGCCAATTTTGGTTTCATAAATGTAGTTTCCAAATTTTTTTTTTTTTTCCCCCACCACCCCCCACTTGGGAGGTCAGCTTTATTTTTTACTAACATCATCAAAGACAAAATCTGGATGGAAGGGTATGAGGAACAGATTTTAACAGAAGGGGGATAATCCAAATCAAACAAAACCTTGTAACAAACTAACTGCTAGATGATTTGGAAGGGGAAAAAAATGAAATCAAGACATCAAACAACTAATGAAACAATAACAAAGACAGAGAGAGAGAGAAAAAAACAACTTAGCGTAAAAAGAGAAACAACAACAAAAAGGTCGTCAAGACAAAGTAACAAGGAATGTTAACCATGACAATTGAGTATATTATCAGAATTCACAATAATTATTAAAGCAAAGGGGAGAAGGAAGACAGAGAAAATAGTAAAGGAAAAAATGGAAAAATGTGATAAGTAGACTTATTTAAAATAAATAAGTAAAGGGAATTGTGGAGTATTAGGTTAAGTAAGTGTGGGGAGGATGAGAATAATTCTTTACTACTCCTAAGAACCCTGTTAAGAGTTGACTTGAGTAAAAAAATTCTTCGCTGAAAGCTGCACCTTATAGTTAGTCATCAAGTGTCTTACTCACACTTTCAGCGAAGTGTATGACTGAATCTGAAGTGTCACTCTCAGAGCTGTATTACGACAGTACTATGTGCCGTAAATGGAATTTTAGGTGACGTCACTTCCAAATGCAGATAAATGACCAATCACGGAAGGGAATCCCTTATCTAAGAATATAGAAATATCTTAGAAATATTTCAGTGAATAGTTAAATGGACAATGGGAGTGCATATTTTGACAATAATCTACAAAATAATACAAAACATATATAGGCAATGAATGAATAATAAACGTTTCCTTATCTTTCCAATTCATTAGTTAGGCAACTAACTTGAAACTGGTGTGCGGTTAATTGAGTGGCTCTTTATATATTGCGGCCACCGTCCACCAAGCTGAAACCAACATGAAATCGAAAAGAAAACCCAATTGGCGAGAAGAGGAGATACTGTTGTAAGTGGACTTAATCGAGGAGAGGAAGCTCATCATTAAAGGCAAGTTCAGCCCAACGCTTACCAGCCATGACAAAAAAAAAGAAAGGCATGGGAAGACGTCGCGAATCAACTAAATGCTTCAAGGGTCCGTGTACTTTTCGGCCATTCGTTTTTCATTCTGATTAAGGTAATGAAAAAACAGAATGAACTGATTTCCGTTTCTTGTTTTGATGTGGGAAAAGAAAAAAACAAAAAACGAGCCGTCTCCCGATTTTCATTTGGAAATTGGAAATCGAAAAACGGAAAACAAGTCATTATCTGATTTTAAAAGTCGTGAAACAAAATACAGCCAATATTCTTTTAATAGAGCTTGCTCTGACCTGAGCCGGAAGCGAAATTTTTTTTCCCCAGTCTGCTAGTAATGGACCCTTTCGGTTTAAGGACGTGAAAAAGCGAGATTTGGAGTGCGCATGCTCTTTGCAGACTATGAGGGGCAGAAGATGCACAAATCTTATTTAAAAGGTGGGGAATTATAAGTTCATTCGCTTTCCCCATGGTAAAAGCCAGTTTACAGCGTGGATTCTGACTATAAACAGGAACATTTTTCGTTCAAGAACATTTTAGGGTGTCCATTTTGCGTCTGGATGGCGAGATTAAGAATTCTGTATTTAACCTACTCCAAAAATCAATTGATGCTTAGGTACCCAGAGAAACATTTTAGATATGAAAGCACGTGTGGCAGGCCGAAGGAGAGCCCGGGCGGGGACTTGAACCTCCAGACTCCCGGGTAATAGTCTGACGCGCTGACCACATCGCCAAAGAGCCAGGCTCGTTGATAAGGCAGACAGGGCGCACACTTATTGAGAGGCATTCTCGTGACAGGACCCATCAACTGTCACACACGCAAGCGTACGTCCAGTTAAGGAAATTTAGAGTTTAGTTTCAAGTGCTGCTATTCGTGTCAGTTGCATGTCGTTACCGGCGGCTGTCGTGTCACTGATGACACACTGGGTTGCTAGGGCAGGCGCTGCATATGCATTCGCGATATTAAATATTAATGTTAAATTTTAAACCCCCTTCTCACAGATAAAACTCCACTAAAACATATTTGCGCCCCCCTTTTAAAATCGTTCTGGCAAATAAGCCGGAAAAAAGAGGAGGCTGGATCCGATATTATTTTCCCCCGGACGATATAGCTAGACTAAGCTCTATTAATTTTCTCCTACAAACTGAAAGCATTGACTTCTTCAGCGCAACAGAGACTTGAGTGACTATATCTGCGAGATACTGTCAAGGCAAGTCTTTGACATTGTTATTTTCAGCACAGATGAAAATCCGAAATCAAATGTGTAGCGTTCAGTCAAACAGTAATGATATTGCCTTGTATTTTACATGTGTACCTGCGGACTTATCCATGTTAAGAAGCGATTAGGATCATGTGTGCTTGGTTGTTTTGAACAATGCGAATTCATCGCAAGAAAACTGTAGCCATTAGCTGACTTAAGGCGTGGGACCCAATCATAGTGGTGTTAATGAAATTATTTCACGTCCGCAAAACTAACTGGCAAGCAAATGCCACTTGGTTGGCTACATATAGCAAGTAATTATGAAATCGAAATCACAAGGAAACCAAATTATTATTGCAAGCAACGAAATGAAAACCACACCTATACTTAGCTCTGATCGAGGGGCTAAGTTCTGTAATATGAGCCCCTCAGAGCTTACCAATAACGTCGTATGGCACTAACATTCCCCCTTTGGCTTGATAATTTTTTTTTTTTTTTTTTGCGTAGAGTTTAACATCTACTTAAAGTCGTATATAGCCTATAGAATCGAACAAAGCCAGTCCCTTTTCAAAATGTGGATACAAAAACTGGACACTGCAAAACAATAACACCTTGAACAACAAAAGATTAAACAATTATTTGACAATTAGTGGGCCAACTTAAATAACTTATAATATCAACCAGTCCCTTAACTATATTTCAGATCACTCTTTCCTTATAGCTTGCATCGGTGTGAGATCCTTTCGTTTGTTTCCCGAGCGAAGCCAACATTATTTGGGTCAACGAAGTCAGGCCAGCTATGATAAAATCAGTACTGCACAGGCCCGGCGCTAGAACAGGGAATTTTGGGGGGGGGGACATGTCCCTTTATAACAATTAGGATAGTCCTGGCTAGTTCTCAATTATTTTCCTTTATTGATGCATTTTCCAATTATCGTAATTGGCAACTGAAGACACGGTTTTAAACAATTATTAGTCCTGACCTGTTCTCAGTCATTTTCATGATTAACAAAAGGTTCACTCCGAGAGCACTCCACACTTAACAGGTGTTGCTTGTTCTCCCCGATTAGGTGGGATGACAATGATTCATCTGGACGCGTATTTGCTGAATTTAAATCATCGTTATTCAAAATTGCACACCTGCGCAAATGGCTTGAGCCACATGCTTTTTATAGCCTATTTCACTGGCGAGTGCCACTTTTTTCACTCAATACCGAGAGTAATTTTGAATAACGTTGATAAAATGAACATAGAAAATGTTGAAACTGAGAAATTTTACAATTTTATCCACAAAATGAGCTTATTTCAAATTTGATGGCTGCTACAGGTCTCAAAAAAGTTAGAACAGGGGCCTGTTTACCATGGTGTAGCCATGAGAGTAACACAGAGTGGAGGTGTCTGGGCATTGAGGAGACAAGTTTCTTCAGTTTAGCCATTGATATTTGATCCCACTCTTGTTTAATACAGGCTTCCAGCTGCTGGAGAGTTTGGGTCTCCTTTGACAGACTTTTGGTTTAATTACATGCCAAATGTTCTCAATCGGTGAAAGATCAGGGCTGCAGGCAGGCCAGTTCAGCACAAGGACTCTTCTGCTACGAAGCCATGCTGTTGTAATAGCTGCAGTATGTGATTTTGCATTGTCCTGCTGAAATACGCAAGGCCCTCCCTGGAATAGATGTCGTCTGGAGGGAAGCATATGTTGCTCAAAAACCTTTATATACCTTTCAGCATTCATGGTGTTTTTTAAAACATGCAAGTGTCCCACATTATTTGCACTAATGCATCCCCATACCATCAGAGATGCTGGCTTTTGAACTGACCGCTGATAACAGGAAGGGTGGTCTTTCTCCTCTTTAGCCCTGAGGACATGACACCCGTGATTTCCAACAAAAATGTTAAATTTGAACTCGTCTGACCACAGGACACTTTGCCACTTTGCTACAGTCCATTTTAAATTAGTCTTGGCCCACAGAACACGGCGGGGCTTCTGGATCATGCTCAACAGTGGCTTCCTTTTTGCATGATGAGTTTTAGGTGGCATCTGTGGATGGCACGGTGGACTGTGTTTACAGACAGTGGTTTCTTGGAAGTATTCCTGGGCCAATTTAGTAATGTCAATGACAGAATCATGCCGGTGATCGATGCAGTGGTGTCTGAGGGCCCAAAGATCACGGGCATCCATTAAAGGTCTTCGGCCTTGTCCATTACGCACAGAGATTTTTCCAGTTTCTCTGAATCGTTTGACGATGTTATGCACTGTCAATGATGAGACCTTCAAAGCCTTTGCAATTTGACGTTGAGGAACATTGTTTTTGAAGTATTCCACAATTTTTTTACGCAAGCCTTCATAGGTTGGAGAGCCTCTGGCCATCTTTTCTCCTGAGAGACTCAGCCTCTCTAAGACATCCCTTTTGTCATGTTACACACCTGATGCCAGTTAACTTAATTACTTGCTAAATGTTCTTTCAGCTGATTCTCTTATTGCTTTTTCCAGCCCTTTTTGTTTTTTTGCCTGTGTCCCAACTTTTTTGAGACCTGTTGCAGCCAGAAAATTTGAAATAAGCTGATTTTGTGGATAAAAATGTAAAATGTCTCAATTTCAACTTTTGAAATGTTATCTATGTTCTATTGTAAATAACATATTGGCTCATGTGATCTGAAAGTCATTGCATTTTGATTTTATTCACAATTTGCACTTCGTCCCAACTATTTCAGAATTGGGGTTGTACAACAATGTCTAAATTTCATACAATGAAAGCATCTGCAACTAGACTGATCCAAACTGAACTACAATGAGACGGAAAATATTTCTCACAGATAAATTCCCATCATCCTTGTCAAAATTTTGTTCTAGGCTACCAATACTATGAATCCGTCTATATAAACTTGTGTAAAATGTGACTTGTATGTCTTTAACCCCTTTGTGCAGATGGAGACGCTTGCAGACATGGAACTGCAAATTTAAGCACGCAGTTACAGTACTCAATCACTAGATGGCACCCCCGGATCAGTTATTGAATATTCACAAGCAACACGGTTTAGAATATGGAGAAGTTCACTGCAATCCCTGTTTTTCAGGAGTTGCATGAATTAAACTCCTCAGCTAAGCCTGATGTGCTAACTGGTCAATATCCTTGCCCATAGTATCGATCCAGCAGTTTAAAAAAAAAAAAAGATCTCTTGCACCAGAAAAAAAAAACGTTGTCCTCTGTAGCAACCACTTTAGCTACAGTGAGCCAACAGAATTCCAATTAGTGGTTAAGGAAAATCAGTCTTCTGAAGCAAACAATTCGACATGGTATTGATTCTCTCACATTCTAGTATCAATTACAGTCATCACATACAAAAATGCGTAGTTCCCTATCATGGATTTACCCGTAGATTCCTCCATTGACACATTCAGCACTCCCTTATATCCACCCAAGAACTGGTGTTGATAGCCAATCATTCAATTATATTCTCTGGCTCTCATCTGCGTAACTGCACAGTTATAGTTCACGCCCACATGAAACTTCCCCAGTAACAATGTATTGATTGGCTCATTTCTTATCCAATTCCTGAGTGTTCAAACTTTCCACAGTAACTGAATCACATTTATTGGACAAACATAAGAGCATGTAAAGATTGGACCATTTCTTTTGTTAGATACTTAGAAGACTAAGTGACTTGCATGTTTATTTGTAGAAACTGTACAAATTCATTGTAACAGAACTGTTTAATGCATTTAAAACAGTTTTAGCAATGTCTCAGAGAAAAAAAAAAAAATTATGATGCTCCTTACACTCAATGTGGACCTTAACCTCGTTCATGAGAGTATGTCCCGTCCAAACCCCCAAAGTGGGGTTGATTGTTGTATTGCAAATATTTAACATTTCTGCATATTAAATCGTTAGATAAGCTTTGAAATAATTTCCAGAATACATTATAAGATATTCATAGTAGTATACTGGATGTGCTCCAGTGCAAAGTGAAGGTAACCAACAATACAATGATGTGTGTATGTTTTACTGAATTTGTATACATGTTACATGTTTGAATATGACCTTGTATACTTGAAAATACATGACTATGAATTCAGTGAACTGTTATATCTCATAAAGATGTTTATAGTAAATGTAAATTAACTAATCTAATGTCTTTGAAAAATGACTTTAGATTAGATTTGTTGGATTTTCATGTGGAATATACATGTGTGTGTAAAATGTCCCGTCCGTACCCCACTTGTAGTGCTTCTATTCGAACTCACTCCTCACTAAAACTAAATGCGGATACCCACAAATATTTTTTTCAGTTGTAGGAGGAATCATACTTCAAGAAAATATAAACATTAATGTTGCACAATCAATTTCATTTTCTCCTGTAAATGCAAATTAGTTTGCACCCTGATTGTGACTAAGGCGTAGGGATTATGGCAATAGGCCAATTTGCCAAAATGTTGAAATATCCCTTTAAACTTGACTAGATTGCCATCAATAACCAGAAACTACCAGTCAAGTATTTACATCGTTCGTCACGGTTTTATTGACTTTGTGCTATATCGGAGTCAATCGTAATAACGGACTAATAATTTGCCTGTTCAAGAAACAGGTAGCTATTGCGTTCAAGTTGGTAAGGGCAAACTGGATGCTCAAAACTTCAGTTTAATAACAACCAAAACAGAGCAATGGATTTCGCAGGTCTTATTGTAGGAGCGTGATGTTAGCTAACAGTAGGGTATGTCTTTCTAGTCTTCTCCCAGCTTACTCACATGCTGCCTGCGATTCACCCACCAAATCTAGGCCATTCTATATGGAGGGTAATTTGTGCCATAATTCAATACAATACACACATTGAAATACAATACACTTATTGAAATACAATACATATGTAACAGTAAATACAATACAAAAATGCTTAAATACAATACACATATTGAAAATACAATACATATATTGAAAATACAATACATGTGTAACAGTAAATACAATACAAAAATGCTGTTTTTCAATGCGAGTCAGGAATATTTGTGCCAAAATTAAAACAATACAACCGTATTGTATTTTTGAGATGTGTGTTGCATTTCAAAATGTGTATTGTATTTCGAGATGTGTATTGTATTTAATTTTGTCATGAATAATCTTGACCGACATCGAAAAACAAAGTATATTGTTACACATGTATTGTATTTTCGAGGTGTGTATTGTATTTCGAGCTCTGTGCCAAAAACCTCGCATTGAAATACAATACACCGTGTATTGTATTTCGATATGCAGTTTTGGCACGATGTAGGCTGGTTCTTGGCTAGATACGCCCTGCGTGGCCAGGATTGGCCAGGCGCGGATTTAGTTGGACCAACAAACCTACAAAAATAAATGACGGTTTCCGTAGAGCCAGCGAGCTGAAATCAGTCAGTTGTCACAGCACGTAGCCAGCGAACTGTCAGCAGTTGCGGATACATGAAGTGGACATGTTAGCTTCCTTTGTAACTGTATACAGTTACTATTGTAGCCGAGAGGTTGTGAATGCCTCGATATCTGCAGGAAAGGGCTGCTCCAAAAACCACTCAGGTCTTAGCTGATCCGCACCGTCCGCACTTTATTGTGTCTTCTCAACAATACTTGCTCGCGCCAAAAACATGCGCTTAATCACTTCCTCCCGCGCCTGCAAGCGCGCATCTACATCCGTTCCAATATTAGGCATCTTAAAGCAATACAGTGTCCACCTAAATTAATAGCAGCGCAAAACTAACACTGCACATATAACCAGGTTCCTACTCACCATTATGATACCATTCAGAAAACTCCCTTACATACCTCCCCCCTTTCAAAAAGAAATGTCCTCGTTTCACAATACCTGCATGTAAGGAACCAAAAACATGTCATTCCCACATTAAACAGTTACTTTTTTTTCTTTTTTTAACAATTCTTTTAAACGATGCAACACATTTTATACCTTTTAATTTTCTTTACAAAACCCCACAATTACCTGTAGGTGACAAAATCATTGAAACGAGCTGGCATTTTAACTGCTCGTCCAGCGCGAGACACAGTCGGTCGCGGCCCCCAGGAATTTGGGCCCTGGAGAGTTTCTGTGTCCCCTGAGACCTGCAGTTCCTCAGGCCCACAGTCCCCCTCAGACCACCCTTCATCTGGTTGAGAGGGAGCCTGAAGAGGCAAAAATATTGGAGGCTCGAAAGAAGAACCAGTGGGCATGAGCCCAACAGTGTAAGGTTTTAGCCTATCGTAATGGACAACCTGTTCTCGCCCTGTGGGGTCCACGGGGCTGCCAATGCGGTAAGTCAGCCCCAATTCCCCCTGAGAGTCCATCACTGCTAGGATCCTATAGGGGCCCCTCCAATGGGGAGCCAGCTTCCTGTGGTCCTCAGTGGGGTTATGCAACCACACAAAGTCGCCTACGGCATATGGCTGGTGACGGGCCCCTCTGTCATAGTACAATTTTTGGTTCTCCCGCGCATCTGCCCCGCGCTGCCTAGCCCTACCAAAGGCCACCTCCAGTTTTTCCCCGAGGGCAGTGACGTAGTCCACATGGGAAGAAGCCAAATTAGAACTCAGTTCCCGTGAAGGAACCAACACATCTACTGGGACACGCGCTTCGCGACCATGCGTCAGGTAGCGGGGGGTGTAGTTTGTACAGGCATGAACAGAGGTGTTGTAGGTGAGCGCTACCTGCTTCAGGAAGTCATCCCATTCCCCACCACAGGCAAGCAACGATTTAGCCAGCTGGTCAATCAGTGTTCTATGAAAACGTTCTACCATGCCGTCTGACTTGGGATTATAGGGTGTCGTACGCGTCTTTTTTATCCCCAAAAGTTGGCACAATCTCTGAACCGTCTCAGCCTCAAACTGTCTGCCCTGATCACTATGAAGCACTTCCGGAATGCCATGCACCAGTACATAATCCTCAAACAAACACTGTGCTACTGTTTGAGCAGTTTGATTAGCAAGAGCATACAAATTCACGAACTTCGTAAAATAGTCCTCCACTACTAAGACATACCTGTTGCCCTTGGAGGTTACTGGTAATTCCAGAATATCCATGGCCATAGCTTTAACTTCACTGCAGCATAGTCAGTTTGTACTGCTGCCGGGAAACTATCCCACAGGAGAAAAGCGGCCTTAGTAAGCCGAGTGGGTAAAATTCTAGCTAGCTCGTAATCGTAATCACCGACATTGCCGCCTACTAGCGCTTTCACCGCCACTTCATACTGCCGAGCCCAGGAGGAAAAAGTTTCTCCTGCTCCTCCAGCAAAGGGCTGCGGGAGATCGATTCTCACTTTGCTTGAGAAAAGTCTATCAGTGCGGCACACATTGCAGTATCGCGGTTCATCTTTACACCACATCCTGACGAATTCCAATTTTAAAGTATTCTCAAGGCAAAAATTAAATGGTGCAACACAGTGCGTCCGTATTTTAACTCGGAGATTAGCCGTCGCGTTAGCCGACAATGTCCATGTCCCTATTAAGTATTGCAGTAGCTATGGCTAACGCTGCTTGACGAAACTAAGACAAATTGCCCGCTGCAAAACGTTAAACTTACGGGGGTTTCTGTCGAAAACGCCCACCGCTGCCACCAATGTAGCCGAGAGGCTGTGAATGCCTCGATATCTGCAGGAAAGGGCTGCTCCAAAAACCACTCAGGTCTTAGCTGATCCGCACCGTCCGCACTTTATTGTGTCTTCTCAACAATACTTGCTCGCGCCAAAAACATGCGCTTAATCACTTCCTCCCGCGCCTGCAAGCGCGCATCTACATCCGTTCCAATATTAGGCATCTTAAAGCAATACAGTGTCCACCTAAATTAATAGCAGCGCAAAACTAACACTGCACATATAACCAGGTTCCTACTCACCATTATGATACCATTCAAAAAACTCCCTTACACCATCGTTTAATGAATAAAGCGTGATTACTTCGCTGCTTTAACATTTACGGTCACTATCGCTGGAGCACCTACGGTTAACCGCCTCACAGGACGATCTGGCGTCTTTGCATTGACTTTGAATGTAATCTGTCGTGCGAAAAATTCGTTTCGCGTCCAGTGTGAAAGCAGCTTAACTCAATTCTGTAAAATGAGCGATTGTGACGATATGAATGTCTTAATGTCTTCTGTGTGTTGAGTAGCTTTGTTTTGTCGCCAATCGTAGTTTTAGCACAGAGTGCACAGTGAGCAAAGACTGCTTTTAATTAGCTATACTGTATTCAGTTAATAGCATACTGAAAATGAACGTTACTTATGTGACATCCTACTGCGATGTGCGCCGTTAATTTATGTCTGAATAGTAGTTAATGATCTACCTAATCAAAATTGGGTTTTTTTCTTTTTTCATTTAACGTTAACTTATTTCGAATATTTGAACGTCAAATAGCGAAGCAGTGCATCGCTGAGGTGTAAATTCTCACGCAACCTCGAACGAACAGTGACGAACCGTCCTTCCGCGTCGGACCATGGTCGGACATCCAACTTTTGTTTTATTGAAACACCTGACGGACATGGTCTGTCGAAGGTCCGACTTTTCACTCGACAGATGGTCTGACTCGGTCGGACTAGTAAAGTTTATTGAAACAGCCCCCTGGAGATAAATGAGTATCTTGGTTTCTGTTATACCCAGCCAAATGCCAGTGCTCTAACGTTGCTATGGTTATAGGTTGGCTAGCAGATGAATGTCGAACTTCGAACGGTGAAACTACCGTAGCCGAACTATCTGCGCGGTTTCACGGTTTTAATTAACACCTGCCAGCCATTCAGAAAAGTGTGTTCATCCAGACTATGGTATACATCAGAGTACCAACCGGGCGCGAGTTAGGCACTCTATGGAATGTCTCGTCCAATCATATTAATTGGTCGGAGCTCATAGACTAAAATTTACATAGCGCCAAAACCCAACATGGAAATACAATACACACCTCGATATACAATGCACACATTGAAATACAATACACAACTTGAAAAACTATACGGTTCTATTGCTTTAATTTTGGCACAAATATTCCCGACCGACAGTGAAAAACAAAGCATTTTTGTATTGTATTTACTGTTATATATGTATTGTATTTTCAAGGTATGTATTGCATTTCGAGGTGTGATATGTATTCATTTTGGCACAAATATTCCTGATGGACATTAAAAAAGAAATCATTTTAGTATTGTATTTATTGTTTCACATGTATTGTATTTTTGAGGTGTGTATTGTATTTCGAGTCGTGTATTGTATTTTCAATATGTGTATTGTATTTAAGCATTTTTGTATTGCATTTATTGCCACACATGTATTGTATTTTCAAGATGTGTATTGTATTTCAATAAGTGTGTTGTATTTCAATGTGTGTATTGTATTGAATTATGGCACAAATCACCCTCCATAATTCTAAAACGCTTACCGTGAGAAAAGCTTAACGTGGCTTAATCATGGACCTATAAGGAGAACTGGACAGACAAAGAAGGCTGGAACGCACGCCTTCATGGGCGTAGCGGTGAACCTGATATTGCAGGTCATGTGATGCCATGGGGGCCAAAAAGAAATTTCTCCATAGAGAACAATTGAAAAAGACAAGCCGATAAATCCCTGAATAAATTTTTGACAGCCACAAATTATCGACACTGAAACTGTTTATTTTCCTCTTTTAAATCATTGATGCCTCGTTTCTTGGCAAAGACAAAATGTTTTATTTATATTCAGGCTATGCGAACACCAACGGGTCCTCATATGTAAGCGCGTTCTCGTCTCCTCCGAATTTATGCTGCGTTCCATTTGTACTCGGTAGTCGGAATTTCCGAGTTCCGAGTCGGAAGTTTCAACTGGAACGCCCCCCGAGGTCAGATTTCCGACTCGGAAAGTCGGAGAATCTTCAATACCCCCGAGTTAACATTTAAAGATGGCTGCCCCAGGTGTAAACAGGAATTAGAAGCTCCTGTAATATTCCGCTTATTATTTCTGACTCGTGTTTGTTGCACTAAATCAGCCGTATACATTGTTCAACGTATATATATGGAAATCCACCGTGTTCGAAGGTTGCAGAAGGACCGCATATTTGTCCAGAAGTTGCTTATATTCGGACAAGGCAAACACGAGAATAGCTTTCGTAGACGTGACCATCTTGTTTTACTGCTCCCCGGTTAATGGCGGTTGGCAACTTTTTTCCGACTTTGTAACTGGAACGCTGATAACTCAGCTGTGACGTCATTCCCAGCTCTGACCTCCGACTTCCGAGGTAAATGGAACGCAGCATTAGCACTGCAGCGGATGTGAGTGGGTGGAGCAATGGGCATTCCTTGCCGTCTGCCTGTGTTCCAACATTGAAGACGTAGCCAAGTCGGTTAAGAGAGCTGGCGACGTTACGGTGCAAATATATTGAGCAACAAAAGAAACGCAAGTTAATTAAAGACAGACCGGAAAATAAGTTTGCGCGTAATTATCATAGAAAATCAAATTTACTAATTGCGAGCAGATCTGGGCTGATCAGAACCGCGAGGTCCTCGAGGCTTTACCCGAGGTCTGTCATGCTTGCTATTATGCTGCCCAGATTTACGATGTAGATGTTGATGTGATTGCTTATAAGATGTTTCTGGGTCCGTAGCGGGTTAAATACCACTACTAAGGGTTGCTGGCCCTGTGCAGTGGGCAAGCAGGCTGTCCTCTTCCATACTTGCGTTCCTCAGTGGGTAGCTTCTGGAGTGGAATCATACAGAAACACAATCACCTGTACAAACACCAGAGAGGCTATCTAGAAAGGACCAGTGGGCTAACCCAAGCAGGGGCTGATCCTGATTTTTTTCAGGGTTTACTTCCATAGATCCGCTGTGTTTTGCAATACTAGGCGGGGCGCTAAGAGCCACAGCATGCGGTCTTCGGCATGTGAGAGGCTAGGTAGTGCGGCCACTTGCTAATGATAAGCCGTATGTTGCGCATCATATGCCGCTGGATATGGGGAGACCAGAAATGGGCATTCCTTGCCGTCCGTCTGTGATCAACATTATGGACGTAGCCAAGCCGGTAAAGTGAGCTGGTGTTACGGTGCAACAAAAGAAACGCCAGTTAATTAAAGGCAGACCGGAGAATAAGTTTGCGCGTATTTATTGAAAATCAAATTTATTACTAGCGTGTTCACATTTTTACTCATTTCATCAAACTTTTCTTTGTTTTGCGGTCACTTTGAGTAACCATAAGAGCACATTAACTAACTAGCTAACTTGCGTTTCTTTTGTTGCTCAGTGTATTTTTGCCATTTTATTTTAATTGATGAATGTCCGTAAAATGTAGCAACTCGATTGCCACACTTCATGTAGCGCGGCAAAATGCTAAGCTAAGGCCGCTGTTGTGACATCCTAGAACCATGTACGCAACCAACACTCATCTTACCTTTTCATATTAAAATGATATGGATATGTCCATGAACTGAGTTGTATATTTCCATTACTTTGAATAGCACCGATTCACATTACTCTATTTTGATGCGTTATGCATAATGTGTCAGCTGAGTAGCATCTAACGTAATGTCCATATGAGTGCATTTATTGGCTAGCACTACATAAATTCAGTTCGAACACTGCTTAGCGAACCATTTATTAACCATTCTTCATTGTTAAATTACTTACAGACCTTCATACATGATGACGAAACTTTTCAGCAACTTGACAGAGGAGATCCAAAATGATAACTATTTTTTGTGCATGATCCGAACCGAGTGGGTGGAACAATGGGCATTCCTTGCCGTCCGTCTGTGATCAACATTATAGACGTGGCCAAGTCGGTAAAGCGAGCTGGCGTTACGGTGCAAATTTTTTGCCATTTTATTTTTATTGATGAATGGCCGTAATATACTCGATTGCCACACTTCATTATGTAGCGCAGCAAAATGTACAGTAAGGTAAGGCCGCCGTTATGATATCCAAGAACCGTGTATGCAGCCAACACTCACCTTACTTTTTCATATTAAAATGATATGGATATATCCATGAACTGAGTAGTATATTTCCATTACTTTGAATAGTAACAATTCACATTACTGTATTTGTTGTAGTAATTTTGATTTGATATTCCTGGTGTTACCTTCTCAAAAAGAACTCAAACAGAGACAAAGGAGTTAATTTTGAAGCCAAAGTCAGTTTACTTTTTCTGCAGAAAAAGGACCCGCGCCACATGCGAGAACTCTCATTACAGGCAAAAGCAAGTATAACCAACAAGGATTTTGCTGAGGTTTAAGTAAGAGTCCATCTTGACATCCTCCTCCCCCTCGAGCTGATTTACGCATTATGGTATCAACAGGAATGTTGCAGACGCACACAGCCCACGTAAAGCCGGCCCCGGAGTATGCATACATCTTATCGTTCGGCATCCCAGGCTCAACTTGTACTGTTTTTCCTGAGAACATATAAACTTGAGAGAGAAAGAGAACATCTTGGCCCTGTCAGGACTGCATGGCTCCAGATAAACTATAAGCAATTACGCATTGTTCAAATTTGTGGAAGCTACAGCTATGAAGGCCTAGGCTAATCAGAGACAGGCAAGAGTACACTACCATAGCCTAAGAAAAATTGAGCCAGAGCAAGCAAGGATAAACAATTAATAATAATTAATTGAATCAATATAAAAATGATTCCACAGTATTTAGATGCGTTATGCATAATGTGTCAGCTGAGTAGCATCTAACGTAATGTTCATATGAGTGCACTTACAGCACTACATAAATTCAGTTTTGAACACTGCTTATCGAACCATTTAGTAACCATTCTTTATTCTTAAATTAGTTACAGACCTTCGTACTTGATGACAAAACTTTTCAGCAACTTGACAGATGAGATCCAAAATGATAACTTTTTTGCGCATGATCCGAACAACCACTGCACATACATACTCATTATTTGTGGTACAGCCTTTATTAGATCAAAGTTTTGGGTAGGTGGAAACGTCAGAGTATATGAAATCCGAACATCTCATGTTCGTGAGCAGCATCTGAGATCAACGGGAGTGATGCAGGTAGATTCGACGGTGTGGCTGATTTTCATCTGAACGAAGATAATACGAGTCCTAAAAAATGCAACAGTTGAGCATGAGACGAAGATCAAATAGATGTACAACCCCAATTCCTAAATAGCTGGGACGAAGTGTAAATTGTGAATAAAATCAAAATGCAATGACTTTCAGATCACATGAGCCAATGTTACTCACAATAGAACATAGATAACATTTCAAATGTTGACACTGCGATATTTTACATTTTTATCCACAAACTGCGCTTCTTTCAAATTTTCTGGCTGCAACAGGTCTCAAAAAAGTTGGGACACGGGCAAAAAAAGGCCTGAAAAGGCTAGCCTACATTACGCAGAGCCGGCCACTATCATAAAATTGAGCACCACAACTACAATCGATGTCAACTCGCACTTTGAAATGTAATAAGACAGTATTCAAATTATAATCAATACAAACTTTATTGGAAAGGGAATTGTGTGCGTGTGTGTGTGTGGGGGGGGATAGAAAGGCACGGCCTCCGGTTCGCTGACATGCAGAAATTCATGGATGAACTGTTCAGTGCACTCCAAGAGGCTCAGATATCGCTGGAGAAAGACAGAAAAAAGGAGCTTTAATACAAAGGTAAAAATAACGCAGTACAATGAGCGTAACATTTCACGGTAGACCCACATTTTACTATACTCCACGGGATGGTTATAAGTAGCGCGCAGCTAAGTTACGTTAGCTAAAAGTAAATTAGCTTGCCAGAATTGACAAAAGTTTAAGGCTCCTGACTTTAAAACATATCGGTTAATAAGGCACGTGCAGTGCGTTGTGCGTTCGGTTTATTGTCTTGAATCCGGAGAAGATAATGGAATTCGCACGCAGACGAGCAAAAATCGTCTGACTCCATTAATGTGGTTATTCATCATTGAACTAAAGAGGACACGAGCCTGGGGCGCCCCAGATAGCAAAAAGTTGTCGGCCCAGATGCGGGCAGATTCCGGGTTCTGACTCCATTTTAATCGGCCCGATTCCGTATGGCCGTAATCGGCCCAGAATCAGATTGAATGACTGCCCGATTCTGGCGCAGTTGCCTTTCTGCCGTCGCCGCCGTCAATTTGCCATTATTCAGCCAGATCCGGCCTGATTACAGAAAAATTGATCTGGCCCGATAACCACTCACGGGAACTCAGCCGACACTGTCTGCACATTGCCAGAATCCCGCCACATGCGGCCCAGTTGAAGAAAAATTGATCCGGCCCGACTACCACTCACCGCAACTCAGTCGACTCTGCCTGCACATCGCCAGAATCCTGCCACATGCGGCCCAGTTCCGAGCCATACCAGTGTTATTTGTTGCCGGTGTTCTGTCAGTTTTTGCATACCTATCAAAATATGCTACCTTGCGGTTCTGCGATTGCGCTGACCCGAAATCTTGGGCTCTGCTTCTTCGCTCACATCTTTACCTTCAATCGTGATAAAAATGCATTTTTTCAGCGCGCCTTTCGACTTGTAAGCGTATGTATTTCTGCATGTACACGCTGGGTTTTCCTGAAAATGCAGAACTTAGGTGATAATGGCATGCGGCAAATATCTTTTTAAACGAACTTGTCCAACTCAGTGTAACATCTGCTTATGTTATAATAAGCTAAGAAATAACACAGTTACTTCCGTAGACTGATTCATATTGCCATATTAAGGCGAAAACAAAGACTTCACGATCGCTTTGCATTACGGTAGCATTTTTTGACAAGGCTGCACAAATTGTCAGAACACCGGATCTTTACAAACTTTAGGAATAGGAGTTACGAAATCATATTTTAGATGATGATGATAATAATAATAAATCGAAATGTTACAAATATTTTACAGTATGTTTTCTCTTTAAGCAAACCAGAAAATGCCTGAAGGTCCTTACAGTTGTCAATAAAAAAATATTACTAAATTAAGAAAAATAGCACTGTAATGCTAATTATATATTTAAAAATAAAATATTAATAATAGCAGAAGTATTAATAATCATAATACAAAGATGAAGTCAATGATATCTGCAAAAAGAACTATTTACAGTAATATTTGCCAAAACCATTTCTTTTTTCATGCGTTTTTCATGCTAAAATCCTCAATAACTGCAACATCCACAGGCATCTTGGGGTAATTATTTTTATTTTAGTGTGATAATAATGAATAACATGAAGGCACTAACATCTCTTAATAAATGAAGAACGTTTCAATTATTTTAAAAAAGTAATAAAAATAATTATATCATTTAATAAAATCCTCTGCTCTGCTTAGAATTTTACAGTCCTGCAGGGGGAGGCACTGTTCGGAAGATGACCCTTCAATCGCCATGTTAAGCCTGCAATACAACACGAGTATGTCAAAAGTTGTTTCACATTAATACACTATAACTTGTGCTAAGCAGTCTGAAATTTGAAAAGCAGTTTATACATGAAAGTAAAGAGCAGTCATAGTTCTAAAACGGTTAGGTTTGAGCATCACTTCCACTGACTCCCATTATAAATGTAAATACAAAGTCAAACATTTTAAAAGCATGAAGTTCACTAAAAAAAAGGGTTAATAATAGGCGTACTCAAATATACGGCATCGCCTGAACATTTACATATTTATTGAACTTTATGGTTGAACGTATGAAAGAATAATTTTGTTGGAGGGTTGTGCTCCTAAACTGGGAGGATTTCCCATTACACCGCGAAACATAGCCTATGCAAGCAAGACTAATGGAGATGATAAGTATCGGGTTCACATTGAATACAATTAATGTCTTGAAGCTTCAGCAATATGAATGGATTTATTTTCGCTTAAGTACTTTTAATTAGTGGTAGGGTATTAGTTAAAACAAGTCCAGACAGACTACATAGCCGCACCATCAAGGTACCTACATGAAAACAGTGTTAAATGTCAAGTTATACCCCCGTTCCACAGAGCTTTCTGGCTCATCAGTCACGCATCGGAAGCAAAGTTTATTTCTTTGATCCGATGAGGCGAAATTGTCCGATGAAGGAACTAAGCTCTGATTTCGCCTCATCGGATCACGCCCGACACATCGGACACTGACCTGATAGTGGACAAACACGAATCTGATTCCTCGGCCTGTGATACGATAGTCTTTCGTGGGTGACCGGAAGAAATAAACTTTGCTTCCGATGAGTGACCGATGAGCCAGAAAGCTCTGTGGAACGGGGGTATTAGCCCTAAGGCAGTGGTGGTCAACCCTGGTCCTGGTGAGCTGCAGTGTCTGCTGGTTTTTGATGTTACTCAGCACTTAATTGACGAATGAAAGCAGTTGATTACACACTTAACTCATCTCACCTGGTGTCTTAGGTTTAAATAGGGTGGAGAGAAACAAACTCAGCACACTCTGTGGCTCTACAGGACCAGGATTAACTACCCCTGCCCTATAAACTTTTATCTTTACTTTGTACTTCTACTTTGTCCGCATTACAACTATGCTAAATGTCCAACTACATTGAAAAATCTTGGTTTCCATGTAGACTGCTGTCACAACCTGCATGTCTGCTGAATTGGCTCTAGGAGTCTTGTGGGTAGTTCCTGGTAATTGATTGATTGGCTGATTATTCCCTTAGTGCAGGAGTATAGCTAACCCTGGTCCCGGAGAGCCACAGGGTGTGCTGAGTTAAAAGTGCATTTTGGGAGTGTCCCAAATCTGAATGATATTTTTTAGGGATGCACCGATACCACTTTTTTAAAAACCGATACGAGTATGAGTATTTGATTTTGTGTACTTGCCGATACCGATATTTCTGAAATGTTTTCCAGGAAAATACAATGACAATTTCGGAGTACAGGTTTATTTTCTTCTTATAACAAGCCAATAAGAGACCAATATCAAACAATTCACACATGGCTATTGCCAAAAAAAAAAAAGAGTAGGCCTAACTGCTAAAAATCTTTCTGTATTTAGGCCCGACAAGAAGCCTTAGAACTAGCACTGCCATCAAATGAGGCAAAACATTACTAAAGCTTGACAAATGAAAAGTAAACTCGCTGCATAGGCAAGGTAACACACCCAACTTCATAAAAAGTCAGTAGAACTATAAATTGGCACAGATAGTTTCTACACACATTCATAGGCATTCTCAATCCAACTAAAGTCAATAATAGCTTTCCAAGCAAACAAGGCATCACTTAAAGTGTGTGGTATCACCATATTTCAATTACACAAATGACAAATGAAAAAGATTTAACTTAACCACAACTAAAATGTTTAAGATAACCATATGTTACCAATATATTTGTAGTAAAATAAGAAGATTCACAATTCTAAGTCTGTGTGTGTGTGACTGTGGGTGTGCGCTTGTGCGAGCTCGGCTTGCTTGTAAATATTCAATAACTGATCCGGGTGTGCCATCTAGTGATAGAATATTGTAATTGCGTGCAAAAATTTGCAGCTCCATGTCGGCTGGCAGAAACATCTTCACAAAACGCTTAAGATACCCTGCCGAACACCGTTGTTCTTCTTGAACATGCCGCATCCAGATAATCCTTAAATGAATTATACACATATTTTAATTTGTAACGTGTAGTGAAGTGGCCAGTGTCAAAGTAACGAAGAAAAAGTATACTTTTTATCTTTTAAATGTAGTAGAGTGGAAGTCCCGGTAAAAAAAAAAAAAAAGAAAAAAAAAACTCAAGTACAAATCCTCAAAAAAACCACTTAAGTACTGTAACGAAGTTGCCTACATGTACTTCTTTACTATACACCTCTTGTGTGTATGCGCGTATGCCTGCATGTGATGTGATGACTAAAAAGCTCTCTTTCTCGTATTTTTTCTAACTCGCTGTCTCCCCCTAGACATAGAAGTCAGATAGTACAACATACTGTTGCCTCTGCGACCGTGAGCAGGCAGTTACCTTGCGTCTTACAGTAAGTGGTATCGGTGCGTGGTATCGGCAAATGTGGACGAGTACGAGTACGAGCATATTAACGCGGTATCGGGCAGATACCCGATACTGGTATCGGTATCGGTGCAACACTTATATTTTTTAAACTCGCAATACTCCAATGATTTCAATTTCCTTTGGCTGGAAACTGTATGCATACATTAAAAGACACTGTGAGATAAACATCCTAAGCAAAAAAAAAAAAAAAAAAAAAAGGTGGTGTGGTTTTCCGAGAAAAATCACTGAAAATAGTGGTGTCCGAAAAAACCCACTCAACTCCATAACCATCACTACACAGACTCCCCCTGGAGACAGAAGCTGAAATCACAGAATATGGCCCATGCAAACAGAACCTTTGTGTGACCCCCGTAGCGGCCATGTGTACTTTTTTCAAAATGGCTCTATGATTATTTCAAAGTTTCTCAAAATGTTGGCATCCTATGGTGAGTATACTTTTTAAACCCCACTCCATTACCTTCATTAAAATCCATGGTAATGGTATTACAAATTTTAAATCATGCTTTTGATAATACTTGTGCAAAACCCTCCATGGAATGGTAGGAAGCATCAAAAGTTACTGTACTGGTGCATGGAAAATTCCGCTTTTCTGAAAAACACTCCACTCCATAACCTCAACTCTGTTACCAATATTGGTTATGGAGGTGAGTAAAATGGTATGGTAAATGGTAATGGTTTATCAGTTTCAATCAGAGGCACTGAAAAGGGTGATAATCACTCAGTTTCAGAACTTTGGTATATCCCAATGTACCAGGAGAGAGCCTCACTTGAAAAAGTAACAGAATTGAGTGGATCTGGGGACACAGCAATTAAACTGAATTTAAAAAAAATTAAAATGGCCTGCCCAAAAAATTCTGCTCTGGTTTCAGCTCTGCCTCGCGGTTTTTTGAGTACCTTAGGGGCAACCCTACCCCTCGGGGAAAAAAGAATCAGAATCAGGCAACTTTAAAAAAAAAAAAAAAAATGACATCCAAAAAGTGCCTGTATTGAGAAAAATACCCATATACTGATGCTTCGGATCTCTCACCTTTTGTTAAAATAGTTTTAATGCAATAATTATTTTTTAAAAAAAGTTATTGTAGGCCAACTTGTTAAATGGTGTTTTATAAATAAACAAGGATTTGAAGATGTGACTTATTTCATTCAGTACAGACATTTTTCACTGTGGAATATCGTAATTCAGGGAGGGGGAGAAAAGGAAGGAAGGAGGGAGGCAGCTCAATTTACCCCGGTACTGTGCTCAACTTACCCCATACACAGGGTAAGTTGTGCCACAAGACCACTTTTTTTGAACATGCTATATTATCAAAACAGTTATGTTTACAGTCATTCAAATTGTTTGTAGGGGTGCACAACATCCTGAAATATATGCTGGTACATTAGTTCGCAACACAACTATAATTGCCTTGATGCAGGAATCCTGAATATGAAAAGCGTCTCAACTTACCTCGCTTTCCCCTATTATTAAAGAACAAGAAACGTTTGCATAAATACTTACGGTGCGTTTCGTCTGTCGACCGGGTCGTTGCCGTGTTAACACATTGAAATGGAAGCGGAATGACGTTTTAGGGTTACGAGAGACTGTCGTATCTTAAAAGTTACGATGGTTTTTGTAATTTTCTGCTTACGATTTTCTCATTTTACGAGGCTTTGCGTGAAACACCTCTCGTATCTTAGTTTATCGTATCTTTCCGTTTATCGTATTCCTTACAATCTCTGTGAAACGCCGCCCAGTTCTACTGCCACAGTACCATAATAGTCCGCAGATAACAAAAAGTACGCACTGACATTCCTGATGAAACCTGTTTTTCTGCGCCACGTACTTCATGGCGCAGAAAAACAGGTTTCATCAGGAATGTCAGTTGCGACCTTTTGTTATTCATGGGACGAAGTGTTTGGATAAATATAACCAATAATTCATGTAAATGATACGCTAAACCAAAAACCACAACAAATAAAACAGACATTTTACAATTTACCAAATACCAATGTGACCAACAAACTGTAGTCAAGTTTTTCTTCCCCCAAATGGATGCCTACACATTAACTGTGGTGTTTAATTCAATTTGAGCATGCAAATTTAAGTGTGCACTCCTAAAAAATGGCATGACAATTTCTGAAACAACGATGTGTGTTAGCTAATGAGCAAATGTATCTAGCTAGCTAACTGATAAACATTTCTCCATTGCCAAGTTCGGCATTCTGTTGAGGTCTGGCATTTCTGTTGCAGTAACGATGCCTCCAGGCATTGAAAGCTAGCTAGCTACCACGCCAATATGATGTAATACAAGTTCGCTACATTAAATGCACGACCAAGTTTATCATATTGACCAAAACTAACTTGCATGCAAAAAAAAGCAGCTGTAGCAAATTAGCTAACGCACTCCACGAAACGAGCTTGCAAGCTAGAAGTGTTACCATACCTTAGGTTTGACGGTAACGCAAGACAAAAGCCCCATAAGAATTAATTTGGCAACTTGCAAGCGAGGTATCACAATCACGAACTCGGCTTAGCTAAATTAAGCTAGCCATTTCTAGCTTCTTACCTTCGAGTTGTCAGCTCGCAAGCTAACATTAAGTCCAAGTGGAGAGGCGGCTCAACTCATCAGTCTGAAAGACAAAAAGATTTATGAAGCATACACGGTAATATTTACCTTAGAATGCAACAATGCAATGTCAAACACAAGCACTTTGTAACGTTAACATTTAGCTTAACTGGCCAACCATCTCACAGGGGTTAACTTACTTCGCATTCCAAGCCAGCCAGCTAACTCTCAAACAGTATCTCCAGTCCTGATAGAGGAATAACGTTAGGTCTGCCAGCTAACGATAGCATTAGACCCAACAGCACAACTGCCATGATCAATACTGCTCACGTACCAAAAAAGCTTGTGAATTCATTAGTTTAACATAATTTTAAAAAATCTTTCCAATTTTCATAAAGTAAAACTTAGGAGCTACCTAGTGAATTTGCTAAAGTCAAGCAAGTGGTTGTTATACAACCGTGAAGTTAAGGTCATAAATTTGGCACGCAATGTTCGCTCGAGATCTCCAACTGAAAAGAGCTCTAACGTTCGTGGTTACGTTATGGTGCCAACTTCGCTAGCTTCCTCATGACTTAACTTAGGCCTTACAGTTAAACAGCTCAGCCGGTATTTTAGCTCTAATTACAGCATGACAGCTAGCAATAGTGATGGCCAAATCGGAACAGTGTTCCGGTACGTACCGACGCCTAGGTGGAACGTTTGATTCGAAACATAGTTCCGAGGTCTGTATCAGAAGGAGGACGTCACGTGACTGTTCCATTTAGTGTTCCATTACGCAACCAATCAATACGAAACGTCACTGTTTCACATCAACAATTCAAACAAGTGAATAGGCTACTCGGTGGTTACGTAATTCTGTTCCGAAAATAAAACTACTACTATAATACGAGCATCAAACAACATGAAAATGCATATTAAATGTCATGTATACATAACCACATATGCAAAACAATTATCGGACCCTTGTCTGAATGGCTGCTGATTATTATCCAATTAATAAATATCCAATTTGCGGGAAACGTTTAAAAGCGCATGGAAATCAGTTTTTTGCGAAGTCTTGCCTCTCAGAGTGTATTGTACCGAGCGTTTGAAGATGAGTGCTACTACGAGAAAGCGTCCCAGAGCTCCCGTTTGGGAACATTTTGAACTACAGGGAGACAATATTGGTAAATGTATGCATTGCATGCAACAACTGGCATTTTGCAACAACACCACAACTATGTGGAGACACCTTCGAACAAAGCATCCTGAAGCCTGCAACCCTTGCACAGCCCAACTAAGTGCTGAAACAAGCCATGGCCAGCATTCTGTTCATGGTATGTATTTATTCATGGTATGTTAGTACACATGTGATTTGACACATTTATTACTTAGAATATTCATAAATTATGCACTTGAGCAGTGAAACAACCCACACTATTGTACATTTGCCCATGGTTACATTTATTTACAATATTTACAATAACATGCTTGGAGACTTTACTCCTAACTCAGTATTTCTGTTCCTTGATAGGAAGGCAAAAAGAATTGGATGAGGCTCTGATTGACCTCATTGTTAAAGACTCACAACCCTTCTCAATTGTGGAGGATGAGGGTTTCAGGATGTTTGCCAAGAAACTTGACCCCAATTACATTCTTCCATCCAGAAACACACTGAAAACAATGCTGAAGTCAAGATACACAGAGAGCAAGGAGAAGGCTATGGTGGAGGTGAAAAAGGCCAAAACAGTGAGTTTGACTGCAGACATGTGGACTTCCATCAATATGGATGCCAACCTTGCAGTTACCTGCCACTTCATTGGTGAAAATAACAAGCTGTCCACCACTGTTCTTTGGGTAACTAAATTTGCACACACACAAACAGCAGACCATCTGAAGGAAGCTAAGAGTGCTCTTCTGCATTCATGGGGGATAGAGACGAGTGTCACTTGTTTGGTCACTGATAATGCAGCCAATATGACTGCATGTGCACAGTTGTTACAAGTGCGACATGTGCCTTGTTTTGCTCACACCCTGAACTTGGTTGTGAAAAAAGCCATAGAGCAAACCCCTGAATTGCATGCCTTGCGCCTGCAAACAAGGCAAATAGTGGGCTTTTTCAGATCTAGTTCCAACGCAAAGCAGAAGCTCTCTGACATCCAGCAGCAAATGGGAAAACCACAGATGAAGCTAATACAAGAAATCGAGACAAGATGGAACAGCACATTTTTAATGTTTCAGCGGCTGCTGGAGCAGCGAGAAGCAGTAGCAGCAGCCTTGTCCTCTTAAAACACCACACTGAATCCCCTCAATAGTGCTGACCAGGAGACAGTCACTGAATGTCTTAAGCTACTTGTAGTTTTTTATGAAGCAACTGTGGAGCTGTCAACTGAAAAGAGAGTTTCTGCATCCAAGATCATTCCACTAGTTAGACTTCTTCACAACAAGGTTCAAGAACATCGTGAGGGGTTAACAAGCTCTACTGCCCTACAGTTGAGCAGCAATCTTCATAAGAACTTGAGGGAGCGATGTGGGGAGGAGCTTGTAAGGGTCCTTGGAATGGCTACTGTCCTTGATTCAAGATTCTTGGGTTTGGAAGTTCAGATAATGCAGACAAAGCCGTGAGAGCTTTGACAGCTGAGTGCTCTGCTGTCATCCGAGCAGCCTCGGAAACACAAGCAAGCTGTGTGCCATCAGCATCACCATCAACATCAGGACCACAGGCCAGTGAACACAGGGTAGAGAGCCTCTGGGATGGTTTTGACAGCATGGTAGGCGAGACCTCTCAAAGACAGAGTGCCACTGCCGATGCTACTGTTGAGGTAAGCCCACCAAACACTCACACACGCTATAGTCCGAGTGATTGAACGAGGTGGTAATTGCGTTGACTGATTTGTCATTTTCTACCTATTTAGGTTCAATGCTATCTCTCTGCACCATATCTTCCCAGGAAGGAGGACCCTCTTGATTACTGGAACCAACACGCAGCAATATTCCCTCGTCTGTTTGAGCTGGCCAAGACTTACCTCTCCATTCCTGCCACATCAGTGCCTTGTGAGAGAATCTTCTCAAAAGCAGGAGAAATACTGAGCAAAAGAAGAAACCGTCTCAGTCCGAGCACTGTTGCGCAGATTGTTTTTCTAAATAAAAATACTTAAACGAACATGCTTCCCTTACTGACTGATGTCTATTTTGTGCACAAGCACCCCCTAAGAATTAAATGTCTGCTTTGTTCATAAGCACCCGCTACTGACCAAAAACAAAACGTCATGTGAAAAAAGCACACAAAAAACTCGACTGTTTGAGTGTAATATCTTCTCGTTTATTTGGACACCAGATGTCGCTGTGGAGACATGTTTCGATCGTTCCATAAGGTCGAGTCATTTTCCGAATCATTCGTTCCAAATGATTCGATCGCCCGAACGTTCCATTTCTGCCATCACTAGCTAACAATATTTAAAAAGCAAAACTGTAAGAAAAATATTCGTTTCAGGTATCGTATTTGCCAACACTAATAACCACTAATGTTTATCAGAAGACGGCGATGAAGACACAGGGACTGATTAGACGGCTCTAGAAGTTCTTCTTTTATATTTCCGACTGTGTGGAAGCAGCTCCAGAAGTTGACTCGTGCATATCCGTAGTCATGTGCCGACACTCAAGTGGGAATTGGGCCGATTCCTCTAGGGTAGAGTTGGGCCAACTCCGACGGACCAGAATCGGCCCGACTCCAGTGTGCGGCAGTTCATATGGCATACGGCCAGGCGGAATCGGCAAGATTACGGCTGTGTTGAAGCTACCCGAGGCTGCAGGTGAATGGCGGAGCTCCAGTTAGCCGTAATCGGCCCCATTGTGTTTTCATGGAATGAAGCCGTAATCGGCAGAATCCACACATCGCCAGAGTCGGTCCAATTCCGGCACTGTCAGCATCGGCGGCCTTACGGTAAGATGGAATCGGCAAGATTATGGCTGAGTTGAAGCTACCCGCAGCTGCAGGTATATGGCAGAGCTCCGGTTAGCCGTAATCGGCCCGACTGCGTGTTCATGGAATCAAGCCGTATTCCGTACAGTCTATACATTGCCAGAGCCGGCCCGATTCCGGCGCAGTCAGCATCGGCAGCTTTTCGGCGAGACGGAATCGGCAAGATTACGGCTGAGTTGTTAGTCCCCGGATCTGACACTATGCCGACAGTGCCGACACTAAAACGGAATCGGGCCGATTCCTGTTGCTATCTGGGGCGTTTCCCAAAAGCGTAGTTACAGCAACCTACGTAGTTCGTCCATTCACAGTCAATGGTTCCAACTATGGAAGTTAGCATCTGTGATTTCGGGAAACGCACCCCTGAGCAATGTCACGTTACACAACAGCGAGTCAACTATTTTGCCGACATTTTTGAGTTGAAATCAATAGTATTACTTCCTTGTTAAATAACAATCGTTTTAAACATATGATATTGCATTTTTTCCGTTCCGCTCATACTTACATCAGGGTACAGTCTGCAGTGGCCAGAATTCCATTTCCGGAGAAAAATGATCGTGAACACACACCCTGGGTCTGAGTTCCACGGCTGCAGGGTGAAGTTGCCTTCAGACGTCGACTTCCAGGCTGCTCAGCCTGTCAGGCTGCGTAAACGCCGCCCCCAAGTACAACCAATCAGCTTGCGAGCTAGAGTACAACCAATCAGCTCACGAGGCAGCCAATTCAGTTCAGAAGCCTTTACTCGGGAAGTGGGCTTAAGAACAACAATATTGTTAAAAACGAATGCCTTCAATCTTCTTTTCTCATTAAAGAAACTGATTAGTGAGGTAATGTTAGATATTTCAGCTATTTTGATTATGTTAACCAATGCAAACAAGCGCTTTTTTTTTTGTCTTACAGTTAACTTATACACTGAACCTTAGCTAAACAGGTCATACTTGTTAACTGAAACACTTCTACAATATAACTTCAAGTATAACTCTGTTTGAAACATAAAAATGGCCTACTTGTGAGATATTTTGTACAATAAGCTGTTTAGCTGAGCTACTTAAAAACTTCAACTGCCAGTTGCTGTAACGTTAGCTGCCTTCAAGGCTGATTGTAGAGACTAGTGCTTCGCAAGCTGCTTAGAAGGCCAATGTTGATTTGATATTGTATAATCTTTAATAGTATTCAGTCAGATGCCTTCAAGGCTGATTGTAGAACACTAGTGCCTTCCAGGCTGATTGTAGAGACTAGTGCCTTGCAGGCTGGTTAGAAGGCTAATGTTGATTTCATATTGCATAATCTTTAATAGTATTCAGTCAGATGCCTTCAAGGCTGATTGTAGAGACTAGTGCCTTGCAGGCTGGTTTGAAGGCTAATGTTGATTTCATATTGCATAATCTCTGATAGTATTCAGTCAGATGCCTTCAAGGCTGATTGTAGAGCACTAGTGCCTTCCAGGCTGATTGTAGAGACTAGTGCCTTGCAGGCTGGTTAGAAGGCTAATGTTGATTTCATATTGCATAATCTTTGATAGTATTCAGTCAGAGGCCTTCCAGGCTGACCGTAGAGACTAGTGCCTTGCAGGCTGGTTAGAAGGCTAATGTTGATTTCATATTGTATGATTTTTGATAGCATTCAGTCAGATGCCTTCAAGGCATCAGGGCCTGGGGTGGGTGTTAGGCGGTGCTGCTGCAGGAACATCAAGGCCCCGGTGGGTGCTGGGGCGGGCGCTTTTTTTAGCGGGGCAGGGAGATAGGGCTCCACGACAGCGACGAAACATCGTTTGAACTCCTAAAAAGAGTGCAAAAAGTAAAGACGATGTCAATATGCAACAACACCGCTGTCATTTTCTGAGGTAACGTGGTTGATTTCGAACTGTAGTAAATCTATGGGCTGAAAAATAGAAGATTTTAAATTAGCCTTGGAAGGCTCCAACTCAGTACAGGCCCCCCTCAGTAATGCTGAGGGAGACTCTACTGTCAGTCTTGAAGGCATCAGAATTGTAAACACACACACACACACACACACACACACACATATACAGTTGTATTCAAAAGTTTGGCCACCCCTGATAAAAATTTCTGTTACTGAGAATAGTTAAGCAAGTAGAAGATGAACTGATTTTTGAATGGCATAAATTTAAAGATACAACACTTTTTTTGGACATTTTAAGCAGTATTGGTGTATTACTTTTGTTTTGTACAATTCTAGAGCAAAAAAAAAAAAAAAAGGAAATGAGCACCGTGCAAAAGTCTGGGCACCCCAAAAGATTTGAGCTCTCAGGTAGCTTTGACTATAGTCTCAGATCGTATTTAGCTTGTTAAGGCTATGGCTTGTTCACAATCATCGTTAGGAAAGGCCAGGTGATGCAAATTTTGAAGTTTAAAAATACCCAGACTTCTCTATCCTTGGCCCAACAATCAGAAGCCATAGGGTCCTCTATGCAGCTGTCTAGCTCTCTGAAAATGAAAATAATTAATGCCCACAAAGCAGGAGAAGGCTATAAGAAGATAGCAAATGTTTTTAGGTTGCGATTTCCTCAGTTCATAATATAATTAAGAAATGGCAGTCAACAGAATCCGTGGAGGTCAGCTTGAGGTCTGGAAGACCAAGAAAACTGCTCATTGGATTACTAGAAAGGTAAATCAAAACACCCGTTTGACAACAAAAGACCTTTGGCAAGATTTAGCACACCATGGTGTCATGGTGCACTGCCCTATGGTTCAGTGACACTTGCTCAAATATGACCTTCATGGAAGAGTCATGAGAAGGAAACCTTTCCTGCATCCTCACCATGAAATTCAGCATCAGAAGGTTGCTAAGAACATCTGAACAAGACTGATGCATTTAGGAAACAAGTCCTAGATGTCTTTGGCTGCAATGAGCAGAGGTATGTTTGGAGAAAAAAGGATGCAGAATTTCATAAAAAGAACACCTCTCTAACTGTCAAGCACATGGTTGGATCAATCCTGCTTTGGGCTTGTGTTGCAGCCAGCCAGTGGCACAGGAAACATGTCACTGGTCGAAGGAAGAATGGATTCAATTAAATTTCAGAAAATTCTGGAAGCAAACATCTCACCATCTGTCAAAAAGCTGAAGATGAAAAGAGGATGGCTTCCACAACAGGATAATGATCCTAAACACACCTCAAAATCCACAACTCAAGAGGTGCAAGTTGAAGGTTTCACCGCAGCCCTCAAGGTCTCCTACTTCAACAGCATTGAAAATCTGTGTGAATGGACCTCAAAAGAGCAGTCCATGCAAGTCAGCCAAAGAATAGCTGGCACCAAAAAGTGTTTACAAGCTGTGATACTTGCCAAAGGGAGTGTTACTTAGTACTGACCATGCAGGGTGCCCAAACTTTTGCTTTGGACCGTTTTCTTTTTTTTTGCCATTTTGAAACAGTAAAAGGATGGAAATTAAAAAGTAATCTTGCTTAAAATATAAAGGAAATGTGTTCTCTTTAACTTTATGCCTGTTGGAGAGCAGTCATTTTTTACTCGCTTAGCTATTCACAGTAACAGAAATTTTGATCTGAGGTGCCCAAACTTTTGCATACGACTGTGTGTATATATATATATATATATATATATGAAATCATCAGCCTACCAACCAGCCTGCAAGGCACTAGTCTCTACGGTCAGCCTGCAAGGCATCTGAGGCAATACTATTGAAGATTATACAATATGAAATCAACATTAGCCTTCTAACCAGCCTGTAAGGCACTAGTGCTCTACAATCAGCCTTGAAGGCACTAGTGCTCTACAATCAGCCTTGAAGGCATCTGACTGAATACTATTAAAGATTATACAATATGAAGTCAACATTAGCCTTCTAACCAGCCTGGAAGGCACTAGTGCTCTACAATCAGCCTTGAAGGCATCCGAGGCAATACTATTAAAGATTATACAATATGAAATCAACTAACCAGCCTGCGAGGCACTAGTCTCTACGGTCAGCCTGGAAGGCATCGGACTGAATACTATCAAAGATTATACAATATGAAATCAACATAAGCCTTCTAACCAGCCTGCAAGGCACTAGTCTCTACAGTCAGCCTGTAAGGCATCGGACTGAAAACTATCAAAGATTATACAATATGAAATCAACATTAGCCTTCCAACCAGCCTGCAAGGCACTAGTCTCTACGGTCAGCCTGGAAGGCACTAGTCTCTACAATCAGCCTTGAAGGCATCTGAGGCAATACTACTGAATATTATACAATATCAAATCAACATTCGCCTTCTAACCAGCCTGCAAGGCACTAGTCTCTACAATCAGCCTTGAAGGCAGCTAACATTATAGCAACTTGCAGTTGAAGTTTTTAAGAAACTCAACTAGACAGCTTATTGAACAAAATATCTCACAAGTGGGCCAATTTTATGTCTCAAACAGAGTTACACTTGAAGTTATATTGTAGGAGTGTTTAAGTTAACGAGAATTACTTGTTTTGCTAAGGTTAGGTCTGTAAGTTAACTGTAAGACAAAAAAACAGCACTTGTTTGCATTGGTTAACAAAATCAAAATAGCTGAAACATCTAACGTTACCTCACTAATCAGTTTCTTTAATGAGAAAAGAAGATTGAACGCATTCGTTATTAACAATATTGTTGTTCTTAAGCCCACTTCCCGAGTAAAGGCTTCCGAATTGAATTGGCTGCCTCGTGAGCGGATTGGTTGTACTCTAGCTCGCGATCTGATTGGCTGTACTCGGGGGCGGTGTTTACGCAGCCTGACAGGCTGAGCAGCCTGGAAGTCGACGTCTGAAGGCAACTTCACCCTGCAGCAGTTCGACGAGCGCAAGCCGTTGTCATGGACACCTTCTTCTTCTTCTTTCGGTTTTTATGGCGGTGCCATATAATTTCAATGGTGCATTACCACCACCAGCTGGACTGGGGTGTGGTACTAGAGTCTAACCTTCCAAGTATTAAGCAAACAAACACACAAACAAACCAAAAAAAAAAAAAAAAAACCCTAAACTCTCTTAATTAATCCTGTATTCTTTAGGAAGCTGAATATGTAATTAAAGCAGATTTCACCTGAGCTTCTTTTTAGAATGTCCTCGAGGATTAAACTTAACTGTTCTCCTTGCAACTGCAATATTAGTCTTTGTCTTTCTTCTCGATATTTCGGACAGTGTAAAATAACATGCTCTATAGACTCTGGACTACCACAGAATTCACAATTGCCATCAGCATGCTTTTTCATTATTAGCAAAGTATTATTTAGTCTTGTGTGTCCATACCTCATTCTTGAAAACACATCCTCCTCCTCCTTGCTTCTGTTCGTATTCCTACTCTTTCCCACTTTATTCTGGATATTATAGAACTGTCTTCCAGTCTGCCCATTGTCCCATAATGTTTGCCATTTTTCCTTAACTATATTTTTAATCATACTTTTAATTTCTGCTTTGCTGTACTTGATCTCAAGATCTACGCTGGGATTTCCAGCTGCTTGCTTAGCACATTTATCTGCCAACTCATTCCCTACAACTCCAATATGAGCTGGAACCCATACAAGAGTTCAGAGGTGTATAGTCCGGGTTCAGAAAGTAAAAATCCTCCCCAGAACTTTATTCCAACCACCTGGATTTACTTCAGACAGGAGATGGAGCCAATGTGAGTGATCAGCTCATTCTGTGGGAGGGAGAAAAACTTGGCAGGACTTTTACTTTCTGACCCCTGGATTATACACCTCTGCAAGAGTTGTCTTTATTCCCAAATTTAACAGATTATTTGCAACTTGAATATTTCAAACAAAATATCCTGCCTTGATTTTGACTGAAAGGTTTTGATGCTGAACAAAGCTGAGCTGGAGTCTGAAGCAATTACTGCCTTCCTTGGCCTATTAGCTTCCACCGATAACAGAGCTAACCACACTGCCACCAACTCAGCTGTATAAACAGCTAGGTCATCACTTATTCTCTTACCTACTTTTACTTTTAATTTTGGGATCACATAAGCAACTCCCATTCTTTTATCATCCATTTTAGAGGCATCTGTATATAAAGTTATTTCCTCTCTGTAATTCTCCATAAAATAGCGCAGAACTCTATATTTGTCTAAATCATTTTCCTGCTTCTCTTCTAATAACCCCGAGTCAATGGGCACTTCTTTAAAAACCCATGGTGGTGCAGTTGGTATAGGCAGAGTAGGACTAATCGTTAATTCACTAAACCCCATTTCATTTACTTTATCATTGACCACCCAACCAAAACTTTTAACTTGAACATTTTCACGCTCTTAGCATTGCCTCAGCACTTACTGACTCATATGATTTTCATCATGGCCCTTCAGGTTTGCCCAGTACACTAGCGCTAACTGGTCTCTCCTAAGGTGAAGAGGCATTTCTCCCATCTCTACCTGGATAGCTGTCACTGGTGTGGTTTTGACAGCACTACAGCATAACCTTAATGCTTGATTTTGGATCACATCCAACTTACTCAGTAATGTTTTAGCTGCAGACCCATATATTATGCTTCCATATTCAAATATAGACCTGATCAATCCTGTGTAGATTGTTCTTAGAGCAGGTCTAGTTGCTCCCCACTCCACTCCGCATAGACATCTCATTACATTTAGTACCTTCTTGCATTTATCAATTATTTTTTGTATATGCACTGCCCATGTTAGTCTTTGATCAAACCATATGCCCAGGTATTTAAAAGAGTCCACCCTTTCTAATTCATTAACAGAGAATTTCACTTTTATATCCTTAGCCATTTTCTTTCTTGAGAAAACCATTGTTTTGGTTTTCTCAACTGAGATCCTAAAACCCCATCTAATGGACCAATTATGCAATACATCAACTGCTTGTTGTATCTTGTTCATTACAAATTCAATATTTCTTCCTCTTTTCCATAAAGCACCATCATCTGCGAACAGTTTTACATCCACAAAATTCTCCACTTCCTTAAAGATGTCATTTATCATAATGGAGAACAATAAAGGACTGATAATACTACCTTGTGGGATACCATTCTCAACCTGATGTCATGGACACCTCGGATACCAGCGTGTTCATGACCCCCACACTACGCATGTGTGAGCAAAAAGTCACACAGCGCATGTCCGCGTCAGTCCGGAAGCTTGGCCCCCATGTCGGCGTGCTGCGCCATTGAGCAATTTCCATTGAAATGAATGGGCGGCCATTTTCCAGCTGTATATCCAGTGAAATATAAAACATCCTTGGGCTTAATGTGCCAGAACAGCGGCCAATAACCACCAAATTCCTGTGGGACGTTTCTTGTCTGGAGCAGTTTCTCCAACCAAAAAATTAAAACAGAAGACTAAGGAATATGGTAGTTATATCACGTTAAAGTGATAGTTCGGATTTTTTGACATGAAGTTCTATGACATCCTCATTAGCAGTGTCGTGCATAAACAGTGACTCCCCCCTGCGTCCCGTGAGCGGAGTTCTGGCCCGGTTTTGGTGTCGTCGGAAGTAGTTCCAGCTAGTTTGCTGGGGTCACGAAAATGAAAAGTTTTGATTCCAAAAACAATATGCGTTCATAAGTAATACATTTGCATCACAAAAACCAACCCCTGAAAAAAGTCAGACCTCACTATCACTCGGCGCTATTTTATCTTCCTTCGTATCACTGCGCGCTGCCGCCTGTTGACATCTGCGCAGGCGCGCACCCTTCCATCACCTGCCTTGCGTTCAACAGCCCTTAACGTTAGCTAACGTTATTGTTAGCCCAATATATTCTCTATTGTCTTGTTAGCTAACGTCAGCTAACGTCTTGCCTATTGAATGCACCCGTTTCACGGTGTTTACACACTTGGATGGCAACCGCTGCGACCTGAGAGAGCTAACGTGAGAGAGAAATATATTGTTAGACAGGAAAATATATAAAAATGGTGCGAATTTGTGATTTTTGGGGCTGTAGCAACAAAAACCTGTCTGATTCGCCGTATGAATTTCACCGCTTTCCTGTCACGGACATTGCCATTAGGCAACTTTGGTCTCTTGCCATAGGCTTCAGCATCGGAACTAAAGTGGAAAGGATTAAACAGCTGTACGTGTGTAGTGCACACTTCAGCGAGGACGATTATCTTCCTACACGTCCCGGACAGAGGAAGAAACATGTTTTGAAGAGCACTGCTGCACCAGCACCCCAGGTAGGAACAACTAGCCACTAACTTAGCTAATTAGATTGCACCTATTACTTGTTTAGAAGCTAACAGTATTATGCTCGATCTGACTATCAAGAATCAGCTAGTAACGTTATGATCATCAAATAACTCAAGGTCATATTGCCAGTGAAGCTTCTACATAACATAACGTTATTATAATTGTCAGCAACTATGTGGAAGTGTGGTTGTGATAGTAAGGATTACCAATGTAGCAAATACTGAATAATTACTGTTGTCAGTTGTAAGATTTCGGGGTTTCTCAGAATATGTTAGCTGTATTGGAGTTTCTAAAATAACTGACATGGGAGGCCACAGTGTCATTTGGAAGTCAGTCAAAATAACATGAAAAAAGAAGACGAAGTTCATGCTTTATGGAAAAAATATTTATACATCGTTACAAATTCTCAAAATCATATGGTTCACTTATTGATGACACCACAGATGTGTGAATATGGGTGCTCGGGCCCTATCTTATGAGGGCGCAGCACCCATTGGCTCCCACAAAAAATCAATGTTTATGAGACTGCTCCAAGAGTGGTGATATGTTAAGATATTGTTGTCGTACAAAAGGCCTTTTTTTTAAAAAAATATATCACAGGTTATTCATTTTCATACCAAAGTAATGCACATGTAGCATGTTCATGATCATTCTCATGTCCCCTCACTCTCCTCATTCCCAGGAAAAGAAAAATACCATGTGGTTTACTCCAAGCAATCAAACCAGTGGATTGTAAGGAAGCTGTATGAGCCAGCAACTCAGGACTTCAGGAAAGAATTGGTGCAGCAGGTCATTCAACGGCGGCTTGGTAAGAATGTCAGGCTTGGAGATCAGCAGTTCCACATCCATCCTCCAGTCAACTTACCGGCCAACATTGCTCCCACTCCAAAGCCAAAAAAGACGACTTGGTGGCAAAACATGTATCACGTTTTACAACATAAGATGCAGCTGATAAACCTGGTGTCTGAGACTGAGAAAGTCAGTATTGGTGTCCTTTGTTTCCCAAACATATTCAGGTGTCTCGTGTACTATTTAGTTACTTTCTACAACTTTTACTTTTTACTTTTACTTTTTTATTTATATTATCTTCCCTTCTGTTTTTCGCAAGATGTTTTAATATCTTGCCTGATTTATTTTGTGGTGCAGATACAAGAAAAGTGTAAAAGATTTTTTTTTCTGGGCATGTTGGAGTTCTCCACATGTATGTATTAGCATGACTGCTGCTGTTTATTATATTATTTTATTAGTAATAATACCATCAGAACTGGTGTCTTAGCAAACTTAGTTTTATTATATTAATAATAAACAGGACTGAAAAAAATAAAACCTATGTATGTGGTGCATTTCTGTTTGTGTTTTCTATACAAGATATTGTTTAAAAAATATATTTTCAATAAAACATGGTCAACGTAACACAATGTCCAAAATGTCTTCGAAAACTTTTGTGTTTACATCTAAAACAAATTATGTGCTTCCTCAGACTCCTTGAACCCTGTGTATTGTCCATTTGGTGAAGGATATGTTTTTTTTATTAGGTCAACCACACATGAGGGAAGAACTCTCCTGTTGCCAGGACCGAGCTTCTCTCCTTTTAGGGCCCATTCTATCACGATGCGATAGGCAACCAGCCTGTACTGTCTGAAATGGCAAACAACACAACATGATAAGTCAGTGCATACTGTACATGAACCTGAAAACAATGACACATCTATGAGTCATATAAAATAACATCACCAATCCTGTATATTAATTGCAAGAAATTAATAAATGTGATGACTGTTTTTGGATGCTTGATGATATGTAGCCTATACTACACTCATTCTACTAAAGAACACAGTATGCCCTAAAAAGACATAGCTATACAATTCAGTGTTTCCCACAGACAAGGAGGCAATCTGGCGGGGGTGCTGGTCACCACAATGTACCAGGTAGTAAAATTCGGCCACCAAAAAACCTGCACAACTTATAAGTAGGTATTTGAAAATTTTTTTCTGAAGTTGCACTGAGGTAGGTACTTGGAATTTTTTTTCTCCGCCAATTTGATCTCATAGCGTCACGAGCAAACGTATCATTCAACATGCGAAAACTTTGCGTAACATTCTCCTTTGAATGCAACCCAAGATGGACATGTACATTTGTATCGTGAGCATCCGTCAATCACCACAAATCTCGGTAGAAATCATGTTTAGTTTGCGAACAATGGGCCCTATCTTACGCCAGAGTCCCTAAACCCGTTATTTGCGGATTTCGCATTGCGTAAGAGGCGTTCCCCCGCGAAAGTTGCTATCTTGCACACCTGCCTATATCCCTAAAACACAAGCGCTACCCGCTATATTATGCATAGGCGTGGTGTGGGCGTTACGCCAGTTAAACCAATCAGTGTGCCAGGTGCCACTGCCTTTCGGAGGAGGCTGCGCTATCCCAAATCCTCAAACCGAAATCCGTGATGGAGAGAGGAAGGTCGCCACGTTTCTCCGTTGACGAAGTTAAATTGCCCATGCATGAGGTCAAATCCAGTCAGGGGAGGATCTGTTTTTGTTAAGTTAATCATGAATTGTATTATTATTATTATTATTATTATTATTATTATTTGACATTGACATATTGTTTAATGTTTGGTATGTAGTAAAAAAAAAAAATCAAGCCTACCGCTTTTTTGATGGAAACTTCAAAAAAAAAAGAAAGAAAGAAAAAAAAAGCGTTTCGCCATGCTCTTCCAACTCCCTCTCCCGTCTGAAATGAAGCATAGAACAAAATCTCATTTTAGAAAAATAAAATTAGGTATACGCACTGGCACTCAGCGACGTAACTTTTTTTTCCCCCCAGCGAGAGCGGCATTTCAGAACTCTTCGGCGAATGAAGGTAATTCTGGTGACAAGTACGTGGTTTCGTCCGTTTACATTTTCCAATCGGACAGCTGTCTATTTTTTACAGCAAGTTGCGGACCGTGCTGCAAAAACAGGTGTACATACTTGTCGCCGAAATTACCTTCATTCGCAAGAGAGTTCTGAAATGCGCTCTCGCTGGAAAAAAAAAAATCCCGTTGCTGAGTGCCAGTGCATAGCGCTCTTGCGAAAAGCCAATCGGGTAGCGGGTGGTTTTAGCACCCGCTATACGCTTTCCCTAACCTGTGTGGTCAAGATAGCAATTGTAGGGAAAGCGCATAAACACGCCCATAGGCACACCTCCAGGCGCAAATAAAGGATTCGGCATAATGCATAGCGGGTAGTGTGGCCGCAAGATATCGTTTAGGGATAGTGGAAGCTGCTAAATGCGTAATTCACGGGTTGCGGGTAGTGGCAACGGGTAAGGCAGTGTGAAAGATAGAGCCCAATGTGCCCACGCACGAATTAACAATGCCCGGCAATTCTTTCATTGTTTATCTGGTGTCAGAAGCTCACCTCAGGGCAACTTCAGAATAAAATTTCGAAGTACCTATTATAAGAGATAGTCAACACTTACTCTGAGGACAGCTGACCATGAGGTCCAGCTGGCCTGGGTCGCTTCTTCCAGTTGATTTCTGGAATGTGGAAAAAGGTCTGCAAGACACCAGCATTTAGGATTGCGGGAAAGTCTTGATGATTAGTGATGCAGAAAGAAGCCGGTACGCTGGCCTCCTCATCAATCGAGAGATCTTGCAGCGGTGGCATGACGAGTTCCCATTCGTGGCAGCAGTAGCTGTCCATCTCTGTCTGCATTAGTTGACACTTAGAACAAGTGCAACACCAATTGTCGTTCTCCCGGTCTCTCGCAGCTAGAGCTGCGGGTCCGACTTCGGCTTGAGCCGCTTCGCTGTCCCTCCTCTCCCTCTCTGCCCGTTCTAACTCCATCTGACGAAGTTTGGCATCAGTATATCCCAGATCCTGTGGCTCTGCGGTAAAAGGAATGTCTTCATCACTCGTGTCATAGTGGGACATGTTTACGTTAACTATTCAAGCGTGTAAAACCGTGAAACTATTCGAGCGTGTAAACACCGTGGAACTGCTGATGGAAGGGTGCGCGGATGTCAACAGGTGGCAGCGCGCAGTGATACGAAGGAAGATAAAATAGCGCTGAGTGATAGTGAGGTCTGACTTTTTTCAGGGGTTAGTTTTTGTGATGCAAATGTACTACTCTTTTGAACACATATTGTTTTTGGAATCAAAACTTTTTATTTTCGTGACCCCAGCAAACTAGCCGGAACTACTTCCGATGACACCAAAACCGGGACAGAACTCCGCTCACGGGACGCAATAGGGGGGAAAGTCACTGTTTATGCACGACACTGCTAATGAGGATGTCATACAACTTCATGTCAAAAAATCCGAACTATACCTTTAATTCATGCAACTCCTGAAAAACAGGGATGGGAGTGAACTCGTCCATGTTCTAAACCGTGTTCGAGCTCGGCTTGCTAGTGAATATTCAATAACTGATCTGGGGGTGCCATCTAGTGACAGAATATTGTAACTGCTTGCATAAATTTGCAGCTCAATGTCCGCGGGTGGGCACATCCGCACAAAGGGGTTAAGAACAAAACCACAGTACTTGGAGAGCCGAATACAACACATCTGACCACATCTGATAATATTGAGAGTTTTTGGAGTTTCTGCAATGTTAATTTGAATGAATGATTGAAAACAGGTCATGAAATTTGGAGCGGGGTGAGCACTGGACATCGTGCATGGCTGAAGAAAAACTGGAGCTCGCTAACAAACCTGCAGCCAGCAAGAGGAGAGCAATCTTTCGACTCGAGGTTTGTGAATTGTGACAGATATGCAAAGATTTGGATGTACCACACTCAAAGCTCAAAAAGGGAGAATTAGTTGAAGCAATCATTGAAAAAATGTCCGCTGTCTAAACAAACCGTTGCACAAGACAGGCTAGCTGCTGGCGAGCTTCTCTACTGGGAATCTACACAGCGACGGGGCCACTCACACCGGCAACACAAGGACGGCACGGCACCCTCCTTTTTGGCTTGCTGACTGGGACTTTTAACTGGATTCTAAGTGGTGTGCCATCTGTTCTGAGTTTTCAGCCTGGTTTGCAGCTCGAAGCTCCAGGCTCGACTATAATCGGCCTCTCCGTGGACAACAGCGCGGTGCTAACTTAGGTACATTAGCCCTGCCTCCACGAGAGCTTAGCCGGGCAAACCAACACTGGGCCTGGTAGCTTGTGTGGCTCCAACACTGATAATATCAAGCCCACCGACACAGTAATCCAAAAATGCCAGCGAAGCAGAGAGCGGAGGCAAAGACTGATGAGGAATACGTTTCACTGGCACAAGCACAAGAGCTGCTACAGCAGCAGAAGGAAACATTCACAGCATTATTACAGCAGCAACAGGATCATTTCAAAAGTTTTGTAAAGATCATCATGGATTCTACAAACATACGCTTGGATGCTTTGTCAAAAGAAGTTCAGGAAATCAAAACAAACATCCAATTCACGCAGAAAGAAGTAGATGACATTAAAGCTGGAGTTTGGTATTTTTAAAAAAATCACTTTTTGTCATATTTGTTAAAACTGTTACTATGACCTGACAGTGGGATGTGAGTCAGATGATCTTTGAGAAAATCAGAGTCATCTGGCTCCATCTAGTGCTTCTAATTCCTTCTGCAAGATTTCACCGCGACCGGGACAAAACAACCAATCAGGGCCAGGAGTGACTGACGATGTCAATCATTTCTCGTGCACACGCAGCGGACTGCCCCCTCCCATGCACTTTTAACCTGTGTCTACGTCCGGCCTCTGGAGTTTTACCGAAGCAGTGAATCAGGGGGCGTGGCTTTGGTCAGAAACTTGAGGGGAGGGGGTGGGTTTAGAGGTGAGGCTACATCAAATCTCGCTCGCTGTTCTAGCTTTAAGACCGGTGACATAAAATGGATAGAACATTGCAATGCGATGCAGTCGGACATAATGAAAATATGTGACAGTCTACTAGTCGTCTCTGACAAACTAGAATATTTAGAGGGACAATCGAAAAGAAATAATCTAGTCATCAATGGGAATACGGAGTCAACTGGAGAGACCTGGGCAGAGGCGAAGGAGAGGGTGAAGAAAGTTTTCATAGAGAAACTGCAGCTGCAGCGGGAGATCGAGGTAGAGCGGGCACACCGGACAGGGAAACCCGCAGCGGAAAGCGACAGACCCAGGTCGATAGGGGTTAAGTTTTTAAGATTCAAGGACAGATCAGTGGTCTTGCAGAGAGCCAAAAGCCTCAGAGGGACAAAAATTTACATTAATGAAGATTACACAGATGCTGTGCGGCTGAAGAGGAAAGAACTACTACCTCAGCTGAGAGAAGCACGTAACAGAGGGGACATCACCTATTTGAGACACGACAAGATAATTCACCCCCGCAGCAGTACCCCAAAGCAGCCGAGAGACCCCCGAAGCAGTACCCCAAAGCAGCTGAGAGACCCCCGCGGCAGTACTCCAAAGCAGCCGAGAGACCCCCGCGGCAGTACCCCAAAGCAGCCGAGAGACCCCCCGCAGCAGCACCCCAAAGCAGCCGAGAGACCCCATGAGTAGTACCCCAAAGCAGCCGAGAGACCCCCAGCAGTAGTACCCCCAAAGCAGCCGAGAGACCCCATGGCAGTACCCCAAAGCAGCCGAGAGACCCCGCAGCACCCCAAAGCAGCTGAGAGACCCCGCGGCAGTACCCCAAAGCAGCCGAGAGACCCCAAGAGCAGCACCCCAAAGCAGCCGAGAGACCCCCAGTAGTACCCCAAAGCAGCCGAGAGACCCCCGCAGCAGTACCCCCAAAGCAGCCGAGAGACCCCAGCGGCAGTACCCCCAAAGCAGCCGAGAGACCCCCGCAGCAGCACCCCAAAGCAGCCGAGAGACCCCCGCAGCAGTACCCCAAAGCAGCCGAGAGACCCCCGCGGCAGTACCCCAAAGCAGCCGAGAGACCCCCGCAGCAGCACCCCAAAGCAGCCGAGAGACCCCCGCAGCAGTACCCCAAAGCAGCCGAGAGACAAGTGAACTTTGAGCAGGTATGCTTCCCGCGTACTCTCCTGTTGTGAACGACAAAAAAGAGAGAAAACTTATGTCAGACAATCAGAAAATCTATTATAAATTGTCGGAAAATGGTCTTAAGATTGCACATGTAAACATAAATAGTATAAGGAACAAGTTAAATTAAATTGTAGAACTATTATTTTCTTAAAACCTACACATACTGGCAATATCGGAAACACATCTGTGTTCAGCATTAAGTGATGCAGCTTTAACTGTTCAGGGGTAAAGCATTTTTAGAAAGGATAGAAGCAAATTTGGTGGTGGAGTTGCTTTCTTCATTCGAGATCACATACCAGTAAAAATTTGGGAAGATTTGATGCATTACGGGATTGAGGCTGTGACGGCCTCCTGCCTCTAGGGCCTGCTAGTGTTGTGTGTTCCCCATTACTGGTGTTTGTCTGTCCCTGCAGGCTTGGTAGGAGGTGTGTGATGCACCTGGGCGGATCCCCCAGGTGTATAAGAGCTGGCATTTTACGTCTTTTCACTCTGCTCTGCTCTACCCTGCGCGGCTGCAGCTCTGCGATTCCTCGTGTGCATTATGTTTTTTGGTTCAGTTATATTATGTGTTAGCTTAGTTATCGTTTTCATTCAGTTGTTAATCTTTTAGTTCGCATTTGTAATAAAATTATTTTGTTTTTTTTCGTTAAACCGTACGTCTCCTCATTATTTTTGTCATGGCTTTGAACTGGGTCATGACAAGGCACTCTGGTTAAAAAATACATCTGCTTCATTCAAAATCAATGCTTATTGGCTGTTGCTACAGACCACCTAGTGCAAATAGTATTTATCTCAACACAATATGTGAAATGTTAGACCACAGCAGTTCTCTTGGTAATGAAACATATTATTTGGGTGACATTAATATTGATTGGCTTTCTCAGAAATGCCAACAAAAAGACAAGCTTTTAACTGTTACAGCTACCTGTGGATTATCACAAATAATTAACAAACCCACTAGGACATGTTTAAAGAAGGATGGTACTATGACCTCAACCTGTATTGATCTTATCTTTACTAATGCACCTGACCTATGCTCCAAAGTTTTATCTCTTCCGATTGGTTGTAGTGATCAAAATCTGATTGCAACAATGAAAAACACAGAAGTTTCCAAGTCTGGACCCACAATACTTTTCAAAAGATCATACAAAATGTTTAATCAAGACTGTTTTGTTTATGATGTTAAGAATGTAAACTGGTCGAATGTATTGTCAACGAATAATCCTGAAGAGGCACTGTCAAATTTGATGAAATCTTCATGCCTCTGGTTGAAATATAGGGGACTGGCGGCCCCAGAAGCTTCCGCCGTTAAGATAAACAAAATGTCAAAGTTTTTGTTGACGGACGCATGCATGGACGGACGCATGGAAGGACGCATGGACGGACGCATGCACGTATGGAGCCCGATACCATAGGTCCTGTGTCACTCGGGCGGCGGAAGCTAATTAGGAGCCTGAAACTGAAAATGTTGATAAGATAAAGCAAATTGTCGAAGTTTTTGGTGATATCTTGAGGCCAGTGACCTTGAAAAAAAATAGGCCAAGGTCACCTTTAGGCACGTCATTTGTAGGCCTTTATGAGATGCATGTCCAGTAAAAATTAGGAGCCTGTAACTGAAATAGTAGATGAGATGAAGCAAAATGTCAAAGTTTTTAGAGATATTTTGAGGCCAGTGACCTTGAAAAAATAGGCCAAGGTCACCTTTAGGCACGTCATTTGTAGGCCTTGCAGTGTTGATCAACCCAGGCAATCCTGGCATAACAGTACAAAGGGAAACTTTTACACAAAATTACATTACATCAGAGAGATTAACAGACGACAGCAACATTAATAAGTCTCATACAGATAAGAGTCATTGTCAGTTAGAAGGTAAATGTAGTTATGTGATCTGCAGCCACCAAGAACACTGCAAAATTCCAGCACATATATTTATAAATTACAGTTTCCACTCTATATACCTTCCTGCAGCTGCAAGTTCAGGGCTTTTAAGTTCTTGATCTCGCTTCTGGCTCTTTCCAGGTCTCCCTCCAAAATGGTAATCTTATTTATCAACTGTTCCTTTGACTTTCTGAAGAGACTCGTTTCTTCATCATCACTAGATGAAGGGACCTCTTCATTCAGCTTTTTTTTTTTTTTCTCGAGTATGGTGTACCCGTATCTATGGAAGCCAGCAGCTCTTGTTCTGCGTTCTGCTGTGCTTCACGTACTTTCTGAAATTGTCAAGTAAGCGAAGTAGGTATGTGGTTGCCTTGCAATGTACGGAGGCACTCTGTCCAGTCGCTAAAACTTAAATTGCACCATTATCAACTCTGATCGTCTTGACATAAACTCATTCAAAATACAGACGTTGAGAATCAATGTCAAATATATCCACCAGTATGTTAAATTGAAAGCAAGGTTGCTAGTGGCAATGCATTTCAGCAGTAAAATGTCTATTTTGAAGACTTAATTCGATTTGTGACTCAATAATTAGCTTCTATCAGAATATATTTCATATTTATACTGACAAAAATACACCTGCCTACCTTTTTCATACTTTTACTTTCTCTGTTGGTCAGGTTCTCCACTTCATCTGCATCTGATCCATTGTTTTACAGCAAGCGTCTGGGCCTTTTCTTACTTCTGTGGCCTCTCCCTTTCTCTGGAGACTATCTGTCTGACGATCTATTAAGTTTCTGCAGCCATTCATCCTCCAGACTTTTGAGGGAGCTGAGATTCCCTGAAATTTAAATAAAATTAGCACTGAACAAATGTAGAATTGAATATCAAATCACCAACACATCTGAAACACAATTTTCCACGCTGGCCGTTATCTACCTAGCTGTGTATGATACACATGCAACAAATTTTATCTCGCGCTGCTTTGACATATTTACAGAAATGCAACTCGTAACAGCCATTTTGAATCCCGTGCTAAAATTCTATTTACACGTGCCTAGTAACTGGTTGAAATATCAACTTCATTTAAAATAAAATTTAAAAAAAAAGATCCCTCCACAGTAGGCACGTATGTCACATTATCTTGCCTTATATGCACTGGCATTTTATTGCATACTTATCACTTACAGCTAAAACTCGGGCAGGGTAGCTGCGCCACCCATCTTTCGGTTTCTTTGCTGTTTTGGACCCACGCTCTACCAGCCCAACCCTTTCAGGATCTGAAAGTAATGCCTTGTCCTTCACGAAACATTCCTCAGTAATGCTTATTTCATTCTCATTCACCCACAATACCAGCACATGGCGATTGTTATTACTTTTGCCTCCCGACATGATAATTTAACAGTGTTTAAGAACGGAGTGAAAACACAATAAAAAAGCTATAAACACATATTTACCAAAACATTAAACAATTTTCGGCTTACCGGCAAATTTTTACCAACGCCACTCTGTGTTGCTTTCCTTTGTCCCTAGCGAATCAAAAAGGGTTTGTAACAATATATCATGACACAAAACACACCTGTGTCAATCCGTAAGGAATAAAAAATTCCCACAAATAACTTTAAGCAATTGTATCATTTGACCATAGATGATTTAAAAAGACAGAGTACAGTCAATTGAAAAATAAAGTATATCAAAAATGTGTAATAGTTTAATAGCACAATAGCGCATTATGCACAAGCTATAATACACCCATAAAAAAAATTATTATTATTCTAGAAGTCTGATCTCGTCTGATCTCAGCAGCTAAACTGGGTAGGGCCTGGTTAGTACTTGGATGGGTGACCACCTGGGAATACCAGGTGCTGTAAACTCAAGGTTAAGCTGTTAGATCTGCTCTGCTGGCAGTTGCTGTTGCTGACCTCTTGGCTGTGCTGTAGCGCTGTTCGTTGGGGATATTCTGCTTGAGTTGAGACAGAGGAAGACGTGTGGGATTGAAGCTTAAGATTTACTCTTGTTTAAACGGGGTTTTCTGAAAATAATTCGTGTGTTAAGGCTCAAACAGTAATAGAGATTAGACGATTTGCTCGCATTAGGGGCAGGGAGAATCTTCCTCCTTCTATTTCCCCCTGTAACAACTCGGTGAGCAAACCGCCAAACTAAGTCGCTAATCTGGTCAAACAAAGGCGACGGGGGTTTTGGGGATTTTTTGGGGGGGGTTTCAGTCTCCCGGGAGCAAAGCAAAGTAAGGTAAAGTAAAATAAATTTAAACGCTAAATTTAGAGAATAAATTAAACGCCAAATAATTGTCTAACTAAGCGAATTGTGCGATATACAAAGTAAAACAGTTGTTTTCAAGGACTGAGGTACTGTCGCCTGGTTTTTCTGTAGCTGATTTAGCTAACGAACCCCAGCAAGCTCTCAACGCCAAGAATATTATCGAATTACCTGGATATCTAACTATAACCCGGCTTGGTTTCATACTTGGTCGCTTGCCTTTCATACAGTCTTCTAGCCAATAAATATTGACGTTCACCGGGGTTTTTTAGTCCCCTTCGTTCTCTATCCTGACCGCATTACCGCATAAACGCATTGCCAAGCTTGAATATTAACGCGAACCGGGGTTTTTGTCGTCTTCACATTTTATTATTACCGAAGGGCTCTTCTGATTAAACACATTGTAAATTGCCCTATCTTTGTATTTTCCTCCGGTTGCTGTGCCTTGATCGGCTGATTAAAGTTTAACTGCTTGTTTGAGTGCTTAGGGCAGCTTGTTGGGGGAGGTACCGTGTTTAGTTCGCTCACATAGTAAACGACTTCTTTATTTGGTCCGTTTTAATTAAAGGGAACCGGGGCTTTACTCTCTTCTCGGTTACCCTTGGTTGTATTTGTGGCTAGCTAGCTAGATAAGTACTGTTTGCATTTTTGGCTGGGGATCTGAGATTTAGTATTAAGTTAGTAGGGCAGCAGTCACTTAAGTCGTCCATTTGGTAAGGTTGGAATTTAAACAGTAAGTTTTACCGGCGTGCTCCGCCTGCTCCCTCCTCCAGCTTCTCCTGGGCGTTGTAGCCAGTCTGTTTTATCTGCGTTCTCAGCTAAGCCCTGTGATATTTTTAGGTTAGTATATTAGTAGTACCGGGACTAAATAAACTCAAGTCGGCTTATTAGGAGCGCCTATTACATATAGAGTTTGGCTCAATATGGTATTTCATTTCTGTTAACTGAAACTAAGCCCCTGTTAAAAGAGGCTTATAATCCATCTACATAGTTTCCCCACGGTTTCTATTGTGACTGCTGCTTAGGGCTTCTTAGGTTAATAAATTAATAAATTGTGATTCCTCAGCTTCTATCTCGGCATTAGTAATTTTCTTTTATCTAGGGTGAGCGAGGTCATTAGGCAGGGGGTTCAAAATGTGGCCAAAACTATGTGACGGTTGCAGGATGATCGCGCTTTTGGAAAGAGATTTCCAGGGTGGGTTTGTCTGTCACCGGTGCCAGCTAATTGAGCATCTGGAGAGCAAGATCCTTGATCTTCAGGGCCAGTTGGCGGCAGGACATAGTTCACAATCAGTAGAGTTCCTAGAGGAACTAAGTGTGTCGTTTAGAGAAATGGTGTGTACGCCAAAGCAGGGTGGTACAGAGATCCCAGAGCAGGCAGGGAGAGAAAGTTGGGTGACTGTAGGTCGACAGCGCAGGAAAGGGTCAGGGATAACGAAGTATTAGACAAGTTGCATAAACTGAAGGCAGATAAGGCGGCGGGTCCTGATGGCTTATATCCTAGAGTGCTCAGGGAAGTTGGTGAGATCATCTTTAAGCCGCTATCCGCCATCTTCAGACGGTCTTTAGAAACTGGAGAAATACCAAATGATTGGAAACAGGACAATATAATACCAATATATAAGAAAGGGGACCGTACTTAGCCAGGAAATTACAGGCCAGTCAGTTTAACTTGCATTGCGTGCAAAATATTGGAATCTATCATAAAAGATGAGCTGGAATTATTTCTTGAACGTAACAGTATCTTGAGGGATAGCCAACATGGTTTCCGTAAGGGAAGGTCATGCCTGACAAACCTTCTGGAATTTTTTGAAGAGGCCACAAAGACTTATGATCAGAGCAGGGCTTATGACATCATATATTTGGATTTTCAGAAAGCATTTGATACAGTACCGCATAAGAGACTAATTTTTAAAATGAGCTCCATTGGAGTTACAGGAGGTATTCTGGAGTGGATTCAAAACTGGTTACAGGACAGAACACAAAGAGGGGTGGTCAGTGGTATCTCATCTGAGCTAGGTATGGTGGGGAGTGGCGTCCCCCAGGGATCGGTGTTGGGACCCCTGCTGTTCCTCATCTACATTAATGACCTTGATAGGAATATTGAGATCAGATTAGTGAAATTTGCAGATGATACTAAATTGGCGGGTTTGGCAAATAGTTTAGAGTCCACTAAAGTGATTCAGGATGATTTGGATAGAATCCAGAATTGGGTAGAAATGTGGCAAATGAAATTTAATGTCGCGAAATGTAAAGTTGTACATGTAGGTAATAAAAACATTAGACGGGATTACTTCATGGGAGGTTTAAAACTGAAATGTGCTCCATACGAGAAAGATCCGGGAGTGATTGTTGACCAAACCCTCACAGGCTCTAGCCATTGTGCCGTAGCAGTTAAAAAAGCCAATCGGATGCTGGGATACATTGCCAAAAGTATTGAGTACAAATCTAAGGAGGTGATGCTTCTTTTGTACAACACATTTGTCAGACCACATCTGGAGTATTGTGCACAGTTCTGGGGACCATACTTTAAGATATTGAGGCTCTAGAGAAAGTTCAAAGAAGAGCCACAAAGCTAATTCCAGGTTTAAAACATGAAAGCTATGAGAAGAGGCTGAAGATCCTTAATCCCTTTAGTCTTAGGAAAAGGAGACTTAATGGTGATTTGATTGAGGTTTTCAAATATGTTAAAGGGATTAACAAAGTGAATTATGTAGGATTCCTTCGACCAAGTGTTGTTAGTAGAACTCGGGGTCACAAATGGAAGTTGACCAAAAGTAAATTTAGCACGGATATTCGGAAATATTTCTTCACCCAAAGAGTAATTTTGATGTGGAATAGCTTGCCTGACCATATTGTTGAGGCAGAGACCTTGGGGGTTTTCAAGAGCAGGTTTGACTTAAAGCTAGATACCATTGAGTCATTGACCATCTGAAGGGATATATTCACAATCCTATAAAGAAACTGGCGAGCGTAGTTGGGCTGAACGGCCTGTTCTCGCCATTCATGTTATGTTATGTTAAGTTAAACTGTTACCTTCTCCATTTTCAGTCTCCTGATGCTGTCTACAGGCACATTTCTAGATTACAAAAAATCTTCAAACTCCTCCTCCATGGCTGCAAAAAGGAGAATAAACAGATTATGTCAATTTGTCCAAATTTATATTTAAATTTATATCGCAGCAGTTTACTGTAAGAGCTAGTTAGCGATCAGATCCTATCATGTTCATGAACTGCAGTTCACAGTGACTGCCAATACATATATGGAAGCATATAGTTAACAAAATTAAAATGAAAATGCAATGTCAGAAATGCATTTTCATTTTCAAGATACAAGCGCATTATTTGTATCATAATGAAAATGCAAATGTAATCCTCCACTTTGCATTTTCATTTTCAAGTCCATGTATGCAATTTTTATAACAATTGGAAAATTAAAATACATTCCTCATTTACATTTGCATTTTCAAGAAGTGCCCTGCAATATCACTAACAAAACGGAAATGAAAACGCTAATCGGATAAAGCAAATACATTCTCGGAAATGCTTTTTCGTTTTCGAGAAGCACGCGCATTATTTGTATCATCACGAAAATGCTGAAGTAATCCTCCACTTTGCGTTTGCATTTTCAAGTCCATGTAGGCACTGTTTTCATTTGCAAGAAGTGCCCCGCAATATCACTAAAAAAATGAAATCGAAAACTCTAATCTCATAATGCAAATACATTCTCGATAATGCTTTTTCTTTTTCAAGAAGCAGAAGCAATATCTGTCTCATAATTAATTCGCTCACGCAGTTCGCCACTTTTCTTTTTCATTCTAGTGACAGACTGCCCTGCCTGACTTTGCATTTTCGATTTCGAGGTTCCACGCGCTTTTCGTAACAAAATTAAAAGAAAATACCCTCCCTAGTTGGGTGCGGCCTGTCGGTGAGAAGGCGGGACTTCCCCCACAATTTGGTTCAGGATCCCCCTGGACATTGCGGAGTTTGATTGATAGCTAAAGTTTTCCGCCGAAAGACACTGCTCTCGCGCTCAGTTACCCCTGTGTGCGCTTGGATTAGCGCTGCTTCCACTGAAACTGTGTGCTTACTCTCAGATCTGTCGATCTTCGGACGAGTTATCTGCGCATCATCTGTTTAGTAGTTCAGTCGGTTACAAAGCAAGTTCATACGCTCCTGCTCTCTTGGGCTTCGTGTACTTCCATTGCTTTCTTCACGAATTTGGAGTGAAAGGACAGTTCATATTAATACACCAGTGCCTATACGTCTCTCAACCTTAATAGCTGGCTACATGCAATTGAAGCCGTGTAACACGTCGACCTCCAGTTCTCTATATGCGAGTCTGTGGATGAATCGCAGAGGTAGACTGTGCTAAGAAAGGGACCGATTCATCCTGTTCGCTTGCGTCCTGCTGCTGCAGAAGAAAGGCTTGCGAAATCCAGAAATCTATGATTTCTCTTATTATACCATAAAGTCGCTTGTAATAATATGTTGTCGCTGGCCATAGCCAGACGTCGACAGTGATATGTTTTGGCCAATCGATGTGTTTTTCATGAACGGTCACATCGTTTGACTAAAATTGCAATGATCCTGCTCTCGCACTCAATTAGCCCCTGCGTGCGCTTGGATTATACCTGCTTCCACTCAAACCGCGTGTTTACACTCGATCAATCAGTGGTTGGACAGATTATCTGCACGCTATCTTTTGCAGGTTCTTACGGTCCTGCTCACCGGGGCTGCATAAGTAGCTACTTCCGTGGCTTTCCTCACGATTTTGGAATAAAAGGACCGCTTATATATTAATACATCAGAGTCCATACTTTTCTTCTGCCTTGCTGCTACATATAAGAGTTGCCGGGTAGCAAACACATCGGCTTCCAGTTGGTGTGCCTCACTGCAATTTTATGGATGAGTGGCAGGGGCGCACTGAGCTGCGGGAGCGAGACGCATCCTACTGCAAGCATAGTGTTACCACATAAAACAGACGTGCGAAACTGATCGCAATCTGGTCAAGTTAAATGGACTGGAAGCAAGTTTTATGCTATAGTTGTTCGTAATGTTCGTCATCTTGCAGAAAAGTAGTTAGCTAGCTAATTAACATCGCGTCAGTCAAACGATGTAACTGTTCATGAAAAACACATCGATTGGCCGAAATGTATCACTGTGTCGACATCTGGCTATGGCCAGCGACAACATATTATTACAAGCGACTTTACGGTATAATAAGAGAAATCATAGATCTATGGATTTCGCAAGCCTTTCTTCTGCAGCAGCAGGATGCAAGCGAACAGGATGAATCTGTCCCTCTCTTAGCTCAGTCTACCTCTGCGATTCATCCACAGACTCGCAGAATAGAGAACTGGAGGTCGACGTGTTACACGGCTACCAAGGTAAAGAGACGTATAGGCACTGGTGTATTAATACGAACTGTCCTTTCACTCCAAATTCTTGAAGAAAGCAATGGAAGTACACGAAGCCCAAGAGAGCAGGAGCGTATGAACTTGCTTTGTAACCGACTGAACTACTAAATAGATGATGCGCAGATAACCCGTCCGAAGATCGACAGATCTGAGTGTAAACACGCAATTTCAGTGGAAGCAGCGCTAATCCAAGCGCACAAGGGGGTGATTGAGTGCGAGAGCAGTGTCTTCCGGGAGAAAACTTTTGCTATACTCTCAATCAAACTCCGCAATGTCCAGGGGCACGTCCACGCACAGTCACTGGCTCCAACTATGTAAGTTGCCATTTGTGCTTTGACATAAAGGTGAGTGCAGCAAGAGTTCCCTCTGATTGATAACCAACGAGATCGCTTGTATTTGTTAATATCCAATCCGTACCAAATTGTGGGGGAAGTCCCGCCTTCTCACCGACAGGCCGCACCCAACTAGGGAGGGTATTTTCTTTTTAATTTTGTTAGGAAAAGCGCGTGGAACCTCGAAATCGAAAATGCAAAGACAGGCAGGGCAGGCTGTCACGAGAATGAAAAAGAAAAGTGGCGAACTGCGTTAACGATTTAATTATGAGAGATATTGCGTCTGCTTTTTGAAAAAGAAAAAGCATTTCCGAGGATGTATTTGCTTTATGAGATTAGCGTTTTCGATTTCGTTTTGTTAGTGATATTGCGGGGAACTTCTTGCAAATGAAAACAGTGCCTACATGGACTTGAAAATGCAAACGCAAAGTGGAGGATTACTTCAGCATTTTCATGATGAAACAAATTATGCGCGTATACTCTCGAAAACGAAAAAGCATTTCCGAGAATGTATTTGCTTTATACGATTAGCGTTTTCGTTCTCGTTTTGTTAATGATATTGCAGGGCACTTCTCGAAAATGTAAATGAGGAATGTATTTTAATTTTCCAATTGTTATAAAAATTGCATACATAGACTTGAAAATGCAAAGTGGAGGATTACATTTGCATTTTCATTATGAGACAAATAATGCGCTTGTATCTTGAAAATGAAAATGCATTTCTGACATTGAATTTTCATTTTAATTTTGTTAACTATATGCTTCCATATACATAACGCTAATTTGCTCCCTTCACGCAAACATGAAAGGGATATTCTAATCCAATTGCAAATAGGCATTAACTCATGCAATGAAGATGATAAAAAATGAATAAAATACAGTAGCCTATATTTAATGCCCATCATAGCAACCAGTCCACTGAGGGCTATGGGATGTGCAATAAGGGGCTTCTATAAGTTGCTAGGAAATGGTTAATTGCTCGAGGTATAGAATTAGCATTTAACAGTCTGAAATAATCCGCAATTTTGTGATAATGGGTGAAACTACAGTAAGATACTCAAATACAGACACACCAAACACATGTAATATAGCCAACTTTTCAACATACATACGATTTCTCATTTCATACATTTTTAGGCTCACTGCAGTTCAGCAAATTAGTGGGCGAACTACTCCAAAGTTACCTCTATCTGAACTACTTTAGGTCATGTTTTCTTCCGATGACACTCAAAATTAAGTGTTAAAAATCACTGCAAGAGATGACAATCTGAGTTTATCTACATTACAGTTCACTTGAAATGGAGTATCTGAGCAAGATCTAAACTCGGGTGATTCAAGCCTCTAAACTGCTTGGTGGCACAGTGGTTAGCCCTGCCGCCTCACACAAGCAGGTTGTGGGTTCAGATCTGTCCCGAGGCCTTTCTGTGTGGAGTTTCCATGTTCTCCCCGTGTTCGTGTGGGTTTCCTCCAGATACTCTGGTCTCCCCCACCCAGAAAAACATGCATTACAGGAACACTCCTCCCAATACCCCTGACCAAGGTACTGGCTTTAGAACTGGAGTTGGTCCCCAGGCACTACTCTGTGACTGCCCACTGCTCCTAACTATAAGCAGTGGTGTGCCGTCAGGTGTTCTAAGGGCCTTCAGTAACTGCACCCTTTCCTGCTCGATTGCCCTCAAGCGGTGCTCGCTTAAGTTCGCCTAATTAACCATCAATTTATCAACTGAACAACCAAGACCAATACATGACCTATCGTAAGAAATGATAATGAAAAAGTGAATGCCTATTGCCTATATTTATATATTTGATATGGCACTGGAAGGATGGCAATATAAATGCAAAAAATCAAAAACTTTCCCTGACTTTGCAGCATTTATTTTTGCCATCCTTACAATTGTCACTCAGCTCTGCATCGTGCCTAAAAACTCCCTTTAGCCGTGACTACGCTCAGAATATAGAACGGATTCTCGTGGGGTATTGCTTAATGAGCCTCGCAAACCAATTTATGCGAATCTGAGCCGTTTCAGGAGCTATGTGAGCGCAGAATTTATAAAGACAAATTGATAGTTTAAGTTGCCATTTATGTGCGGAAGAAAACGCCAAATAATTTTGTGGTGCAATGTATTACAATGCTATCAAAAATAAATTTGACTGTCATTCAAGCAATTAGTCTGAGCAACTGTTGCTAACCGGGAAAAGAAAACAGTGAGAGGTTTAGGTGATAACGCAATGAAAGGTGAGGTTTCTGAAGGCCTTTGTTACTGCCGAGGGACTGCCTTTGACTATAGGATAGGTTAAATGCAGAGGACAAATTACCCCATGAGGTTCAATTGAATGTATCTTATGTATGGTGACAAAAGGCTGGGCATAACTTTTGCAAGGGAATCCAATACTTATTGCGAGATAATGCAAGCCCTTTACCAGGGAATGCAAAACTTTTGCGAGGGAACACAAATGAATTGGGAGGGAACACAAAATGTTTGCGAGGGAACACAAACATATCTCTCCAAAAAAATTTCCGCTTTGACCCTTTGGAGGCTTCCGTAAGAAATAGATTTACTGTATCTGATTGCTCAGTTTCTTTTCTTTGTGAGGATGAAAAATGATTGTTTGAGTCTGCTTTGATGAACCTTGTGGTTTCATGTGTAAGACCTTACACCAGGTTACACAGTCTCACCTGTGCTCCAGTAGGCTGACTGCATTGCGTCACTTGTTTGTCTGGGATGCACTTCTTGGATTGCATCACTGACAAATAATATATTGTTAGAACAGGGATAGGGGGTTACTCATCTACCCCTCCTTTTAGCCCCTCCTCTGTTTTACTGCAGATCTGTTTGTCACGTCACAAACTCACTCTGCAAACCCAACCTCCCCATATGCGAGTCCTCTTGCACACCCACCCATCCTTAAATATAATCCTGTGGTGACAGGGTATTGTACAGTCACTCCAAATGCTGTTGTTCCCTCAATGGATTTGTGACTGGCTATCATCTGCACTGCTTACATACCACTAAAATGTATATATTTACATGAACTGGAACTATATTGAATAAAAACATAACCCTCCTGGACACATGTGATCAGGATACAGGGGCCTTTTGGGCTGTCTGATCTTGAGGAGTGTTATATCGAACTTTTGCAGTTTTTCAGGTAAGTTCTTCATTTTTTTCAATCTGATAAACCACACCTTCATTTCTTATGTTGTGTTTGAGTGAAAGGCTTTTGCAGACAGTAAAAAATAGACCCAAAGGGCAAACCTTATCTTCTGGGAACACTGTCTCCAATCTCAGGGAGCTCCAGTGCAGTTTCAAAGAGTAAAGCTTGTGTATCAGAGGAGAGGTAGTTTTCCCTGGATGGAGGTCGTCTTCCCAGAAAACAAAAACTATCCTTCAGTGTAACAATGCAACAAAATTATATAAAACTCCTGTGACAAGTATAATTTCTCAAAAGAGAGAGCTTAACTTTGTGCAACATAGGCCAGTATAAGTTTTTCCATCTCTATTATGCAGTACATGTGTTACGATGAGGAATACTTTGGAGAAAAGAATCATGTAAAATAATGCTGCAATCAGCTTAAGAACATAATTTAGCCTTGCAGTCAGTTTAAGTGGTGAGTTCAGTTAGGCTTGACCATGTAACTTACATTCACCCTCTTTTCTAAGGATCATCAACCCTCAAACCTGCTCGATAAAATAAAACCAAAATGAACAGCTCTGTCATCAATTCTAGCCAACCCTTCAACCACTCCTCTTCAGGATCCAGTCCCCAACTCTGGAACACATTTCAAGGGTGCTATATATCACTTGTTGGGAATTCGTTTCTGTTTACTGAAAGAAGCATCAACCTTGTAGTGGGCTACCCTGCCAACATCATGGTGATGCAGCTGGTGGCCAGAGAGAAGAGTGAATCTTCCACCTCCAATATCTTTATCTTCAACCTGGCCATCGCCGATGCATTGCTCTGCATGATGAGCCCCATCTGCTACTTTGGTTTCTTAGAGCTCAAAATCATATATTTCCAACATTTAATGTGGTTTATCACTGGGATCAAAAACACTTCCCCACTCTTTCTCACCTGCATTTGCCTGGACCGCTACGTGGCTGTGGTCCACCCCATTGTGTTCACCAGCATCAAGGATAACAAGATCAGAGTGACTATTTCCATGCTTGTTTGGGGGCTCATGATAGCCTTTGCCCTCTGTAGGTCATTGTGGTTGGACCTCGCAGGTAACATCTACATTGGGCTGATCCTGGCCGCCTTCGTCATCATGGTTTTCTGCAACGTTTCTATCATGTGGAGTCTGAGGAAGTCGGTCTTGGGCAAGGAGAAGATGCACCCCATGAAAAAGAAAGCCTTCAGAACCGTGCAAATCTATCTGGCCATCATAGTGTTTCATTACCTGCCTGCGGTTGTTATTTTGCTCTTTGCGCATAAACCTGATTTCCCAGAATACTGTGACATTGAATCGATTATGTTCTCCATTATGTACTTCAGTTCCATCACTACACCCCTTCTCTACATCTTCCAGATTAAGCAGCTGCCATGGCTGAAAAACTTGCCCTGCATCTGCTGTCGAAGCCCTTCCCCTGAGTGACATAATGTAAGCACATGAGATGTATGCTTGTGATTGTCTGTTACATTGCATTTACTCGCTACATAAATTTGGGGAAATGAGTTCAGGAAACAAAGCAAGAATGTTATGTTTATGATTATAAAGTGAAAATTATTTGAATCACCCACATGCCCATATCACCATGATTTCATATTACGCAAATTAAACTTTTTTTGATGATTTAAAAGTGAGCATGTATGATCAACCAAAGAGACCCATTTTTTGTGTAATGTGTAAATTATATTTATCTCCAAGTCTGTTTTCTTATATCCATTTAATTTCATTATGCCAGCATGGGATCTAGTTTTGCCTAGGAAGCCAACAGTGACCCCAGATTTTCTGGGAGCGCACCATATACGCAAATAAAAATTGATTGTTTTGACTATTCCTGTGCTTCATGCCGACAATCAGAGAGCAAGTATCACATTAAAGTATTTTGGTCCACAAAATGGTAAAACGCATTTAACATGAAACAACGTGAATTGTAACGGAAAAGACACAACAAAAACTGAAATTAAATGTAAAGTACTTGAGTAATGCCTCTCTAACATGTTCAAGGTCAACCAAGAGGAAAAGTGTCCATCACCTATCATATACTAACCTCAGTCTCTGAATTCAGAAGGATGCTGTACTTTGGTATGAGTTTAGCTGTTAGTTACAGCTCTGGGGAACAAAGGGAAGCACTGGGGTTCGTCATCAGAAACAAGGCCAACTTTGTTTCCAAAATGGTAAACGGTTTTTTGTTGAAACTGGTTGAAATACGAATTGATTAGATACTTTAGTGATTTCTTGAGCTGTAATTTACTGGTTATTAGCAACAATACAGCAAAAGTGTTTTTTGGTGCTTCCATAATTGTTGATGCAGCTCCCTTGCCAAATTAAGTTACTGTTTTTGGGAATGAAGCATTTGGGCTCCAGCAATTTAACCCCTATTGGTTAGTACCCCAATCATGCTTTTGAGACTTATCAAGCAAAGTACTGTTTGTCCTCTGTTGAACACACCCCTACTGCTTATAGTATTTACATTAATAGGAATGACAATGGCTTGTTCAGTAATTAGTTTTTGAGTCTTCAATTTTAAAGCCTTTTTTCAGGGGGACTTCAATATGCGACCTGTCACGCAGAAAGGGTACTATCCAACCAAAACATGGATTTTGAGATTTTTACTTTAAAGCAATTCTTACCTTTCTGGCATGTCGCACAGCACTTAGTAAAAATTTGAGCATGAACAACTCCGCCTGCCTCCAAAGTCCCACCCTCTTCCCCCTGCCTGACCTCTGATGCTCCCCTGACCAACAGTAATTACATCATATTCAATTCTATATGTGGTATAAAATAAAATGTCCTCATAACGTGCAGTTTCCTTTGTAGTCTGACGAACTACCATTAACGTTATTATCGTAATTACAGCATTTCAGCGCCCGTTTGTTTACTGTCAAATGCGTCATTTTTCAGCAGAATTCGTACATATTTTCTTGCAAAACTGCTGTCATAACATCTGTCTGCCAGAGAGGCGCGCGACTCGCAAGCGGTGACAGCGGTAGGCAGCTGGAAGGGACGCGGCGACAGATGACAGCCAGGAAGCTCGGCAAATCATTTTATTCGGACCAAATAAAATTATTGGTCAGACTTTCATGAGAAATATATGAGAATTGAATATTGATGAGTTTCAACACCTGGTGGATTTCTTTTACATTTTATTGTATATGCTGATTAGGATCATTTTAAGATTACAAAAGAAAAGTGTAAAAATGCCAGAAAGGTAAGAATTGCTTGCAGAATTGCAACATGCAGAACTCAATTAAAGTAAAAATCTCAAAATCCATGCTTTGGTTGGATATTACCCTTTTTGCGTGACAGGTCACATATTTTGTCCACCCCCAATATCTGCAATTAAAAGCTGAGAGGGGACTTCATACAGGATTGCAGTACAGTGATGTAAATTTAGCATGTTTTACAGTCCAAATTCAACCTTATCATTGTTGGTAGCCTATCTCTGCAGTCAGGCACAAAATGGCTGTTTAAATTATGTAAATATCTGTCCACATCTATAGGCCATGAATGATATGAAGTGGTTGGTTAAACCCAGGTGTACTCTTTTGATCGGAGCTGTGTGGCTGTTTTACGCTTTTTGCTGTTCTAGTGTCTGAGTGACCAAACATTGTATGTCCTGGAAAATTATAAGTGGCACAATTTTGAATATGCATACTGGTATGGATGCAATGCATTGATATTGCTTTAAAATGAATACAACTTAGCTCAAGTTCATAAAAACTTTTTTCATGTTCCTGTCTGGCAGAAACAATCTTGAATATGAATAATGTATGAATGCAGTGGATAAAAACTGATTGAAAATATACACAGCTTGGCTCAAGTCTAAGCACTCTGTTAATGTTCTGGTCTCTAAAATAGACATTAAACATTTTTAAACATTTAAGCCTTGTGTCCCGCAATGTTTTGCATTTGTGACTGCGTTTTATTTCCCAGACCTGATCCTCGAAGCCTCTGTGATTACACCGTCAAAAATAATGCTGCAAGCAGCAATGAAGGGTCTGAGCACCACTGGGCCACCGGGTAGTTACCATTGGTGCTTTTCCACTGCATGGTACTGGCTTTACTCAACTCTTCTCTTTTCAGTGTTGGTGCCATGTACTTGTTTACCACACAGAATAGTACCAGCTCAATTGTCGGGGGGATCAACAGTGGAAAGTGTCTTCCCGTCATCTTCGATGCGCCACATAACACGGCATGACCTCATGCAACACAAACACAATAACAATGAAGTAGGCCGAAGGGCGAGTGTTTCTGGTTCTCAGGAAGCACGTTAGGTGGCTATTTATCTGGCTGCTTATCCATTTTGGCTTGATTGTGTTCGTGCCGTATGCGGTCCCAGTCCGCATTTCCTGCTGGTGCCCAACTCACTTGCATTTGGCTGCTGATTGTTGATGAGCAGCAGTGCATTCAACAACTAAGCATTCGTTGAACACTTCACTCATTATGTTATGATAATATAATTGTTTTGCCCTGAAAATTTCCATCTTGTTATTCATCCCCAAAATGTTTATTTCATGCTAAATTAGCTTACAAGAAAGGTAGCTTGCTTGTTGGTTTGGATATATATTTACCTACTTGGGTCACATCTTAATGTTTTCACTTTAGATCGCATAGCTCTGAAAATGATCCTATTCAACCAAAACATCAATTATATCATGTATTATTCCAATTTGTCCTGCTTCGCGCGAATGATGATTCCCCCCTGACCAATCAGTGGTCTGCAGTGCATTAACTTTACGTTCCAGTATCAGTTCAGCTCGCTTGGAACCTCAGCAGAAGTGATTCTAATCCTTGGCTACAAGTGAATTGCAGTTTGCCTTCAAGAATCAACACTCTACTGTATGTTGTAGAGCAGTTATGAAAGAAGTGATTAGCCACTACATTTTTAGTGGGTCACCTGTCAATGTACATTATGGTAAACTATTTTCGCTATTACTTGATCGTAATATGCCTGTGTATGAAGTTTTTTTTTTTTTTTTAATCTTGGATTCATATTTGAGACAAAAAGTGTATGCATGCTGGAATGGTGAGTTTTCAGTTAAAATTGAAACAGTGCATGGTGTTAGACTGGGTGGGGTTATTTCCCTAATTTTATTTTGTGTATATTTTGACAAGCTCTTAAAAAGGTTGCAGGCTCATCCTGCTGGATGTTTTATTGGTCATAAATATTTCGGTACTCTCTGCTATGCAGATGATATCACTCTGCTGTGTCCTACTATATCTGGTAGGACATTTACCATTACCATTTACCATACCACATTTTTTAGTTCAATTTCACTAGCCACACCCAGGCCTGATTGCTGCCAGACCTGTTGAATCGAGAAATCACTGAAATAGAACCTGTCTGAAAAAAGTGAAGTCGGCTAAAACATCTCAAAAAGCAACAAATCATGCCACGAACTAAAGAAATTCAAAAACAGATGAGAAACAAAGTCATTGACATCTATTAGTCTGGAAAGGGTTACAAAGCCATTTCTAAGGCTTTGGAACTCCAGCGAACCACACAGAGCCATTATCCACAAATGGAGAAAACTTGGAACAGTGGTGAACCTTCCCAGGAATGGCCGGCCTGCTAAAATTACTCCAAGATCGCATCGATGAGTCATCCAGGAGGTTACAAAAGAACCCAGAGCAACATCTAAAAGAACTGCAGGCCTCACTTGCCTCAGTTAAAGTCAGTGTTCATGACTCAACAATAAGAAAGAGACTGGGCAAAAATGACATCCATGGGAGAGTTCCAAGGCGAAAACCACTGCTGACCAAGAAGAACACAAAGGCTCATCTCACATTTGCCAAAAAACATCTTGTTGATCCCCAAGACTTTTGGGAAAATACTCTGTGGACTGACGAGACAAAATTTGAAATTTTTGGAAGGTTTTGCGTCCCGTTACATCTGGCATAAAACTAACACAGCATTTCATAAAAAGAACATCATACCAAAAGTCAAATGGTGATCGTAGTGTGATGGTCTAGGGCAGCTTTGCTGCTTCAGGACCTGGACGAATTGTTGTAATTGATTGAACCATGAATTCTGCTTTCTACCGGAAAATCTTGAAGGACAATGTCCAACCATCAGTTTGTGACCTCAAGCTCAAGTGCACTTGGGTTATTCAGCAGGACAATGATCCGAAACACACCAGCAAGTTCACTAGCCTGGCACCGCCAGCCTTCGTACTTCCGCTCAATTTCATTTCGCTTCACCACTCAGTCTGGTCACTCGGAGCTCTGCCTCGTTTACCACGGCAGAAAATACGCCAGACCAACCAGCGAACAGAAGGCGTGGCCGAGAGCCATGATGTAGCAGCTGCGCCGAGTTTGAAATTGTAGTCTCCGAAATCAACGATGGCTACGGACATAGATGCACAGGAGGCCATTCGCTCTGTCGTGGAGAAAATCCCAGGTATCAGCGGCTTATAGCCACAACAAAATGAATGTTTGGTTAGTTTTTTGAATGGAAATGATGTTGTAGCACTACTCCCTACAGATTGTCATATCTATTTAATAGCCATCATGAAATAGGCACCCTGTTCATCTCTGTGAGAGACAGCCAAACCACCAAAGCTATCTTGTAGCTTCTAGTGTTACATTGCCCGCGAATTTAACACTATAAGTTAGCAGCGAACTTTTTAAAAGCCGTGTTTTTGTTCGTGTCACAAGACCTATTCACTGTCTCAGTGTTATGTTATTATCCATGAATGAAATGGCTGCTTAGAGCCAAACTGTGTTGCTATAAAGTTAGATAGCGAGCTCGGTATGATGTTAGCGCAAGTGTGGTTAACGGTTCAGTTTTCGTGTCAACGCAGATTTCGTCCTGATGTAAATAATGCGTTATTCTCGCCGATTCTGCCGTTGGTTTCGGGTCTCTTACATTTTTTAAACAGCAGCAGTATCTGCAGGAAAAACTATAGCTCAACAGTTTGTTTCTTGTAAGGAGAACAGAAAGAGCACCTTTGGTTATTTTAAGTGAATGAGTGAAGGCTAAAATTTGGTAGATGGGCATATGTATGGGTACAGTATTAACTTTATTGTACTGATCAGTCTGTTTTCGCTGCATTCCTGGTATGAAGGACTGTGTTTACAGCAGAAGTACTAGGTGGCTGAGCTGGCGCATAACATGCGTCATCGCCAAACGTTAGTGATTGATTTACGGGTACACCAATGATGTTAAACTTCAGACAAGCGCCCACCCACCAGGATGTAAACACTTGTCAATGACGACTGTCCAGACTCTGTGTACGAAGCAAAGCGAAGTAGCAAAGTCTGGTTATACCAGCCTACAAGTCCACCTCTGAATGGCTTAAAAAAAAACAAAATGAAGATTTTGGAGTGGCCTAGTCAAAGTCTGGATTTAAATCCGATTGAGATGCTGTGGCATGACCTTAAACAGGCTGTTAATGCTCGAAAACACTCCAATGTGGCTGAATTAAAACAATTCTGCAAAGAAGAGTGGGCCAAAATTCCTCCACAGCGATGTGAAAGACTAATTGCCAGTTATCACAAATGTTTGATTGCAGTTGTTGTCGCGGAGGGTGGCACAACCGGTTATTAGGTTTAGGGGGCAATTACTTTTTCACATAGGGCCAGGCAAGTTTGGATAGCTTCTTCCCCTCAATAAATGAAATCATCATTTAAAAACTGCATTTCGTATTTACTCGGTTTATATATGTCTAATATTAAAATTTGCTTGATGATCTGAAACATTTAAGCGTGACTAATATGCAAAAAAATAAGAAATCAGGAAAGGGGCAAATACTTTTTCACGGCACTGTATTTGAGGATTTTGGTAAAGAATACCATGTGATTTTTAATTGTGAGAAATTGTTTGCCATATATTTTAGTGCAGATAGTCAACCTGAAAAACAGTTGATTATGAATGGTCAAAATATGGGTTAATAAAGTGAAGCATTTAGGTAATCTGCTTACATCTAGTCTTAATGATGAAAAAGATGTGTCTGAAATGTGGTGAACTTATTGCCTTTGTCAATAAACTTGTAGCAAATTTTAGAAATAATCCAATTCAGCTCTTATGAAGCTTGTTTAGTACACACTATTCTGCATTTTATGGATGTCAGCTATGGATTTTAAAATCCAAGCACTGTCATAAAATGCAAATTACTTGGAACAAAGCTATTAGATGGGTTATGAATGTGCGATGTTTCCAGTTCCAAAGACACATCATTTTAGGCCTTTATGAGATGCATGTCCAGTGAAAATTATAAGCCTCTGACCGAAATAGTTGATAAGATAAAGCAAAATGTTGAAGTTTTTGGTGATATTTTGAGGCCAGTGACCTTGTAAAAATAGGCCAAGGTCACCTTTAGGCACGTCATTTGCAGGCCTTTATGAGATGCATATCCAGTAAAAATTAGGAGCCTGTAACTGAAATAATTGATGAGATGAAGGAAAATGTCAATATTGTTGGTGATACTTTGAGGCCAGTGACCTTGAAAAATAGGCCAAGGTCACCTTTAGGCACATCATTTGTAGGCCTTAATGAGATGCATGTCCAGTAAGAATTTGGAGCCTGTAACTGAAATAGTTGTTGAGATAACGCAAAATGTGTTGACGGACGCACGCACGCACACACGCAGGCACGCACGCACGGAGCCCGATACCATAGCACCCGCACTGCGAGTGGCGGGAGCTAAAAATCAATTGATCAAAATCAGCTGTAATGCCACTGGGTAAACTCAGGATGCAGACTGCCTATTTCAGTATTCCTGTTGTTAGCAATCTCCAATATTTAGGAGTTTCCATTTATCCTTCTCTCGATATATTAGCTCAGCATGGATGACAGAATTTTCTCTCATTAAATCCAGATAAGACTGAAATATTGGTAATGGGTCCCAAATCGCTCAGAGACACATTCCTCAAGTTTTCACTCGACGTTGATGGACTCCCAGTCTCTGCCAAAGCAGTTATCAAAAACATTGGTGTCACCCTCGATTCAGAACTCTCTCTCCACTGTCATAATAATAACATTATAAAAGTGGCTTTCTTCCTTCTTAGAAACATATCTCAACTGAGAAAAATGTTGTCTCTTCAGGACGCCGAAAAAATGGTTCATGCATTTGTGTCCTCTCGGCTGGATTACTGTAACGTTTTACTGTCAGGCTGCACCAGCTCTACCCTGAATCGCCTTCAAATAGTGCAGAATGCTGCCGCTAGGGTTCTGACCAGGACGAAGAAATATGACCACATTAGCCCAGTACTCAAAAATCTTCACTGGCTGCCTGTCAAATTTAGAATTGAATATGAAATTCTACTGCTTACCTACAAAGCCTTAAATGATTTGGCCCCAGAATATCTTAGTGCACTTCTCGTTCCTTACTCCCCTCCAGGATTACTTCATTCACAAGGTGCTGGATATTTGAAAATTCCAAATATATCCAGAGTTCTATTTGGAGGCAGAGCATTCTCTTACAAAGCCCCAATCTTGTGGATCAATCTCCCAACAAACATTCGGGCCTCAGACACACTCTCTGTGTTCAAGAGTAAGCTAAAAACTTACCTTTTTAGTCAAGCCTATGATTAGTTCATGATTACTTATGTATAAACATTTATTTGGCTCTGGTGGGACTGATTACAACCTAGTTTTATGATGGGTTCACAAGACATTGGAAGCCAGAGTTAAGTAAATCGATGTGGAACCGGTGGCACTGAGCATGCATTAACGGTGCCAGTGGGGCTTGCTACAGCCTTAGTCACTGGGGAGGTCCACATAGTACTGGTAGGAGTGTTCAGCAAATCCATGTGGAACCGGTGGCACTGAGCATGCATTAACTGTGCCAGTGGAGCTAGCTACAGCCTTAGTCACTGGGGAGGTCCACATAGTACTGGTAGTAGTGTTTAGCAAATCCATGTGGAACCAATAGTACTGAGCATGCATTAACAGTGCCAGTGGGGCTTGCTACAACCTTACACCGTGTCCTAACTGGATGCGACGCAAGCGAGCGCTAGCTACAAAATTAGCTGTTTTCTATTAGAATGTCCTAACTGGCGGCGCGCAACACGCCGTTTTGAGCCGGACGCCCTGTTTCTATTTTAACTGTCGCTCACGTCGCTTTGACAGCGCCATGGATGAGGAGCAGCTCATTCATTTGGTTGAAATGAGGAGCTATCTGTATGATACCTCCTCATTTTACTACAAAAAAGTCAATAAGGTGGCAGCTGGCTGGAGGGAGATCGCCCAGTAGCTTAAAGTCTCTGATAAGTTCAGTTTGTGTGTTTTCTGCCAGGATGCTCAGCAGAGTGTACTAGCTAGCTTATTTTAACCAGGTAGTTACGTCTCCAGTCTGATGTCGAGCGTACAGCTGATGTGTTTCCATGACAACAGATGCACATATTCAACGGATTCAGTATGGACAGAGAGCATCAGATGTGACGCGATTGTCGGACCCTCGCTCGCGTCGCATCCAGTTAGGGCACGGTGTTGGTCACTGGGGAGGTCCATATGGTACTGGTGGTAGTGTTAAGCAAATCCATGTGGAACCGGTGGCACTGAGCATGCATCAACGGTGCAAGTGGGGCTTGCTACAGCCTTAGTCACCGGGGAGGTCCATATGGTACTCGTGTTTAGAAAATCAAAAGTGATCTTACAGTCTGGTGTAAGTGTAGGGCCTCTGTGCTGCAGGAAATGGATGGAGGGGTGTTGACTGTTTCCTGACCAGTCTGCTAATAATTTCTCACTTGGCACATGACACAGGACGGTTTTTTTATTAACATGCAGTAGTTTTATCCAGTGCCTCACCCCCCTTTTTTCTGCGTCTCTTTCCGAGGATCTTTCCGTCCACTACCCTGAGTCCTGGACCGTCCAAGCCCTGTCCCTCACCATGAGCGCTGGCTACTGCTGTCCTGCTGCGCTGATCTGGTCCTGATCCAGTTCTGCACCATCCTCGACATGCCACTTCCTGGTGCTACAGACGCCACTGTTCAGATGGACTTAAATGGAACTCTTTTGCCATTTTACTCTATTTGACTTTATTTTGTTATAATTTAGCTAGCCCGCGGCGGAGGGGCTTCCCCACTATAGTCGGGTTCCTCCTGAGATTTCTTCCCACTGGGGAGTTTTTTCTCACCACTGTTTGAGGATTTTTCTCCCTACTGGGAGTTTTTTTTTTTTTTTTGCCTCATTTGCAGTAGTGGGGAATAGGCTGGGCACAGCCCTTTCATTTCTTTAATCTCTCACTGTTAAGCGTCTTTGTGACAGTCTCTGTGAAAAGCGCTATACAAATAAATTGAATTGAATTGAAAATTGAATACCTTTAGCACCACCAAATGGCTATTGGAAGAAGTTGCATTCTGCCATCACTATTTTCCTGTGGAATAAAAAAAAAAACCTAGAATCAAGGCTTCCACTTTACAAAGACACAAGTCAGCAGGAGGTGTTAATTTGCCAAATTTTGAATGGTATTCATGGTGTTTCATGTCCGCTCGCAACTTGGTTGAACCCGGAGGCGCATGTGACATGGCGCCCCACTGAGGAACAATTAACGCACCCACATAACTTATCAAACTTGATATATTCTAATATTCCCCACAAGTCGGCAAAATGCGACTTTGGGCTATTTATTTCATATCTTATTACTGTGTGGCATTAAGTCCAGCAATTTGCTAAAATCTCCACTGACTTCTTTGCTCAATTTTTCATAACTATTCTCTTTTTATAGACAGCAAACCGATTATATTCCCGCAATGGGGTGACAAAGGCGATCATGCTCTCAAAGACATCATCATGCAACAAGGCCTCTGTGAATTCCAAGATTTACAAAGGTCTTATGACCTCCCGGGCACTTCCTTCTTTTTTTTATTTACAGTTGCGCGCGGCAATGCGGGCTCAAGGGGTACCATGGGATATTAATTTGAAACAAACCCTCTTCACACAATATTTTCCCATAGAGATAAAAACAATGGTATTGTCTCTGACCTCTACCAATTTTTAACAAAGGCTTCATATACGTAAACCCCTAACACTTGGTAGTCTCTGGAAAAGAGAAATTGGGTCAGATCTGAATTGGCACATTATATGGCTCAATGTATCCCTGTCTTCCAGAAATCCAAATCATCAAATGGTACATTATAAATTCATCCACAGATCTTATTTCAAACCTCGAAGACTACAACAAATGAAATTCAGAGCTAATCCATATTTTGACTTTTGTCCAGATAATACCCTTGGTACCTTCTATCATAAGTGCGCGTAGGTTAATAGATTTTGAGGAAATGTCTCAAGTATTTTGTCAAATATCATAGAGAAAGCCATCCCTCATTCGCAGCACTTACTATTACTTAATGATACTTTTTAGTGTAGTCAACTATAAGTGATAAGCGTCTCCTGTTTGCTGGTCTCACTGCTGCTAAAAGAATGATAGCTTGCCGCTGGAAACCACCACATGCATTGTCGGTGAAGGAATGGCTCTCTGCTTACCGAGATACTGCACAGTTTGAATTGGCTACAGCACAACTACGTCATGCCAAAATACTAAACATCACTTGTTGGTCAAAGATACTTGAGAAAATTAGTGCTTTATTATAAGGTAGGTTGTACAATTATCTTTTAATTTTCTGTGTATTCCATATGCTTTTCCATCTGTATATCTACTCAGAATGTCATATTCTGTTTCAATCACATGTATATACACTATTTTGTTTTTTTTTTCCTTTATTATTTTATGTATATACATATGTATAGTAGCTATTTCTGTGTTTATCATTCTATATGATGGAGGAAATCAGCATTATTGTTTAATTCCTTTTTGTCTGAAATAATTTTGCTTTATATTTAGGTTATGTTGATTAGGGGTTCCTGGGCAGCATGGGTCTAACGTGGGAAGGAATTATCATGGTTTTGGAGGTTGGAGTTTGTTTGGGAGCTTTCTTTGTTACTCTCGTCCGGGACGATATCGTTTTGCCCACATCGGATTCTTTGGCCAGCTGGCATTAATTGTGGGTGGCGCCTGGACTCTATTTAAGCCCAAGTTCCGCTTTGCCACCTTTGCTAGAGTGTCAGTGTTACGATTGCACTATAGCCAGTAAGTTCTCTAGCTAGAGAGTTGGTTTGGATTTAGTTGCAAAAGAGGAAAAGTGTTAGTAAGGGAAATTATCTCCCTCTTTTCCCTCTTCCTTCCTCTGTCTGTGCACCGTCTGGGTGCTTAATCTTTTGATCTCGGCTTCCGAGATTTTTCCTTTATTTCGTTCTGTCTAGCTCGCTTTGCTTCCTGATTATTGTTCGGAGGAGATTTATGTCCTTTGGAAGCGCGAGCCCCTCTCTCTTGTTTTATCTGTGCTCGTCATTTTGCTGTGCTTCCTTTCGTTCCGGCCACTGCATTTGGCATCTCGAAATACCAGCCATCACAGGAATGAATGATGCCTTTGTTTTTTGTTATGTCATGTATATACATATGTTATGTATAGTAGCTATTTCTGTGGATATCATGTTATATGATGGAGGAAATCACTATTATCATTTAATTCATTTGTGTTTTTATAATTTTGGTTTATATCTGGGTTATATTGGTTAAGGGTTCCTGGGCAGCAGGGGTCTAGTGCGGGAAGGAATGAATGGTGCCTTTGTTTTTGTTATGTCATGTATATGCATATTTATGAATAGTTGCTATTTCTGCGGATATCATTTTATATGATGGAGGAAATCACTATTATCATTTAATTCCTTCGTGTCTGTATAATTTTGGTTCATATTTGGGCTATTTTGGTTTATATCTAGGTTAAGGGGTTCCTGGGCAGCAGGAGTTTAGTGTGGGAAGGAATGAATGGTGCCTTTTGTGTGTGTGTGTGTGTGTGTGTGTGTGTGTGTGTGTGTAAATTTGTTTGTGTGTAGGGGTGTAATGGTACATGTATTCGTATTGAAAATGTTCGGTACAGTGCGTTCGGTTCGGTGCAGGACGTTGGGTTCGGTACAGAGGCGTGCAGCACGGGTGAGTTACCACATGAGTATAATAAGTAGCGGAACATAAGTTTCGTTCTCATTTATCCATATCCACCTGCAGCTACACGTGCGAAACAGTAGAGGGCAGCAGTACGCCGGGGAAGCGTTTATATATATTTTGTTTATTTGAGAATATTTTATTTATTGGAAAACTTATTACCAGCACTTGGCAGCAGTATTCTATTTTTTTTTTCTATATTTTGAATAATGTTACAATAAAGTTCCGAATAAACAAGCAATTTTATGTTTTGCATTTTGTTCCCATACTGTACCGAAAATGAACCGAACCGAGACCTCAAAACTGAGGTACGTGCACCAGACCTGGGGTGGATTACGCATACTCAGTGCGATTACGATTGTGATGATTACGAGACATTTTTTAAAGATTACGATTATGATTATAGTCCTCCAAAAATTAATGATTTCAATTAAGATTACATGGGTTTAGAATTTATTACGATTACAATTACAATCTAGGGGCTCTAAATTCATTGACCAGGCGCAGGCGCGGCGAATGGGGGGAGCGCCACGCAAACGGGGTGAATCCAGGCGTATTTTGCAATTTTGTGCTCGGCGCAAGTACTCCTCTGTCCCGCCTCTGTCCCTCCTGCCGGCGCAAGTGGCAAAGAGGGAGGAGAGAAGGTGTCAGTGGGTTTAACACAACCGAGTCAAATCTTCACCAATCAAATGAGCTCCTCTACTCACCTTTAAAGTGTTGGAATAAAGAAGCCTCTGTCCTAAATCTGCATGATACGTTAATGTTGCATTTTACTTTGCTGCTTCAGGCATATTTTCTGCACCGCTTACTAAGCATTACGAATATGAGTTAGCTGGCTAGCTAGGGCATTCGCGAATTATTACCATTAGCGAACTTGAATGGAATTTCAAAACGAAACTATGTCAGATCATTCAAACTTATGTTGTTGGAATGAAATACGATGGTTGCTCATTTATTTCTTCTGCCTGCATCATTGGGAAGAGAAACGATGGATATAGCGTGTTCTGTTTCACTCAAGAAAGGCTGCCAGACGGCTAGCCCAGAGGGCTGGAATATAATCCACGTATGCGCGAGAACTCTGAGGAAGACTTATATCAAAACATTACCCACGTGAGTGTGCTGCGTCACCGAATATAACTCAGCACGCGACACTCAATCGTCCTCTTTTAATCCCTCACGCGATCTGATAAGGTAAGACATTTCTTTCTGTACAGTTAGCGCGAATTGCCTACTGAATTTGTCTGAAAGCTGGTAGATCTACCCCTTTCCAGGCTATCGCGCTAGCTACGATTTACTTGTGCTTTACTGTTTTTTTGAGGTAGCTGTCGCTACTAATAAGAAAACGATCTTTTTCTCCCCATATTGTCGGCGACTCTCAATCTATCGAGTGAGTCTCTCGCCCTAATGTTTAGGATTGTGTAGCCTATGGTAGCATACTTGCTATAGCTTGCTAGTCTGTACGAGTTTTTTATACGAGTGTAATATGCAAGTTTTAAAGTTGTAGGGGAGGTATAGAGAGTATCTAGAGAAAATCTCTCTGGCTATATCTCGCATAGATTGCTACAGGCTCAATTCTGTGTCTTGTGGTTACTGGTACCAACTCTGGTAGCACAGACTCTGAGGCTAGCATCTTTTATTGTTTCTGTCTGTGACTCTCACTCCATTGAGTGAGTCACTGGCATAATTGCTTTAGGGAGGTTGAGAGTATCTAGAGAAAATCTCTCTGGCTTTATCTCTCATAGGCAGCTACAGACTCAATATCTGTGTCTTGTGGTTGCTGGCACCACCTCTGGTACCACAGACTCTGAGTTTACTATCTCTGGTACCCTTGTTATTATTAGTGCCATCTCTGGTACCACTGTGGCAGTATTGCTGGTACCGTGCCTGGTACCACTGCATCTGTGCTCATTGCAGATAAGTGCACACTGATATCACTGTGGTTGTGTTGCTGTACCACGTCTGGTACCATTGTATGTGGCTGTTTTAACCGCTCACTGGCCGGTTCATTGTAATTTAGTGGTATTACTTATCTCTATACCATGCCTGGCTTTCACAATTGCACGAACTGCAATGGTAAATTGCCAATAGAGGACAGCCACACCCTCTGTGTTGTGTGTCTTGGCCCGGAGCATGCTGTCTCCTCAAGGGCAGACCCGTCCAGCTGTCCAAGCTCTGCCCCATTCTCCACTCGCACCCTGTCAAGCCGGGTGAACAAGGTTGCTGGTTACAAGGGATCTGTGTCATCAAGGGCATCTTCTGAGGTGGGTTCACAGCGTTCCCCCCAGGCAGATTCACTTGAGACCAAAGTCAGTGAAGAAGAGGAGTCTGCTCAACCTCCCTCTGATAAGAAAAACAGGAAAAGGAAGCATCAGGCATACGAGGCTCTGGCCACTACAATGGCTTCTTTGGCTAAAGAGGTGTCATCTCTGGCTGTGAATCAGCAGTGGATGATGCAGCAGCTGATTGGAAGCTCAGCCATGTCAGGTGGGCATTCTGCAGATGCTTCTTCATCTCAGTGGGCTGCCCCTCGGGAGGCTACTGATGACTTTGATGGTATTTCGCTGGTTGCTCCTGATAACCTTGAAGACGATTACTTTGGCAACCAAGCTGCAACATCCCCTCATCCTTCGGATCTGAGCTCTGACCAAAGCTCATCCTCACACCCTGTGCCTTCTGACGCGTCTGCTGCACTCTCTGGTGATGAGTTCATTGCCCTAATGTGCAGACCTGATAGGCGTATTAAGGTGGAGATGCCAGCTACGACGCAGGCCCCGCTGTCACGTTTTGACAGGGCAAGAGATGCCACAAGTACACCATCTTCTCTCCCTGTGCTACCAGATTTTGTCAGGGAAATGACATCTGTGTGGCAGCACCCTGAAGCTGCCACCCCACCCATGAGGCAATGGGCACAGTTTGCCAACATCAATGGAGCGGATGAGGTAGGGTTTGGTACATACCCAGCAATGGACGATTCCATAGCTGCTCTTTTACTCCCGCCTACAGCCCTCGTGGGGAAAGATCCTTCATGCCCAAATAAGCAGTGTCGCATGACTGACAAATGGCTTAAGAAGACATTTTACAATACAGCCTTTGGTGCACGCTTTATGAACACTACATCTGTTCTGGCGCTGTATCAAATGGAACTCATAGAGGACCTCTCTGCTGCCCCCGCACAAGAGGTGGTGGAGGAGCTAAGGGAGGTCTCAGAGGTGTTGGTGCACCTTGCCAGAGGAGCGGCACACTCCAGCGGGCGTTCCATTGCGTCATTATGGATGGCTTGACGACACCTGTGGCTGGCTCAATCAAAGCTCCCAGAGCCTGACAGAAATACTCTGATGAAGCTGCCTCTCAGTCCTGGCTTTACCTTTGGGCCTGGAGCAGTTGAAATGCTTCGCAGGGCTAAGGAATCCAGGGAGTCTAAGAAACAGTGGGAGCAGCTGTTGCCTAGACCCCTGCCAGCAAAGCGCCCACGACCGGGGTGGGGTCAGGCGAGTGGTCATGCGAGTGGCAACTCAGTGCCTTTTTCTAAGGGCTGGCCCAATGTTCAGGAGCATGTACAGAAACGTCCTGCACACTCCTCCACAACTGTAGGCCGCCGCCCTGGAACCTTCACCAAGCCCCGACAACGTAGCGGCTACAAACCTCGTGTCGCTCCTCCGGCGGCTCCACCACACCCTTCCTGACAATTTGTGCATGGAACCTCATGCGTTCAGCCCCGCTCAAATTGTGGCTTGGGGAAATTGTTCTCCTGTTCCATGGATACTTTCTATAATAATGTTTGGTTACCGGCTGCAGTTCAAGCGCCGTCCGCCCATGTTCAAGGGCGTTCTTTTCGCTCGCCAGCCAGACCCACAGCAGCAACCGGCTCTTCAAAAAGAAATCGATACACTGTTGGAAAAGGGGCAATCAGGGAGGTAAAGCAGAGCGAACAGCAGAGTGGCTTCTATTCCAGCTACTTCCTTGTCCTGAAACGGGGCGGTGGGTTCCGCCCGATACTAGATTTGAGACCACTGAACGACTACCTCTGTCCATTACGTTTCAAGATGCTCTCGGTCAAGCAGATCATCCAGTCAGTTCAGGCGGGGGACTGGTTCACGAGCATAGACCTGAGAGATGCTTACTTCCACATCTCTATCCACCCCAATCATCGGTGGTTCCTCCGGTTCGCACTATCAGACAGAGCTTTCGAATTAAATGTTCACCCATTCGGCTTATCTCTGGCACGCCGCACGTTCACAAAGTGCGTGGATGCAGCTTTGAGCCCTCTGTGCCAACAGGGCATCAGAGTGCTAAATTACCTGGATGACTGGCTGATTTGTGCACCATCAAGACAGCGCGCTGTGTCAGACACAGCAGCAGTGGTAGACCACTTACAACAGCTAGGCCTGTCTCTCAATGTAGAGAAGAGCCAGCTGAATACGTCACAACAAATCATTTTCCTTGGGGTAAATCTGGACTCCATGACCATGTTAGCAGGCCTGTCAGACCAGAGGATTGTCAACTTGCGTCAATGCCTTTCTCACTTCTCGGGTCGAAGCAGTGTTCGGTCCCACCATTGCCAGAGGCTTCTGGGCCTGATGGCTGCAGCCTCTCAGGTGGTTCGCCTCGGCCTGTTGCATATGAGACCCATACAGAGATGGTACCTGTCCAGGGCACTTCACCCTGTGAAAGGTCGGAACAAATCCCTTCTGATAACATCGAAATGCTTGAGGGCTCCCCACTGGTGGAATACACCCCAAAATCCGAGCAGAGGAGTTCAGCTGGGCAGGGTCTGCCGACGCGAGGTCTTAACCACCGATGCCTCCCTTTCAGGTTGGGGAGCGGTGTTGAACGGTGTGGGAGCCCAGGGAAGGTGATATCCTCCATGGGACTTCGCCCACATAAATGTTCTAGAATTAAGGACAATCAACCGATCTTTCTGCCATTTCCTGCCAGCACTAAAGAACAAACATGTACTAGTACGGACAGACAACATGTCAGCAATAGCTTACATAAACCACCAAGGGGGACTGAGATCTCCAGCGTTACACAGTGTGGCTCAGACACTCCTCCTTTGGGCAGACAAGCATCTCTCCTCCATCAGAACGGTACACCTTCCGGGTTCATTGAACTCTGCGGCGGACCTGCTGTCCAGAGGCCATCCGCATCCGAGCGAAAGGAGACTGCACCCAGCCACAGAGCACCTGATTTGGGCTCGTTTTGGGAAGGCACGCGTAGATCTTTTCGCCTCAAAGGAGTCGGCCCACTGCCCACTATGGTACTCCTTAAGCGGAAACGAGGTTCCTTTGGGGGTAGATGCAGTGGCGCACGTGTGGCCCCAGGGTCTCCTTTACGCCTTCCCTCCAACCTCACTCATCCCAGCAGTACTGGAGAAGACGAGGAGAGAGAACTCGAAGGTTTTGCTGGTAGCACCACGCGGCCATCAAGCACCATGGTTTGCAGAGATTCACAACCTCCAGTCGGAGAAGCCATGGGAAATCCCTTTTGAGGAAGGATCTACTATCCCAGGCAGGGGGGCAGTTGTGGCATCCAGATCCATCTCTGTTCAATCTATGGGTCTGGCCATTGAAAGGGACGCACTCCTTGCTCAAGGATTGTCCAGCGCGGTGACACAGACTCTGCAGTGTGCTAGAGCTCCCTCTACAAGAGCACTGTATTCTTATAGGTGGGAGACTTTCAAAACTTGGTGCATATGCCGAAACGAATGCCCAAGGTCCGGTTCACTAGCGTCAGTACTTGAGTTTTTGCAGGAACTCTTTGAACAGGGCAAGTCCCCTTCGACCTTGAAGGTGTTTCTTGCAGCGATTTCAGCCAGCCATGAGCATATAGATGGCAAAACTATGGGAGCTAACCCCTTGTCTATACAATTCTTAAAGGGAGCTCAGCGACTATGCCCAAGACGACTTCCCTCTGTGCCTGCATGGCAACTCGATGTAGTCCTCCAGGCACTGACAAAATCTCCATTTGAACCCCTAGCGGATGTAGATATAAAATGGCTCTCTCTGAAGGTAGCTTTCCTGCTGGCTATCACGTCTGCTAAGCACATTGGAGAACTCCATGCGTTGTCTGTGCATGCAGACTGCTTCCAGGTCAAGCCGGACGGGGCTGGGATTGTGCTGCGCGCTAACCCAGCCTTCGTGCCCAAGATCCTCTCAGCCCAGAACTTGAACCAGGTCATTGCCTTAGACCCATTTCATCCCCTTCCGTTTGGGTCAGAGGAGGATAAAAAACTGAATTGTCTGTGCCCAGTGCGGGCCTTCCTCTGCTATGTCAAACGTACGCAAAGTTTCCGTGTAACGGATCAGCTTTTTGTGTGCTATGGTGCAGGACAGCAAGGGAAAGCTATCTCCAAACAGAGATTGTTGCATTGGGTGGTTGATGCTATTAAGTGCGCTAATGAGCTGTCAGAACTCTCGGCACCAACGAAGGCGAAGGCCCATTCGACACGGGGTATCGCTACGTCATGGGCTCTCCTGAAAGGAGTCCGATTGAATGAGATTTTCCAAGCAGCTTTCTGGTCTTCACCTTCAACCTTTGCAAGGTTCTACTCCTTAAATGTGGCATCCCGCTTGTCTTTCAGGAATGCAGTTTTGAGTTCTTAACTGAGTATCCTACAGAGTTCCAAGTGGATGTTCTTGTGTGCAGCATTCAATAAAAGTCTGAAAGACAATTTTTTTGTCCTGTCATTATTTAACTCTGCTAGGTGGTCTGTCCTCCGCGATGTTGTGGCATACATTTATTCCAGCCCTCTGGGCTAGCCGTCTGGCAGCCTTTCTTAAGTGAAACAGAAGTTGGGTTACGGATGTAACCTTGGTTCTGTGAAGGAAAGAAAGGCTCCCAGACTTTGTCGTCGCTCTGGACTTCGCGTTCAGGATTATATGAGGACGATTGTGTGTCGCGTGCTGAGTTATATTCGGTGACGCAGCACACTCACGTGGGTAATGTTTTGATATAAGTCTTCCTCAGAATTCTCGCGCATGCGTGGATTATATTTCAGCCCTCTGGGCTCAGGTTCAGGTTCAGGTTCAGGTTACTTTATTAATACCTGAAGGTAGATTTGTTCTGCAGTGAAATGAAATGATGCCGTCCATTTATACACAGTTACAGTACAAATATAACATAAAACAACCACAAAACAGAACACATGATAAAAGTACCCCAAGGCTCCACCAGTCAGGACACTACAGAGGGAGAGAAAACATCAATACATAGAAAAATGCTAATGAATAACCCAAATAAACAGCTAATGGATAAAAACCAGGGTAAAAGCAAGTTTAAAACCAAAATAAATAAATAAATAAATAAATAAATAAATAAATAATACCTCTGCAGTATGTGCTAATTGTGCAAAATTATGTGCAAAATCTCCACAGCTTGTTCAATTCAATAATAGCAGCAGGAACAAAGCTGTTTCTGTAACGTTTGGTTCTACATTTGGGGACTAGAAACCTCCGTCCAGAGGGAAGAAGCTGGAACTCGCTGTGTAAAGGGTGGGAGTCATCATTTAAAATAGAAGAAGCTATCCACTGTAACTGTTTGTTGTACAGGGATGCCGGAAAAAGCTGTGACTCACCAATCAGTCGAGAAGGCCATTTAACAATTTGGTTTAAGGCATTTCTCCCTTTCAAAGACGTGTGACCGAACCATGACACCAAGGAAAAAGATAAAATAGATTCAATAAAAGCACGATAAAACATGGTCATTATAGTTCGGTCAATGTGAAAGTGCGAGAGTTTCCTTAAACAATACAGACGCTGATGACCCTTTTTACACACAGCTTCCAAGTTGGCTTCAAAGTTCAATTTTTCATCAATAACAGTCCCTAAATATTTGTAAGATTGCACAAACTCAATGGTCTGACCTTTGATTAAAGTGGCTTTGTGCGTATGATTTTTTCACCTGAAATCAATAACCATATCTTTGGTTTTTAAAGTGTTAAATTGGAGATAAGACTCCTCACACCAATGTACAAAGTCATCAATCACAGGGCCGTGGCTGCTCTCATTTTCCTGAAGCAGACTGACAATAACGGAGTCATCCGCATATTTTATAATGGATCTGTTGTCATATCTGCTCCGGCACATGTCTGTGTAGAGAATAAATAATAAAGGTGACAGCACACAGCCTTGAGGTGAACCAGTGGACGTGCACTTAAGGTCTGAGAGGATACCATTTACTCGGACTCTCTGTGTCCTGCTGGTTAAAAAGTCGAGAATCCAACCCACTAGATTTTTACTTAAATCAAACTGTTCAAGGAGCCTTCTGGTTAAAATGTGAGGTTGGATTGTTTTAAAAGCAGATGAAAAGTCCACAAATAAAAGTCTGGCATGTGTCCCATTGAAATCCAAGTGTTTAAGAAGCATGTTTAACAGAGTGAGTGTCGCATCCTCCACTCCTCTGTGAGGCCTACATGCAAATTGCATAGGATCCAAAGTATATTCAGACTGCCTTAAAATCTCAGACCTGACCAGTTTTTCAAAAATTTTTCATTAAAACTGAGGTCAGAGCTACTGGTCTGAAATCACCAACAGTTTTAGGGCAGTTGGATTTTGGGACAGGGACAACTACAGCATCTTTCCAGATGACAGGTACGTGTTGTGTCTGTAGTGACTTATTATAGATATAATGGAACACAGGACTCAGTTCAGTAGCACAGGATTTCACTAAACGACCACAGATATTGTCAGGACCATGGCTTTTGTTGATTTTTACAGAGCAGAAAGCCTTTTTGACATCCTGAAGGTCAATGTTAAAGTGCTGAGTGTCCTTAAGTTTATATCTCAGTTCCTGAAGTTCTTTGCTAAAATCAAAAGCATCAAAACGACAATAAAAACAATTAAAAACATTAGCAAGATCAGAATCTGAGTTAAAACCGTCTAAGGTGATACGAGTGCAGCTCTCTGGGTTCTGGAGGCCTGCGATAGTTTTCGTACTCTTCCAGGCTGAACCAAGTTTGTTTGCAGCCATTTTCCTCTCCAAATCTGATTTATAATTTTCTTTTGCTTTTAAAATTTCAATCTTTAGCTCCGTTGTGGCCGAATGCAGATCAGATGCAGTTCCCTGTTTAAAGGCAAGTGACTTTTTTGTAAACAGGACTTGACTGATTTGGTAACCCATGGTTTGTTATTAGGATACATTTTAACACGCTTACATGGGATGATCATATCCCTACAAAAGGTTATACATATATATATATATATATATATATATATAAAGGCCGTCTGGCAGCCTTTCTTTCTTTCACAGAACCAAGGTTACATCCGTAACCCAACGTTCCTATTATTACACCCTGTTGCTGCTTAAAATTTTGGGATTAACATGCATGGACAACAATGTAAGATACGTTACACATTTATTTTCAGTATGTGATCTTAACTCAGTACGAGATCATAGCAATCAGGCTGTATTCCTTTCCCCCACTAAAAACGATAAAACCTAAGTGACAATAATAGTATTAAGCCACCTGCACACTGGGCCTTGAAACAGGAATTTTTCGCCGACAGATTGCATTCAAAGTCAATGCAAACGCGAATACGCGCGTATTTACGTCTTTGCATTGACTTTGAAATGTAATCGTCGTCGAAAATTCGTTTCCGTCCCGTGAAAACAGCTGAAGGACACATACCCACATAGCCTACACACGCTCTCATGCGCCAATATGCACACATCTCTCTCTCTCTCTCTCTCTTTGATCTGACATCAGGACAATCGATATAGAAACTATAATTTATGTGCTGATTCAGATAGTTTCATTGAATAGTGGTTGCTGTAATTATTTATTGCATTGAAATGTGCCTGACATTCTGGGAACCTGCCTGTGAGGTTTTGGTGACGTCTGCGCACTGTGCGCTGGTCAGCCAAATTACCACTGCACAGAAAGTAAACCAGGTTGGAGCTGGCGAGCTCTCTGTGCACTTTTGGCGGAGCTTTTATCCACGAAATTGTCACTGCGTCATGATGAATATGTGACACCTCCCCCTACTACACCGCCACACCCATCTCGGCACACGTCCGTCTACCAAATTGCCAAAGTGGCTGCGCACGGTGTTGCACCGCACGAAATTACCACTGTGCGGGCTGCACCGGACGATATTACCACTGCGTGGGCGACGCCACGCTGCGCCACCCTGCGCTGCGCCAAGAAATTAGAGCCCAAGATTACAATCATGATTACGACTGGTTAGACTAAGGTTTCTTTGTGAAGATATCTTTATAATGGTATATGTATATTGATGCATTCATATATTCATAAAATAGCATGTGAAATGATTAAACATTGTTTTGTATTGTAGAATTACTTGCGAAACAATAACAACTTGTACAACAACAAATAATAACAACAGTCCCCGTAAAATTAGAGATTATGATTACGGGCCCATTAAACTTAGTGATTACGATTACAATCATAATCGTAATCATAATCGTAATCGTAATCTGGATTACAATTCGACCCGGGTCTGGTACGTACTGAACTGTGATTTTTGTGTATCGTTACACCCCTATTTGTGTGTAATGTACATCTCGTTATTACACCTTGTCAGGGTCAGAGGGTTGGCTGGGGATTGCATTTGTGCAAAGAGCTATGGGGAGCAAAAGAAATGGCTGTCTTTACCTTTTCTTTAGATTGTGGCAGTGCTCCCTTTTACAGTGTTAAAATATCACTTGCATGTATTCAAAAACTGAATAAAAAAATTGATCACAAAAAAGTCAATTGAGGCTTGCAGTTTGTATGAAGTTAGTCTGTGTTCTTTTGTGAACTCCTGGATGAGTAATTGACATGCTATTGGAGAAATTATTTTTGGCTGGCGACTCAGAATTGTAGGTAATGGCTTTCACCTTGGTTTGCTGAAGTCCCAGAGCCTTAGAAATTGCTTTGTAACCCTTTTCACACTGATACATGTCAACAACTGTTTCTCATCTGCTCTTTAATTCCATCAAGAACTGCTTTTTGCTAACTTCACATTGCCAGACAGGTTATATTTATGTGATGTTTTGATTCACCTGGGCTGGTAGTACTCATGTCCAAGAGAGAGTGCGTTTTCAAATTAAACTCAGTTAATTCAAACCCCAATTCCAATGAAGTTGGGACGTTGTGTAAAACGTGAATAAAAACAGTATACAATGATTTGCAAATCTCACAAACCCACGTTTTATTCACAATAGAACATAGACAACATATCAGATGTTGAAAGTGAGACATTTTATCATGTCATGTAAAATATTTGCTCATTTTGAATCTGATGGCAGCAACACGTTTCATAAAAGTTGGGACAGGGGCAACAAAAGGCTGGAAAAGTAAGTGGTACTAATAAAAAACAGCTGGAGGAGTATTTTGCAACTAATTAGATTAATTGGCAACAGGTCAGTAACATGGCTGGGTATAAAAATAGCATTTTAGAGAGGCAGTCTCAGAATTTAAAATGGGCAGAGGTTCACCAATCTGCGAAAAACTGCATCTAAAAATGTGGACCAATTTCAGACATTGTTCCTCAGTGTAAGATTGCAAAGACTTTGAATATCCTGCCATCTACAGTACATAATATCCTCAAAAGATTCAGAGAATCTGGAGAAATCTATGTGCGCAAGGGACAAGGCCGAAGGTCAATATTGAATGCTCGTGATCCTCGGGTCCTCAGGCAGCACTGCATTAAAAACAGGCATGATTCTGCATTGGAATTCACTGCATGGGCTCAGGAGCACTTACAGAAATCACTGTCTGTGTACACAGTTTGCTGTATAATCCAGAAATGCAAGCTAAAGCTGAATCATGCAAAGAAGAAGCCATATGTAAACACGATCCGGAAAGGTTGGCGTTTTCTCTGGGCCAAAGCTCATTTAAAATAGACTGAGGCAAAATGGAAAACTGTCCAGTGGTCAGATGAATCAAAATTTGACTTTCTTTTTGGAAACCAAGGACACCGTGTCCTAGGCTCAGGCTGCTTCTCTTTGGGGTCCTGCTCATCTGGAACACTTAACCTGGTATAAAACGGCTTAAACATATTTACATGGCACAGACGGATTAGGCGTCTCCGGTCAGGAGTGTAAATGATGTAGTCTGCGTCGGTCACTTTTTCCTTCACCAAATAGGGGCCGACAAATTGTGCAGTAAGGGCAGGACTAGCTGTAGGCATCAGCACGAAGACTTTGTCACCTGGCTGGAAAGTGCGTTCAACTGCTTACTAGTCATAGTGCTGCTTCATATTCCCCTTGGAGGAAGAGAGGATTTCTTTAGCCAAGGAACAGGCATGGTGTAGACGGTCGCGGCATTGTGTAACAAAATCAAATACATTAGTCTGAGGGGATGTACAAGTAGACAAGAATTGTTCTTTCAGCACTTTCAGTGATCCTTATCCTGTGTGGCCAAACACCAGTTCAGCAGGACTGAAACCAAGAGACTCTTGCTTGGCCTCCCGGGCAGCAAATAATAAGAAAGGCACACCCTCATCCCAATCTTTCCCTGTTTCAAGACAATATCTGCGCAGCACGGCTTTGAGTGTCTGATGCCACCGCTCTAGTGCACCTTGCGCCTGAGGGTGGTATGGACTGGAGACGACATGTTCAATACTCAGGGACTGCAAGTGTTGCTTGAACACTTTTGACTGAAAATTTGTGCCTCGATCAGTTTGGATTATCCTGGGGAGATCAAATGTTGTGCAGAATTTCATCAAGGCTTTGATTATGACAGGAGCAGTGATCTTACGGAGAGGGGCAGCCTCAGGAAAATGAGTAGCGGAGCACATCAAAGTAAGTAAAAACGGATTACCAGACTTATTTTGGCAGTGGCCCAACACAATCAAGAATCACATGCTCCAAAGGTTCACCAACCACAGGTATGGGTTTAAGAGGAACTGGTGGTATCACTTAGTTAGGCTTACCAGCAATTTGGCAAACACTACAGGTTTTACAGAACTTTGCCACATCAGCCTTCAAACCTGGCTAGAAGAGGTGCCGGAGGATATGGTCATATGTCTTTGTGACTCCAAGATGACCAGACCATGGATGTTCATGTGCCAGCTGCAACACACAATGGCGGTACTTAACAGGAAGAACAATTTGATGCACTGTGCCCCAGTCTTCGCCCATCCCTTCATGTCTTAACATGGGTCTGGAAACCCACTTCCGCATCAACAACCCAATCTCTATATAAAAGGAATGCGGTTTCTCATCCGCTACCTCTGTGACTCCTGCAGAACAATTAGTAAGGCTAGTATCAGCCTTCTGAGCTTTAATTAGGGACTCAAGAGTGACACACAACTGGGAGAGAATCATAGTGGGAGTGGGAGGCAGGGTCCCGTTCAGGAGGTGCAGACTTTGGATCAGCAGGGGGCAGCTCATCCTCTGCAAAAACAGGTACAAGCATGGAGTCAGCCAGGTCCGCATCCTCTTCCTGCTTACGAGCCTGGGATCTAGTGAGGACACTGAAAGAAAATACAACAGGATGACTTTTCAGCACTTCATCCTTATCTGGGCTGGTATCAGGGATGTCCACCACTTCAGGGCTGGGCAGCACTGTATCCTTGGCAATATCATTTCCCATGATGAATTCAACCCTTTGCATTGTATATTATTGGCGTGCAGCCACATTAAAAGACCCAGAAATCAACTTAGTCTGGATGTGCTAGCGGTGAAGGGGGGCAGGTACATTACCCATCTCAATGCCACATACTATTGTACTTGCTTTACATGAGCTCTCAGTGCTGAAAGGCAGAAGATCAGAACGGATAAAAGACTGCGAACCGCCAGTGTTCCTCAATATCTTCATCGTCTTCTGGTCCTCAATGAGTCCTGTTAATGACACAAGTCCGTCAAAAATGCATGGCTTAAAATTGTCATCAGGCTCTTCAGACATACCAAGAGTTACTGAGGGGATAGATTGATTTGCGGTTTTGATTAAACCCGCACCTTTGGCTGGCTTTGCTTGTGCTTTAGAGCCAAAAATCAGCAATAACATGACCAGTTTTGTGGCAATAGAAACATTGCCTGTCCGACTTCGAACTTAGGGACACCCCTTTAGGTAGCAGGGACTGAGAGTCACCATTTTTCACATTATTCTCATTGGTGGACGTCTCACGCTTACCCACAAAGAGGCTTGTGTGTTAAGGCAAACTTTTCTGCCAGGACTGCAGCCTCCTGTGAGGTAGTAACTTTCTGTTAATTCAAGTACACCCTAATGCGCTCAGAAACACAATTTTTAAATTCCTCCAACAATATCAGTTCACGTAAAGAGCTGAAGTCAGTAACTTTGCTTGCCAGACACCATCTATCAAAGAGAATCCCCTTTTCTCTAGCAAACTCAACAAATGTTTGGGGAGGGGACTTTCTTAGGCTACGAAAACGCTGTCTGTACGCTTCAGGTACAAGCTCATAGGTCCTAAGTATGGCACTTTTGACCTTTTCATACTGAAGACTGTCTTCAATGGAGAGGGCTGCACAAGCCTCTTGTGCCTTACCAACCAGCTTGCGCTGCAGTAATAAAGGCCAGACCTCCTTAGGCCAGTGCAAAGCAGCAGCAATTCGTTCAAAGGCACCAAAATAGGCTTCACTTCAGTTTCCTGGAATGGAAGTACCAGGGCAATGTTTTTGCTGAGGTCAAGTGCTGAAGGAGTTGAAGCTGAAGGAGAAAAGACAGCAGAAGATTCAGTAGCACTTTTCTGAGACTGGAGCTCAAGCTGGCGTATTTCGAGAGCCGTTTCAGCCTCAAGCTTAAGGCAACTTAACTGGAACTCTAGCTCCTCCTTACGTGCCTTCTCTTTTGCTTCAAGTTCAAGACGGGCTCAGCGCACCTGTATGCGAGCACCCACATCAGACAAAGGAGAAGAATCAATGGATAATGGCTCAAACCGTGGTAACGAGACAGGCTGCTTTGCCTCAACTGGCTCAGCAGCAGTAGGAGGGCTTAACATATCCCCAGGATGACTTACTCCTGCAGCAGCAACTTCATGTTCATCTTCTGGGACCTGCTGCTCTGAATGTGCTTGTAAAAGCATACCTCTGTTTACCAAACCATTGAAAACAACAGACTTTAACTACTGCTTTACCAGAGACTTAGACACAGATATCCCATAATGTGCAGCAATTACACACAAGTCATCTTTCCTGCAACAGTCAAACTGCCCCTAAGTAGGATTATTCACAAAACTTTCCAAACTAAACAGAGCCATGCCCCGGACGAGCCCCCACTTATGTTACAACCTTGCTGGGTGTCTAGGGGAGCACAGGAAGTAACAACTCGGAAAACCAGGAACAATGAAGAAAAAGTGTCGAAACTTGGGCACGGTGAAATGTGATTTATTCACAGGAGTCAATTGGGCAAAACAGAAAGATAAATTCAAGGAAGCAAATAAGGCTTCAGGGTCTCCAAGGCCAACACAACAAACAAAAGCCAGACTAACAAGAAAACAAAGCCTCTAGACCTAAAATATGAAACAGAAAAACAATGCTAAACCCCTAACTGACAGAACTGGAGAAAAAGGGGGGAACAAAATAAATGGTGGAGAAACCCTACAAAGCTTCCTTTAAACTCTTACACAGTCTAGTATTAGAAAGTTAAAATGGATCACCCAGACAGAGCTGAGACAGGGTGTTATCCATAGTGTTTTGTTAACCAGAAATGCATAGACTTAACACATGAAGGCACAAGCTTATTTAGCAAAGTTGAACAGTTATAACAAACCAAAGCAGAATCAAGGGTCTATCATAGAGTCCCAAGAACACGAAAATGAAACGCAGAAGCACGACACAACAGCAGCCCCAGCAAGCAGCTCTGTGGCCAAATGACAACAAGCACTGGATTGCACTGTTTCTCACAGATCTCCACTAACGATCTGGCATCAGCTTCAGGTCAGGTGACTGACTCAGAGGGACATGGCAACAGGAAACAGGAAAAACAAGGGGGAGGGAGAGAGGACTTAAAGTGGCCAAAGTCAGTGGATGTAACAGCAAGTAAGATTGAACCACAGTACTTAGGGGTTAGGTCAATCTGACCAACCATAACCCCTAACCCCAAACCCCTAACCCTAACCATAACCCCTAACCCCTAACCCCGCCCTAACCCCTTACCCTAACCATAACCCCAAACCCTAACCCCTAAACCCTAACCATAACCATAACCCCTAACCCCTAACCCTACCCTAACCCCTAACCCTAACCATAACCCCTAACCCCTAACCCTACCCTAACCCCTAACCCTAACCATAGGATGAAGCTTCTTGTTGTTAAGTACGGAAAAAGTACAAATAGGAGGAACAGTAGAGTAAGACCTCTACTGTTAATAATACAGGTCAAAAATACTACATGAGTTTCCAGTATTTCATAAAAAATTAGAATACAATGGTATAGAATAATAGGAATACAGTCAGGGCCAGAGTGGGACTCATTTTCAGCCCTGGAGTTTCATGCCTCAGACCGGCAGTCTTTTGCTCTCTCCATCGCGCTTCTTCCAGTACTCTTTAAATTCCATTGTTTTGGCGCCCCTATGCACTGCATACACTGCATACCCACTTTTTGCGCCAATGGATATGACTAGAAAACCCTGGGGGCACTTCTGGATTGGGCAGCTGGAAATGGAGCAATGTACAGAATCAATAAAGCCAAGCAGGGCAGGAAGACACGCATGAAGAGGGTGGTGCGTCTACGGTTTTTCTCTATCAAACAATCCCATGGTCTTTACCAGTCTGGTCATTTAAAGTTAATGACCATGCAGCAGACTCTTTTATAGATACAGGAACTTGTCATTCTGTAATAAAAGCAAAATCTTGAGGATCAAAGCCCCTAACTTTTAGTGAAAAACTATGGTGAGCCAAGATGCTGGAGGAGGTACCACTACAGAAATTTGTTAAATATTTTGGGTCACAGAATGCCCTGTATTCTCTCCTGTGTATCTGGTAAATCTGCTTGGTAAAGTGCGAATTTGTAAATGTACACAATTGTAAAATATACACATGAGAGTTTGCCTAAATCATGGACTGAGAACTCTAAATGGTATGCTGGGATCCGAATAGATGCCCAGGAGGAAAAAAAATAAATAAGTGGACAGACCAACAGAACTGCAACTACATGCAACAGTCGAGGTAGATATTGAGAAAATGAAAATAATGAAGGAAGAAAAAGGGAGAGAAAGGAACAAGTTTTTTTGTCACATTGTTCCCGTCACATTGTTTTTGGGTAAAACATGATTTGCGTGCATTGTCTGTGCAATTGAGCTCATCACAACAGCGCTTCTGAACTATTTTGGGAAGTGCACCCCATGTGTCTCGGTGCAAAGCCTCAAATAAAAAATGAGAGGACAGTGGGCCATGGGTATAATTATGGTTGGACTCTCTGGACTGGGAGGAGAGAGAAGAACACAAAATATTCTCCCTCTCTGCGTGTCACTGTGCGCCAGTTCCCAAACTTACTGACTGGTATTTGTAACATTCACAAACTTGTTTTGTGATGTTCTGATGTGCATGTATGTGTCAGACTCTAAATTGAGTGCAATTCCCTCTCAATTGTGGACTTCGTCCAGTTATGATGTGGGGCTCACGGCTAGGGAAAATCCATACCAAGTTACCCCTAAGTCAGAGTACAGACCATGTAAATGCCAATATCTCTTTCATCCAGAAACCGAGGAAGGAATCTTTCTCTCCTCGTGCTTGAATAGTTGAAAAATAAAGTTTAGTGTACTTGATTAGTTGCAAAAATCTGATGTTGTGGTTTCCTGCCCTAAATGTTGGTGATTCCCCAATCTTATCTAGAGAAAATTGTTATGGGTCTTGGCAGTTTGTTCAATATTTATGAGCTATGAACAGCGCGCCCCTGTCGTATCTAACCCTGCCAACATTTTAGCTCAAGTCCCAGGCATTGTAACATCTTTCACTCAGATCGATCTTGCAATTGCATTTTTCAGTATACTGATACTGATATTTATCACCAGTACTGGTTTTTTACATTTCAGATGAAAAGGTATACCAGCCTCAAACTATGCTGAATCAGCAGCTGAGCTCTGAACAATTCCAGTTTTCTATATTTGAAATTTGCTCGAGCAGGGAATATTCTGATTAATTCTAGAGTGTTTGATTAGTTGCAAAAATCTTATGTTGTGGTTTCCTGCCCTAAGTGTAGGTGGTTCCCCAATCTTTCCTAGAGAAAATTGTTTTGGGTTTTGGCAGTTGCTCAATCAGCAGCTGAGTTTCGAACAATTCCAGTTTTCTATATTTAGTAGCAAGAAAAAACTTTCGCACACCGGTAAGCAGACTGGTGCAGAGGAGTAAGTCCAACTGAGGATCTCTGGATCTCATCATCCTCATTATTGAACGCGTATCCGCTGAAGCATATGAGTTAAAGACTGAAATTTTGGCAAAAGAGGAGAGCCTCAAAGAAAAGCTTGGGAAGGACTTTTCCACTGTGGACCAGACTTGAAAAGATTTAGGTCAATATAAATTCAAACTCCAAGCCACCAAGTTGAAGAAACACAAATGAGACACGGAAGATTACCTGAGGAATGATATTTACCGCAGGGAAAAAGCAGGACAATGATCCAAAACACACCAGCAAGTCCACCTCAGAATGGCTTAAAAAAGCAAAATGAAGGTTTTGGAGTGGCCTTGTCAAAGTCCAGACTTAAATCAGATTGAGATGCTGTGGCATGTCCTTAAACAGGCTGTTCATGCTCAAAAACCCTTCAATGTGGCTGAATTAAAACAATTCTGCAAATAAGAGTGGGCCAAAATTCCTCCACAGCGATGTGAAAGACTCATTACCAGTTATCGCAAATGCTGGTTGTTGCTGAGGGTGGCGCAACCAGTTATTAGGTTTAGGGGGCAATGACTTTTTCACACAGGGCCAGGTAGGTTTTGATAGCTTTTTGCCACAATAAATGAAATCATCATTTAAAAACTGCATTTTGTATTTACTTGGGTTATCTTTGTCTAATGTTAAAATTTGTTTGACGATCTGCAATATTTAAGTGAGACAAATATGCAAAAAAAAAAAAAAAAACAGGAACGGGGCAAATACTTTTTCACAGCACTGCATGTACCTAGAGTCTTGCCCCTCGTGTCGCCTGCAGATGGCGAGCACGTCACACATAGGGGTAGAAAGTGAGATGAACTTCTGTTTTGGCGGCACACAAATAGCAAGCGTGGAATACTTGTGTAGTACCTCTGAGGCACATCACTCGTACAATGACCGTGCGTCACTCTAGCTGTGCTGCTGACTTGGTTCAGGCGTACAAAAGGAGTACGGGTCCTGTACGTAGTGTATGCATTCTTGATTTTTCACAAGACACGCAGAACTTGCATGTGCAGGACCAAAAGTCTTCATGGCCAGTCTGCGACCTTCTACGTCGCTGAACATATGCAAGTGTCGCACAAGTCTCAGGCACGGTTTTGCCGAATTTTTTACCGTAGACTGCCCATAGTAGCATGTACAGTGGGTTGTAAGTGAAGCATGAGTATATCAACTTTATGCCATGAAAATAAGATGAAATTATTTAACAACATTATCAATACACCATGTTTTAGTATTTTAATAACTATTGTGGATTAAAGATCACTCATTGTAGAGGTCATGTAGAACACACTGAAGCAATTGAAACTATTCAAAATAGAGCTAAAATAGAATTTAGCTTGGCAGATCATTACAGAATTTTGCAGATTTTTCTATCACATGACCTAGATGTTGTCCTCCTATTGGCCAGCTTTAGATAGACCTTTCTGATACTTAGGGGAAGCAGGAAATATTAAGTGAGACCTTTGTAACATTTACCTTTGACAGCTATCCACTGCATGCATCAGGAGATCAAGTGCTCACAGTAGACCTTGTTAACTTTGAAAACATTTGACCCACATAATTCAGTTTTGTAAAAATAAGTAGATAGACCTTGTTAATTCTGAGCCAACGATCTGTCACCTTTGAGTTCCCTTTTCTAAGCATTGGCATGAAAAGCTACGGGAGACTAGATCTCCTGGAACAGATGTCCGCCCTTAGATATGTTTATATAGTGAAAGCAGAGAAAAGAAATGAAAGTAAAACCATCATAAATGCACCTAATGTTATCTGTGGAGATGTATTTATTGTATCTGATTGCTCAATTTTTTTTTTCTTTATGGGGATGAAAAATAGTTCAAGTCTACTTCGATGAACTTCTGGTTTCATGTGTAAGACCTTACACCAGGTTGCACAGTCTCACTTGTGCTCCAGTAGGCCGACTGCATTGCGTCACTTGTTTGTCTGGGATGCACTTCTTGGATTGCATCAGTGACAAATAATATTGTTAGAACAGGGAAAGAGGGCATGTATCTGTCCCCTCCATTCAGCCCCTACTCTGTTTTACTCCATATCTATTTGTCACAGCACAAACACATTCTGCGGAGCAATCTCCTGAGTTGGCAACAGGTGGTCACATATGAGCAAGCCTTGCACATAGTTCTCGAATTGGGCATTCCAGATTCAGGTGGGATTGGAGATGCCAAATTAAAAAAAGAAAGAAAAAAAAAAGAAATTATTCTAGCCAAAGAGTACTTTACGGGTACAAGTTCTCATTTATTAACACAACATTTTGGTAAAGATCCTAAAACCATTATCACACTTGCTTGATAATGTCATTAGAATCTGCATCGAAACACCGCATGTTAATAAATTAGAAGTTATAAGGCATATAAGTAGTCTTTGCTTATGCTTCACTCACAACCCACCATAAGTGTTTAGGACACACATGGGTTACAGAATTTGGTATCTCACAGCCGAGCTGCAGGGTCTCGGTGAACACTGGAAAGTTTGGGAAAGAGTACGGACAAAGTACTTGTCAAGTACAGGTTGCACACCTTGACTTGCTTGAGGCGTGGGAAAAACTGTGCTGCCAGCCCATGGAAAGCGTATGTCTGACGGATGTTATCAGTGTGTCTACAGTGAGTGTGGAGTGTGTGTGACTTGCATTTCACCAGTTTCTTGCGCTAGGATTACGGGCCGCACTTCTGACAATTGTGATCTGCACGTGACAATCACTCATGGCACGCATGTGACGCAACACGATCAGTACCTTCGTTCCTCCCCAATATACAGTGCTGTGAAAAAGTATTCGCCCCCTTCCTGATTTCTTTTTTTTTTTTTTTTTTGCATATTTGTCACACTTAAATGTTTAAGATCATCAAACAAATTTTAATATTAGACAAAGATAACTCGGGTATATGGAAGCCCATAGGGGACAATATTAAAATGAAAATGTAATTCCACTATTGCATTTTAATTTTCTACATATGAATGAGTTATTTGAGACAATATTAAATTGAAAATGCATTAAGCCAATTTTCACTTTCATTTTCACATACTCATATGGGAAATCTATGAATATATTCAAATGATAATGAAAAGTGTTTGACAATTAACTTTCAGTCGTGCCCCGCAACACAGTGGACAATATTCAAATGCAGTAAGCAAAACAGCACCCCCAGCCTGTTGCATTTACATTTAAATGTCATCACGCTCTTTCAGGGTCATCATGAAAATGTAAATGATATTTTCAGACAATTTGAAAATGACATTGATGACATTCAACATTTAATTTGCAAAGACTTAACCTGCTCTACTGTGGACAATATTCAAATGCAATAAGCCAAACAGCCCTCCCAGTCTATTGCATTTACATATAAATGTCATCACGCTCTTTTAGGGTCAACATGAAAATGAAAATGCAGTTTTCCAATCACTTGAAAATAATAATGATAACGGCATTTGACATTTCATTTTCAAAGACTCATCCTGCAATACATGGGACAATATTCAAACGCAGTCAGGGAAACAGTGCCTCCCAGTCCATTGCATTTTCAAATACATGTCACCACGCTCTTTTTGGGACACAATGAAAATTAAAATGCAATCTGTTAGCGTCTCATCAAGGCGGGTCTTCCGCTAGGACATCACTCATTAGAAGCGCGAACCAAGACGATGTTCCTCATTTGCATACCAACCAATCAGCTTCTGGGTTGCGCATATACGCATGGAAGCTTACTGATAATGTCATGATGGCTATACTGTGTACCATCCAGTTATTCTATGTACAACTAGATTAATGGGGCCATCGCGTATTAAGTTACAGTGGTCTTGAGATATAGCCACCTAGGCAGCTAGTATGCTAGCTAACGTTAACTCAGGAAAATCTTTGTAAATTATCATCACAGTGAAGTGATATGATTTGGTTTTTGCCCCAACTTTACTCACTTAGCTAGCTGTAATATGCATGAACTTATCCGTGGCTTTGCGGTAGTGTTATGCAACCCAAGTGTGCTTGCAGATTTCTGAGACGTTAGCTAGCTTGCTAGCTGTCAGGATGAGTTAGTTGATATTTCTGGGAGTTCCATTCAAGCCTGGCCAATCATCATGAGAGAAAGAGTATCAAAACGTCAGTGGCTCTCAAACTCGGTCCTGGCGCCCCACAGTGATGCTGATTTTTGTTCCAACAACAATCGCACTTTTTGGATTTCAACAAGCTGTTGATTTGTCTTCATTAGCTACACTACTGCTCAAAAGTTTTCTTGTTTTCCATGGAAACACACATGAAATGAGCCTGAATAGGAAATATAGCAAATGAACAGAACATGCTGACATTGTCTGAGTTAGAAATAATGATTTTAATGGAAAATGATGAATATGTACTTCAAACTTTGCCTTCATCAAAAAAAAAAAAAAACACCTTCACTGTTGATACTGAAACTGGTGTTTGACGGGAACTATTTAGCGCAGCTGCTAGTTGACAACCTGTGAGGCCTCTTTGTCTTAAACTACACACTCTCAGATATTTGTCTTATTGCACAGTTGTGCATCGGGGCCTCCCACTCCTTTTTTCTGTCCTTGTTAGTGCCAGTTTGTGCTGCTCTCTGAAGGGAGTAGTTGAAAGCATGGTAAGAAATTTTAAGTTTTCAATTTCTCGCATTGAATAGCCTTCTTTTCTAAGCACAACAATGGACTGACGGGTCTCTGAAGGAAGTTCTTTCTTTCTGGCCATTTTGAGCCTGTAAACAAACAAACAACTGCTGATGCTTCAGGTACTAAACCAACCTCCAGAATGCCATGCTCCCTTTTGCGCTCCCTTATTAGTTCAACAGTTTTCAGCTGTGCAACACATTTGCAGAAGGGTTTTCTAATAATCAATTAGCCTAATAAAATGCTTAACTTGGATTAGCAGCCATACCAGGAGATTGATGCAGAGGCCTGACAGTTGCTGATAATAGGCCTCTAAGCAAAAATGTAGATCATTCTTTGAAAATCATCTGATTAATTTTAATCGTTTGTGAAATGGATAAAAATGTTTGTGAAATTGAAAAAAATGTTTGTGAAATGCATGAAAATGTATTTTTCTTTGGGAAACAAAGAAATTTGCAAGTGATCCCAAACTTTTGAGCGGTAGTGTACATTCCTTGTTTGGAACAGTTATATGTACCATCTTAGGCCACATTTTTATGGACATATCCATTGCGCCATGAAAAATGAAAACCCTTGAACATATTGTGCTTATTTTTCTATATTGTGAGGATTTTCAGGGAAAAACATTTCTAAACTGATCAAAATAGACTCTGAGAAAATCAGTAAGCTCCAAATTTGGTAGTTGACCACAGATGTTTTCCTTTCTTTTAAATTAATTTGCATGAACTTCATAAAATAAACATGAGCCAAAACAGGTGTGACTCTATTGTTTGCCCAATAAATTGTTAGTTTTTGCTACCATGTGTTTACAGTTTCACCAGTGAGGAACCTATCGATTGTATGTTCATTAAATGTTCAGTTAAATTGTTTTCCTGTTTTGTTTTGCAGTTAGTTTTACAAGTTTCTAGTATATCTCAATGTGGATAAGAAATGTTTATTTTTCATGGCATTTATAGGTTTTTCAGATGTGGCTTAAGAGGAGAAATAACTGCTCTAAAGATAACTGCGCCTAAATAAGACAAATTAGCAGCTTATTTCTAAGACTGCAATTGTGGTTGGAACAAAACCCAGCGTACACAGTGGGGCGCCAGGACCGAGTTTGAGAACCACTGCACAAGGGTATGTTCAGACAGCAGGCAAATGAGGCCCAAATCCGATTTTTTTGCCCATATGTGACCTGTATCCCACCTGTTAAGGACAGTTTGAACAGCACAAATCAGATTTTTTTAAATCTGACCCAGGCCAATTTCATTTGTGGTCCTAAATTCGATATGTATCTGATATTTTGCAGTGCGACTGCTGTCTGAAGGGCCAGGTCGCATTTATCCGACCTTTACGTCATTGAAATGCCGAGACAAGATGTCTCCAAATTTACTTCCGTCAACAAACTGTGCGTGCCTGCGTGGTCACGTATTACCTCAGGACCTCTTTTGCGCATGCGGGTCACTGCAGGGTCGCATTCAGTTCATACGCAAAACTGATACAAGTCGCATATAATGTGTAATATGAACGAGCACACAAAAAAATCAGATTTCTCCAAAAAATCTGAATTGTGCATCAAGACCTGCTGTCTGAACGTAGCCTAAGTGATGCCTTGTATATAAATCCTTGTGTAGATTTCTTTACAAGGATTTCAACAGGAACTACGCATCAAATCTGCACAAGAGAGAGGTGATGAACGGCAAAACAATTTTCGCTGCACCATAAATAATAGGGTTGGGACGATTCTGAATCGGGTTTTTTTTTTAGGCGTAGTACCACTACCTGCTGCCATGGGGCGAACATCCGAGCTTTCCCTTTTCCTTTATCAAACCCGACGCAGGTTGAACGAAAGCGCCAAACATCAAAGGGCATGTGAAATGCTTCCGGAAAAAAAAACTTGACTGACATCTGTATTTTCAACCTGATCTCACAGAAATCTGTGAAATGACCACAAAATCCTTTATCCGCAATCTGTGGTGGCAGCACGAAATCTGCGAGGTTTTCGTGATGGGACCACAGAAATAATGCCAGTGGAAAATCAATGAGGCTCATTTTTCGTGGTGGACACACGATTCCCTGTTTCAATGGCATCACTCACTGGGCGTTGCAACGATCAATGCCGCTTTTTTTCCTCATCAGCTTAGATTTTTTTTTTTTTTTTTTGTCGCTATTTTTATCCTCTGCATTGATGACGAATTTGTTAATGAGGTTAAGTTTGCGGTTGATTTTCCGTCAAATTCAGTTTGATCACGTTAATAGTGTATTTTTTAATAACCGTATCAGTTGCTTCCATATCAGCTGATTCCCCCCCACCAACACAGTCTCACACCCAGCGCGTCAAAGACTGACGCTTGGTCAGGGGCCTTTTTCGTTAGTTACTGACGGTAAAGGCCTCCTTTAGCGTACTACCCCGACGCAGGGGGCTTCCAAGTGCTGACAATATAATCCCGTCCGCGGCAATATCTGAAGCTCAGAGCGAGTGCCTCAGCCGTGCATTCGCTTCAGTATTATTCCGACTACGGCGCACACAGACGCTGTGGGCGTCCGTCCCATTGGCTTCTGCATACCCTGACACGCGGAAGTATTTTCCTTACTGTCATTTTTTACGTTAACGTTGATTTTACAATGATATCTGCGACATTTCTCAACACAAAAACACCAATGTGTCCTTGTTAATTACACAAAAGTGACGGGTTAGTTGTATAGGCATCAGTTTTCTTGTTTTCCCCTTCGATTGTGAGAAACAAGGAGTTTTTTTTCCCCGTTTGAATAGCTGAAGTCACTACACTACCCCTGATCTTCAGCGGTCGTTGCTATGGAGACGACGGCAGTCCACTTTGCTTGACAAACCGCTTTTGCGCAATTTATTTCAAAATGAAACAAAATACGAATGTGAACAGATTAAAATTGATTAATAATTAAACTGGTTACTCAAAACATCAACATTTAGCTTCAGCTTGACCCGGAAGTTATCTTCCTTACTGTCACTTATTACGTTAACGGTGATTTTACAATGATATCTGCGATATTTATATGCACAAGAACACCAGTGTGTCCTTGTTAATTACATAACATTGACGGGATAATGTTATGGGCATCATTTTTCGTGTTCCCCCCTTCAATTCTGAGAAGCAAGGAGTTTTTCCTCCGTTTAGGATAGCTGGAGTCACTACACTACCCACAATCCTCAGCGGTCCTTGCTATAGAGACGAGGCCAGTCCGCTTTGCTTGACAAAACTGTAGACAATTTATTTCAAAATGAAACGGCATGTGAACTGATTGGAAGTGATTAATAATTAAAATGGTGTCTCAAAATATCAACATTTAGCTTCAGCTCGCTGTAAGCGATGGGTCACGAGAACCTACATCCGGAAGTATTGTCCTCCGTTTTGGATAGCTGAAGCCACGACACTTCTTGCTATGAGGCAACAGTGCTAACCACTATGCCACCATGCCACCCTTTTTTTTTTTTTTTATAATAATAATATGTGTATATGTGTTTGTATGCGTGTATGTGTGTATAAGTATGTGTAGATGTGTATGTACAAACCCAAAACCAGTGAAGTTGGCACGTTATGTAAATCGTAGATAAAAACAGAATACAATGATTTGCAAATCCTTTTCAACTTATATTCAATTGAATACACTGCAAAGACAAGATGTTTAATGTTCAAACTGAGAAACTTTATTTTTTTTTTGCAAATAATCATTAACTTAGAATTTAAAGGCAGCAACACATTGCAAAAAAAAAGTTGGCACAGGGGCTTTTTACCACTGTGTTACATCACCTTTCCTTTTAACGACATTCAGTAAACGTTTGGGAACTGAGGAGACCAATTTTTGAAGCTTTTCAGGTGGAACTCTTTCCCATTCTTGCTTGATGTACAGCTTAAGTTGTTTAACAGTCCGGGGTCTCCGTTGTCGTATTTTACGCTTCATAATGCGCCACACATTTTCAATGGGAGACAGGTCTGGACTACAGGCAGGCCAGTCTAGTACCCGCACTCTTTTACTACGGAGCCATGCTGTTGTAACACGTGCAGAATGTGGCTTGGCATTGTCTTGCTGAAATAAGCAGGGCGTCCATGAAAAAGACGTTGCTTGGATGGCAACATATGTTGCTCCAAAACCTGTATGTACCTTTCAGCATTAATGGTGCCTTCACATATGTGTAAGTTGCCCATGCCTTGGGCACTAATACACCCCCCATACCATCACAGATGCTGGCTTTTGAACTTTGCGCCTATAACAGTCCGGATGGTTCTTTTTCCTCTTTGGTCCGGAGGACACGACGTCCACAGTTTCCAAAAACAATTTGAAATGTGGACTCGTCAGACCCTGAAACACTTTTCCACTTTGCATCAGTCCATCTTAGATGAGCTTGGGCCCAGCGAAGCCGGCGTTTCTGGGTGCTGTTGATAAATGGCTTTAAAAAAGCTTTGCATTGTAGAGTTTTTAACTTGCACTTGCAGATGTAGCGACGAACTGTAGTTACTGACAGTGGTTTTCTGAAGTGTTCCTGAGCCCATGTGGTGATGTCCTTTACACACTGATGTCGGTTTTTGATGCAGTACCGCCTGAGGGATCGAAGGTCACGGGCATTCAGTGTTGGTTTTTCGGCCTTGTCGCTTCGTGCAGTGATTTCTCCAGATTCTCTGAACCTTTTGACGATATTACGGACCGTGAGCGATGAAATCCTAAATTTCTTGCAATAGCTCGTTGAGGAATGTTGTTTTTAAACTGTTCGACAATCAGCTCACGCATTTGTTCACTAAGTGGTGACCCTCGCCCCATCCTTGTTTGTGAATGACTGAGCATTTCAGGGAAGCTGCTTTTATACCCAATCATGGCACCCACCTGTTCCCAATTAGCCCGTTCACCTGTGGGATGTTCCAAATAAGTGTTTGATGAGCATTCCTCAACTCTCTCAGTCTTTTTTGCCACTTGTGCCAGCTTTTTTGAAACATGTTGCAGGCATCAAATTCCAAATGAGCTAATATTTGCAAAAAATTACAAAGTTTACCTGTTCGAACATTAAGTAACTTGTCTTTGCAGTGTATTCAATTGAATATAGGTTGAAAAGGATTTCCAAATCATTGTATTCTGTTTTTATTTACGATTTACACAACGTGCCAACTTCACTGGTTTTGGGTTTTGTACACTGCCCTCCATAATTATTGGCACTCCTGGTTAAGATGTGTTCTTTAGCTTCTAATAAATTCAGTTTTTTTTCTCAATAATATAGGACCACAATGAAAAAAAGAGGAAAATCCAACCTTTAATTCAAGTGCATTTATTCAGTGGGAAAAAAATCCCACATTAAGAAATAATTCTTTTACATCAAATCATGTGTGCCACAATTATTAGCATCCCTGATGTTAATGCTTTGTACAACCCCCTTTTGCCAACAAAACAGCACCTAATCTTCTCCTATAATGTTTCACAAGATGGGAGAATACAGAAAGAGGGATCTTCGACCATTCCTCTTTGCACAATCTCTCTAAATCATCCAGCGACCTGGGTCCTCTCCTCTGCACTCTCCTCTTCAGCTCACTCCACAGGTTTTCAATGGGGTTGAGGTCTGGGGACTGAGATGGCCATGGGAGGAGCTTGACTCTGTGTCTGGTGAACCATTTCTGTGTAGATTTGGCCACATGTTTAGGGTCATTATCTTGCTGAAAGACCCAGTGATGACCCATCTTCAGCTTTCGGGCAGAGGCCACCAGATTTTGATTTAAATTTCCTGGTATTTCAAAGCGTTCATGATGCCATGCACCCTAACAAGGTTCCCAGGGCCTCTGGAAGAGAAACAGGCCCACAGCATCACCGATCCTCCCCCATACTTCACAGTGGGCCCGAGGTGCTTTTCTGCATACTCATCTTTTGTGTTCCGCCAGACCCACTTAGAGTGTTTGTTGCCAAAAAGCTCTATCTTGGTCTCATCTGACCAAAGCACACGGTCCCAGTTGAAGTCCCAGTACCGCTTAGCGACGTTTGCGTTTATGATTGTGAGTGAGAAAAGGTTTTTTCCGTGCATGCCTCCCAAACAGCTTGTTGGCATGTAGATAGCGCCTGATGGTTGTTTTGGAGACTTTGTGACCCCAAAATGCTACCATTTGTTGCAATTCTTTAACAGTGAGCTTTGGAGAACTTTTTATTCCTCTTACCATCCTCCTCACTGTGAGTGGTGGCAAAATAACCTTGCGTCCTCGTCCAGGCTTGTTTACCACTGTTCCAGTTGTTTTAAACTTCTTAATGATTCCTCTGACAGTAGATATGGGCAGGTGCAGGCGAGTGGCTATTTTCTTGTAGCCATTGCCTGACTTGTGAAGGTCGACACACATCTGCCTTACTTGAATGGTGTGTTCCTTTGTCTTTCCCATGTTGAAGAGTGGATAAGAGAAATGGCCTCTGAGTCACATCATATTTATACCCCAGGGAAACAGGAAGTGATGAATTATTAATTAAATGTTCCTAGATACTCTGATCAACTTTGTAAACTACTGTAGAAATGACAGAAATACTTCAATTACATTTATTTCCTAGGAATTGTTAGGGGTGCCAATAATTGTGGAGCAGGTGATTTTATGAAAAATAATTATTTCTTAGTCAGGGATTTTTTTTTCCCCTTAAAATTCACTTGAGTTGAAGTTTACATTTTTCTACAATTTTCAGTGTGAGAATATGGTTCTGCAATAAAAATTGAATTTATTTTAAGGCTTTTAACACATCTTAACCAGGGGTGCCAATAATTATGGAGGGCGCTGTATATATTAGCTTATATTGAAAATATCTAATCTTTGGGTCAAGTGGTGTACTGTAAAGGATTTTGAACGCTTGATTCCATGGAACTGGCGTATTTAACATATTTTCCCAGCTGTCTAAACTCCGGTACGGTACATCCAGGTCTTACTTCCGGTGAGGCAACACCGGGTTGAGTGGAATGGGGAGTGGCGAACTCGGTTCAAGCATATTTACTGCAATGAACGGGGGTCGGGTGTTTAAGCTGTGCGAGGTCAATGACGGTTTGGATTTTTTTTTTTTTTTTTTTTCTCACGACTGAAATATTAATGCGGAAATAGGATGGTTGAATGAGCTGGGCCAGGTCGACGTGCATACCCAATAAAATCTGTTGTCTAAGTGTGGGGGATAATGGCAAAGGGTTTGGAATAGGCTACGAGGGGCGTATGGGAGAAGGCAGTGGCTAGTGTATGCTGGAACTGTGGTGAAGGGAAAACTGTGAGGAGCCGAAGTAGTTGATATGAGGGGCGGACCCATAGGAGGAAGCACAGAATTTGTGACATGGGAAACGGGTAAGGGGAGGGGAGCGGGGAAAGATAGACACTTGATGAACCGATACTCCTGCGTCCTTCCGACAACTCATACCTTCCGACAAAATCAAACTGGTTTGATTTTGTCGGAAAAAGGATCCGCGTGATCTGATCCAGTCGGAACCTGTCTTATTCACGCAGAAGGGTCAGAACAGGTCGGAAGTCATGATCCACCTATGTCTTGCGCGTAACAGAAATTTTCACTCGTAATCGCTCGTAACTGGTCGGAAGGGGAGAATCGGGACAATCGGAGACCTTAAAAGCGTTAGTGGATCACGGGCTTAAATGTGCCGTAACACGATTGCAGCCGCGACAAACACTTCAAATGGACCACCGACTGAATTGGACAAGGCGCAAACCGAGCATTAATCAGACTGGATCATGTTAGATTTACGATTACGTGTTTCTTTCATTTCCCCCACTGAGCCAAAGTTGGTTGGGGACTTTTGTCTTTCAAAGGTTATATTTGCTGAACATCATGAGACAAACTTTAATGCTTTCCCTTTATTTCCACAGAACAAGTCATAATTATGACCTCACCTGAAGCCCTGATACACCTGTATCCTCAACAGCTTGCTCTGTTTCCCTAGCTTGCTGCTGTGGTTTCTGCAAATAATTAATTAATAACGGCACCTTCGTGGGATTTGTCCACTGAAATTCACGTCACAAATTTGACATATCCACCTGGTTTATATTTACTACTGCTAGCAACCCGATTACTAACCCACATGTGACAGCAACCAGGTTTAGTTCGCTAGTTGAAACCAGCGAACATGTTTAATTAACATTCGTTGGCATTATTTTCCGGTAAAAACTAAAACTAACTAAGGTAGTTAGCAAGTTTTCAGAGTGCACCCAGAGCCGTTGACACTGGCGAAACCTGTAAGCGAAAAACCCTACAGGGAGCTAAGCCAATCAAAAAACAGACCAGTCTCAAAGATGCATTTGGGAGGCGGTGCCAAAGTGGGAAAGGATTTAACCCTTCGTGTGCCGCATGAGGCGCTTTTTTTTCCTTCTACCTTAATATTGGTGTGGACATTTCAGCCATCGTTTGAGATTGGTATGGACACGTCCATACGGTCCATACACAATTCTACGCCATTGGGAACATCGTTATAATTTATTTTCAAACAACTACCCCCTCCCACACGCACTTAGCCTAGTCACTCATAGAACCCACCTCCTCCTTATATTATGTACATGACAAGGAAGTTTGAGGACAGAACATTATCAAACTCTGTTTTAAATTCAGGATAGGAGCTATATGTGTCTGGAATCTCTATTATGCCTCCACATGTGTGAGCAGCAGGCCTCATGCCAAACCAGTCTCTGCACTGAAGGTTACTTCTGGTGAGTGTAGGACAGTGGAGCAAATTTTTCCAACTTTCGCTGGTCAGCATTCTTCATGTATCGCTGCAGGTGGTTAAAAGTGGTCTGGTCTTCCTGTGACAGAAGTACTATGTCTGTTTGCAACATTTCAACCAACTTCTTGCTTGATTTTTGGATTTTTGGCTCATACAGTGACAGAGTATTACTTTTATTGGGTAGATTCAACTAACACCTGTTAGGCTATGAGAAAAACAATCAATTATATATTTGGTGTTACATCCCCCAGCCCCAGTGCTCGTCTCTACAACTGAGTTGACGCTTTTGGCGACCTCTGCTGGTTGTCTTGTTCTTAATTTACAGGTAAGTCACACCTGTCCTACGCCTGCACGTACTTATAAAAGGAGCAATGGCAAGTGTTTTATTGATTACTTGGAGACAGGGGCGTAGCACCAAATTCTGGGCCCCAGGAATAAGCCTCCTGAAGGGCCCCCCAACGCAAACCCCCCAAACCCCCCAACGCAAACCCAAAAAAATTTGAGAAGTTAATTATTGGTATTGCTACTAAAACATTTGGAGATTTTTCTTGGGCGACTCTGTACATTTCCATCAATTGAGATTTGACCTTTTCTGTGTCCCTGGCATTTCTGTCATTGATCTCAAATGAAAGGATGACTTTTTACACTTTGTCTGTTTTTGGGGTGGTCTGCAAAATGTGCAGTGCATGGTGCAATCTGGCTCCTGGATAGGAGTCTATCTGTACTCTGTTGTCAAAGCATTTTGGTAGCCTTGAAAGCTTTGAGTCGCCAACAATCAAAATTGGTCTGTGGGTGCTTAGCCTCCAATTTTTGAATTTATCATTAAAATGCTCATGCCTTTGAAATAATGATTTTTCTTCTGTCAATTTATGCACCACTGTGTCCAATTGTTCCCTGAGCTTCTGTTCAGCAATTACTGTTGCATCTGTGTTTAAATTGGGCAGTTCCTTTTTGCAGCAGACTACTGCCTGAGCCCATGCTGCTTGCCAATTGGTGGTATCAGATTTTTTTATATTGTGGAGAAGATCCACTATAACCTCCTCAAAATGTCTCACTATCAGAGAGATTGTAGCCAGATTCCAATTGCTGCACTCTGTGTTAACATGTGTGTGCAGTTCTCCATCCGTTGGGTTTGTCTTTACAACCTGCCTAAGGCGCTGGTATGCCTGTCTGCGATTGATAGGTTCAAATGGTTGGTCTCTAAATTTCAGGCAGAAGTGGAGGTGGTCCTGTGCTTTTAGGTAGTTTTTTAAAGTTTTGACAAATTTAGTGTTAGTTTTGGAGCTAGAATTTTGTCCTTCTGCCATGTTTGGGTTTAAATCTGACTCCTTCTCTTTACTTTTTATTTTTCGCCAAAAATCAGCTGTTTAAATCTAGAAGTTATGTTTAAAATAATTCAACCTAAATTCTTTCAATTTCAATTTTAAAGTTAAGAAAAAGGTCTTAAAAATCTTTATTTGCTAAGGCTCTCGTTAACACCGCAAGGTCTCCCGAGCCACTACTGTGCTATAGGAAAAAGCTCTGTAGGAGTAGCAATGAAAATTGCTTTTGTGGTACCTGAAGTTCCTCTGAAGCAGCTACCTCTCTTGGCTGATGATGATGTTGACGATGATGATGATCTGCGTTGAGCTGTGTCTTCTCAAGAGAAGTGGTTGTTTGGGCTGTGACGAGGCAATAAGTACTGTTGTGGGGTTAGTCAGGGGCTGGGCTGTGATTCAACCCCAGTCTGTGATTGGTCCATTAGTTCAAAGTGTTCACTCTGTTTATCTGTGTTGTTTTGTTTGTTTTAAACATTTTCTAGTTCTTATTGCTAATCCAGACAAAAATAGTACACAAATAGTGATGTTAAAAAATGAATCATTTCAAGCAAGTACTTAAAAAATAATATAAATATATATATAGTTGAACTGTGAAATGTGGGGAATTTCACCACTGGTGGTACAATATCCCGAAATATCAACATTGGCTGAGAAATATCAGAGTGAAAGATGTGAACATATTTGATGTATGGATAATGTTGTATAGTTGAAGTGTGCGTTGTTTTGTCTCTGTGCTGATTATTAGAAATATAAGGATTCATTTAAGATGAAAAATACTCAAGTAAATATCACTTGCTATACTCATCTGAGTGAAATGTACTACTTTTAGGTGAGTATTGCAAGTGAGATTACTTGAGTATTTTTCATAAAAATAAGTGATTCTTGTAAGTAAATGTTACTAATATCCTGAGTAAACATTACAAGCACTTTCTGTGTGAAAAAACTTTCCTAGCTTTTTTTAAGTAAATGTCATTCCAATGTTGATATTTCGGGATATTGTACCACCAGTGGTGAAATATCCCGAAATATCAACATTGGCTGAGAAATATCAGAGTAAAGATGTGAACATATATGATGTATGGATAATGTTGTATAGTTGAAGTGTGCATGGTTTTGTCTCTGTGCTGATTATTAGAAACATAAGGATTCATTTAAGATGAGAATTCACTACAAAATTCATTGGCCTTTTTGGGTGATTTCAAATTATTTTGAGCAAGTCCTTAAAAAAAATACACACACACACACACACTCACACACAAAAAAAACAAAAAAAAAAACAAATGTAATACAGAGATAAGTAGCAGTGAGTATTTGGAGATAAAGTTTGTGTCAGTAAATAGGTTTACAAAAGCTGACCCTTCATTTTCACAAAATGTGAGTTGTGGGGAATTTCACCACTGGTGGAACAATGTCCCGAAATATCAACATGACTTCACTGAAAAAAAATTTGGAGTGCCATTACTTTAAAAAAAGCTAGGGAAGTTTTTTTTCTCTCTGAAAGTGCTTGTAATCTTTACTCAGAACATTATTAAGTAACATTTACTTAAAAGAATCACTTATTTTTATGAAAAATACTTAAGTAAATCTCACTTTCAATACTTATCTGATTGAAATGTACTACTTTTAGGTGAGTATTGCAAGCGAGATTACTTGAGTATTTTTCATGAAAATAAGTGATTCTTGTAAGTAAATGTTACTAATATCCTGAGTAACGATTACAAGCACTTTCTGTGTGAAAAAACTTGCCTAGCTTTTTTTTAAGTAAATGTCATTCCAATGTTGATATTTCGGGATATTGTACCACCAGTGGTGAAATTCCCCAGATGCAGGAACTGAAGTGTTTATTTAAACACAAAACACTAGGAGAAAATAGGCACACAGGCCAGGAATAAAACACTGTGCACAAGCACTGAACAAATGGGAAAACTAAAGTACACTGCCCAAGGCAGGGGGAAACAGAAGTACACACTCCAAGAGTGGCTAAACTAGAAAAACAAAAACTGAACCTAACTAGACCGACGGACACACTGGGAGACTTAAACAAGGGGCAGACAAGACGTGGGCGCAGCAAAAAACAAGGCTCAGGAATCATACACAGGAAATACTCGGAAGGCACAAGCAGCTGCGATTTCACCATGCAGGGCAAGTCTAGCAAACTTCCGTCTGATGTCTCCTCCCATCTCTGCCACATATATAGCCACGAGAGGAGGCGGGGACTCGGAACGCAATCTCGACTGGAAACAGAAACACATGGGATTAATAAACAAATTAACGAGGACCGGGTAAACCATAATGACTCGAGACAAGACGCTGAGACGATCAATCAAACTAGACAGTTTAGATTAAGGTAATCTAAACGTGACGAGTAAAAAGCACCACGAGAGAAGCAAAGGAAAGCACAGCTTTAAACGCAGTTAGTCAGGGAAAGCTTAGGCAGGAATTACTACAGCTGGAAACGCTCGCACTCGCTAATGAGTTAATAAAGGTTAATACTACGTGACGAAATATTTACAGTCACCCTCAAATAAGTGCTGGTTAGTACGGTTAGTAATTATCCTATCAGAGAACGCATTCACTCAGTTTAGCGAGACCCAGAATTAAGCACAGGTGGAAACAATGAATGAAATACCACAGCCGAAACCGAAAGAGGAAACGTGATTGGACAACGAGACCCAGGCATGCTGAAGGCTGTCACGCGACACCACAGGAGATTGGCAGAGAGGGAATCGATCATCAGACGGCAGAATGAAAGCTGAAAAATAAAACGAAAGTAAAGCACAAGCACAAATAAGCACAAAGACAACACACATGAGGCAGAACCATAACATAATCCTTGACAATATACACATTTATCCTTATTTTTTATCTTACTTTTGCTTGTATTTTTGCTTGATCACAGAGGTGTGAGATTAGAGTGAAAGGCACCTCTTTGTTGGTGGAGGGGAAGCTGAATTTGAATTTGGCTGAGTGGGGGAGGGGAAGGTTACAGCTTCACAACTACTCTACTCTGCTCCTCTGTTGGTGGGGGTGAGAGGGAACATAATTTAACAACACTGTCAAAGTTCCACTCAGTAACAGCTTGAATGAATTTGTCCCCTTGCATGTGCTGTAATATCTTTTTGGAAATTAATTAATTATACATTTCCCCTCTTCCATTCTTTTCCAGGCAACAGAGTGGGTGAACAGGAAGCCATCCAACGCAAGAGTGGTGATTGGCGTCAGCCAACACAAAACAGCCACTATGCAGGTGGCCTCATTTGCCCTGACCCAGGAAGAGGAAGCTGTAAGTTTTTTAGCAGCCAAATATGCTCACCACTCATGTTTTAGTATGATACTAATTTTCTACTGCTTACAATGTTTTACAGTCAAGTAATTGTCTCTTTTGTTCCCACAGTGGTTTCAAGCATACTATGAATGCATCCGTCCGGGATACCTCAGCAGCTACAGTGACAAATTTTTCATTTCCTCGAGTGGCAACCCCATTCACAGTGTCACCAATGACATTGCCCAGCTTCACAAAATGTGAGTACCTACAGAAATCCATGCGCTGATGTATAAATGTTTTACGTTACTCTAATACACTGTTAAAAACTAAAGTGTATCAGAAAAAACCCTGTTTTCTTGAAGTATGTGACATATTTTAAATTAACTGTTTATTCATGTAATTTTAATACAATTTTCCTGTCAGATTGAAATTTGGAAAAGAATGCTACACTTACTGGAGAAAAACTGCTTTAAGAAAATAATGAGAAAAAGTTGTAAAATTTATTTGGAAAAATTGTCAAATAAGTATTATTTTTTACAGTGTGTCAAACACAATCATATCACAATTAACATTTCATGTTACTTTTTCTTCCTGCAGCTACCACATCGAACCAGCCATCAGTCAGGAGGTGCGAAGGGCGGTGGAGACGGAGGCGGCGTTGCTCTTTACTGAGACTCAGAAGGAGAACGTTAGCCACTATCTGGCCCATTCTGCTTCTGTGGCTGAGCAGCACTACAGAATGCGGGTGGATGCATCCATCGTCAGCACGGCCACACTGCTGGACACCCTGGGGGGGGGGGTAAGTTTCCTCATTATCTCATTTCACAAGGCAACCATGCATCACAATCACATTCGACGCTTGCTTATCAAGTTGTAATATTTTAACCCTTATTTTCCTTTATTTTACAGCCTCTCTCCACCAAACCAGTCCCCGGACAGTGACCAGACCCCCCCGATTAAGCCAACAAGCCCGCAGGGACGGACTTTACTGACTTTGTCAGGATATTCCCTGTCACCAAGGACGGCCAGCCTCCATCCAAAAAGGCGAGGGTGGAGGCAGGGTTTCCTGAGGACCGTATGCATTATGAGAGGTGGCAAGCTTTTCAGTATGCAGAGAGGCAGCAATATCTGCTGTGTAAGTACTCCTTACCCCAATACACTAATGCACCATTGATTATCAAATCAATAAGTCACTCAAACAGTGCAATTTATTTACTGTGGCAAATAACTGGCATGACTGAAAGTTTTTCTGTTCTTTTTTTCAGCACACTTCAATGCCAGGAAACCAGTGGTGGGGAAGGTGCAGAGGCTTGTGGAAAAGGAGGGGTGGACGGTCAACTGTCCGAAGGCTGAGGACATTGTGAAGCTGTGGACACCAGCCCCCAAGTTCACCATTGAGACAGATCCTAAAATTATTAGGTGTGTGTCTCACCAGAAGTGGAAAGGGCTGGTGATCAAGGACTTCCAGGGTGACAAACGGCTGGGTAAGAAAACCTTTCATTTTCCTCTCAGTTTCTGCTCAGTGCTCTGAATGTCAAAGTGAAGAAAGATTTCATTCAAACTTTGCCAAACTGTAATTATTAACTTTTATGTGTCATTGTTTTGATCTAACTCATGATGTCATGTTCTCTTGTTTACAGGTGTGGTCGCAGCCCAGCCATTTGCAAAAGGAGACATTGTATGTGATTACCACAGGAAGGTGATCACAGCTGCTGAGGGGCGAGCAAAAATGCAGGATCCGAACATCCAGCCGACCTACCTTTTCTTTTTTAAGGCTGGGCAGAAGGACCTCTGCATAGACGCCGAGAGTTTTCCTTGCGAGTGCCACCCGAATCGGGAGACATTCGGAAGGAGAATTAATCTCTCAAAAAAACATCCCAATCTCAAGCCACTGCACTGTGTGCTCATGGAGAACGGGGAGGACAAGGATGTCATCCTCTGCAAAGCCATGAGAGACATTGCAGTGGATGAAGAATTATTTTTTAATTACGGGGTCAATAGGAAGTCCTTTAGGGGAGAAGGACTTGAACTGGAGTGGCTTGAGACTTAGGGTACAGTCTGTGCTGAGCCCCTGCCCAGTCCGGGCGTTGGATCAGTACAATGTGCCCTATTGCTTGCCTCTCTGGGCAGAAGGACCCCTGAATTAGCATTTGACCACAGGGTCAATATATTGTGTGAAAAACATTCCTACAGAAAGTGCTTGTAATCTATACTCAGGATATAAAGTAACAATTAACTTACTAGAATCACTTACTTTTATGAAAAATACTCAATTAAATCTCACTTGCAATACTCACCTATAAATAGTAAATTTCACTCAGAGGAGTATTGCAAGTGAGATTTTCTTGAGTATTTTTCATAAAATTAAGTGATTCTAGTAAGTAAATGTTACTTAATATCCTGAGTAAAGATTACAAGCACTTTCTGTGTGAAAAAAAAAAAAAAACTTTCTTAGCTTTTTTTTTCCTAGCTTTTTTTAAAGTAATTTTTTAAGTATTTTTTTTTTTTAAGTAAGGGTACAGTCTGTGCTGAGCCCCTGCCCAGTCCGGGCGTTGGATCAGTACAATGTGCCCTATCGCTTGCCTGTCATTTACACTATTAAGTGTGTCATTTCATATGCCATCATCTGTAATACACTGAAAAAAATTTGGAGTGCCATTACTTAAGTATCTTAATTTCCTGAGTAAAGATTACAAGCACTTTCTGTGTGAAAAAAAAAAAAAAAAAAAAAAAACTTTCCTAGCTTTTTTTTAAGTAATGGCAGTCCAAATTTTTTTCAGTGTAGGTAGTCTTTTAAGGGAGAAGGACTTGAACTGGGGTGGCTTGGGAGTTAGGGTACAGTCTGTGCGGAGCCCCTGCCCAGTCCGGGCGTTGGATCAGTACAATGTGCCCTATCGCTTGCCTGTCATTTCCAGTATTAAGTGTGTCATGTCATATGCCATCATCTGTAATACGGATAAAAGTCACAGTGAGTATTTGGAGATAAAATTTCTGTCAGCCACACATTCAGGCTTTGGTTGTCTGCTGACCTCTGACATTTTTGGGTGATTTCAAATTATTTTAAGCAAATCTTTGACAATATACACTCACAAAAAAGGCACCTCTTTGTTGGTGGAGGGGAAGCTGAATTTGAATTTGGCTGAGTGGGGGAGGGGAAGGTTACAGCTTCACAACTACTCTACTCTGTTCCTCTGTTGGTGGGGGGGGGGAGGGCACATAATTTAACAACACTGTCAAAGTTCCACTCAGTAACAGCTTGAATGAATTTGTCCCCTTGCATGTGCTGTAATATCTTTTTGGAAATTAATTAATTATACATTTCCCCTCTTCCATTCTTTTCCAGGCAACAGAGTGGGTGAACAGGAAGCCATCCAACGCAAGAGTGGTGATTGGCGTCAGCCAACACAAAACAGCCACTATGCAGGTGGCCTCATTTGCCCTGACCCAGGAAGAGGAAGCTGTAAGTTCTTTAGCAGCCAAATATGCTCACCACTCATGTTTTAGTATGATACTAATTTTCTACTGCTTACAATGTTTTACAGTCAAGTAATTGTCTCTTTTGTTCCCACAGTGGTTTAAGTGTGTGATAAGTGATTCTAGCAAGTGTTCCTTAATATCCTGAGTAAGGATTACAAGCACTTTCTGTGTGAAAAAAACTTTCCTAGCTTTTCTTTTAAGGAATGGCACTCCATTTTTTTTTTCAGTGTAGGTAGTCTTTTAAGGGAGAAGGACTTGAACTGGAGTGGCTTGGGAGTTAGGGTACAGTCTGTGATGAGCCCCTGCCCAGTCCGGGGGTTGGATCAGTACAATGTGCCCTATCGCTTGCCTGTCATGTACAGTATTAAGTGTGCCCTTATTTTTTGGACATTCATACCAAGTGTTGTACAAAATAAAAAATGTTTTCATATAAAAGTTGATTTTGTTCTGTCTTTATTTTGTGTTTGAAACGTATTAAAACAAACCACCTGAACAGCTTCTACAGCAGGTTTGAGAAACTCCCATTCACACTTTTCACCCACACAAAAGGAATACCTGCACCCTTTCCCCCAGACCCATCACCTGCACTAAGGAATGTGAGGGGGATGGGTATCTTCCAAAACTTTGATCAAATTCTGGCCACACACTGTCCCCCGGTGGGTGAGACACAGATTACCCATAGTACATAATAAATACATTTTGTATATTTTTGCACATGGCTGTGGTACAGCCTGCTGACAAACACTTCTTGGTAACACTTTACAATAACCAGTATTTGGTAAATAGACTATTTATAAATGGTCTATTTACCATTTATGCTGTTTATAAATGATGATTAAACATTAAGAAACTATCTGTTAACCATTTTTAGATGGTCTACTTACCATTTATAAATGATGGCTATTGTAAAGTGTTACCCACTTCTTTATACTTGTCAGCATGGTAGATTTCAGCTGCACAGACAACCCAATGCAGCGCACCTATTAACTGACACAAACTTTATCTCCAAATACTCCCGCTACATATCTCTGTATTACGTATGTTTTTGTTTTGTGTGTGTGTATTTTCAAGGACTCGCACAAAATAATTTGAAATCACCCAAAAAAGCCAGAGCTCAACAGAAAATCACAGGCAAATGTGTGCCCAAAATTTGGTTTCACATGATGGAATTGTCATCTTAAATTAATCCTTAAAGGAATACCTGCAACACCCTTCACCTCCCCCCAAACTCTTCGCCTGCACTAAGGATCTGTGAGGGGGAGTGAGGGGGATGGGTGTCTTTCAAAACTTTGATCAAATTCTGGCCACACACTGCCCTCCGGTGGGTGAAACACAGATTACACCCAGAGTGCACAATAAATACATATTGTATATTTTTTTTTGTACATGACTGTGGCCCAGCCTGCTGACAAGCACTTCTTTGTACTTGTCAACATGGTAGATTTCAGCTGCACAGACAACCCAATGTAGTTTCCTGCACATCTATTAACTGACACAAACTTTATCTCCAAATACTCCCTGCTACGTATCTCTATATTACATATGTTTTGGTTTTGTGTGTGTGTGTGTGTGTGTGTATTTTCCAGGACTTGCTCAAAATAATTTGAAATCACCCAAAAAAGCCAGAGCTCAACAGAAAATCACAGCCAAATGCATGCCCAATGTGTTCCCAAAATTTGGTTTCACATGATGGAATTCTCATCTTAAATGAATCCTTATATTTCTAATAATCAGCACAGAGACTGAACAAATAACAAATCAAGTGACGTCGGCACTGTGAACAAGCCCACGGGCCGGCGGAAGAGGTCACAGGAGAATGTACCCCAGTGAAATGTTTCTAAGTGTAATTTGCACCACATGGTGAAAATCACAAAATAGCCATTTCAGGAACAGACTTGAATGAAGTGAATTTTGAGGGATTCGGAGGACTAAAGGTGAAAGGGGATGAGCACTGCCAAGGTCAAAGTTCAATCCTCAGTGGCCACCCAGGAATTGGGGACAGACATGAATCACAGCATTGCACCACGAGTGGTGCAGAGCAGAATGAGCTTTGTCAAAATGCATACAAACTGCATGAAATATGGGATTAAAACGTTGACAATAACAAATCAAGTGACGTCGGCACCGTGAACAAACCCACGGGCCGGCGGAAGAGGTCACAGGAGAATGTTCCCCAGTGAAATTTTTCTAAGTGCCATTTGCACCGTATGTGGTGAAAATCTCAAAATAGCCATTTTGAAGTGAATTTTGATGCATTTGGAGGACTAAAGGTGAAAGAGGACGAGTGCCACTGAGGTCAAAGTTCAAGCCTCAGTGCTCACCAGGAATTGGGGACAATGGTAACCCAAAAATGTGAAAATGTTAAAAAAGCAGAATAATGCAGCAATTTTGCATGAAAATGAGAGTTTAGTGGTTGAGAATGACAAAACAAGTCACATCATCAGTCTCAACAACCCACAGGCAGGCAGAAGGGCAAAGGGAAAAAGCTCCCCAGAGAGCAATGCACCACCGGTGGTGTAGGGAAATATGGAAGTATTAAAAATGATCAAAATGTACAAAAATGGCATGAAAGCACAGATTAAGAGTGAGACTGTGACAAATGAAGAGATTGTAACTTCATTTTAACTTTTCAAGCTGTGAAAATGTGAGTCACCAAAAGTGGTGCAAGGCTGCACTGACGCGAGGTGCAGGCATGCACCACCAGTGGTGATCTCTACGCTGGGGTAAACCTCGGAAGCATTAAGCGGTTCTGCCCTGAATTTTGAGCCGCATTTTCCTTGCAGAGTAGCACCGAATTTCATCTTCGTTGAGCCTCGTCTGCCGTGCAATGTACTGAGGTTAGCTAGTCACCATCAACTGCTCGTGACCGGTGTTCTGTCAATTTGTGCTCCCTTGTCAAAAAATGCTACCGTAATGCAAAGCGATCGTGAAGTCTTTGTTTTCGCCTTGATATTGCAATATGAATCAGTTTACAATATGCAAAAGTACAACGCGCTTCAGCCAAGTTTCAAAAGTGAGGAGAGGTGCTCAACAGTAAAGGACAATAGACATAGAAAAAAAAAAAACTTTTACCTGGGTACTTCAAAAAGACTACCCAAAAGTAAAAACACTGGAGCACACTTAACAAGTCTGCACGTTCAGGATTCTGAGGAAGACGCAAGTCGAAACGTCAGTCATCTATTCCCCTAAATAAACGTGCAGACTTGTTAAGTGTGCTCCAGTGTTTTTATTTTTGGGTAGTCTTTTTGAAGTACCCAGGTAAAAGTTTTTTTTTTTTTCTATGAATCAGTTTACAGTAGTAACTTTATTTGTTAGCTTATTATAACATAAGCAGATTTTATTACGAGTTAGATAAGCTTGTTCAAAGATATATCCCCATATACGTCATTATCATCTAATTTCTGCATTTTCAGGAAAACCCAGCGTGTACATGCAAATATATGTACGCTTACAGGTCGAAATGCGCACTGGAAATAAATCTATTTTTATGATTTTTGAAGATACTTAAGATAAGAGCGAGGAAACAGCCCGAGATTTTAGGTTTGCGCAAGCGCAGAACCGCGAGGCAGCATATAGGTATATATAGGTATATAGCATATAGGTTGATAGGTAGCAAAATTTGTCAGAACACCGGCCGTTGGACGTTTGGATTAATGTCATACATGCCATGAACTTAGATCAGAATCCCCCTCATATCGTTCGTGTTTTTTAATACATATAAATTTTCAGAGTTCAAAATAAAATTATTTCCGTGGCTAAATGACTTTTATAAAGCAGATAATGAAGCTTTACATAAGTGTGCAGTGATAATGCTGAGGCATTTAGGCTGTATATCAGTGTTGAAGTTTATTATTGTTCGTTAACTTAATGTCATAAAGCAAAGCTTATCGGACTGATGCGCGCGGAGCGAGGCCAGGAGTGGCGATTTCTAAAACTAAGTAAAGCAACTGGTCGTTTGGCAGGAAGCGCTGGTCTTTCTCCTCCGTCACAGTGAACTAAATTGATATTTGTTTGGCTATCAGAAATCAAAAACCTAAGTCAGTCTGATTGTTGTTCTTCATCGGGATCTTTTTTATTAATCTTTCACAAGTTTTATACTACTCATACAAAAGGGTACACGACATTACTATATGTGCAAATGAATTTATTAAAAGTCTTAATGGTGATGTTTTAATTGAAATTGCAAAAACTCCCGTTAAATGAACGGAGCCCATTAATTTCCTATGGAAAAAGTTCTTCCTGCAAGGTCCTTCAAATTTGATCGTCGTTGGTACACGTGATGCTGTTTTAGCCAATGGAACACACACACACACACACAAAAAGTGTTGTGTTTTAGCTCCCCTGGGTGATAAGTTAGAACCCAATTTTTAGAACCAAATACCCACAGCATAGCATGACAGTATGTCATTTATTATCGGAATATTGTGATTTTAATTGGCATACCACTGGTTGTAAAGTACATTTTTGTGAAGTCTGTGCTATCGCAGGTTGAGGTTTTTTGCGTTTATGGGAGGGATGTGGCCCACTGCACATGCTTGGGAAGTTTTTGCACAATTTGATCTTTTTCCGTGGCTTTCACTCATCAGTATTTGTTGGGAAAGTGTTTCCTTTCCGAATATTCAAAATAATATAGTCTTTTCTCAAGTCATTGTTTGCGTACATTTTTAACAAAACAGGTGAGGAGTCGAAATTGTTGAACATGCTCAGTGTCGGCCACCTGCTTCCTGAAAATTCCGAAAAACCTTTAAGGCTAATGCAGCGAGCTGCGTGAATCATAAAGTAAATAAACTAGTCTTGCTTTTGTAGTTTTATGGAAGCACAGATAACTTTTCGTGTAGTTTATGATAGCGAAATGTCTTTTCTAATCTTTAAGCAACAGACTGCCACTGGAGTTCAATCATCATGACATTATACATTTGAATATTTTTGTTGATGGTGGCCTTTTGGGCAATGGTGAATTATCTGTATGCTGTTTTCATCAGCAGCTTACTGTCATCATAATATGTTGAGCATATTTGAAATTTATGCAGACTTAAAATTCTTTTCCTTTGCATGTGATCTGAGTAGGCATTTGAAATCATGGATGCTGAGCTAAGGGAGTTCTTAGCAAAGAGGAATATTGAAGAAGAACTCATCCAAAAGCTGGAAAATGAGAAGGTATGGCACACTGTATCCATCATATACTGAAGCGAACACACACTTCTATTTTGTATATTGCTCCCAACAAATATTTTGGTGATGTAACTATTCATTAATGAACTGAAAATTACAAGTTAAACTGCCACTTGATTTAAATTCCAATAGATGTTTTATAGAGAGTAATAGTAGACAAAATAAGATGCTTTCTGAAACCGATGTTGTGACTGAATTCACAAAACATCCACAGAAAAAAGGTAATACCTAAATTGTTAAGAGTGACATTCAAATCAACCATATACAGTTAGGTCCATAAATATTTTAACATTGACAGTGCTATTTTTATTGTGCTATTATTTTAGCTGTTGATCATTGAATATTGGAGTTGGAACTTATTCATATATATGAGTTCAAAGCAAGTACATTCAGCGTCATGGAGCTGTCAAAATTACTGCACATGCTCAGAACTTAAAAAACTGTCAGCTTAATGAAGTAAATATGCTCGACTGTAAGTCAAAATCTGATTCTGTCCTTGCTAATTTGTCATCATTTTGCTTTGTATTTATTTATTTTCATTACTCGGCCATTATGCTTGTTATGTTAAGGAGTTCTCTGTGAAAATGATTCCAGAAAGACTACAAATGAAGGGTAGGGAAAAGGGAAGGAACGCATAATCTTGGGCATACTACCTTACCTGTACTGGTTATGTATGGGCATGTATGGCTGCTGATTGAGCTTGATCGTTTTCATTTACAGGTGACAAAAACTTTTGGATGAATTCTGAATTGTATGGGGCTATATTACACTTGGACATATATATTAGACTTGGGCACATTACGTAGTATCAAAAAGAAAAAAAATCCAGGGAACCTATCATCCCAAGTTAAAACAGTCCGGATTCTCAAAAGTTAATAATCTTTGGTTCATCTCCTTTCTGGATGGGGACATCTTGATTTGAAAATTCAAATTATTTTCACCCCGCTGGATTTTATTCAAATTTGCTCCTATGCGAGTATTGCAGTGTTGACATTTCGTGGCATATTGTTTAAATGCTGTTCACCTCTCCACAGCTACTTTGCATGACACATGTTGACACAGTTGACATGACACAGCCTGTTACACATTCCTACTCCACAAAAAGAGGGGGTATAATATAATAATTAATGACTAGAATTGGCACAGTCATTCGCTCACTTACTCACACACACACACACACACACACACACACACACACTCACAACAGTTTTTATCATTTTTGGTTATTACATACGAGCACTAATGATCAAGTTTAATTAGTCTCCTAATTTTTTTGTTTTCCTGATTGATGCATCTGTAATCCCGGTCATGGCAGATAGCGACCTGGCTTTGTACATACCTAAAGCTGGAGACAGATTGGCTACTTTGGCCTTCTGCCGACAAGCTAACGCATCGCGTGACACAAATGGCAGGAAGAACACCATGTTGACAAGGCTGCGAAACAGATTGTTTCAGAAGGACCATTCACCAGTAGCTTCAAAAACAACGTTGATGGGAAATAAAAATGCCAGAAAAAGAGAGAGACGTATAGAGCTCGGATGGATGGACTTTGATGAAAAAGAAAAACGGTACAAACAAGTCAAAGCGGTAAATGGTGGAGGAACAAGGCACCTCACGGTAAACAAAGACAAAACTGTGGAGGAAATAAAACCAATTGCTGAAAACTTGTTTTTTCCAAATGGTATTTCAAAAAAAAAGACAAAGCTCTCATATTATCACACAAAAATAGAATCTTCTCAGGTACAGGTCTACAGTTCGGCAACTGTGGATCAATTGTATGATGAAAGCAAGCTTTAAATCCTGAGGCTATATCTTTGCACAAAAAAGAGAAGCGAAGACCCATCTTCTGAGGAAGAGGAACCATCGATCAAATTAACCTCAACCCCAGTTATAGGTCTCACTGGAAATGGGCCACATAGTTCAACTGAGGTGACAAGGGTACAGAGGTTGATGATGAGATTGTAATTGGAGCTGCAACCAATGAACATGTTGATTTGGATGACACAGAGCCCTGGCACCAGCCACTACAGATTCTGGATGTCAACCAATTGCTGTCATCTTCAACTGACCAACCACCACAGGAACCAAATCGAATGTTACCTGCTTCTTGGAGTGATCAATCACAAGAGGGAACAGGTCAGGTGCTACCTACCCTTGGGAATGACCAGGTATCAGAGGGACCAGGTCAACTGATACCCACTCTTGTTACAGAGTCATGGACTGATGCTGAGTCCTTGAATGATACTGAACCAGCTCCTGTTACACTGATTATTAGGCGGGGACATTGTTCGACTGACCTTATCAAAGCATTCACAAACCCAGACATTTTAAATGCTGAGGTGTTTATTAAGATGCGTCTACCCAATGGAAAATTTGAAGAAGGGGAGGGAATTGGTGTGACTCGCGACTGCTTAACAGAGTTTTGGACTGAGTTTTATGAAAGGTGTACCTTGGGAGGTGACGTTAAGGTTCCATTTATTAGGCATGATTTTCAGTATGAAGAGTGGCAGGCTATTGCCAGAATCATAGTGGTAGGGTGGAGAATTTCTGGCTACTTTCCAGTTAAATTGGCCGCACCATTGCTTGAGGAAGCCTTGTATGCCACAATTACCAGTAGCTTAAAAGACGCGTTTTTGCAGTATGTATCTGATCATGAGAGAGCAGTCCTTTTAAAGGCTTTGGAGGACTTCACCTCAGTTGATAGTGATGAACTGTTTGATGCTCTTGAGGTACACGAGTGCCAACAGGTTCCTACCAAAGATAATCTGATCCCACTTCTGTCGCAGTTGGGACTCAAGGCCCTCATACAGGCACCAATGTTTGTTATTGATTGTTGGCGACCAATTATGGCACACTTAGCAAGTGTGTTACCTCCAGATGCTCTGCATCATGTCATACAGCAGAAAACACCAACTGGAAAAGCAGTAAAGGAGCTCCTCCAGTTCCCTAATGACATGACTCCTCCCCAGACAGCAGTTGCTCGCTACCTGAAGAGATATGTGTGTGATGTTGATCTGAGTTCTCTTCAGCTGTTCCTTTGCTTCTGCACTGGTTCAAATTTAATAGAAAAACCTATTCAAATTCTGTTCATAGAAACCTCAGACTTCGAGCGAAGACCACAATCGCATACATGTGGGTTTCTTTTAAAGCTACCAGTCGGGTATCAGAATTATCCTGACCTCCGAAATGGCTTCAATAGTATACTCAAAAGCTCTGTCTGGGTGATGGATGTCATCTAGGTCTAAAAAATGAGCACTTGTCGATAGCTGGCACCGTGGCACCCACAACTTGTACTGCAGTGATATTTGTGGAATGGACAAAATATTGATTGGCAAAATTCTTTGGTCAAGCATTTCACATTTTCTTTGGATGTGGTGGGGATAATACGCCTACATCGTAGGTTTTGTCGAGAGCTCTTATTCTGAATAAATTGAGCTAACATCTAATTGGCTTATGAAGATGATCAAAGTTTTTACAAAATGAGTTGGTTTGAAGAACAATGTTTTACTTTAGCCCTGTATGACTTCATAATTATTGGTTGGAAAAATTAACTGTCAATTAAGACTTGAAGTTGCAAGGATGATGCAGTACAGTTGGTGGAAATGGTGGTTGTGGTAGCGAAGGATCTTGGTCATGCAGAATAATTTTTGGTAAAAACAATGCAACATTTTATTTAGTTTATCTAGGACAGTGGGCTTTAGAAGTAAATGAAATTTTAGAGATGCAATTTCTGATACATGGGAAGACAAGGTTAGTGTTAAGCACAAAACAGCGTCTACAACCTCATTTCCAAAGAAATTGGGAAATAAAAACAATGGAATGATTTTCAAAGCATGTCAACTCTATGTTTAATTGAAAATCGTGTAAAGACCACATATCTGATGTTGAAACTGAAATTTTATGGTTAATTGAAACATATATGCTCATTTTGAATTAGATGCTAGCAATAAATTTCAAAAAAGTTGGAACAGAGGCATGTTTACCTCTGTATTTCATCACCTTTTCTTTTAATAACACTGCAATAGTTTGGGCACTGAAAACACCATCTGGTGTAGTTATGAAAGAAAAATGTTTTCCCTTTCTTGTTTCATGTAGTAATTCAGCTTCACAACACTTTACAGTCTCCTTTGTCATAATTTTGTTTCATAATGCGCCAAATAATTTCAGTGGGCGACAATTCTGGGCAACAGGCAGGCCTGTTTAGTACCCACTCTTATACTATGAAGCCATGTAGTTGTAATATGTGCACAATGTGGTATTTGGCATTGCTGAAACAAGTAAAGCCTTCCCTATAAAGGAAATCCAGATGGCAGTGTATGTTGCTCCAAAACCTGTATATATTGTGCAACATTAATGGTTGCTTCACAGATGTGCAAGTTACCGATGCCATGCGGTGCCACCAGAAGGCCTGAAGATCATGGCCATTCAGTATTGTTTTTTGGCCTTGTTCCATTCACACAGTGATTTCTCCAGATTCTATGAATTTTTTGTTGATATTTTGTCCTATAGATGATGAAATCCCCAAATTCTCTGCAGTTTTATGTCGAGAAATTTTATTCTTAAATTGTTGAACTATTTGCCAATGCAGTTTTTCTGAGTGCTAAAGCCCTCACCATCTTTACTTGTAATAGACTAAGCCCATCGGGGATGCTCTTCTCTTACACAATTATGCTACTGACCCATTGCCAATTAACCTAATTAGCTCTAAGATGTTCCACGGAGTGTATTTTTTTGGCAGCGTACAAGTTCTCTAGTCTTTGTTTGCCCGGTCCCAAATTTTTTGAAACGTGTTACTGGCACTAAATTCAAAATAAGCAGATATTTTTCAAAAACCAATACGATTTCTCAGCTTCAGCATTTATTGTCTTTGTACTAATTTCAATTAAATGTAGGCTTTAAATCATTTCCAAATCATTGCATTGTTTCATTAACATTTTCATCGAGTCCCAACTTTTTCGGAAGTGGGTTTGTAGGTGCCTGTATTAAAATGATCTGAGTAACCACGAATTGTTTATCATTCTGGATTTGCTTTTCTTTGTTCATGTGCTTTTATTTGGGTTGATGTTATCGAGACAAGTTAATCCTTGCGCTGCCTTATGTAATTTGGACAAAACTGAAACTACAACAATCAACATCAATGTTTGTAAGTGTTAATCCATGTGAAAATGTCATTATTGAAGACACTCTAATTGGTGTATTTCATGTAATTATTCTTGGACATTTTATTTCCATTGGGTATCACTCACTGGCACGTTGGTTAATTTGGCGTCTTAACTTTCTTTTTAACTGTTCTGGGTTGTCTGGGTGCATCAAGAAAGGTCATTTCGGCCATTTTTTTGTTTTGTTTTGTTTTAATGGGACCTTAGATGTACCCACTTCGTTGGATTGGTTGAGCTGGATGGGATGAGTTAGCATGAGCCATTTTATGCATCCCTGGTGAGAGTGTTCTTTGTTCAGCTTATACTGCACTATACAAGTAGGTCCAAGTCTGTTATTCAATTTGTGAAGCAAAATATCAAGACATTGTTCAAACAGTGCACTTTAAAATAATGAATGAATAAAAAGGCACTCATTTTTTGAATTTTTTTGCTTTTTATTCATTTCACGTATCTCTACACTGAAATCTTGTACTCCTTTATTGCTTTATTTCCTTTATCATATTTTATGTTCAGCTGAAAAAGACAACTGAGATTAAAAATTTGGTGTACATGCATCTCCAGCCTTGCATTTTTATTCACATTTGGTTCACAAAATTTAACAACTAAAAGCTAAAATTTAATGCTGCTCAATGACGGATAATTAATTCTGGCTGAAAACATTTAGGATTCTACAAACATTGTTCTGTGAAATGAAAAAGCCTTGATATAGAGAGGGTTCATTTCTAAAACTAAAGTAAATTCTCATTTACTGCAAACAAGTCAGGGAGTACAGAACACATTTTAACACTACATGACCGGCTCTTTTGTTACACATACAAGACACACTATATTCTCTGAATGACCCAAATCTTCAATGATGCTTTCTGACCATGAACCTAATCTACCGAAACTGTTTGACCAACCAAGTTTTTGAGTAGCCTAACTGGTGGCCATATCGTTGTGTCACTTTCATATTGCAAATCACACATCATCATGTTAGGACAAGCAGTTAACAAGTGCAGTATTCCACATAAATTGCAGTACCATGTGTTGAAATTAAGAGAACCCCTTTTACATTAAGGTAAATAAAAGTAAATTGAGTAATTATATTATTATCTGGTAGCCTGTAACCACATGAAAATCCATATGCAAAAAATACACCAGTAGCACCTAAAATATGATTGACCACTCCTTTTGGGCAAGCATATTTCAAATGCCTTTTTAGTGTCTTGGATGCAATCAGATATTTACAGTGGGCTCAAAAACTTCTGGCACCTCTGACAGGCAATGCACAAACAATACTTACGAGAATTCAAACAAATATATTCATAGAGAAACTCTGAATACCAACATAGAAGTCCTGTACAATATTCATGTTCTAATGGAACCAACCAAAATCATTCACTGATTTAATTAAAAATCTGTTCCCTGCGAATCAAGCTTTCACAATTAATGACCCCCTCAAAGTTTACTGTAAATGACATCTACCAAAATTAATCCAGGTATTAAATTTCACTTAAGTTTTATCTAAGTCTTAAGGAACTACATATAGATCCATTACATTGCTTCCTGTTTCACTAGGGTATAAAAATTAGGTAAGACACATGCAATATCCCTTTGTCATAAAATTCCATGAAGAAAACAAAACAACTCAGTTCAAGAGAGGCAGATGGTCATAGTCCTTCATATACCTGGTAATGGCTAAAATAAAATTCACAAACAATTGAATATGCCACTGAGCATTCTCAGGGCAAATTTCCAAAGATATAAAACTGGAAAACATCAAGGGTAGAGGACGCAACTGCATTTTTCCTCCAGGATACGGAGGAGGATGGTGAGAGAAGCAGATTAATCTCCAAGAATCACTGTGAAGGAATAGCAGGTCTTGGTGGCATCTTGGGGTCACCAGGTTTCAAAATGCACCATCAGGTGCCAACTGCACAACCACAGGCTCTTTGGGAGGGTTGCCAGAAGAGGGCCTTTTCTGACCAGAGGACAGAGAAGCAACCACTTGGAGTTTACAAAACGTCATTTAAATAGTTACTGAAACAAGGTGCTTTAGTCAGATGAGATCAAAATTGCAATTTTTGGTCAGGTACAGCATCAACATGTTTGGGGTCGAAACAGAAATGCATAGGAGGAGAAGAACCTCATGCCCACAGTGAAAAATGATGGTGGGTCAGTCATGTTTTGCAGCCATTTTAATTCAAGAGGTCCAGGGGCACTAGTTGAGATAAATGGCATGATGAATTCCATCAAGTATCAGGATATTTTGGCTGACAATCTGGTCGCCTCTGCCAGAAGGCTGGGACTTGGCCGCAGGTGGACTTTCCAACAAGAAAGTGACCCAAAGTAAAATTGTGGCAAAATGGCTTAAGGACAACATAGTCAAAGTATTTGAGTGGCCATCAAGAAGCCTTTACCTAATTACAATAGAAAATTTGTGGCTGAACTGAATATCGGAGTGTGAGCAAAGAGGCCAACAAACTAGACTCAGTAACATTAGTTCTGTCAGGAGGAATGGGCAAAAATACAAGCAAATTTTCTGAGATAAGCTTGTGCAACATTTACTGGATTATTTCACCCAAGTGAAAATATAAAGGCATTTCTACCGAATACTAACCCAGTTTATGTTCACATATGAATCACTGGGAATGTGATGAAAGAATTAAGAACTCAAATCATTCTCTGATGTATTATTTAAACATTTCACATTACTAAAGTGAAGTATTTGTTCTAATTGACCTAAGAAGGGGAATGTTTACCAGGTATAAATGTCAGAAACTGAGAAAAACTGGGTTGAAATGTAGTTAGCTAAGGTGTGTGTGTAAACTTTTGACTTTAACTGTAGCAGGTGGTAAAGATTCAGTAATGTGCACAAAATTTTAATCAAAGCCATTTGAGTTATCGCTTTCTGAGTCAGGTAGCAGCGACTAATGTGGTGGCAGTCATTGTGAATCCATAATATCCCATGACCGAGGAATAGCTACAAGATGAGAGGTTGGGGATATCAAATAACTTGTAGAGACTTGTTTAACCTTATTGAATGAGCAGTAGTGTGCAACTTGACATTAATTTAGCCTATTGAAACACCTGGGGGCGGATGGCATCCCTGAGTGCCATGTAAAGCTCCAGTGCCTGATGTCTGTCATCAGGAAAGCTCAAATTCGACTCATTCATGATAACTGTGGACAGGTCAAATACCTCTTCACCACATGGTAGTGAACTGAGGAACACACAAGCCTCTTTAGCAGTCATAAGTTTTTTTCTGGTCTGCGGCACTAAAAAGTCCTCTGCACCCCAGAGCTGGGGTACCATGAACATGGCATTTGGAATCCCACTGGGAGCATTGTTGTTCTTTGATGGTCGGATCCGATGTGCATTCCAAACAGTAGTGATGGTGTCTAGTTCTGCCTATAAAGAAACATTACAGAAATGAAATAGAAATAGAAAACAAGCACAGGGGAACACAAAATGTCATCTGAACAGATGCAAAGACAGGGTGATAATGATAGTTTAAATCTATGCCCAATTTGGTGTGATATAAAAATATGGGTGAATACTCCTTAAAACTGACCAGAAACCAATTGAAACTGATGGTAACCGATTAATTCTCTGTTGATTAACTAATCAATTAAATCAACTATTTAGTTCAGTACTAAATACTGATTGCTGCCCTGTTTCTCTACATGCCAAAAAAAACTTGGTAATTGTAAAATAAACAGTTACTTACTTGGATTATGTTTCTGAAGCACAGCTGCACTAGTGCTTTGTCCAAGAGATCTCCAGCAAAAAGTCCCTCATCTTTCAGCCTCCTGAAAAACTCAATCCAGTATTGAATCCCTTGTCTACGCATTACACCCCACCAACTTTCAATGCGCTGATTAGCTGTGCTGACACCTGTAATATAGCTTCAGGACCCTGCCCTCTCATCTGTGTCATCCTGCCTGAAGAACTTTTGGATGTCTTGCACGGTCCCATTCTCTGTCCCAAAATCGGACCGCACTATCCTTGGACATCCACCCAATTTCTCTACAGCTTCAAAAAAGTAGCCACCAATGACTTGTGGGTTGCTGCTTGTGTAGGCAACCTTCAACCATATGATCTTGCGAGAGAATCCATCTATGCAGCCATTAATGCAGATACCAAAAGGTTTAAGTTTATCATAGGAGTCTAAATGCCAAATGTAATTTGGACCTTGAGAAAAATACTCCCTGCGATGAAGTTGCCGGCGACTACGTAGTGAACAGCTTTCAGGATCAAGAGCTGACATGATGATTCTCACATCCTCTTTTTTTGCACAAATTCCATTTTCTAAAAGTTTGGCATGCATCCACCGGTATCCATGCAGGCGCCCAGGGCCATCCAGTTGAGTAAAAATGAAATCAATGATTTCACCAAGGTCTGAAAACTTCCGCCGAGAAAGACCATTAGCTTTTAGGACATTTTTAAGGTGCCTCTCGCTAATTATTAAGTGATGTCTGAATGCTAGCGACTTTAAAATGTCTTTATAAGTCATTCCTAAATTAAAATTAAAAAAAATTGCATCTGTCATATCCATTTTGGCAGGAATGAAAGAGGGGGGATCACAATCTCCACAAGTCTCCGATCCCCATTCTGGATGGAGGTTATGGACACTGGAATGAGTCTTGATCGCTGTCTTAAACTTCCCAACTTGCCGTGACTGGTACTTCAATCTTAAAGACAATTAAAGATAAAACAAAATGGTGAGATTAGATTTGTATGGACAAAATTGGAGTGTCACTCACGGTAATTCACCAACAGTTGATGGCCAAAAGTGATGGCAAGTTGAAATAATCTATGCCATCAACTGTAGTAATCAAGAGACAGTCTAGCCAAATGATCTTTCTAGTCTATGATACAGTTTTGTAAAACACTGATCATGCTAGCAGCTAAACAAATACCCAGCACAGCCCGTTAGGTTTTCAATTACATGGACCAAAAACCATAAAAAAGTATTTCAGAGTTTTCAAGTCAAAGTAAGGGAGGGTGGCCGCTCCGGTCCCACAGGTTCTTTTTCATTAAAAGAGATGCACTTTGGGAGCTAATTTATGTTTTTGAATTAGGACTTTAAGGGATCCCAAACAGAACTCTTGACCTCACCATTTCTTGGAACTCCCGCTCCGTGCCAAAAGGTTCATTGCTAATACTTGTTTGCAAGTAGAAGTTGTAGCCAGACCCATATAGAGCTCTCTGTATGGCTCTGGTAGTAACCTAAAAAAAAACATACAGTGAAGGGTGGAGGGCGATATTTGACCTAGGGTTAATATTTGTCCTCAACACCTTCATGTCCCACCTGGCCAATTCAATTTTCAGGACAGGTATGGTGGCAAAACTATGAGTCCGCTGGTTAATTTATTGAATATATGACTGGATGCCAATAAGGACACTGGCCACGTTTTCATAATGCGATAGATTGCAATGGTTATCAAAATGTAACCGATCAATTTCCCATGTAGTATAAATGTAGCCACTCCAACGTTGGCCAGAAGCTCATCAAACATAGTCGTTTGCCATCGCGAGTGTACATCTTTCAAAAGAATAATTATCTAGCCGAAAGCCAAAGTACGCCCCTCAGAACAAAATCACATTGCGTCTGAACAATAATGTAGGCTAGCTAGGTTACCTGTATATCCGCTCACCAGGAAGCGCAAGTTCGCGCCCAGATACCATATGACAAACATTGGGTCCTACTAAAAGTCGGAAGCATATTTCATGTTGAACACAATAAATTGCTATTTTTTGTGTGTTATTTTAGAGCGGTGACAACTGGATGAGCCAAAAATGGTTTGTCTGTACAGTAGCCTATTTGCTCCCGACTTTTAGTAGGACCCAACGCAGTTGAGCTACCTGACTGAAGCAATTTTCAGAACAAGCACGCTGACAGTGCCACGGGCCAGTCTAATTTATTGAAAACAACGACTGAATGAGGATCAGGACATTGGTCACGGTTTTCATGTAATACATTGAAATAGACAGAATAACGTTACCAATCACTTTGCTCACTGTTGCAAAAACGTAGCCGCTCCAACCTTAGCCTGGAGCCATCAATCAACCAGATTCGAGTTTACTAGCCCTAGCGAGCGTACTGCTGCTGGAAGAATGGTAATGTAGCCCAAATTGAAAGTATTCCCCATTAATGTAAATCACATTTGCGTCTAACTTGTAATGTTTGCTAGCTTGGTTACTGTAAATCCACTCACCGAGAAGTGGAGGTCCGCGCCCAGAGATTATCGGGGACCAATGCCGTCTGCTCCAGAGAGACGGAGGGAGTGTGGAACACATATTATGGCGTGGCCACAAATTAACTAAGTCTTGGGAACGACTTATATCTAGTGGCCACAGAATAGCTAAATTGTTGGAACGACTTATATTTTGTGGCCACGAGATGGTTAAATCGTGGGAACGAGATTGCTACGCCAGGTAACGATTTATATTTCGTGGCCACGAGATGGCTAATTCGTGGGAACGAGTTACTAACTCGTGGGAACGAAATAACTAATTCGTGGGAACGAGTTACTAACTCGCGGGAACAAAATAACGAATTCATGGGAACGACTAATATCTTGTGGCCACGAATTAATTTTTTTCTCTTGTCATTGCACTTCCCGGGCTCCGTATATTTCTCTAAAAATTGTTTACTGTAATTCTTACAGCCTTATGTCAACTTACCGTGTCATTTGTGCAAGAATAAATTTGATTTGCCAAAAATATCTTGAAAAAAAAAACAAAAATTGGTCGGGGTATGAATAATTTTGGGCATGACTGTATGTTCCCCATCTTCAATATTTTCAAGCCTAGAAACCTTTGAAAATTGTAACATTTTGCTTGACCTCAAGTTTGACCTTTCAAGGTCATCTGAGGTCAACTTTAACACAGCCAAACTTTAGGTCATATATTACTTCTATCTGCAACCATTTACCTTCCACAGGCGATTTGGCCCATTCTCCATAAGACCCAATGTTAAAGTACAGCGCCCCCACTAGACCCACTTCCGTCGATTCAATAAAAATGGCACTCGCACTGTACATAAAGTGTATCAAGATGAGTTGATAGCCAGATTTAGAAAAAAAGTATCAGACAGTTTTTGAGACTTAATTTTTTTAAATTTCAAGTCATATCTTTTAACATTGTTAATATATTCCCTGACCTCGAGTTTGACCTTTCAAAATCATCTGCGGTCAACTTTAACACAGCCAATGTATAGGTCATATATGACTTCCTATATGTCGATAATACAAACTTAATCTCTATCTGCAACCATTTGGCCTCCACAGGCCATCTTGCATATTCATAAAGTACAGCGCCCCCAATAGACCCACTTCCGTTGATTCAATCAAAATGGTGCTCACACTGTACATTGATGGTGCCAAGGTAAGTTGATTGCCTCATTTAGAAAACAAAATCACACAATTTTTGAGAAATAATTTTTTAAAATTTCTCAGTCCTATCTTTAACATTGGAGCCAAAATTTCAAGGGCCCATAAAACAGACAAAAATTATTCAATCAAAAATCAGAGAAAACCGTCTGGAGATATGGTCTAGTAGTATGTTATTGCAAATTTACATGAAAATTCATGAGGCCAAAAAAAGAGAAAAAATGTGCAACCTAGTATACGGCTGGGCCTCCAAGTGCTGTATGAGAATGTGGGCCCAAGAAAAGAGTGCTAAATGAGGCAAAGCTCACGCAATTACATGAATTGCAAGTTTAGTAAAGAGCTGGAGCTGGTAAATTATTTACAAAGTAGGTGGGCAGAGTGTGAGAGTGTGAAAGAGTGAGTGTGAGTGAGAGTGTGAGTGAGGGAGTGGGAGTGAGTGAGAGTGTGTGAGTGAGGGAGTGGGAGGTGGGGGGAGTCTTGAGTAAGGAAAACATATCAAAAGCAAGTTATACATTTGAATAGACAAAGAGCTAGAGTAAGGGTAGCAGTTATTGATTTTGTGAATGTGAATTTGAGAGAGACGGCAGCAGCAGATGTAGATGGCAGTTAAAGTATGTATGTATGTTCCTGAATCGTAATGAAATAATAAAGTTATCATTACAGTTGTGCTAATCGGGGATGTGACGTCACTTTCGTGTACACATGGCAGTTCCTACATAGTGAGGGTGTAAGAACGAACGTCAAAGTTTCATTTTTTTCCCCATGTTTTTCTTTGGGCATGTTGTGGACAAAAAATCCACAGTTTTGAGTAAAACCGCTTAGTAAATATGTTTGAGTGAAGAAGTTGCCATGTGTTTACAAAAAGCGTTCGACGATATTGGTGATGGTTGAATATGGTTAAGTATGTGACCAAAAAAATTAAAATGCAGTTATTTTTCATGAAGTTGTGACCTATTGAAAGCTCTTAGGTCTTGTAGTTGACACCAAGATCATGAGAATTGGTCCAGAAATAAGAAAGTTTAGGAATTTTATAGTGCCCCCAAATAGCGAATTGTTTAGTATTTATTTGTTCTTTGTTCTCTCCTTGTGCTCTTTAATCAATTTTCAGGTGAATGAAAAATACAGTATTCAAAAAACAAACAGGCAGTCTCTCCTTTATATACTTCTTCTTCTTCTTCTTTGAGTTTACTGGCAGTTTTAAAAACCACTATAATTGACTATAATTAATAGTAGAATTACATAGTATCAATACCATGCCGAATTTTTGCTTCAGAAAACTGATTTTTCTTAATTCTTAATGTGTTTTTAACACATTCTTAATGTGTTTTTAATTCCCCTATCCAACCTCGCAACCGATGCTGTCCTCCATGCTTGTTAACTGCCGTGTAGGTTGCGAGATTGAATAGGGAAATTAAAAACACATTCCGACCATTGTTATGATTCTTTCGCTAGATTGGTACGATGTGTTACATTCCTCTATCTCTATGGAATCTCGCAACTGGTACCAGAGAAAACAAGCAAGGAGGACTGAAACAAACCGAACCAATCTAGCATGAAAGAAGATTAGCCTAATAATGGTCGGATTGTGCTCGTAATGCAACAAAATCGAATTGAACTTTTTAAATGACCGAGATGCTAGCTAGGCCAAGCGCAGCGCATCCGCTATATTAATATTTAATCCACCTTTGCTGTCCATTAGAAGAATTTACGCATTAATTTTCGTAAAAAGGTTGACCAATATCGCCAAGAAACATTCATTGGCGTCAAAAATTGCACATTGTGAACATTCTATATGTAGAAAATGTGTTTTAATTTAACAGGGCCCTTATTCACAAAGCATCTTATCTTACCGCTAGGAGTACTCGTAAGTCACGCTAAAACATTTTATGTAGGAGTAAAATCTTAGAAGTTATTCACAAAGCTGCTGAGAGCAACTTTTAGTTAAGAAAACTGGTAACTCCTAGACTATGAGTAGCTCTGAGATAGGTGGGAGTAAATCTCCGTTGCCATGGATGACATCAATTCTCATGCACGAGTCTTGGGACAATGAGCACGGTGATTGGTTGTTTGGTGACAGGGCGGCCCATTTAAAAAAAATATCCCACATACAGTGGAAAAAATGAGGAAATAGCCCAAGCGGCTGGTTTGTTGCATAAAATAATATGTTGAGCATTCCTGAAAATGCACTATGCGCAGTCATAGACTGTATAAAAAGATGGACGCAGCACCCTAGTCTGAAAAATGAAGCCCATGCGGAAGTACCGTAAAATGGCATTCTATTTAATGGCCAGCAGATGGCGACGTCGGTGGTTGCTGAAAGAAGTTCAATGCTATAGAAGTCTATGAGATAATGACCCTACTTTCCCACCTGACTTTTCATTTAAATAATGATTTTTCACATTATTTTATGGTAGCTATAGCAAGTTTCAAGTCTCCTTCGATATATCATTATGTTCATTTTTGTAAATTATGGTCCTATATAGACTAGAATAAAGGATAAAGCCGGAATATGCTTTAGGGGCGTGGCTATCCTCTGGTCCTCGTCCGATACGGTTAGATCCAGAGCTACGGTCCTCCCCGGATCTTCAATACGCGCTCTCGTCCAATAGAAATCACATCCGGTTTCAAAATGACAACATGGCGCAATCCAAATTGCCAAAATTGAGGCTTCCTTTATGGTATGCGGAAACCAATGGGTGACGTCACAGTAGTTTCGTCCATCTTTTTATACAGTCTATGTGCGCAGTACCCACATATCACGCTCTAGGCAAATAAACATACATAGGAAAGAGATAGTTGTAAAAATGTCAATAGCATAAAACGAGTCAATAATAAAACACATAATTTGCCCCAATAATTAGCAACTTATTACCTAATGAGAATATGTTGCGATCATTTAAATGTCGGGCTGTTCAAGTTTGTTTGCCCTAAACTGTCATGGATGAAAGTTCAAAAAGGACGCGAAAGCCCAACTAGAGCCACGACCAATTACTGCTGCTGGCCCAGTTGGTGCTGGAGCGAAAGCATGTTATCAAAGGGAAATTTGGCTCGGGGGTGAACAGCAAATCCAAGCGGTACGCGTGGGATAATATCAGCCTACAGATCAATTCTGCGTTACCCTCGGTGTCTCAGACGACTGCAAGAAGCGGTGGTATGGGCTGCAATCGCAGGGGAGGTCTGAGATTGCAGCCTATAGGAAGGCAGCTTGGCTTGTAATTTATAGCCTACAATTTAAATATACGTACAAAATATGACATAGGCTGGTATTATTATGATGATCTATTAAATGTAACCCTCGCTCAATAACGTAATAAAATAATTCATGCATAGCAGGAGGAGGTACAGCACTAAAGCCACTGTCCCCGAGCAAGTGGCATTCCACAGGCACATAATGCCTGTCAAATAATTGGCATAAGCTGCTTTCCATTAAAATGTGAGAGTCGTGCGTGGATCCTGGCCACTTCGCAACAATGTCCAAAATATTGTTTTCGGCATCAAACACTATCTGGGTATTGATGGAACAAACTTTTTTTTCTGTTTACAAATACCTCTTCATCTAGGGTCGGAGAAATAATTCGAATATGGGTCCCGTCAAGAGCACCGATGATACCGGGCATACCTGAGATGTGCAAGAATTGAAGTTTGATTCTGTGTTGTTGGCGAATGTCCACTGGAAACCGGATAAACTATCGGATGATATGGGGTTCAGAGAGTGCATTGATTGTTTGTTGAACTGAGCGATTGACAGATGATTGTGAAATCCCTAAATTGTCCGCGTCGCAAAGTTGCATTTTTCCGGTGGCCAAGTAACGAAGTGCTGCCAAACATTTTATTTTGGGGCTTATTGGGTTGTTTCTCATGATTGGAGATGTAATTCTCTCCATCACCAAGTCAACAACAAATAAAATCCTTTCACGGTTGATCCGATATCTTTTCAACAACTGCTCATCATTCAGAATTTCCAAGTCATTCCGTCTTTCAACAGCAGCATTCATTTTCCGATTCTTTGTGAATAGGTTTTAGCGAGTTAGGAGTCCTCTTGACTACTTTTAAGCTCTCCCAGACTTAGGAGCTACTTTTAGGCCTAAAATGCTTTGTGAATAACACTTAGTAAAAATAATTAGGAGTCCTAAATTTACGACTGACACGCCCATTTTTTTTTTAGAAGTTTCTCCTAAATCCGGCAGTTAGGACCTACTTTTAGCGCTAAGATGCTTTGTGAATATGGGCCCAGTACATTTACCTGATTGCAGTAGCTACGTCAATGACAGGGAGTCCAATCCAGCTTGGTGCGATCTTTTAAACTTAATATTTTCTTAAATTTATTGTTTTTATTGGTGTCGGTTACAGTTGCTCTCATAGATACAATCAGAGCGGCCACCACAACTGCTTCTGTTCAAGCGAACCAACACATGAATTCTTCCGGTATTCTTTAAAATACTGAAACATAATAGTGCCGGCGCCACTTCCACCATGTACATAAATAGTCCTTCACACGCGTAAATGAGTGTGGCGTGTTCAATTCCACTTTTTAATTTACGTGTCTGCGGCAAACTCACAAATCCAAGATCCAACAACAGCAAAGTATTCAGTTTCTGTTGCAATGTCTCAAAGCCGAAATTCCGAGACCCATGTATTTATGATGCAAATACACAGACCAGTAAATACGAGTGAAGTCGAAGCCCGGCCAGCCTGCCAATCGTCGGCCAACCAATCGTTTACATTCTTCCCCACCGACCAACCAATCGCTGAACAGCCAGCCAGCCAATCGTCGGCCAACCAATCGTTGAAGTGCTTCCTGTCTGGCCGACCAATCACTGAACTTCTTCTCCGCCGGCCAGCCAATCGTTGAACTTGATGACTCAGGCAGTCAGTCAGTCAGTCAGTCACTCACTCAGCGACATTCGCGTTTATAGGAGCCTGGCCGCTGCTCGGCCCAGCCCAAAAATGAAAAGGGGTTTCTTGATTAGATTTCTAGTAATGAAGGGTTGACCAGGAGCTCCACAATAGCCTTGCTCAAATACACATTTTCCCCCCCTCCACCGCGGATGAACTACAACCCCATTCTGAAATAGTTGGGACGAAGTGTAAATTGTGAATAAAATCACAAGGAAACCATTGTTGAGCATGATCCAGAAGCGCCGCCGTGTTCTGTGGGCCAAGGCTCATTTAAAATGGACTGTAGCAAAAAGGCAAAGTGTCATGTGGTCAGACGAGTCCAAATTTGACATTCTTGTTGGAAATCATGGGCCTCGTGAGTAGAAAGTACTCCGGGCTTAAGAGTAGAAAGACCACCCCTCCTGTTATCAGCATTCAGTGCAAAAGCCAGCATCTCTGATGGTATGGGGATGCATTAGTGCATATGGTGTGGGACACTTGCATGTTTTAAAAAGCACCATGAATGCTGAAAGGCATTTAAAGGTTTTAGAGAAATATATGCTCCCCTCCAGACGACATCTATTCCAAGGAAGGCCTTGTGTATTTCATCAGGACAATGCAAATCACGTACTGCAGCTATTACAACAGCGTGGCTTCGTAGTAGAAGAGTCCGTGTGCTGAACTGGCTTGCCTGCAGTCCTGATCTTTCACTGATTGAGAACATTTGGCGCATAATTAAACAAAAAGTCCGTCAAAAGAGACCCAAAACTCTCCAGCAGCTGGAAGCCTGTATTAAACAAGAGTGGGATCAAATTCCAATGGCTAAACTCAAGAAACTTGTCTCCTCAATGCCCAGACGCCTCCACTCTGTGTTAAAAAGAAGAGGGGATGCTACACCATGGTAAACAGGCCCCTGTCCCAACTTTTTTGAGACCTGTAGCAGCCATCAAATTTGAAATGAGCTCATTTTGTGAATAAAGTAAAATTTACATTAAACATTAAAAATGTTGAAAAAAGTTTCAACATTTGCTATGTTATCTCTATTATATTGTGAATGAAATACTGGCTGGTGTGATTTGAAAGTCATTGCATTTTGATTTTATTTACAATTTACACTTTGTCCCAACTATTTTGAAATTGGGGTTGTTTCATCCCCCTGTACACTTTTTGAAAAATTTGCTTGATAATTAAAAGCGCCCCCAGTTACCATGGTAAAAAGAGCTCAGAGGCAGCGCCTCATCCAAAGCAAATTAACCTGGTCGGGGTAGCAGGTTATCCATGTGCCCAGTTAATTGGGCTGTAATTTTTAAATATTTTTGGCTATACATGTGCTGCCTTATCACTAAGCACCTCCTTTGAAAATTGGCGCGACACACCTTTCCCTTGAATAATCCTGGATGGACTTTGGTGCCTGAAATGTACGGTCGGTTCTCTAAATGACCCCACACAACTTTCGGAAAAAGATCAGCATGACCTTTTCATATCTTTTTCTGATGATATTCTCTGAACGCTGCTGATTCTCAGCTGAGGGAATTCGTTATTTATGCAATCTACCGGAGCCATATATTGGCAATGTAGGTCAAAAAAGCCAGTCAAAACTTGGTTAAAGATCATTTAATTATATCTGGCAAAGAGAGGTAAACGAGGTTAAACTTATCTTCAAAGAACACAAGTACTTCACTGAACAATTCAAATTTTTGAGTTTTTAATTAACGTTAGTTGCAATCAAAATTCATTTTTGAACAGTATGCATTCTTGTGTGTCCACGCTAGAGCAACACATCTCCTTCACATGGTTTGTTTTTTGTTTTTTTAGTCCATTCTTCCCACGGGAACCGACAGCATTCAGGTGGTGATGCAGAAAAAAAGATATGAGCAAGAATATTGCATGCTGCAGGACACATAAAAGAAGTAGTACAAGGGCACAATAGGGGTGGCGAGTCCCCAAAAGAGAAAACTGCTCAGATAAGGAAAATAAGAAAATAAAAGGGGGTCTCAGACCTAAAAAATGGTACACAAATCTCCCTTTAAACTTATCTTCAAAGAACGACATGGGCAAGTTCAGTGTACACTGAACAAAAGTATAAAAGCCCCATGTCAAATTTTTACAAAACAAAGGGTCCCTTGAGTTTTTATTAACATTCCAGGGTTATGCAATATGTGAAGCAAAATCAAAACTCATTTTTGTTAATGACTTATCTTCAGATCACCGAGCACATTACATTAAACTTGATATTGGCATCTGCAAAGGAGTGACAATCCTTTGAACACGTTAAACAGGTTGAAGAAAGTGAATGTTAAATATCTTGTGTGTCCACCATTTGCCTCTCAGAGCAACACATCTCCTTCGCATGGAGTTGATCAGGTGGCGTCGCCTATCGTGGCCTGTGGAATGTTAATCCATTCTTCCCAGAGGGCTTCACACGGAGCTTTAATCGACATTATCCGGAACCTGAACAAGTTTGGGACCAGGTTTCGATCCAGAACATCCCAAAAGATGCTCTATTATCCCTCCGGCGATCATATCTGGTCAAATTTGCAGGCCAGTCCAGAACAGGCTACAAATATGACTCTTAAAATATAAGTGTGGATAATTCTGCCAGGAGCTATCTGGCCTCGATCCTCTCAGTACAACGTCATCACCAGACCCCAGCTTATATAATTCTAATATTCACTCATCATGAGGCCCACCATTCCGTTTTTTAGAATAAGCTCTCATTGCATTTTTATAAATATTTAATGAAAATTACTGTAGTAATATGAATGGAAAAAGCATTATTTCCTTCATTAGCTTCGAGGAAACTGGAAGTAGGGACACAGCGCTAAAGCTATATAATTCTAATATTCATTCTAAATGAGGCACACCTCTCATTTTTTCAGAACATGCTTTTTTATAATTTTTATAATTATTTAATGAACATTAACATATTAATAATAACTGAAAAATCATTACTTTTTTTAAACAGCACCCAGGAAACATGACAAAGGGATGTATCATTAAGCTTATGTAATTCTAATATTCACTCTTCACGAGGCCCACCATTCTGTTTTTTTAGAATAAGCTTTCATTGAATTTTTTATAAATATTTAATGAAAATTACTGAAGTAATATGAATGGAAAAAGCATTATTTCCTTCAATAGCTTCCAGGAAACTGGAAGTGGGGACACAGGGCTAAAGCTTTATAATTCTAATATTCATTCTACATGAGGCACACCTCTCATTTTTTCAGAATATGCTTTCTTAACATTGTTAAAAATATTCAATGAATATAAATGTATCAATATGAATGGAACAGCCAAAACTTCTTTCAATAGCTCCCAGGAAACTTGAGAAAGGCATGCAAGACAAAGTCTGTAAAATTCTAGTCATGTTTCTACATGAGGCACACCATGATGTTTTCCAGAATATGTTTTCAGTGCATTTTATAAATATTTAATTAAAATTAATGTATTAAAATTAATGGTAAAAAGCATTAATTTTTTCAATAGCTATGAGGCAACTTCATGTAAAGGCTTAAACCAAAATCCAAATTATTCTAAAATTCATTCTTGAAAAGGAACACCTCTTCTTATGGTCAGAATTTGATTCCTCACTTTGTAATAAATATTAATTGAAAATTAGTATATTAATATAACTGGAAAAAGCATTACTTTTTTCAATACTTTCCAGATATCCTCATGCACAGATGCAGAAAAAAATTATGTAATTTTAATATTGATTCCACAGAAGGCACACCTCTCATTTTTTCAGAATATGCTTTTATAGCATTATAAAAAATATTTAATGAATGGTAATGTATCAACGTGCATGGAAAAAGCAAAACTTTTTTCAATAGCTACAAGGAAACTTGACACAGGGATGCAGCACAAAATCTATAAAATTCTAATATTCATTCCACAGGCATATTTTTTTTTCAACATGCTTTTTAGCAAATTAATAAATATTTAATGAAAAATATTTAATGAATTCATAATTTTTCAATAGCTCCCTGGACAAAATGCAACACATAACCTATATGTTTCTTGCATTCATTTTACATGAGGCACACCATTCTGCTTTTCAGAATATGCTTTCTTTGCATTTATCTGAATAATTAATGAACATTAATGTATGAATTTGAATGGATAAAACTAATTTTTTTAATAGCTTCCAGGAAGCTTGAGACAGAGATGCAGAACAAGATATATAATTCTAATATTCATTCTGCATGAGGCATGCCTCACTTTTTTCAGAATATGCCTTCATAGCATTTTATGTATTTAATTATCATAAACGTGTCAATGTGGATGAAAAAAAATCAAAATTTTAACAGAATCACAATAATCTTTTTGTTCATTTTACATATGGCACACTTTCTTATATTGAGAGACAGTGCTTTGCAGTTCTTTAATAAACATTCAGTCAAAATGATTCAATTGATATGAGAGCAATTTTTTTTTCAGCTTCCACCAGGCCACTTGACCCAGTGAGCATAATCTGTTCCTGCATCCACAAATGTGAGTTAAAACCTTATTATGAACAGAAAAAAAATACCCATAAATAAATTAGATCCAGAAACGCTGCAGCCTTTTCTGGGCCTAAGCTCAGTGATGATGGCCCGAGACAAAGTGAAAAACTATCCTGTGGTCTGACCTATGAAAATCTAATTTTTCTTGAAAATCAAAAATGCCACATCCTCAGGGCTGAAAAGGAGAGGGAACATCTGGCTTTTTATCAACACACAGTTCAAAATCCAGAATTCATGATAGTATGGGGGTGCATTAGTGCCACATGGCATAGGTAAGTTGCACATCTGTGAAGACAGCATTAATGCTGTGAACAATATATACAGGTTTTGGAGCAATGTATACAGCCATCCAGACCCCTTTTTTCCTGGTGAGCCATTGCTTTCTTCAGCAAGAGAATGCCAAACCACATTGTGGCCATGTTACATCATGGATCCTTAGAAAAATACTTTGGGTGCAAAACTGGCCTGCCTGCAGTTCAGATGGGTTACCCATTGAAAATTGTAGTGCACAATATGTGACAAAAGAGACAGCAAAAGTTGCGAGCAGCTGAAATCTAAAATCAAGGTAGACCGAAAAAAACATTTTGCTTTCAAAACTACAATATATGGTCTATTCCATTTCAAAACACTTACAGATTGTTGTTAGAAGAAGATATGTTTTAACACAGAGGTAAACAGGGCCTGGTCCCAACTTTTTTTGGAACATGTTGCTGGGATCAAATTCGAAATCTTTGCATTCTGTTTTTATTTACATTTTACACAACATCCGCACTTGCATTTTAATGTGCATTTTATAAAATAACGTTTGAATATGCCTTTGATGCCATTAAATGCTGTGTCCACAAAATATCATATTTTCAAAAATTTATTTTGAGAAAATAAAGCAGAACCCCATCACAAATTTAGTATATGTTAATAACAGGCATATAATTTTTCTAAAACAGTCAATTTGATGTTGGTGGATAGTGTCAGTTTTTTGGTATAAAATGTTAAAAAATAGCGCAATTTTTTTTTCATTTTCAAGCCTTAATATTTTCTAGATTATTCATAAGAGAGGGGCAGAATTAGAAAATACATGACATATATGGGAAGCTGTATGTGCAAAACCAAATCCCTGTCTTTGACATTAGACTTTTTTACAGTCCTTCAAATATGCTACCGCAGAGTAAAATTTTCGAGCAACTTTAAACACCCAGAAATATATGATGAACTAAAGGACATCAGGGACAAAATTTTAGACCTGCACAAGGCTGGGATGGGCTACAAGAAAATAAGCAAGCAGCTTGGTGAGAAGTTAACAACTGTTGGAGCAATTATCAGAAAATGGAAGCAACACAAAGTCACCGCCAATCTCCCTCGGTCTGGGGCTCCACGCAAGATCTCACCTCGTGGGATATCAATGATCATGAGAAAGGTCAGGGATCAGCCCAGTACCACACAGGAGGAGCTTGTTAATGACCTGAAGGCAGTTGGGACCACAGTCACGAAGAGAACCATCAGTAACACACTACACCGTGAAGGATTAAAATCTTGCTGTGAGTGCAAGGTTCCTCTGCTGAAGAAGGCACATGTACAGGCCCGTCTGAAGTTTGTCAAAGAACACCTGGGTGATCCAGAGGAGGCTTGGGAGAAGGTGATGTGGTCAGATGAGACCAAAATAGAGCTATTTGGCATCAACTCGACTCGCTGTGTTTGGAGGAAGAGAAATGCTGAGAATAACCCCAAGAACACCATTCCGACTGTGAAGCATGGAGGTGGAAACCTTATGCTTTGGGGGTGTTTCTCAGCTAAGGGGACAGGAAGACTTCACCGTATCGAGGGGAGGATGAATGGAGTCATGTACAGGGAAATTTTGGGCGACAATCTCCTTCCCTCTGTGAGAGCACTGAAAATGGGTCGTGGATTGGTGTCGGTCCCCTGCGAACTGTGACCATGGTTGACCTTGGTTGACCTAGGTTCACCATGGTCAACCATGGTTAAAGCATGGTTAAAAATGGCTGACCATGGTTGAAGCATGGTTGCACTGGCTTGGGGAGTTTTTACCCCTCCTTTTGCACCATGGTTAACCATGGTTGACCATTTTAACCTATGCTTTAACCATGGTTGACCATGGTGAACCGAGGTCAACCAAGGTCAACCATGGTGTTCCATTTAACAAAAATGTCAAAACCATGGTTTGACCAGGGTTGACCACAGTTACTTGAACCAGGGTCAACCAAGGTCAACCACGGTCATGGTTTGCAGGGGCTGGATTTGAACTTTGGCCTATATCTCAGCTGTACTTTGGCCTAGGTATGCCAAAATTTAATCACTTGTTCCTCTTGTGCTACTCTAAGATCCTGCAAAGTTTGGTTAAAATCTATGCGGCCATTTTTGAGATATCTTGTTAACAGACAAACAGATATACGCTGGCAAAAACATACACTTCCTTGGCAGAGGTGAAAAATAGACCCAAAGGGCAAACCTTGTCTTCTGGGAACACAGGGCCTGATATACTAAGACCTTTAGCACATGAAAAATCTTTTTGTCCTTGCAAAACCAATAACATTGCCCATGATTGGCCAGGGTACTTGGCTTGCACCAATCAGTGGAAAGGTTTCTGGTTTTGCACGGGCAAAAAGATTTTGCATGTGCTTAAGGTCTTAGTAAATCAGGCCCACTGTCTCCGATGTCAGGGAGCTCCAGTGCAGTTTCAAAGAGTAAAGCTGGTGTCTCAGAGGAGAGGCAGTTTTCCCTGGATGGAGGTCATCTTCCCAGAAAACAAACACTATCCTTCAATGTAACAATGCAACACAATTGTGTGAGGCTCCCTTGACATGAATAATTTCTCAAAAGAGAGAGCTTAACTTAAAATAGCAAAATAGGCCAGTACAAGTGTTTCCATCTCTATTATGGGGTAAATGTGTTATGATGAGGAATACTTTGGAGAAAAGAATCATGTAAAATAAAGCTGTAATCAGCTTAAGAACATAATTTAGCCTTGCAGTCAGTTTAAGTGGTGAGTTCAGTAAGGCTTGACCATGTAACTTACATTCACTCTCTTTTCTAAGGATCATCAACCCTCAAACCTGCTAGATAAAATAAAACCAAAATGAAGAGCTCTGGCATCAATTCTAGCCAACCCTTCAACCACTCCTCTTCAGGATCCAGCCTCCAGTTTATTGAAAGCAGCATCACCCTTGTGATGGGCTACCCTGCCAACTTCTTGGTGATGTGGCTGGTGGCCAGAGAGAAGAGTGACTCTTCCACCTCCAATATCTTTATCTTCAACCTGGCCATCATCGATGCATTTCTCTGCGTGATGAGCCCCATCTGCTTCTATGGCTCAGAATCTATTTTACTCAACTGAGCTGGATTTGAGATATACTTTTGAACCTTTGCCTGGAATGTTTTTACCAGCATGGGATAACAAAAGACTGTTTTCATGCCAACAGATGTTTAACATTTAACAGGCTGTTTCCATGCTTGTTTGGGGGCTCATGATAGCCTTTGCTACTGGCAGGTCATTGCAGTTCTTTGTCTCAAATGAAATCTACATTGCGCTGATCCTGGCCGCCTTCATCATCATGGTTTACTGCAACGTTTCTATCATGTGGAGTCTGAGGACGTTGGTCTTGGGCAAAGAGAAGATGTACCCCATGAAAAAGAAAGCCCTCAGAATCGTGCAAATCTATCTGGGCAACATAGTGTTTCATTACCTGCCTGTAGTCGCTTTCAAGCCCTTTATACATAAACCTTATTTCCCAGAATTCTGTGACATTGATTTGATTATGTTCTCCATAATGTACTTCAGTATCATCACTTCCTCTACATCTTCAGGATTAAGCAGCTGCCATGGCTGAAAAACTTGCTCTGCATCTGCTGCCAAAGCCCTTCCCCTGAGGGACATAATGTAAGCACATGAGATGTATGCTTGTTACTGTCTGTTACATTGCATTTACTCTCTACAAAAACTCTTGAAAATGAGTAAATGAAACAAAGCAAGAATGTTATCTGAGTTTTAGGCAAATATATTATCTTTGATTTGACTGTTTTTAGGAAAGAGATGATTATTAACACAACTGTAACCATATGCATAAAAATTATTTGAATCACCCACATGCCTGTATCACCATGATTTCATTAACGCCAATGGAACTTTTTTTTTTTTTTGATTATTTAAAAATGAGCATGAATGATCAATCAAAGAGACCAATTTTTTCTGCAATGTGTAGATTATATTTATCCCCAAACCTACAAGTCTGTTTTATTATATCCATTTTATTTCATTATGCCAGTATTGGATTTAGTTTTGCCCAGGAAAAACCTACAGTGACTACAGATTTTCTGGGAGCACACCATATACTATACACAGCTTAGCTCAAGTTTAAGCACTTTGTTAATGTTCTGGGGCCTTATTTATAAAATTTTATGGATTTCAATATGTACGCACAAAAAAAAAAAAAAATGACATTTTGTGGAAAATAACCTAATTTATAAACCTATGGGTAAAATAAACTGCATGGAATTTTCATTTATTTAATCAGGATGGACTTGGAATTTATTGACATTGTGCATAATCTCAATAATTTCCCTTTTTAATGTCAAGTTTGTTTTTTATAAATCAAAAATCTGCAAAGTAAGTGACGTACATATCTTTGTCGTGCCTACGCACCGTTTATAAATGAGGCCCCAGGTCTCTAAAATAGATATTTAACATTTTTAAACATTTAAAAGTCTTGTGTCTTGCAATGTTTTGGGTTTGTGACTGCTTTTCATTTCCCAGACCTGGAGCCTGTCTCACGAAGCTAGATTAACATGCCCGGGGTTTCCCTCAGTTACCCAGCTGCACTTAACCAGACATCTGCGGTCTTGATTATCGGTCTCACGAAGCCGGTTATCAACTCGTTAAGTGAACCCAGGAGTTTCCAATCTAGACCTGTGCTCGTGCACATAAAAAGGGCGGTGTTTGCTGCATACGACCAATCGCAGACAAGAAAAAATCCTCCCGAGCAGCATACTTCACGACGGAGGGGCAGACAATAATCTTAAATGAAAGCGAGGAATATAAATCCATTATCCAGGCAAAAAGCAACATAGTTGCAGCTGCCAAAAGCCGCTAGGAGTGCTGGCAAAAAAAAATCGCCGAGATCTCCATGACTATAGTAAACTTTTGTGTTTTCCATCAATTTATTCATGATTTATCAAAATTTTTTGCCTCGTTTGGCCTGTTTGTTTTGGCTAAAACGCTCACACCAGATCATTTCCACTTTTTAATGCAGAAAGACAAAAGGTTGGAGTTCTCCAAAACATGGCAGGTTTTTGCCTCGTTAACCCTCTTTGTGCAAATGATTCAAAAAAAATGGCATGTTCAGAGTCTGAGTCTGAATAGAGCCGTGGAAATCCTGCTTTATCACAAATATCTTCTGATTTTAAGACCCACGACGTACATCGTTCCATCTTTACCTTGTGGATATTGTGTTAACATTAGTTTTGCTCCCAAGATATTAGATCATATATTTTCTGATCACATTTTTTTTTTGGGTGTGGCCTGTATGTATGCATAATGCATGCAGCAATGCAGAATGTAAAGACAAGGTCCTCAACCCCCTCTGAAAATTACTATGGTTACCTTCTGGACAAGGATGCCCTTCAGTTAGTTTTGAACTATGTTCTGAGGTTTTTGGACAAGTTTGTCCGATATTTTTAGTTGTTGTGGGTTAAAACCTTAGAACAAGGATGTCCTTCAGTTAGTTTTGAACTATGTTGTGAGATTTTCTGGACAGATCTGTTCAAAAGTTTGAGTCAAAACTATGTGCAATTCAGTTGCTGTCCTGAGAACCTCTTGAGGAGCAGCATTCTTTTTGATGACTGGTAGTCATTTATTTCAGACTATTTCAGGAATACCAACGCCTAGCCTCTGTTACTGGTACAATTTTTGTATAGTTTTTATCCCATGCTAAACAATTCCAGAATTATTGAGTCATTATTCTGTGGTGGTGGCACCAACAGAAAGATGCAGATTCTATTAAGGCCTAAGTATCTTCAGCACATATGGGTGCCTTGATTGTTGTTTTTCAGACTTTTCAGTTTTAACATTTTAATAAATTGTTGCTTATTTGAATAAGTTCTCTTTGCCTCAATGCTTTGAAAACACTCAAATAATTCTCCCCACTGGTTGTTTTCCAAAAACAAAAATGGACATTTTTCAGAGGTGGTGTTGATTGGACATACGCCAAACTCTGGCGTGTAAAGGCTTAATGAGGCAAAAAGCCTACTTGAAATTTTTATCATGAATAGCAGAGCTATAGACAAACATAATAAAACAAGTTTCACTGAAATCCATAGGGGGCACTGAGATATGGGCCAAATGAAAATTGCCTAAAATCGTGTTCTTGCCAAAAAAAAAGCTCTATGCAAAAAGCACCCTAACTAAACCACCGCCATTTATGCAAATTTGGAAAAAGAACTAGTCCCAATGTATCCAAATACATATAAATAAGCAAAAGGGTTAATGAGGCACAGGCCCTGGGAGGGTTTCAAATATAGCAAAAATGCAGAAAGTCATGATTTGAAGCGCCCCCTATAACCCGCCCTCAGTAAACCTTGAAAATTATTATGCTAAATGGAAGAACTCTACCCATACATTTATATACCATAAGATCAAGGAGGGTTACAGAGAGTGCACGAAGATATTAGAACGACAACGTCCAGATTTTGACCACGTCAAAATTTTGGCCCTTTAACCCCTACCTATAAAGGGCTGTAATTTCCCCCGGTTATCTTCTGATTAAAAACATAATTTTTGTCAGTTTGGACGATATATTTACGCCCACAAAAATCTTCAGTGGCCTACTGGAACATGATATATCACCCCCTGGTTCATAGTTACAGACTCTGGCTCTTGAACTTAACCATCGAGATGACGGGAGCGCGCCGAGACTCCAGTTAGACTCCCTAAAGACTGTCAGTTTTTAGTCTGGGACTGTGAAAATCGTTTGGTGTAAGCCCAGCATTAGTGGGATTATAATATTACTTCCCCAGCATGACGGTGCGAGTAGATCTGACTATAGTAACATTTGTGTGTTCCATCAATTTATGTGTTTATGAAATTTGTTGTTATGGCATGTGATTTTGGCCTTATCATTTCAGATGCGACCCCAGTGGAGCAAAAAGAACATGGGAGCAAATGAAAAAATAAGTATAAAAATAGGGATGCACCGATACCACTTTTTTAAAAACCGATACGAGTATAAGTATTTTATTTTGTGTACTTGCCGATACCGAGTACCGATACCGATATTTCTGAAATGTTTTCCAGGAAAATACAATGACAATTTCGAGTTGCAGGTTTTATTTTCTTTTTATAACAAGCCTAAAAGAGGCCAATATCAAACGATTCACACATGGCTATTTCCAAAAAAAAAAAAAAAAGTAGGCCTAACTGCTAAAAATCTTTCTGTATTTAGGCCCGACAAAAAGCCTTTGAACTAGAACTGCCATCAAATGATGCAAAACATTACTGAAGCTTAACAAATGAAAAGTAAACTCGCTGCATAGGCAAGGTAACACACCCAACTTCATAAAAAGTCAGTAGAACTATCAAGTGGCACAGATAGTTCCTACACACATTCATAGGCATTCTCAATCCAACTAAAGTCAATAATAGCTTTCCAAGCAAACAAGGCATCACTTGAAGTGTGTGATATCGCCATATTTCAATTACACAAATGACAAATGAAAAAGATTTAATCTAACCACAACTAAAATGTTTAAGGTAACCATATGTTTATAATATATTTGTAGAAAAATAAGAAGATTCACAATTCTAAGTCTGTGTGTGTGATTGTGGGTGTGTGCTTGTGCGAGCTCGGCTTGCTTGTAAATATTCAATAACTGATCCGGGTGTGCCATCTAGTGAGAGAATATTGTAATTGCGTGCATAAATTTGCAGCTCCATGTCCGCTGGCAGAAACATCTGCACAAAACGCTTAAGATGCCCTGCCGAACACCGTTGTTCCTTTTGAACACGCCGCATCCAGATAATCCTTAAATGATGAATTATATTCATATTTTAATTTTTAACGTGTAGTGAAGTGGCCAGTGTCAAAGTAACGAAGAAAAAGTATACTTTTTATCTTTTAAATGTAGTAGATTAGAAGTCCCGGTAAAAAAAAAAAAAAAAAAACTCAATTAAAGTACAAATCCTCAAAAAACTACTTAAAGTACTGTAACGGTTGCCTACATGTACTTCTTTTACTATACACCTCTTGTGTGTATGCTATGCCTGCATGTGATGTGATGACTATAAAAAACTCGTATTTTTATAACTCGCTGTCTCCCCTAGACATAGAAGTCAGATAGTACAAAATACTGTGGCCTATGCGACCGTGAGCAGGCAGTTACCTTTAAGCATTAAGTGGTATCGGTTAAAAGTGTCAGCAAATGTGGACTTCTTATTAACGCTGTATCGGGCAGATACCTGATACTGGTATCGATATCGGTGCAACACTATATAAAAACATACTGCAAAGTGGTCAGTCACGCTAACTATATCTTATTTGGTACATGTACATGGCTTTACTTCTTCACACTGTCTCTGTTGTAGGATGATCACAATGGAATTAGGAATTATGTAATCCTTCTTGGCCTCCAGCATTGTTGACAGAATATGATGTCCTTCTTTAGATATGGAAAACCTGTACCTCTTGTAAGGACATTGTTCAAGCAAATCAAAAGAATTACAGCGAATGGGCAGGCCATTTTCCTAGACCCAATTCAAATGGGCAGGCCATTTTCCAAGATAATTGATTGGTCAGTAGGTGAGGCTTTTTATACCTGCTGAGCTCTTGTCCTTTTTAAAAAAGCAAACCACCTTCGTGATACGGAAAACCCAGGGTTAATCCAGAAGTTACCTCGCTAAGCCGAAATCCAGCTTCGTGAGACAGGCCCCAGGTCTTCGAAGTCCCTGTGATTACACTGTCAAAAATAATGCTGCAAGCAGTAATGAAGGGTCTGAGCGCCACAGGGCCACCGAGTAGTTCACTATTTGTGTTTTTACACTGCATGGTACTGGCTCTACTCAACTCTCCTCTACTCGATGTTGGTGCCATGTACTTGTTTTCCACACAGATTAGTAACAGCTCAATTGTCAGGGGGATCGACAGTGGAAAGTGTCTTCTCATCATCTTTGATGTGCTGCAAAACACGCCATAACCTCACACGACACAGACACAAGAACAATGGAGTAGGCCGAAGGGCGAGTGTTCTTGGTTCTCAGGAACCAAAGAACACTCCACACTGTCCCAACTTTTTCTGATTTGGGGTTGTACAATTAAATTGCTGGCCTGCTAACTTGTTGACTATACGTCTTGCTATATGCAACTTCATCTTTGGCAATGTAAGTTAATTGCACATATACTCAGTCAAAAAAGAAACTTCACACTCATAAATTTCTAAATGTTTTCTTGAAACTTAATACAAGAGATATTATTATTATTATTAGGGGTAAATGCGTTGTCAAAGACATCATGACACACAGCAACTCCGGCGTGCACAAGCATGCAGCACGTCTTGAGCATACATCAAGGTAAAAAGCACGTTTCCTCGTGTTCCTTTTGACCTAGACACGTGACCTTATGATCTCGGAAAAAAGTTCACAGTCAATTATCCGTTAATTTGCAATGCCAATGACTACGTTAACTGCACGGTAAATGACATCTCGGAAAAACAAGTTCTGACAGTCAATTATCCGTTGATTTGCAATGCCACGACTGTCAAACATTCAACGTGAGCGTGCCATTGGCATGCTGAATACGGGAACGTCGGTCACTGATGTTGCCAGGGTTATGGGATGCAGTCGACTATCCATGATCTTTGATCTCCAACAAACTGGCACCACAGCAGACCGACCTCGTTAAGGTAGACCACGGTTAAGACCGACAAATCGTGTGGAACTAGGAATGAATTGTTTAGAGTCGTGTGACTGCCCAAACCATACGTGTCGCCTTGCTTCGTCTCCATGCACGCCGGCCATATCGTGGACCAATTTTATCCCAGTTACACCGGCGTCAGCGGCTTCTCTGGGCACAATTAGATGGACTCATTGGAATAGGGTCGCTTTTAGTGACGAATCCAGATTCACTTTGCACTTCGCTGATGGGAGAGTTAGAGTTTGGAGGAGACGCTGTGAACATAGCCCAGTGTTGTGTGCAGGAAGTGGACCGTTTTGGGGGGAGTGTTTTTGGTTTGGGGTGCCTTTAATGGTCCTACCCGTTCCCGACTGATGATCATTCAAAAAACCTAACTGCTGCAGGATACAGAGATCAAGTGCTCATTCCAGAGCTTTAATGTAAGGTCTGACATTCCAACACGATAATGCCAGACCTCATACGGCCAATTTATTTTGGCATCAATGTCATGGAGTGGCCCTCAAGGTCTCCCAACCTTAATCCCATAGAACATGTATTGTGTTGGGCAGAAGACTCCGTCAAGTAAGTCCACAGAATTTGCAGGAACTTGGTGCCATGTTGGTTCAATTATGGCGGCGATCCCCCAAGCTGTGTTCAGACGCATCATTCAATCCATGAGGAGCGTTGCGTTGCAGTTTATCATGGAGGGCATTCTGACATGGCAAAAACTACCATTTTTACTCTTAAAATTTCCAGTGGAACTGTTTACATTATGAACATGATTTTTTAAAAAGGTCAGAATGGAATTAAATCATTATTTAAAACCACTTTTCTTGTATGTTCAACTATGCCTCCAAACGAGGTGAAGTTTCCTGAATATTTTTTCAGAATCAAAGCTGTTGTAGTTTTCATTTCGGGGCCTGCATAAAATTATACAAAATTTCCACTACCATGCAGGAACTCCCAATAAAAAGCTTGAGTTTGGGGCCTCTAATTAATTTAACACAATACCAAAAAAACCGCAACAACAAACAATGAAACTTACTGTTATGCCCTCGGGTCTGGGAACAAGGCATAATACAACCCCAATTCCGAAATAGTTGGGACAAAGTGTAAATTGTGAATAAAATCAAAATGCAATGACTTTCAAATCACACCAGCCAGTATTTTATTCAGAATAGACCAGAGATAACATAGCAAATGTTGAAACTGACAAATTTTTACAATTTTATCCACAAAATGAGCTCATTTCAAATTTGATGGCTGCTACAGGTCTCAAAAAAATTGGGACAGGGGCCTGTTTACCATGGTGTAGCATCCCCTCTTCTTTTCAACACAGAGTGGAGGTATCTGGGCATTGAGGAGACAAGTTTCTTGAGATTAGCCATTGGAATTGTTTAATACAGGCTTCCAGCTGCTGGAGAGTTTTGGGTCTCCTTTGGCGGACTTTTCGTTTAATTATGCGCCAAATGTTCTCAATCGGTGAAAGATCAGGACTGCAGGCAGGCCAGTTCAGTACACGGACTCTTCTACTACGATGCCATGCTGTTGTAATAGCTGCAGTATGTGGTTTTGCATTGTCCTGCTGAAATACACAAGGCCTTCCCTGGAATAGATGTCCTCTGGAGCAGCGCCGTCGTATAGGGGGGAAAGGTGATGACAATTATAAGGGCCCACAGTCCATTAGGGCCCACAAAACCCACAGTGGCCGCCATGACAAAATTATTCTGTATAGATTTATCTAATATTCATAATAAGGCATCAGAGTTGAAACAAAGCCATTAAGGCATGCAATATTGATGAAACACATTTGCACATTGCAAATTACGTTAACTTTGTATTTTCCTCCGGTTGCGGTGCCTTGATCAGCTGATTAAAGTTTAACTGCTTGTTTGAGTGCTCAGCGACAGCTTGTTGGGGGAGATACCGTGTATAGTTCGCTCACTAAGTAAACGACTTGTTTATTCGGTCCGTTTTAATTAAAGGGAACCGAGGCTTCACTCTTATCTCGGTTACCCTTGGTTGTATTTGTGACTAGCTAGCTAGATAGTTACTGTTTGCATTTTTGGCTGGGGATCTGAGATTTAGTATTTAGTTAGTAGGGCAGCAGTCACTTTAGTCGTCCATTTGGTTTGGTTGGAATTTAAATGGAAAGCTTTACCGGAGTGCTCCGCCTCCTCCCTCCTCCAGTTTCTCCTGGGCATAGTAGCCAGTCTTTTTTATCTGGGTTCTCAGCTAAGCCCTGTGATATTTTTAGGTTAGTATATTAATATTACCGGGACTAGATAAATTCAAGTTGGCTTATTAGGAGTGCTTATTATCCATAGAGTTTCTCAATTTGGTATTTCATTTCTGTTAATTGAAACTAAGCCCCTGTTAAAAGAGGCTTATTATCCATTCACATAGTTTCCCCACGGTTTCTATTGTGACTGCTGCTTAGGGCTTCTAAGGTTAATAAATAAATAAATTGTGGTTCCTGAGCTTCTGTCTCGGCATTAGTAATTTTCTTTGTTATCCAGGGTGAGCGAGGTCATTAGGTAGGGGGTTCAAAATGTAGCCAAAACTATGTGATGGTTGCAGGATGATCGCACTTTTGGAAAGAGATTTCCAGGGTGGGTTTGTCTGTCACCGGTGCCAGCTAATTGAGCATCTGGAGAGCAAGATCCTTGATCTTCAGGGCCAGTTGGCGGCACGACATAGTTCGCAATCAGTAAAGTTCCTAGAGGAACTAAGTAGTATGTCGTTCAGAGAAATGGTTTGTACGCCAAAGCAGGGTGGTGTGGGGACCCGAGAGCAGGCAGGGAGAGAAAGTTGGGTGACGGTAGGACGTCAGCGCAGGAAAGGGCGTGCACACCGTACAGCGACAGCTCCTCCAGTGGTTGAGGTGTCTAACCGATTACGGCCCTTGCAGGAACTCGAATTGGCCCCTGACCCTGAGAGTGAGGGGACTGATGAGCAGCAGGGCACCCTGTTGGCCTCTACCCCTCAGAAAAGAGAGTTATTGATAGTGGGGGACTCAATACTTAGAGGAATAGACAGTTTAGTCTGTTCGCCGCGACAAGGAGTCGCGTGACGGTGTGTTGCCTGCCTGGTGCCCAGGTAGGAGACCTCCTGGAGCGTGCGGACAAGCTCCTGGCCAGAGCGGGAGGGATCCAGTTGTCATGGTCCATGTTGGGACTAATGACATAGGTAAGGGTAGGTTTGAGGTTCTGCAAAAAGCAAATTTGTTGAATTAGCTGAAAAGCTTAGGAGCAGATCCTCCACGGTAGTGTTCTCCGGGATTCTACCGGTACCATGTGCAAGCAGAGGAAAGCAGAATTTTATCTGGAGGTTTAACACGTGGCTCTGAACCTGGTGTAGGAAAGAGGGGTATAGGTTTATGGGGCACTGGAACTACTTCTGGGACAGGGGTGACCTGTTCAAGCCGGATGGGCTACACCTGAACCGGAAGGGTACCTTTGCACTAGGTCAGCGTGTTGTTGAGGGTAGCAGAGAGTTATTTAAACTAGGGACTTGGGGGGCAGGGAGGTTAGAGAGTGTTACACAGAGGGAAATGCAGACTGCCCTGATGGAAGCTGACAGCGTTACATGCACTATTGATGATATATTTTTAAAGCAAAAAAGCGTGGTGAGGGGCTTTGAGCAGCGGGCACATGGGAAATCGAAGGGGAAGAGCGTTCGTGATAACCTGAAATGTTTTTATCTAAATGCAAGAAGCATTAAAAATAAATTTCGAGAACTTGAGGCCGTTATGATTAGTGAAGGCTATGACATAGTTGGGATTACAGAGACATGGCTTAGTGAAGAGGATGGAGATGAATATAATGTAGAAGGTGATAAGCTCTTTAGGAAGGATAGATGCAATAGGCGAGGAGGGGGTGTAGCAATCTATGTGAATGAAAACATAAATGTGCAGGAAATTCCTGAAATTGAACATTCCTTACCCTGCGAAGATATCTGGGTCAGGCTCACTGGCAAACACGAGACTGGTTTAAACATAGGTGTATGCTATCGACCACCAGCTTTGGACAGTACAGTCAATGAAATGCTCTTTAAGAGGATTACGCAAGCTTGTAGAGGAGGAGGAACTATTATTATGGGAGACTTAAATTATCCTGGTATTGATTGGGAAAAGGTGAAAGGACAGGGGAGGGGGGAGGAAGAATTTCTAGATGTCATAAATGATAATTTTTTGGTGCAGTATGTTAATAAACCTACAAGAGAGAAGGCAATTTTAGACTTAGTGCTCTGTAATGACCCAGATAGAATTAGCAATGTTGAGGTATGCAGGGAGCCACTTGGGACAAGTGATCACTCTACTATTAATTTTGAGGTTTCATGGGAAGTTAAAAGGTGTATTCAAAAACAAAAAATTTTCAATTTTAGGCAAGCAAACTTTGACAGGATGCGCTCATATCTAAGTGAAATAAAATGGGAGACACTCCTGGACTGTGAGTCTGTAACTGAGATGTGGGAAAGATTTAAGGGGTTTTACTTGATTCACAATGTAAATTCATTCCAAAGGTGTCCAAAAGTAAGCTGAAAAAGCAGAATCCTCAGTGGATGACTGCAGCTATTCGTAGGAGTTTGAGGGAAAAGAGGAATCTTTATAAGATGTACATAGAGGATAACAATGAGATTACTAAGGCCGAATACTGTAAAAATGCGGGCTGTGGTCAAAAAAAAGAGCTGAGGAATGCTAGAAGACTGTATGAAAGACAAATTGCAGAGGGGGCAAAAACTAACCCTAAGCGCTTCTTTTTCAGTACTGTAGTAGAAAAAAGAAAAGTCAAAGAGCAGGTTAGGTGTATAAAGAATAAAAAATGGATCGCTGCAATATAATAACAAGGATATTGCGGACACCTTAAACGGTTACTTTGTTGAGAATTTTACCTTAGAGCGGGTCTTTATTCGGCCAGAGGGCATGTCCAATGCTCAAGATTATTTCGCGGAAATTGAGGTTAGGGATAACGTAGTATTAGACAAGTTGCATCAACTAAAGGCAGATAAGGCGGCGGGTCCTGATGGCTTATATCCTAGAGTGCTCAGGGAAGTTAGTGAGATCATCTTTAAGCCGCTATCCGCCATCTTTAGACGGTCTTTAGAAACTGGAGAAATACCAAATGATTGGAAACAGGGTAATATAATACCAATATATAAGAAAGGGGGACCGTACTGAGCCAGGTAATTACAGGCCAGTCAGTTTAACTTGCATTAAATTGCAAAATATTGGAATCTATCATAAAAGATGAGTTGACTTATTTCTTGAACGTAACAATATCTTGAGGGATAGCCAACATGGTTTCCGTAAAGGAAGGTCATGCCTGACAAACCTTCTGGAATTTTTTGAAGAGGCTACCAAGACTTATGACCAGAGCAGGGCTTATGACATCATATATTTGGATTTTCAGAAAGCATTTGACACAGTACCGCATAAGAGACTAATTTTTAAAATGAGCTCCATTGGAGTTACAGGAGGTATTCTGAAGTGGATTCATAACTGGTTGCAGGACAGAACACAAAGAGTGGTGGTCAGTGGTATCTCATCTGAGCTAGGTATGGTGGGGAGTGGCGTCCCCCAGGGATCGGTGTTGGGACCCCTGCTGTTCCTCATCTACATTAATGACCTTGATAGGAATATTGAGAGCAGATTAGTGAAATTTGCAGATGATACCAAATTGGGAGGTTTTGCAAATAGTTTAGAGTCCACTAAAGTGATTCAGGATGATTTGGATAGAATCCAGAATTGGGCAGAAATGTGGCAAATGAAATTTAATGTAGCGAAATGTAAAGTAGTACATGTAGGTAATAAAAACATTAGACGGGATTACTTCATGGGAGGTTTTAAACTGGAATGTGTTCCACAAGAGAAAGATCTGGGAGTGATTGTTGACCAAACCCTCACAGGCTCTAGCCATTGTGCCGTAGCAGTTAAAAAAGCCAATCGGATGCTGGGATACATTGCCAAAAGTATTGAGTTCAAATCCAAGGAGGTGATGCTTCTTTTGTACAACACATTCGTCAGACCACATCTAGAGTATTGTGTACAGTTCTGGGGACCATACTTTAAGAAAGACATAAAGGCTTTAGAGAAAGTTCAGAGAAGAGCCACGAAGCTAATTCCGGGTATTAAAGATGAAAGCTATGAGAAAAGGCTGAAGATCCTTAACCTCTTTAGTCTTAGGAAAAGGAGACTAAGGGGTGATCTGATTGAGGTCTTTAAATATGTTAAAGGGATTAACAAAGTGAATTATGTAGGATTCCTTCAACCAAGTGTTGTTAGTAGAACTCGGGTCACAAATGGAAGCTGACCAAAGGTAAATTTAGCACTGATATTCGGAAATATTTCTTCACCCAAAGAGTAATTTCGGTGTGGAACAGCTTGCCTGACCATATTGTTGAGGCAGAGACCTTGGGAGTTTTCAAGAGCAGGCTTGACTTAAAGTTAGATACCATTGAGTCATTGAGTATCTGAAGTGATATATTCACGATAGTACAAAGAAACTGGCGAGCCTAGTTGGGCTGAACGGCCTGTTCTCGCCATTCATGTTATGTTATGTTATGTTATTTCAATAACCCCCTTCTTAAAAAATGGTTCGATCTATGCTTTGTGCTTGTCTTGGAAAATTGTCTGTGCATTTTTTTCTGGCGAGGTCGCGAACTTAGGCAGCAAACAAGGTACACCATCCTTGCGAATATGATGTCAAAAAAAAAAAAAAAACCCTCAAATCTGGACACCAGAAAAGAATAGAAAGAGGACAGCAGGAGCAAAGCAGGGGTCCATAACATAACAAAAATCTTCTCAAAGAAAGGTGAGAGTATTTAACTAGCTTGCTATGTTAGCTGTTCAGGCAGGCTATTTAGCTGCTAACATTACGTTAATGTAACATGCGGTCAGCTGAGTAAATAATCGCCTGACAAGAATGACATTACTCAGTTATTAACGGTATCATCCACAGAAAAGATCGGTAAGGTTCTCATTCGCCAGCCATAATAATATGCCGTCAAAACATCCGGTTGCAGCAGCCTAGGCCACGTTTCTCCATTCTTATTATGAGTGGTTACTGCATACTTCGCTCTCTCTAGCTGTAAGTGAATGAACAGGCTGGGTTTGGCTAGCGAACTGCATGCAGTCAGCGTGGTAACCTTAGGTGTAATTTAAATAATCGCTCGACAAGGCTGACATTACTTTTACCTTAAGTGTTTACTAAAACTAAACTGCTACTTTGGCCTGTTGACATAAGTCTTGTTCATGCAGGGGGTAATTTTGCAGAGCTTGCCCTCCTCTTAACAATAGCAAAATGAAGCTGAGTGCTAAGAGCTATGGTACTGAGAAGCCCATTTAGATTTTGTTTATTCTAAGACTCGGTAAGTTAGTTCTTCATCAGTTGTTCCATGGAACTTAACTTTAAATGTTCATGAAAATAATATGAAATGGAACAATTAAACCTTTATGTACTACTACTCCAGAATCAGCTGTGGTCACTCCATCTGAACCAGACCCAGCAATAGACCCTCACCAACAGCAGTCTGAATGGGGCAGCATTGTCATCTGCATACTGGAGTTCAGTCGCTCTAAAGTGGTGAATGCGGTGTTTTGGACTGAAAGCTGAGACAGATTGAATAGTCCTGTCAGAGCCGGTTTCCTGGATGTCCACTCCCAGATTGTCTGGTGGGATCTCGTGGAGCATAGCAGCAAGGTAGAGTGAGAACAAAGTTGGTGCTAGAACACATCCCTGCTTCAATCCGCATGTGATGGTAAACTCTTCTGACACAGTGTTCTGGTGGATAACACGGGCCTTCGTCATCGTGCAGTGCTTTGATTGGTGACAAATGGCTCAGGGAGGCCAAAGCGTCTAAGAACTGTCCACATGGCCTCTCTTGGGACACTGTCATAGGCTTTCACGAGATCATAAAAGATAAAAAAAGAGCGGCTTTTGTTGTTTGTGTGCCTTCTCCTGTAATCGTCGGGCACAAAAGGTCATGTCCACTGTCCCCCTTCTGGCTGGGAAACCACACTGGGATTCAGGCAGGATCTCTTCGGCAACTTTTTGAAGCCGAATTAGGAGAATTTTGGCAAAGACCTTTCCTGCGATGGAGAGCAGGGAAATCCCACGGTAGTTTCCACAGATGTTTTTGATCCCTTCATGTGGTACAGTGGCATTCTTCAGGTCATCGGGGCGGCGTTTTGCATCCCATATTTTGAACATGAGGGCAAATGTCCGGACAGGAGGCATTCACTGCAGATCAGCAGCTCAGCAGGATGTTGTCCAGTCCAGCAGCTCTTCAAGGTGCATCTGCTTCATAGCGCTTGGAACTCATTGTAGACGGGTCTGGTAGATAACCAGTGGTTGGGTTGGACATTGAAGCATTTTGAAGAAAAGTCATCTGCCGTGGAGTCTGTGATTGAGCAAGGTAAGTGCTCACGCCAGCTACGTTCTAAGATGTCTTGGCTCTCTGTGGGGGTAGTATTATTATATAACTGATAGGAGAAGTCCTACTAATGATCTCTTGGGCCCATAGATCTTCCGCGTTGCCCTGCATAAAAGCATCCTCAGGTCTCTGGCATTTTACTTGGAACATTGCAGGTCATCTGCCTTCTGTTGCCACCAGTTGTTTCACATTCACACAACTGGGACTGGCATTCCTTCTTTAGATCTTGATACCTGATGTTCTTAACATGATCATTTGCGGTCTTTCTAATGGGCAATTCTAGCTTTCCTTTTTGCATCGATAAGAGCTGTGATTTCTTCATCCTTGCTATCGAACCAGTCCTGATGTTTCTTCTTCTGGAAGCCAATGGTAGCTCTGGCTGTGTCAGTGATGGCATCTTTAAGGGTTGTCCATTCCTTATCTAGTGTCACTTCCGCTGTTGGGGCTGATGTCAGGCATTGTTGCACTTCCTGGTAGAATGTATCTGCCATGACTGGGTCTTTGAGCTTGTCAATGTCAAACTTCCTCCTTAGCTGGTTGTTCTGGCCCCTGGGCCTTTGGACGGAGGGACATTCTCTGTCTAGTAATGAGGAGACGATGGTCGGTCCAGCAGTCATTGGCACCTGACATGCATCTAGTGATCATGACATCCTTTTTGTGTTGTCTGACAATGACATAGTCAGAGATGTGCCAGTGCTGGGTATTGGGTGCCTCCAGGTTGTCTTGAAAGCAGGTGGGAGTGACTGAGTGTTGTTGATAAACAGTCCATGCTCGGCTTTTACAGGCCCAGGAGGGAGTAGGCCATTCATAGTACCTTGCTTCCCAGGATGTTCTGCCAGAAGATAAGTGCCCTCTCGCATTGAAGTCCCCTAATAGCAGGAGATGGTCTTCAATTGGGATATCGGAGATGATATCACTTAGTTGTTGGTAAAAGGCCTCCCATCTGCTGCTTCCATACGTGGGGCATGAGCCCAGCGAGAGATAACAGCGCTAGTATTTATCAGGTAGTGGGTCAAAAGTGTCGCAGAAGCGTTCTATTGTAATACGCTTTGGGGCTAGGTGTGGGTCTTGACCAGTTAGCTTCTGATCGTGAAATATCCATGGTCGTCTTCTAGCTCTTTACCTTCAAAAGAAGGTGTATGTCAGCTTCTTGAGCGCAATACCTCACTAGAGAACCGCGTCTCACTTAGAGCGGCTATGTCGATGTTGAATCTGGCAAGTTCTTTTGCGACTAAGGCTGTGCGACATTTAGGTCGATCAGTGTCTTTCAAGTCAAGTAAGGTTTGGACATTCCAGGATCCAAAGGTTAGAGAATGTGATGTATTTTTATTTTTATTTTGCCCGCATGAGAGGGTGGCCCACGGGGTGCGGTAGCCCAGCCAGGCACCTATGTGGCTTCCGAGGTTTAGCCCGCGTTTTCCTGGGCCTTCCCCGTGTGGGGTGGGCAGCGGTTCTCCTGAAAAGGCCTGCCCAGTCACAGATGTAGGACCGGATCCCTGTGTAGCCACAGGTTCACAGAGAGGCGTCCATCACACAGCTGCCGCCAGCATGCAGGTCCGGACTAAGAGCTTCCAGTGTCACCTCACCTGCTCCCGTCATCCTTGTCCTATACTTGTTTGAAAAGGTGTGCGTGGTCCAGAAAGAAGCCACTGGCGTGACTTTGTTAAAGGTGGGCAACAGCTCGCCACGATAAAGCCCACACACTTCACTCCCAGTTCCTCAACTGTGGCAGCGCCAGGCGAGACATGCAGAGATTTCCTGGGAGCTGCACTGAGCTGTCGTCTATCCAGTTTGTTGGATGACGCCTTCTGTGGCCCAGCTACGTGGCCTTCTTCTCCTGCATGCAGCCATTGAGGTGGTGTGCCTTCTCACACTTATTGCCATTCATGTCTTTGTGTCAGTGCCCCTGACAGAGAGGCTGATGGATACTACACTGTGCCCAAGTGTGCCCCAGAACAGCAGTGATTAAGAGGTAGTGACATTCTCCTCAGAACCTCTGAACTCCCGAACAGAGACCTCACCGCCGGATGTAGTTTATGGTCATACCCAGGACTACATAAAATGCACCCATCAGAATTAGAAACCAAAATATAAGTTGTATGCTATTGTTTTAGTACCATCTTAAGATTCACCTTATTGGTTAAGTGAGATGCTTAGTATATGGCCATCTGCCCACAACTGACCATAAATGATCACAGATGCTAGAAAGCTAGACTCCAAGAACTGTCAATTACCGATCACAACAAAAGAGCTTATTATGCAAATGATGGTAACTTCTTTTGAATTAGGGCAGTTTCTGTCCTGGTTTCAATGTGAACTTAGTAGCCATTTCTTCAACAGTTTTCAGGGATTCTGAAAATAAAGTGTATCGCAGTGAGAGAAATGAACTTCCTGACAGTAAATTAATAACATCCTTTCTCTGTTATGCAAAAAGGAATGCAGGATGATGATTAAATGGTGAAGGAGATGAGAAAACAAATTGTAATTTTGAACAAATAAAGTCAAGATATACACATTTATGTGGAACAAGTTTCATTACCATGGGTAACTGCCCACATGGTGAACTTGCCAATCCAAAATTGGCAAAATAAAAAGTGACTTTTTCAGCTAGGACCCTTTTCAGGGTCTCCTCACTATACTATTTTGCCTTCGGTCCAGTCAATCTTCCTTGTACAGACAGACTTGTACTCAAATAGAAGGAATACAGCACAATTTAGTCTCTGTAAGGGATCCTGGCCTCATAGGGGGCCCTTGAAAACTGAATTTTTGATTTCCACCAATAAAAAGTTTCATATTTGAGAGGCTAATATCTTGAAAATGAAAGATCGATAAATTTTGACAAGTTCTACTGGCCCCTTTGAAATTACTCTAAATAGCAATTTCAGCCCATACCTATGATTTGTTCCAAAAATATTGGCCTCCAAAAATCTCATTAACATTCACACTATTGGCAGGGCTGTATCGATTTTGAAATTACATCTCAAAATCGCCTTGGAGTTGCAGCCTAAAATTTTGCATGTGGACATTATGAATATAGAGGTACTCCCAAAATAAATTTGAGCCAAATCTGAATGGGTGACTGTGGAACATTCTTGCACTTTGGTTGAGTTCATATGGAATGACCCAGTTATTTTTACCTTTGATAGGATTTTTGAGTTCTTGCATTGCGATTTCAAATATTCAATTTCAACTTTATGAAAAAGTTGCACACCTACACCTGTTTACAACATGTTAATTTGCAGTTAAAATAAATACAGTGCATAATTTTTATAAATGTTTTGCTCTTCTAAATAAAAAGTGCTGTGCGGTTTACTCCAGCCTCCTGTAACCTTGCATTTAATAGCAACAACAGTAACAATATGCACGAAAATCTCATTTTGGTATCAGACTAGTATAGGTATCGAAAGATATCAAAATTCAGATGACGGAATCGAATTGAAACTGAAAAAAGTAAATTGTTGAATCCTTACTGCGCTGTGTACGGATATGCGACATTTTCTTCAATGTTAAGACGTAACTAAAGAACAACTATTTCAACCAGTAATGATGAATAGTATTTTGTAGCAGTTGCAGTAACTTTGATGCATTTTTATCCATTAACTGTTGCCTCACTGCAACACTGCTCACTCCTCTTCTGTCTCTTCCTTATCAGAAGAGTGACTCCGAATCTGCGGCCAGCTCGGAACCCCCAGCCCTCACCAGAAGCACCAGCCAAGATTCGGAGGCCAGCACAGTGGTAGGGCACGCCCAACCCGGAGAGCCACCTGACCTGTTGTTGTGCCATGTGCTTTACATACTGTCTGTCTACATCGAACACATACAGTATTCCAGAGATACCCTGGCATGTGCTTGAAGGCTTTCTGCGAACAAAACACATTCTTGCTATGCACTGGCCGTGTTGTAAAATGCATCTCAGTAAGCTTGTGAGAACATTTCTTCTGTATTGAGAATGTTCCATGAAGAAATCTAGCTATGAACACAAGAAAGACCTCAGTTTCCAATGGAATGTACTCATCCCATTAACTGTCTGCTCAGCTCGTCTGTAGAGCACATTCTGAATCACTGCATCTAATTCAAAGATGTGATGAAATTGATTGGATTTTTTCAGCATAACATACCTCAACTGAGTGTTAGAGATGGCTTAATCAGGTTGAGTTAAGTTCAATACATCTTTCAATTAGATACAGCAACTCAAAATGTGCTCTACCAAAAGGCTGAGGCAGTTAAAGGGTTAAAGGGTAATTGAGCAAATTTGCGATGTGAAATGGAGCGATCAGATATTCTCTCACGAAACATTGCCTGCTATATTTGTTGATGTTCATTACCTGATTCGATGTCTAAAATACTCCAATTCTGTTTAGCTTGGATTGAAACAGCAGGATTTGTTTGCATAATGGTATGCAAAGTTTATTTGCGGGTTTGGTTTTTTACAGACATGGAAATGTAATAATGCTGAAGTTGTATTTTTGATGTCACGCTCACCATTAGGAAACGGTGCTGTTGCGCAACCTGATTAAAGTTGTATTTATTTTGTGCTGACACAAAATTTTGGAAAATTTTAACCACCTATTGTTAACCACCCCTCAGGACAAGACTAAACGCCTATGGATTGCCACCTCTCTTACTTCAAATTTACTCATGAGAAATTAATAGGTTTCTTTTAAACCCACTGAAATATCAGTGCAGTAAAAATTACGTATGGTCAACAACTGCTTATTGCGGTAAAAAAAAAAAAAATCTTCATTCTGCATTTTATAGGCTAAACATCATGACAATAGGCCGATTATATGTGGGCTCCACTTGAAGATTCTTAGAATACTGGCCTTGACAGTAAATTAATTAGAATTTGCTAATAAAGATTTCATTTTTCCGACCACCATCTTGAGGCTATTTGTTTTTCAGCCACTAAAAAAGAATATGTTATAAAAACAAAATTGCATTTTACATTGCAGAGAGATGTTTTGTGTGAAATTTTTTTTTAATTATATCATCTGCAATTTTCCTGCTGTAGGTTATAGAATAAAATAAATAAATATAGAATAATAAAATATAGGAGTGTTGAAAGGTAGTTTTAATGGCACAGAAATGAGTTACCTTCTGCTTTTGATTCTTTGTTTTCTCATATCAGTAGTATCCATAACTATACCAGGTAAGCTACTCTGACCCACCTGCCTATAACATGAGACATAGAAAGCTGAAGTTCTCAGGACCCAAATTTTGGAACACATTTGACTCTGATCAATGCAGAACAGTCAATTGTCATATCTTTTCAAGGAAAACTACTAATTACAGTTGATAAAAAAAAGTGAAAGCCTGTCAAATTCTTGATCTGACACCTTTTCACCAGTGTTAATCGACTTTTTTTTTTTTGTCCTTATTACGGGATGTGGCCTGTGCACATTAAGGAATTGTACTCATTCGGTGTGCTTGCATTTGCTCCTATCAAATTCTTCACGATAGAAGGGACCAATTGGCTACTAACGTTCAGGCCAAGTGCTGGGAAGGATGGGGGCTGCATGAATTACCTACACAAGAACAATGTGACAACCTACAAATTAGCGCCATTTTCATTTCATAGCGGTGAGCGAAGCTGCATCTGTGTCTGTGTGTGTTAGGGTTGCCAACCATCCCTAAAATTACAGAATCATCCTGTATTCAGAAAATAAATGACTTTTCTCTCATTGAACTGATTAAGGACGCTCTTAGTTCCATATTTTTGAGCCAGTCCTGCTGCTGCTGCTCTCTCTGCCCGACTGAAATTGCCTCACATTCATCAATGAGGAGCTTGGTGTCAGTGTTACCCACTGATCTTCCCTCGACATCAACACAGTTTTACAATGCTATTTCGAAACCAATATACTTGCAATTGGTTAAGGCTTGTTTGTTATCACTGCCTGTCAGTTTTAAACTGGGGTGTCAGCTAGCCTAGTAGCTTGGCGGGCCAAATAAGTTAAAGTTTGTCAGACACAATTTTTGTACTTTTTGCCAAGCTTACCATTAAAGTTTAGTTAATGTAGCTAATGAGCTAGCCAGCTAACCTCTCCAACAGCTGAAGCCAACTTGGTTGGCTAATTAGTTAATGCAGAGAAAACATTAGCTAGCTAGCTAGGTAGCAAGCATTACCTAGCTGGTAATATTTAGCTAGCTAGCAAATGCTCACGATTAGAGTACCACAAAGTTGGTTTCCATCCCACTCTGCTCACTTTGTTTTCCCAAACCTTTTGTCTTTATTGATATGTAGGTAACCTGTACATCTTGTACCCTTTTCTACGATCTGTGGCTGCGCCCAAAGGTGCAACAACCCATAACTTTGTTGGATTACTTTGATTCAGCATACAGTGCCGGAATCAAAATGCCTCAGTGACCAACATTTTTCAGGTCCTCCAATGTTGCTACTCTCTTTATACAGGTGCTCTTGGCCTGCGCAGGCTGAAGCCTCTCCACTATTTTTCTCCTGGTGGCAGCTGCATGTGATAGCATCTTGGATGCAGCAGTAACTTTAAATTATAAAAAAGAAAAATATGACCAGTTTTATTAGAAATGACATATTAAGTCATTGCACAAACCACTTTTGTGCAATGATGTGCTTTAACTTCACAGGTGATGTGCTTAAAGGTGATCAGGTGAATCAGGTGATATCACTCAACAATTAAGTTAAAACATGGTATAAAAGCCTCAGTATGGGTCATTGAGCTGTCAGTTGAGAAAGCACCATGTCGAAAACTAAAGGAATCAGTTTGGACTTGAGAAAAAGAATTATTGATGCACAAAAAGCAGGAGAAGGATATGCAAAGCTATCCAAGCGTTTCCAAGTGTCAAGAACTGGAGTAAGAAGTATAATCCAGAAATTCAAAGACAGCCACACAGTACAGAACAAGCCTGGCAGTGGTAGGAAGTGAAAGATTTCAAAGGCCCTGGAAAGAAAACTAGTAAGAGATGTGTCTAAAGACCCCAGAACAACTGCCAAGACACTGGTGAATGACTTGGCCACGTCAGGAATCATAGTCTCTAAGAAGACAATCACCAGAGCTCTGCACAGGAATGGACTGCGAGGTTGCAGACCAAGAAAAACTCCACTTTTGAATAAGAGACACCTTCAAGCCAGACTTACGTATGCTCAGGACAACCTGGAGAAAGATTATGCATCCTGGAAGCTCTTTGGCCACAGAGACACTACTTATGTTTGGAGAAAAAAGGGACAGGCATATAACCCAAAGAACACTGTCTCCACAGTGAAACAGGGTGGTGGGAGATTTATGCTGTGGGGATGCTTCAGTGCATCTGGAACTGGAAATCTTGTCAAGGTGGAAGGAATCATGAACAAAGAAAGATATGTGGAGATTTTGAAAGAAAACCTTATGCAGTCAGCAGTAAAACTGGGTCTGGGTCGTCGCTTCATCTTCCAGCATGACAACGATCCAAAACATACGTCTCTCTTGGTGAAGAACTATCTCCAGAAGACCAAAGTGAATGTAATTGAGTGGCCTGCACAAAGCCCTGACTTAAATCCCATTGAAAATATGTGGGGTGATCTAAAGAAGAACATCCATGCCAGAGGGCCACCAAATCTGGAGGAGCTTGAGAGATTTGCCAAAGAAGAATGGGCTGGGATTCCTCAAAAGAAGTGTCAGAGACTTGTTGAAAACTACAGCAAATGACTGCAGGCTGTTATCCAGCAAAAAGGATATACAATTGACTATTAGGATCCAGGGGGCTAATAATTTTGACCCTGGTAGTTTTTGTTTTTTGTGGAATATTTTCATTTCTGTGTGCAAACTAAAATAATGTAAGCATCCAAAATAAAACTAGGATGTCTAAAAAAATCTGTGTTAAAAATGTGTTGCTCTGTTTAACAGCACTTGGAAAATTTTTTTAAAACAATGACATTTTTGTAGGGGGGCTAATAATTTTTGCCTCGACTGTAGGGCTCCAAAGGATAACAATTGGAAATATTAACCCCTTCACTGAGAAAAAAGGTAACCCACATGACATGGTAACCCACGTGACACAACCTGCAGAGAACACTAAAGGATAAGCAGTAGCGGACCAATGTTAAAACTACATTGACAGTCAATAAAAATGCATCAATTCTATTGTTTGTAAAATTTATACCCAACATGAACAAGTTTATGAGTACAGATATATCCACTGTGTCAATCGTCAATCACTGAGGTGATTGCATTTAACACTTCAGCAGTTGTACGATCGGCAGTTACATAATCAGCCCATTGTTCTGAATCGGATAGTCGGTCAAAACGTATGGATCCACCAGTTTGTGACAGACAAGGTCCAACGAAAGCAGAAACCAAAAACAGTTTCACCTCAGACGTGAAATTGACTGTGCTGTGATTATCACATGAACAACGTCACTTTTATTGCTGTCACATCGTTCCAACAGGATAACACGCGTCCGCATACTGCACGTGTCACCACTGCATACCTGGTGGCTGAAAATGTCAATGTGATGCCCTGGCCTGCATATTTCCCAGATCTCTACCCCATTGAGCGTGTGTGCAACATCATGAAATGGTGCCCAGCAATATGCAGTCCACGTCCACTCAACAGAAACCAGCTGATCCAGGCACTGCAGGAAGAGTGGGGAGCCTGTGGCGACTTGTGGCCAGTATTGGGCGTAGATGCATTTCTCGCATCAATGCTGCAGGTGGACACACTCAGTATTGAAGCCTGCAGGAGTCATCTGTTTTTGCCTGATGGGTCGCAACTGATTACGTAATGAACAGTGACCATGTTCTTTTGGTTTTGGCTTACGATGATCTGAATTGCTTGTTTAATGTCTACTGCAGCATTTAACCACATGGTATGTCACTACCTGGTGAATGAGAACAATGGGTGCGTTCGAGCGTGTCCGCAGGTAAGCCGGCTGCGCGAGATTCCCGAAAAATTACACGAGAATCTTGCCGAAGTTGCGCGATAAGCCCTCCAAACCCTGGCTCTCGCGCAGCCAGCTTACTTGCAGACGCGCTCGAACGCACCTAATGTTTCTGACATTAAGTGATGCGTTTTTATTGACTGTCAGTGTACATTGGTTTTACAAAGAACTTTTAGTTTTACTAATTTCCTATAGATGGCAGCATCAGCAGTCTTTTGTTTTAATGATGTCATTTCCTTTTCTGGAAGTTTCTTCTGAGATGAAGATTTCATCAATTGAACTTTGATATTCAATTACCAATCCACATTTATCTCAAGTTTTAGAGAGCCATTGGTAAGTAGAATTTGATTACTTAGTTTAATTAATGTTCATAGAAGCCTAAGAAAATTATATCTCATGTAAGCAACAAACAGTTGTTTGAAAAATAAAACTGATTTAAACGCAAATGATGCTGTATGTGATGTACATGGAAGCAAAAGCAGATGAATCATGTTTATACTCAATGCTCTTGCCCATGCTGGCGGTACAGAGAGCGTTATCTTGTCCTCGAGCGATTATTATCCCATTCCTACGTGCCTATGGTTGGTTGCTCCATCATTTCTGCATAAACTCAACTGTAGCAAAGGTATGTATTGGCCCAGGTACAGGCCCACCAAAATTGTTAGGTTAATTTTCTGGTAATTGTTAATTTTGGATTATTTAAGACATGTCATTCATGTCATATGGGACTGGCCAGTAAAACAAAAAATGTGAGAAATGAAATATGCAGTGAAATAATATGAAGTGTCTTAAATATGATTGCATAACAATTCAGGTATGCCGAAGTGCACTGTGCTGTAATAACTTCACCAAAAGCAAACCTATTGGTCTGAAATATGCAAGGCATGGAAACAGAGGCTGAATAATGTAAGCCAAATTTTAAATTTTAAATTTGGTGCTGAGTGATATGTTCTACATCTTGTGGTAATTCATTATTGATGAACTGAGGGAACACTTGAATGGTCATTAATTGATAGGAGGTCAAATCAAAATTTTTAAGTAACAAAAATGCCTTGTTTAACATCCTGTATAACAGTAGATTACTCCCTCTAATCTTGTCAGGAACTGCTTTACATGACCAATTTTTTACATTCATTATTTACAATTTCTGGTATTCAGAATAAACTCTCAACTCTTTCTAAAACTAAAATCAAAACACCAAATGATGTTAAAATATCTCGTAACCCTTTACAATTATGTAAAAAAACAACATTCAAAATGAGAATATGTAAAAAAAATAATGATACAAATGTTAATTGAGCACTAGAATAATGTGTCATTAGTTTACATAATGTGTCATTAGCCTTGTAGAGTTGTGCACAGTTCAGGGAGTAATCCCCTTAGACTTTAAAAACCCTACATGCATTAAAGCTTATGTTTCTAGAAATGACAAGTTCATTATATGAATCTTGATTTCAGTATTCATCATTGTGTATCACAACTGCCTTGCCAATGCAAGATCTTTTTTCTTCAGTATGCCTCTTGAGGCTCAATGACACATTTTTAAAAGCCAAAACCTTACTTATTTTGAACTTACTGGCTTGAAATAAATATGTTCATACATAGTATACTGGGTGTCATAGCTTTGTGTGCTTATGGTGTTGATGAAGTTGGGCAAGTGTTATGTATGAGTATTTTATGTAAAGCACTGTATATCATTTGTAAATGGAAATTTGTTACATACTACTTGTGCTGCCTTACTGGTCAGCTATTTGTTTATTTTGTTCATCATTTAGCACCCTCTGGTGGTATGTTTGTAGAAAAACATGATCTGATGCAATACCACTTCTTTGTGATGAAATAGACTAGTGCTTCCTAGAAGCTTCTGGCATCTTCTTGTGGTGGTTCTGCCCTGCAGTCCCTCCCCCCTCCTGCTGTCTTCGCCTCCACTTCAACGAGCCACACCTGTTGCTCATTGAAGTGGAGGTGAAGTGTATGATATTTAAGAGCTGCACTGCCAGCTTGGCAGTGCAGCTGCATTCTGATGCCTGAGCCCTGTTGTTGTTTTTGCTGCTGCTCCCCTAAGTTTTATATTGTATTTTTGCCAGTTTTATTAAAACATTTCTATTTTTTACTCAGCCTGTGCGTGTGGGTCCCTTAACCACTTTTTGGGTACATGATCCCAGTGCCCGCCAGTTTCCTGTCTGCAGCCGGCGGGGGCAAATCCATGACACTTCTTGCCTGGAGGGGGCCGGTTCACCCAGGAATCTTGTAGATCTTTCCAGAATCTTGCTAGTCTGTATAAATGCTGTGATTTTGGTTAGTAGAGGCAGAGTTTTTGTTTTGGCAACAGAGTTACATAGTGGCATTAGAGTGTTATTATAAGATTAAACAGTGGATTATTTGCAGAGGTTTTTTTTAATCAGTGAAGAATAAATTTGTTTAAGTTGTCATTGCTGGTTTTCTTTGTTGTGATTTTCAAGTCATAACAAATGTCAGATGGTATTTCAATGAGTTTTATAGCAAAGAGTGAATTCGATATACTGTATTTACAAAAGTGACATTATAAGTGGATCTAATCTAACTTTCCCTTACTTTGAAAATAAATTTTGAGTTGTGGCAATACTGTGCATGCCATGTTTTTGGAGTAGTGAAATTGTGCCACCTTAAAACAAAAAAAAAAAAACATGGGAGCATGATGCATGTTCACAACGCATATCCATGTTAATTAGTTTCACAGTGTTTCTGGCTGTATGTGAGGTGTTCGGTTCCATTTTATTGATTCCAATCATTCAATTATTGTCTCGTTGCCACCCTGATCTCTCTGCGCATTTCTCGTGCCTTTCCCACACCTGTTTCCCATTGTTACTTGTTTATTCTTGTGCATTTAAACAAAGCCACCCTTGTTTCCCATGGACTATACAGAAAAGTGTGCAATTCATCTTATCTGTCAAGGGTTCAAATGGTAAAAACTGGCAGGACAGAACAGAAAAAAATTATAACAAAGGAGCTGCCACCCTCCTATGACTCAATAGTCACTCAGCAGGAGCCCATGTTGACTGCCTGCTGAGGAATCAACCAATCAGTGACCAGTTCTCTGCTTAGGGCCTTTCATCAGAGTTCTGAGAAACTTTGGCAAGTCTATGTGAAATTGTTCGCAGCTCTAGCTGATATGCTAATTATTACTGTGGAGGGATGAAAGAAACATCTGTTACTCTCACTCTCACAATGACTTCTGACAGATAACCCTGACTTAGTTCCATACTGAAAAGTCTGACACAAAAATCTGCTCATTTTGAAATTGATGCCATCAACATGTTTTAAAAAAGTTGGGATGGGGGCAACAAAAGACTGGATCAGTTGTATGATGCAAAAAATATGCACCTGGTGGAATATCTAACTGCTAAGTACGTTAATTGGCAACAGCTCAGCAATGATTGGGTAGAGAAAGAGCATCCCAGAGAGGCTGAGTCTTTCAGAAGTAAAGATGGCAAGAGCTTCATCAATCTGTGAAGGACTGTGAGTAACAATTTAAGAATAATGTTTCTCAATGTAAAAATGCAGATAATTTGGGGATTCCATTGTCTTTAGTATATAATATCATTAAAAGATACAAAGAATCTGGAGAAATCTCAGCATGCAAGGGAAAAGGCCAATATTGATGGCTGTGATCTTCAAGCCCTCAGGCAGCACTTCATTAAAAACAAGCAGGGTTTGGCAGTTGAACCCACTGCATGGGCTCAGAAATGCTTTTCAAACCATTGTAACTGAATTCAGTTTGTCAGTGCATCCACAAATGGGAGTTAAAACTCCACTATGTGAAGATACAACCATATACGTCACAGCCACTTGCCCACCCAATCATCTGGCCGCTGTCCACGGTCCTGAAGTAGCCAGAAATGCGGCTCCAGTCACGATCCTGGCAACACGGGAGAATGCGCCGGGGAAAGAATGCGCATCTTTGTTTATTAGCCACATATAGAATTCGGCCATACCATGTGGCTGTAATGGATCCTGTTTATTAGCCACATACAGAATGTGGCCGTACCATGTGGCTGAAATGGATCCTGTTTATTAGCCACATACAGAATGCGGCTGTACCATGTGGCTGTAATGGATCCTGTTTATTAGCCACATACAGAATGCGGCCGTACCATATGGCTGAAATAGATCCTGTTTATTAGCCACATACAGAATGCGGCCGTACCATGTGGCTGTAATGGATCCTGTTTATTAGCCACATACAGAATGCGGCCGTACCATGTGGCTGTAATGGATCCCACATACAGAATGCGGCCGTACCATGTGGCTGAAATGGATCCTGTTTATTAGCCACATACAGAATGTGGCCGTACCATGTGGCTGTAATGGATCCCACACACAGAATGCTGCCGTACCATGTGGCTGAAATGGATCCTGTTTATTAGCCACATACAGAATGCGGCCGTACCATGTGGCTGTAATGGATCCCACAAACAGAATGCGGCCGTTCAATGTGGCTGTAATGGATCCTGTTTATTAGCCACATACAGAATGCGGCCGTACCATGTGGCTGTAATGGATCCCACAAAGAGAATGCGGCCGTTCCATGTGGCTGTAATGGATCCCACAAACAGAATGCGGCCGTTCCATGTGGCTGTAATGGATCCCACCTACAGAATGCAGCCGTGCCATGTGGCTGTAATGGATCCCACAAACAGAATGCAGCAGTACCATGTGGCTGTAATGGATCCCACCTACAGAATGCGGCCGTTCCATGTGGCTGTAATGGATCCCACAAACAGAATGCAGCCGTACCATTTGGCTGTAATGGATCCCACAAACAGAATGCGGCCGTACCATGTGGCTGTAATGGATCCCACACACAGAATGCGGCTGTACCATGTGGCTGTAATGGATCCTGTTTATTAGCCACATACAGAATGCGGCCGTACCATATGGCTGAAATAGATCCTGTTTATTAGCCACATACAGAATGCGGCCGTACCATGTGGCTGTAATGGATCCTGTTTATTAGCCACATACAGAATGCGGCCGTACCATGTGGCTGTAATGGATCCCACATACAGAATGCGGCCGTACCATGTGGCTGAAATGGATCCTGTTTATTAGCCACATACAGAATGCGGCCGTACCATGTGGCTGTAATGGATCCCACACACAGAATGCTGCCGTACCATGTGGCTGAAATGGATCCTGTTTATTAGCCACATACAGAATGCGGCCGTACCATGTGGCTGTAATGGATCCCACAAACAGAATGCGGCCGTTCCATGTGGCTGTAATGGATCCTGTTTATTAGCCACATACAGAATGCGGCCGTACCATGTGGCTGTAATGGATCCCACAAAGAGAATGCGGCCGTTCCATGTGGCTGTAATGGATCCAACACACAGAATGCGGCCGTACCATGTGGCTGAAATGGATCCTGTTTATTAGCCACATACAGAATGCGGCCGTACCATGTGGCTGTAATGGATCCCACAAACAGAATGCGGCCGTACCATGTGGCTGTAATGGATCCCACCTACAGAATGCAGCCGTGCCATGTGGCTGTAATGGATCCCACAAACAGAATGCAGCAGTACCATGTGGCTGTAATGGATCCCACCTACAGAATGCGGCCGTTCCATGTGGCTGTAATGGATCCCACAAACAGAATGCAGCCGTACCATTTGGCTGTAATGGATCCCACAAACAGAATGCGGCCTTACCATGTGGCTGTAATGGATCCCACACACAGAATGCGGCTGTACCATGTGGCTGAAATGGATCCCACACACAGAATGCGGCCGTTCCATGTGGCTGTAATGGATCCCACCTACAGAATGCAGCCGTGCCATGTGGCTGTAATGGATCCCACAAACAGAATGTAGCCGTACCATGTGGCTGTAATGGATCCCACCTACAGAATGCGGCCGTTCCATGTGGCTGTAATGGATCCCACCTACAGAATGCAGCCGTACCATTTGGCTGTAATGGATCCCACAAACAGAATGCGGCCGTAGCATGTGGCTGTAATGGATCCCACACACAGAATGCGGCTGTACCATGTGGCTGTAAGGGATCCCACATATAGAATGCGGCCGTACCATGTGGCTGTAATGGATCCCACCTACAGAATGCAGCCGTACCATGTGGCTGTAATGAATCCCACAAACAAAATGCGGCCGCAATATGTGGCTGTAATGGATCCCACATACAGAATGCGGCCGTACAATGTGGTTGTAAGGGATCCCACATACAGAATGCGGCTGTACCATGTGGCTGTAATGGATTTCACATACAGAATGCGGCTGTACCATGTGGCTGTTAGGGATCCCACATACAGAATGCAGCCGTACCATGTGGCCGTAATGGATCCCACATACAGAATGCGGCCCCAACATGTGGCTGTAATGGATCCCACACACAGAATGCGGCCGTACCATGTGGCTGTAATGGATCCCACATACAGAATGCGGCCGTACCATGTGGCTGTAATGGATCCCACACACAGAATGCAGCCGTACCATGTGGCTGTAATGGATCCCACATACAGAATGCGGCTGTACCTTGTGGCTGTTAGGGATCCCACATACAGAATGCAGCCGTACCATGTGGCCGTAATGGATCCCACATACAGAATGCCGCCCCAACATGTGGCTGTAATGGATCCCACACACAGAATGCGGCCGTACCATGTGGCTGTAATGGATCCCACATACAGAATGCGGCCGTACCATGTGGCTGTAATGGATCCCACACACAGAATGTGGCCGTACCACGTGGCCTTTAAGATTCTAGATTCTGATCTGCTTTTTACTATTTCTATACTCCAGTTTGTGCTATTTTTTTTTTTTTTCGGTAACACTTTATAATAAGGGGACATGAATCATGTAGTTATCATGCATTACTTCATGCATGATTCACTCATGAGTTCATCATGATTCCTGCATGATTTCATACATGAATTCATCATGACTCATCATGAGTTAAAATGAATTCATGCTTACTCATGTCTGAATTTATGCAATGACATCATATCAACTAAGGCATTACTCACTGTAATGAATTCATCATGAATCAAAAGTAATTAAGCATGATCAGGATGAGTTCATGGTTCATTAAAGACAGTCGTTTCACTTTTGGCAGAATCCAAATAGAAGTTTTCATCCATTACTTCATGTTTGTGCCCCCTTGACTAAAGTGGTAGGTACAGCGCCCTCCATAATTATTGGCACCCCTGGTTAAGATGTGTTCTTTAGCTTCTAATAAATTCAGTTTTTTTCTAAATAATATAGGACCACAATGAAAAAAGAGGAAAATCCAACCTTTTATTCAAGTGCATTTATTCAGTGGGAAAAAAATCCCACATTAAGAAATAATTCTTTTACATCAAATCATGTGTGCCACAATTATTAGCACCCCTGATGTTAATACTTTGTATAACCCCCTTTTGCCAACCAAACAGCACCTAATCTTCTCCTATAATGTTTCACAAGATGGGAGAATACAGAAAGAGGGATCTTCGACCATTCCTCTTTGCACAATCTCTCTAAATCATCCAGCGACCTGGGTCCTCTCCTCTGCACTCTCCTCTTCAGCTCACTCCACAGGTTTTCAATGGGGTTGAGGTCTGGGGACTGAGATGACCATGGGAGGAGCTTGATTCTGTGTCTGGTGAACCATTTCTGTGTAGATTTGGCCACATGTTTAGGGTCATTATCTTGCTGAAAGACCCAGTGACGACCCATCTTCAGCTTTCAGGCAGAGGCCACCAGATTTTGATTTAAAATGTCCTGGTATTTCAAAGCGTTCATGATGCCATGCACCTTAACAAGGTTCCCAGGGCCTCTGGAAGAGAAACAGGCCCCCAGCATCACCGATCCTCACCCATACTTCACAGTGGGCATAAGGTGCTTTTCTGCATACTCATCTTTTGTGCTCCGCCAGACCCACTTAGAGTGTTTGTTGCCCAAAAGCTCTATCTTGGTCTCATCTGACCAAAGCACACGGTCCCAGTTGAAGTCCCAGCACCGCTTAGCGAACTCCAGATGTTTGCGTTTATGATTGTGAGTGAGAAAAGGTTTTTTCCGTGCATGCCTCCCAAACAGCTTGTTGGCATGTAGATAGCGCCTGATGGTTGTTTTGGACACTTTGTGACCCCAAGATGTTACCATTTGTTGCAATTCTTTAACAGTGAGCTTTGGAGAACTTTTTATTTCTCTTACCATCCTCCTCACTGTGCGTGGTGGCAAAATAACCTTGCGTCCTCGTCCAGGCTTGTTTACCACTGTTCCAGTTGTTTTAAACTTCTTAATGATTCCTCTGACAGTAGATATGGGCAGGTGCAGGTGAGTGGCTATTTTCTTGTAGCCATTGCCTGACTTGTGAAGGTCGACACACATCTGCCTTACTTGAATGGTGTGTTCCTTTGTCTTTCCCATGTTGAAGAGTGGATAAGAGAAATGGCCTCTGTGTCACGTCATATTTATACCCCAGGGAAACAGGAAGTGATGAATTACTAATTAAATGTTCCTAGATACTCTGATCAACTTTGTAAACTACTGTAGAAATGACAGAAATACTTCAATTACATTTTTTTCCTAGGAATTGTTAGGGGTGCCAATAATTGTGGAACAGGTGATTTTATGAAAAATAATTATTTCTTAGTCAGGGATTTTTTTTTTCCTTAAAATTCACTTGAGTTGAAGGTTACATTTTTCTACAATTTTCAGTGTGAGTATGCTTCTGCAATAAAAATTGAATTTATTTTAAGGCTTTTAACACATCTTAACCAGGGGTGCCAATAATTATGGAGGGCGCTGTATATTAGCTTGTCATTTTTGTTATTGAATGACATGAATTAAAGCTTAATTTCTCATGAATTCATCATGTTTGTGCCCCCGAGTGGTGGACGTATGGTAGCTTTCATCACAATATACTGTATAAATGTACAAATGTTAGTCTATTGGGAATATTGAACAACATGAACTGAAGATTAGTTGCTCATGAATTCATGGGCCTACAAAGACATAGTCAGTTCACTTTTGGCAGAATTGCAATTGATATTTTACTTGGGCTTACCATCACTTTATGATCATAAAGATACAATATTACAGTGAAGTCATGTACTACTTCATGCATTAGTAAATACTGATTTAATCCATTAATTCATTCTTACTTCATGCATTAGCTTCCCATGAGTTTATCATGTTTGTGCCCCCTCAACTAAAGTGTTGGCTATACATGCTTTTATCTCAACAGATGTGAGAAATGCTATTGCTAAGGAATCATTGAATGTCATGAATTAAAGCTTACTTCCTCATGAGTTCATCGTGCTTGTGCCCCTCAACTAAAGTGGTGGACAAACGGTGGCTTTCATTACAACAGATGTGTGAAATGCTATTGCTAAGTAATCATTGAATGACATGAATTAAAGCTTACTTTCTCATGAGTTCATCATGTCTGTGCCCCCTCAACTAAAGTGGTGGACAAACGGTGGCTTTTATAACAACAAATTTGCGAAATGGTATTGGGAAAGAATCAAGGATCAATGATCAAGGATATTTATTTGTCACATATATAGAGATACTCGCGTAAAACATGTAGTGAAATGATGTCAAAAGTCCAGAGAAAGAAAGAAAGAAGGGCAGTTCAGATCAGTCTCACCGCTCATTGATCCATAACAGCATGCCAGGAGTCATCTTGATGTAGGCTAGCCTAGCCCAGGCCCAGCAGCCAAATTCTCCCGCAGCCTCGGGAGAGAGATGCGCAGCCCAGGTCTGCAGATGAGAAAGGTGCGGTCCCTCTTCTACTCGGAACGCCACCACGGAAGCCAGCTCCTCCGCTATTCTCCCTCAGCGCAGCCCTGGACCCACCTCCTCACCTCCGCAGGCGCAAACAGATTCAAATGGGGTCGAAAAGTGCTGTCAAGTTGATGGAAAACTCTGATGGAAAAAAAATTGCTCGCCACTCCGGACTCCGGAGTGCTTAAGTTGCTGCGCTCCGCAACTGAAAGCAGAGCGCATCTTTGAAATCGCATGCCGATGGATCAAAAACAAATCCAAACTGCTCTCACACCGACACCCACAGAAAAACATAAAACAACACCAAAAGCCAAAAGCATTTGTTTGTGATGAAAACTACCCTATAACCACCACTTTAGTTAAGGGGGCACAAACATGATTAATTCATGGGAAGCTAATACATGAAGTAAGAATGAAGTAATGGATGAAAACATCTATTTGGATTCTGCCAAAAGTGAAACGACTGTCTTTAATGAACCATGAATTCATCATGATCATGCTTAATTACTTTTGATTCATGATGAATTCATTACAGTAAGTAATGCCTTAGTTGATATGATGTCATTGCATGAATTCAGACATGAGTAAGCATGAATTTATGTTAACTCATAATGTGTCATGATGCATTTATGCATGAAATCATGCATGAATCATGATAAACTCATGAGCGAATCATGTATGAAGTAATGCGTGATAAATACATGATTCATGTCCCCTTATTATAAAATGTTACTTTTTCTAACTAGTTGTTACCTAGTTCCTTGTGTTCTTTAGTTATGTATTTTTCTGTATACTCATATTTTTTCCTGTCCTGTGGGTGGTATCTTTTTGTTTGGAACACTTGTAAAAACCATTGTCAGTGAGCACAGTTTGTTGCTGCATCCACATATGCCAGTTAAAACTCTACCATTTAACAACAAAACCATATATACAGTAAACAAGATAAAGAAACGCTTCTCTGGGCCCAAGTGCATTTAGGATCAACTCAGGTGAAGTGGAAAACTGTCCTGTGGTCTGATCAATCAAAATGTGAAATTCTGCTTGGATATCATGGAGGCCACATCCTCCAGACTATAGAGGAGTGGGACCATCCGGCATGTTATCAGCGTATAAAGCCAGCATCAAAAGCCGGCATCCATGATAGCATAAGGGTGTATTTGGGCACACGGCATGGGTAACTAGCACATCTGTGAAGACGCCATGAACAATATATACAGGCCTTTGAGCAACATGTAAAGCCATCCAGATGTCTTTTTTCAAGGAAGGTCTTACTTATTTCAGCAAGACAATGCCAAACAGCATATTCTGCATACAACTACATAACTCTGTCATAAAGGAGTATGGATGCGAAACTGGCTTGCCTGCAGTCTGGACCTGTCACCCACTGAAAATATTTGGCATATATGGCAAAGGAGGCTACAAAGTGTTAAGTAGCCTAAACCCTACATCAAGCAAGAATTGGAAAGCAGCGGGTTTCCTCAATTCCCAAACACAGTGTGTAAAAAGAAGTAATGCAACACAGTGGTAAATATGCCCCTATTCTAACCATTTTGAAATGTCCTGATGGTATCAAATTCAAAATGAGCAGATATTATTAAAAAACCAATAAAATTTCTCAATTTCAACATCTCATATGTCATCTTTAAACTATTTTCAAATAAATATCAAGCTTAATTGATTTGAAAATCATTGCATTCTTTTTATTTTAATTTTACACAGCATCCCAACTTTTTTGGAAACAGGGCTGTACCGTGATCGGAAATAGCTTTTCTGGTAAAACTGCACTAAAGTATGATGTATCCACATGATTTTAAGCGGTTCTGGTAGATGTTGCGTGCTGTATCTGCTAATGCAGTTCTGCATACCAGTCTTGTATGGGCATGGAAAAAAATTATGGTGTCACTTGTCTCGCATAACTTTTATACCAGTTCTCCCCTATGTGAAGTCCAATGTAATTTGTTTCCTTAGTTCATTTCCAGAATTCACAGAAAATATCATTTTTTTAATAACAGAAGGAAAGAAAAATAGGCACATAAGGCCAATTGTTCTTTGGCCTGGAGACGGGAGGGCAATTTTATCGCTTAATTCACAGCTGCCCATGACTTTTAGTGGAGTATGTCTCCAGCACTACTCATTAAGTTGAGAAAACTGACTGGAAATTTGTCTCTGTGTCTGAGCAATTTTGTAGCCTTTCTACACTCTTTCAATCTATGTAAATTTAGGCTATTGTATGCATTTCACACACTTGAAATTCCTCTCCAAACTGGGAATGTACAGCAAATAAAATCAAGTTAAGACAATTTCTGAATATTATTATACCATGCCCTTATATGAATTTGCAGTAGAGCAAAACTGACTGTAAGAAATAACACACATACTCCATGGGTAATAATAGGTTAAAAAATAGGTTGCACTTCAGGTTAGGAATAGGTTGTGCTACAGTTTAGACATGGTTCTGAAAAGTCATATTTAGGGTGTGTTATATATCAGAAAGATACCACAAATTGCTTTGTGCAGCCCCATTTAAATAATACTCCCAGTGGTCCCATCTAATTCTTTTAGAAAGCACCCCATGTAATATAATTAAACCCTTGATATTGATCTCTCTGCCCAGATGCATGTAGCACTCCAGTAATAATTCCACTCAGTCGTAGCGAGTAGAGAAAAATAGGAATAGGCATAGCCATCAGTCTGTGTGTAAATGATCAGATGTATAGCATGCAGAAAAATCGGGTCCACAGTGACATCTGGTGGTTTGAATGACTGAAGCTGTAAACTTGATTCTGTGAACAAAACATGCCTACAACACATTGCGATCCCTGTGAATTACTGTCAAGTTGATACTTACTCAAAAATGTCTAAGAATAGTATGTGTGCTCGTTTGTCTTTTCATGAACATGCCTATCAAAATGCACAATAAATACTTCACAAATCTAAATATTCCTTTTTCAACTTTTCATGATGTTCACTAATTAAAGTGCACAACAAATGCCTGATACAGGAGTTCAGTTTCATCCTCTGGTCACACTCATGTAATAAAGTCCTGCTATAAATATGCATGTCAATATGAGTGTCAATGTTCTTACTATTAGAGTTTAATTTGAATATTATATCAGTTCCCAACCCTGAGCTTGCAGTACCCCTTCCCCTTTACATTTGTAAATGGGTTGGGAAACATCGGTTTATTTGACAGGGAGGACGCTATTTGTGTTTGGGTCACTTAGAATGAAAAACGCTCACATATCTGGGAATTGAGTGCTTCTGCAACTGTGGAAAGAAAGAAGAGGGGAAGTTTATATTGATTTTTATTTAGGAAATAAAGATGTTTTATGGTGCTAGGGTTTGCCTCCTGAACCCTATTCCTGTGTTTTGGGGTCCAATGGACCCCGGAAGACTTTAAAATGGCATATCTTTGTCAGATGAGAATATACCAAGTTTTTCTTTCATGTAATCCTCAGGCAACTCGTTTTTACACTTTCACCGAAAAAATCGGTCAATTCGACAAATCTCAGTAATCGGTAGTCATACAAAAACAAAGCTTATATTTTTGGAATCTTTGGAATCTAGACATTCGGATTCAATCTAAATATTTGTCATAAAAATTGATTTGAAAAAAGTGTTTTATTGTGTTCCAAATTGAATGTTTCCCTGCATCAAAATATTCCATTTCACAGATTTCCAAATTTGGCACTTTTCCATGTATTCAATACTTTTTACAGCTCACCAATCAAATAATAAACAAAAAAGTTATGCAAAGTAATAAAATTAGGTGATTTTCTTGTGACTTAAATTTTGAAGGTTTCATATAAAATCCGAACTGTGCCCTCAAAATGGTGATTATATTGTTATATGGATTTGTATTATAATCACAAGATCCAACAGTAATAAGTGAGAAATGATTTTTCATGTGCAACACATTTGTCATGAAAATGGTAGGAAAACAAGCTTGGGGTCCATTGGACCCCAACCACGGGCAAGGTAGGGATAAAGGAACATATAAATAGGGTTAAATTGAACATTGACACTACACACGAAGTAATCATGTGATTCTACCAAAATTGAAGCCTTGTTTGTTTGAGTTCAGGAGGCTGTCTGAAAATTATTCAAGCTTTGATATGAAGGTTCACAGCTTGGTGCCCTACCTGCTAAACAAAAGCGACACTGGTAAGCTACTTTTCTGGCAGAGCCTTGAGCTGCTGAATTACTGCCGCTTTTCACCTTCTATAAGCTCACCCTCCGTAAATAAGCCGGTCTATTTAAGCTGAGAAAATTCCCCAGTCCTTCCCTCTGCTTGTACAACTATATGTTACTGTTTTCACTCAGTGCATGGCTGCCTGCCTTCAGCCCCACCACCACCTGCAGGCTCTGGCTTAAGATATTTTACCATCACTCCCCGACAGCTCATGTAAATTTATCGGCGGAGAGTGATGAGGTTGGGGTCCAGATGCCAAACTCTAACTATGTCCCACTATTCTAACAAACATTTCAACATGAGTTGACTGAAATTGTTCTATGCATAAATTTTAATAACCAAAATAGTAGGTCTTCCAGGCACTCAGAAAAAATAGTAGGGTCCAAACGAAGCCTTAGATAAAAGCCTTTATTAAAGCATGGCTGAAACAATTTAAAAAGCTGACATGTTTCAATTCCACACGTGTCAGCATTGTTATTCACATTTAATTTTTTTTTTTTCCCATGTATTGTTTTTTTTGTGCCCAGCTTCTTTTGGAGAAAAAAGAACAGCACGATATGTTAAGCTATTTTTTAGAAACCTTGTCCGCACCCCTTAATTTGCCCGGCAACATCCATAAGCACTTATAATCAAATTTATCTTCACAATGGACCCATGCCCTATATTTCTCTTGCCGAAAGGTTTTGTTGCCAAAATATTAATTTTGACAATGAAAAGAAATGATTTAAATAATTAGCACTAAAGTTGAGACTGGTGTGCCATCAGATGGCACTGTTGCAACTAAAGTTACAGTAACAGAAACAGCCCTAGTAAGCATAATGCCCTATTTGGATGGGATTAAGTTTTGTGGACTATCATGTGACCATAGTAATGTATTTGCAGTCAAGTTAGAACACAATTATTTACGTGTTTCACAAGTAAAAGACAGGAATATTCTGCTGGACTGCAGCAGTCTCTAGGAAGAAGGATGGTGAGTTCAGACACACCAAATTAGCAGTGATGTAAATGTTGTTACTCCACAGCAAAAACTAATCCCATCAGAATAAGGCAGAGTTCGTAAAATTATTGTATATATTACTTTACCTATCCAGTTGAAAGCAAAACAACTTTGGAAGCCGTTTGTATTACATAAGAATTCTCACACTTTTGAGCACAACAGCCTCAGACCGATATATTGATGATCTTAATTTATTTTATTGATCACAATGTACATTTGGCTCACTGAGCATGAAACAATGCTAATTGCGCCAAAAAGAGCCAAAATTAGGAACCCCTTCCAATTCTAACAATTTTGACAGTAAAAAAATGCTTAGGATTAAAAAAAACTAAACAAAACACTAATTCAAAATCATGTATCTATGGACAGGAACGAGGCATGTGTCGCTGCTGAAAATATATTTGGCAAGTAATACCTTTTTTTTTTGTTTTTTAATATTTTGATCTCATGATTGGTGAATTTTGAAGAATTTATGCTAAATATCTTTCCTCTTGGGAGAAGCATTCTTAGCAGAGCCTGTCAGATGCTTGTTCTTCACCACACATAATGAACTTGGCCATTCGGTATTGTGTTTACGGACTGGTTGTTAAGGGAATGACAATGGACAATTTGATTGATCTTAATGGAACCAAGCCCCCACCACTCCCACAGCTAATGAATTTTTCTCAGACCAACTTTTTAGGATACAGCACCACAGGGTTGCGCTTATCCCCCTATGTCATAATTACCGTAATTCGAGAAGACATGCCCAGTTTTGATCTCCAAAACTGTCAGCACTTGGATTTTCCAATGGCATTCAGGTCGTAAATTTAGGGCCGTATATGAAAGGTGTGTAAAGGAAATTTGAAATAAAATTGGTGCTTGCTGTTCACAAAGTAGCACAAGAGCAAATGACAAGTACAGCTAGAAGTCAATAACCCAGATAGCAACGGCCTTTGAGCAGGATCTGAGTGGAAGTCTCCGCAACCAACATAGATCTGGCCTGGCAGTCTTCGCTACCTGGGGAGTTATTCCTCATGCAGTGTTTTTAAAATAATACTTTTTTTCCAAACTAGCCCATTCTTAATTAATTGATAGTAGTGTTCTCACAATCTGTTTTCAAACAGGACCTGAAAACAAACTGTAGCTTTTTAATTAAAGGCCAAATTAATGTGAACCTTTCCACAGTTTGCGGCTGCTAAAAAAACACTTTTTAAGCTTTTCTGTAGGGTCTTCACCATTTTGCCGGCTTATGCAGGTCACAGGCTGTCAGTGCCATGACAACTCTTATGAAAACAAAACACAGTCTACTGCCCGCAAGACTGCTCACGAAGGACTGTATAAAGGTAAAGCTTTGTGCTCTGGTAAAACACAGCTCAAACAAGACAGGCTGGTTTTCGGTTGAATGAGGCTGTGGGTGCTGTGGGGAGAATATGGAGTTGCAGCAAGGGTAAGTGACATACACGCCACCTTGCCATGCCCTATTCTCCCAATGTCTTTTCTGATACCCCAAATTATGGTTTCCATCTATTTACAGTTAACAACTTAACCACAAACCCGTGTTACTAGAGCATTATAATTACTGTTACTAGGACATGATAATTGACTTTAGGCATGACGTTGATCACCTGGTCAGAGTCATTCATGGTGAAGATGTCCAGATTGTGGAGTCTTATAAATACCTGGGTACCTTGTTTGACTGCAAACTTAAGTTCAAGGAACTTAAAGGGGACCTGCGTTCCCTCTGGGAGATTTAAGTGGTTAAGAAGGCAAAGCTTATTATCAACCAACCTCTCCATGTTCTGTCCGAAGAGTTTTCACTGTTGCCTTCTGGTCGTCGATACTATATACCTCTGGGCAAGACCAATCGATATGCTAAATCTTTTATCCCTTCAGCCATTCGGCTGCTAAAGTAAGATGGTAGTCACTTTAAGTAAACTATGTCCGAACAGAACTTAGGGGTAATGTCTTTTCTTGCCTGTATTTATTTATTTATTGATATCTTTCTCCTTGTATTTATACTTAAATATTAACGGCCATAACTTAACTTACAAGCCTATCGATGACCTACCTGTCTGTTTTACTGGATTGTGCTTGGCATGGATAGTGTTGCTACTGATGTTGTCTGTGTTTGTACCTTGTTGGATGAGGAAGCTACATATGAATTGCCCCTTGTGGGATCAGTAAAGTGGTTTCTATTCTATTCTATTATTGTGGGCTTATGTTGAAGCGGAATATGAGGATGTGCAGTTTTACTAAACATTTTGCCTATGATATTTTTGTGGAGACACAATGGATACTTAAAGAACCTATGATGACTGTCACAACTGCAGTGAAGGGGCATGATGATTTGCATTGCCATAGATGCAGAAGTACATTAAATACACAGGAAAAAATAATTTAACAAATATTTACAAACAGCATGTGAAAGGGGCCTCAGTCTATCCCACTTTCAACGAGCATTGTCCAATCTGAATTCCCCATATCTTGGCTTGAGAGCCTTTTTTTTTGTAACCCAGAGCCCCACGTACATAGACTATACTACCTCTACACAGTAAAATATTTCTCAAATATTAATACGATCAAAAGACATTAAATATTCCAGAATAAACATGAAGGCATTTTCCATCCATCCCACTCCTAGGACAACCCAAAAAACAATAAATTAAGTGCATGAAATAACTATTCAAGACTACTCATAATTTCTGTAATGGATTAGTATTTCTCCAAGGAGGCTGGGAATTGTCAGTCATGTCGTCATTACGCAAGGACCTTGAATCTTTCTCAGTGATGATAAATGTCTGTACTCATATTTCTCTGTGGCCTATTATTAAATTTGTCCAAGTTCCAAGCTTACACGCTCTCTGTTGCCTCAGACAATTCTTGCATATTTCTAAATAATTCTTCATGGAATAAACCCAAACACAAAAGTGAAGTAGTGACAAAATTATGTGAGAAAAAAAAACTTATGGGACTAACATGTGAGATTTGGTTAGATAATTTCATCAATCTATCAATCAAAGATATTGCTGGCCTAAAAAATGAATAAATGAATGAGGTCAACAATCTAAAAATAAAAGTTCATCTAGAGTGTGAATTCTTTTATGAACTAGCTCTGTGGGGAAGAGCTGCAGGTGACAAAGCCTGGATGTAGCCCATATGCCCTGCTATTATACAATATGTTGCATGAAAGCGCTTTGGCGTTAGTGTGTATTTATTGCATGGAGGTAGAGTTTGTGGAGATCGTGGGAGGATGTTGAACACATTTATAATTGGGAAATAACAAACTTTAAAAATGCCTTGGATAATGCAAGCTGTTAGTGTTCAGCTAATAATAAGGTAATATGATTGTGCAAATAAGTATTTTTGTTATTTTATTAAATTACCAAACTGAAAAAAAAAAACACACAATGAAGTTTTAAATCTCTAATTTAATGTAACATCTTGAAAATCCGTGAGTTAAAATGAGCTTTTATCATAAGAATGCGGGTGTGAGCTGGTGGGTTAGCTCACTTGGTTAAGGTGCCGCATTTGCGATGCAGTAGTGACTACCACGGCGCAGGTTTGAGCTCCGGTCGCACCAATTGACAGTGGTTGGCAGCTTTTTCAGAACAGCGCACGATTGGCTAAGCACTGCAGGGATACAAATTGGGAAGGGACTGCCCGGACGGGATACAAAAAATGGTTGCTTTGTTCGTAGCTCAAGCGCCTCCTGTTGGCCAGCCGGGTGCTCGTCAGTGAAATTCTAAGCTTGCTCATGTTCGGGTATCCTCCGCCCTCATTCTGAACTTGCAAAGTTTCGACCAATGAGTGTAATGAAACAGTGGCTGACAGGCGCATGCTTCAGAGAAGAGCTGCAAACTGTCTTCCCTCTCCCGACTTGGCAACATGGGGTCGCAAACAAGCAAGCCTTGTACATAGTTCTCGAATTGGGCATTCCAGACTCAGGTTGGATTGTAGATGCCATATTAAAAAAAATAAATAAATAAGAAGAATGAGGGTATGTCAGATGGTTCCGTAATACACCCAGTCATTCAACTTGGATGTATCTTGAGTGATTAACTCCAGGTCATTGGGTGTTTCGAGTCATTTATCGTCAGACCCTCTCCTCTTGGTGACCAAGCTGGGCGTAATCGGTCCCTGCCTTGTGTCAAAGTGGCGCAGAACACCACAGTTCCCCCTCCCGATCCACAGCAGCTGACAGGCCTGTTCAGCAGCCTGAATGATGGTCTAAGTGGCTCCTCTGCTTTGCGGCCATCTCTCCAAGGACTTTTAGAGTCCAATAAAATGAGCGGCAGCTAACTTCACGGCTTTCCAGCTGTGGCTCCAGCATCCCAAAACAAGCTCTTTGTATTTCACACTTTTGCACTGGTCAGCCCAAGTAATTTCCAGAAGGACTATTTCTTGGTTGAATCCAAGGTCAAAACCATGTCTGATCAAAGGGTGCTGGGCACAACAGTTTCACGAAACCTGACGAGCCTGCTGGGGTCAGTCCCTTGCGGTGGCTTATTTATTCTCAGAGTTGTTATTTTTTGACAGCTGCACTGAGTTTGAGGCTGCTGAGACACTTGATTTCATGATTATAGACAAACTGGACAGTAACTTTGTCACAGGTGTTTACTATTCTAGAATTTCTTCTACGTAGTAATTTTATTAGAATTTTTACTCAATATACAGGCAAAGCTGCATGATTAGGTTTCAGTTTGCAAGTTTTGAAAGGCACAACTGAAGTTCAAATGTCAAGAATATGCAGTATCTCAACATAAAGTTTGAACTGGATATATTCAGCTCTCAATGTATGTAGGTGTAGCTGCAACACAAAGCCAGTGAATCTGCTCATGTATAAATAGCTGAGGGACCCTGTAAGTTCCAACGAATAAAAAATGTTATATTTTGTTGGAAAAGGTCCATACAGAGGTCAGAATTTGAGGCTTAATTTGAGGATTTATGCACATAATTTAAAGCAACACGGAATAGAAAACGGTTGCCTAACTGAGGAAGATGCTTACTCAGTTATACTTATTGACTGATTCTGGCTGATGCATGCCTTGTGCAATATTAAATCTTGGTTTACGGCAGCATAATAGGGCCCTCAACCTTGTTTCCTGGCTTTTGTAAATATATTAGGATTAATAGGCACTGATCAAGGGCATGGATAATGAGGCTGGCAATGATTCCATAAAGCCCTACATTTTGCACCTTGATTGAATACAAATTTTATTTTTATTTAACCCTTATTTAACCAGGGAAGTCCCGTTGAGATTGAAATCTCTTTTTCAAGGGAGCCCTGGGGGTTGAGGTGGGGAGGGAGGGGGCAATTTTCACAGCCAATTAGATCAGGGGATGATTAGGTGGCAGGTCGAAAGAGCCAGGTTGGGACTTAAGCCATGACACCGGGGAACCCCCTACTCTTATCGACGAGTGTCATAGGATCTTCAATGACCACAGTGAGTCAGGACCTCGGTTTAACGTCTCATCTGAAAGACGGCGTCTCCTTCATTACAGTGTCCCCGTCACTGTACTGGGGCATTGGGGATTATTCCACTAGAGGGAAGATCGCAACCTACTGGCCCACCAACACCTCTTCCAGCAGCAACTTGGTTTTCCCAGGTGGTCTCCTATCCAAGTACTAACCAAGCCCACACCTGCTTAGCTTCAGCCATGCGGCTGGAGCAGATCAAATAGTGGAATGGCTGCTGAAAGAACTAAAATGAAAAACAGACACAACCCAATATCTAGCGCACGTACAAAAACATATTGTTACCATTAAGTGAGCAATTTAACATTTGATACACAGATGATATTACCTCACAGACACAGACACAGGACTTACAGTACTCATACATACACAAACACGCTCATTTTATGTTGAACAGATTTTATCAAGTGATGCAATTAGGCAAATATATTATAACTTAAACAATTTAGCAAAAAAGTTCTCCAGTTGAGTCCTGCCCAAATAGCCTGACAGACTTGCAGCTAACTTCAGCAAGGTGTAGTGCAGTCAGCCAGGACAAACCAGCAGCATATTTCTCAAAAAAAAATCCAAGCATAACTCTGTGACTGGATTTGTTGCAAAGCTCCAGTCTTAAATACTGCATTAAATCAGATTTCAACATGCCATTCCACGGCAAAAATAATTTTACTGTGTGACAATCAGACATATTAAGAGAACAGTAGAGAATGACTGCTACAATGCGATTACCACTAAACTCAGCTAAACTATGCCTTTTAAATACATCACCACTAAATTCACATAAACTATGCCTTTTAAATACATCACCACTAAACTCACATAAACTATGCCTTTTAAATACTTCACCACTAAACTCACGTTAACTATGCCTTTTAAAGACATCACCACTAAACTCATGTAAACTATGCCTTTTAAATACATCATCACTAAACTCACGTAAACTATGCCTTTTAAATACAATTCTTCTGAGCGTCACAGCCTTAGTGTCTTCCCAATTGTCTCCTCCCTCTTTCCAGCAACCTGTGTGTTTTTTGAGATATTGTCTCCTTATTTGATTTTATGGCTTACGTGCTTCCCCTTGCCCTCACCCTCACCCATGCAATCCATTATGCACCCAGTTCTCTTAGTGTGTCTATGGTGTATGTAAGCGTCATTTCTGTCTAGCAGGGTTGCTGGATTGTAATGTTTTGTCCCTCCAAAGCCGACCAGTCAGTTTATCTTCCCGTGTTGAGCAAAGCTCTTCTTTCATGCATTTTCCAGTAGTTTAATGATAGAGAAGAATGTAATTACTCTACGATGTCTTATTTATAGATAGATAGTTTATTGTCATCCATGCCCTACAGCACGATGAAATTCCTACTTTGTTCACTTCAACTCGGTAAAAACGCAGATAGAGAAATCGATAAAAAAACATAAATCTATATAAATGGCATAAATAATTAGGCTAGTTGATATACAATGTAGGCCCATCTAGCTAACCTAGATAGATCAAGGTTAAAAAACAGGTCTGTATCAGTATATGTCCATGCAGTGCCATGATCAATGTAGAAAAATAATAAAAATCAGAGTCCATCAGCGCCCCCTTGATTCCCGGTAATAATGAGTAATTGCGCAATTGGCGCCTGTTCATAATGTATGTGAATAAAAAATAAAAAAACGGAGAAAAATAAAGAATGCTGGAAGACGCGGGATTTGCGCAATAACACTGTGGTTGTCCTTGTGTTTTTTTTACATTCCTGGTTTTGGTCTCTTTTTGCCTTGCTGTTGTTTTCCGTGTTTAAACTGAAGAAAGCAAGTATTGATTTATAAGGAAAACTCTTCTGAATGCCTGCTGTCCTTGCGACTTGCACTTCTCCCAGTTGCCTGTTCATCAAAGTCTGAAAGTGCGCATCTTCCTTGCATGCCCAGATCCATTCGGCTTTGCACCCCTGCTATAGACCTTAGACCTGTTCCCTCTACTTTGCCTACCCTAACCCATAGTGATCCCGTTCGCTCCCGCCTCACCTTGGACCATCTTCTGACTATCCTCTTTGTTTGTGTATTGAAAAGTCCCATCTTCTGTTTCTTAAGATCGGCACGGTGTGTCTATGACCTGTGTGTGGCTCCTGTGTTCTGAAACTCGTGACAGTTATCCTGATTCTGTAGAGCAGCACTGAAAAAATCTTTTTAAACAAAAATGTGTCAGTCATATGTAACAAGCTTTTTGAAAGGCACTCCATCAGCAAAATGCCTCTGACTAGCAGGACACTGAAAGCACCAATTTCCTGTCTGGCAAAAAGAAAAGACATACATTTGAAAAAAAAAAATTTTTGGTTATCTCTCGCAATAATCTGCATTGCAGAAGAGGAGACTGTTGCTTCTAAAACAAGTCTATACCTTCCTTAGTAATGATCATTTGCTTACTGCTCCCTTGCTTTTCTTGTAATAGGTATTATTTTTTTCCAGCAGGCTGAAGGAGGGATGCGGTGTATTCTGCCCAACCATGGCAAAAGGAAGCAAGTATCATACACATCTATGTAACTTATTTCCTTTTGCCAGAGTTGGACAGTATTATCAACACTCATCACATGCATATGCATCTCATAGTCCTCATCATGCACTTCACATGCTGAAGATTAGATTCAGAGAACAGAGAAATCCAGAAATTCAGCATTTGTAAATGAACCAGATCAGCTCAATGTAAAAGAAACAGGCACACAAACGCATGCCCACACACAAGAATCTCAATTCAGTTTACTCTGACATCTATTACATCTGCGAGCTTATAAAAATAATAATAATAATAATAATAATAATAATAATAATAAACATACTGGACCCAATGCAATACTTCAGAGGGCATGATGTCTGGACAGAGTGAGCATGCATTATCTTGAAACTGTGTGTTCAATTGCTCCGCTCCATCAGTCTTGTAATTCCCCTGTAGTTGCCCTCTGTCTTGTTAAGGGTGACATCTTGTGGTGTGTTCCCACCTATTACAGCAGCACAAGAGAGACACCAACCCTCCTCTAGATGGCTGCCAAGTATTTGACAGGAATAGATTACACCCCAGGTCCTTCAATTGAAAGTTTACATTATCCGCCTATAAAAAATGAATCATTTTATGCATTTATCTCTTTAAAAGGTCAACCTCCTCAGCATTGTGCTTCTACCTCGTGAAAAAAAAAAAAAAAAAAACCACGCACAATGGCACTCAATAAAAAATTGAAAACCAGGGGATGAATCCTTAGGCGCAGGCTGTCAAACAGATTCGGCCATCAACCTAAATTGAGCAAACTAAATCCCACCACATAAGCCTGTTAGCATATAATCATGGCATTCATTGCTACTCGTGGGGACCCCAGTAACTAAGAAGGAAGAGTGAGTGTTGGGGCACATTTGGCAGCGGTATCTATAGTCAAGGTCACTCGAATTGCTGATGTTTCAGTAGCAACGGTTTATTTCCAAGGTGATGTCAGCAGGCAGATGAATGGGCCAATGCATATAAACAAGGATTATGATGTTCATTTTGACTACAATGCAAAACAGGCAAGCAAATCCAGATCTGCAAGACTCAACTCAGGGCAATAAGAGTCAGATAGTGGTGGGCAAACATTGCTCTGATTGTCGCATTCCATAATTTTTGAAACCTATAAATATAGAGTGTTTCAGTATGTTCAGAGTTTCTCCATGAGTCAACACTGGATTACGCTTATCAACTTCAGCTTCACTGCAAGGACAACAGGTCCCTGCATGACACCGCAGCACTGAACCAATGTGCTTACTAACATTAGCAGCCACACAGAGTTCTGCAGCTCAAAGCCAGGCATTAGTGTTACATCTCTACAAGATTCAGTGAATTAAAATCCAAGAGGTCGTAGTTCCGAGAATGCTCAATTATGCATTGGAAACATGTATCACATAATCATTAAAAATAATCCTGTGCGAAAAATAAGTTTAATTGGTGATTTTGGTAAAAGAAAAAAAAAGTTTTTATTCACTGCTGCTAAGCGTTTTCCGAATCCATATTCAGCGAACCTCGATCTGGCGCTATAATGAGCATGACGTCTTCAAAGGGACTCGCGATCAAAACAAAGGCAGCGTGTGAATGGAAAACATGGAGAGCGATTCTGATTCCTCGGCTTTTTTCACCGATTCCTCCGACGAATTTGGCCACGAGGTTAATAGTTTGTTTGTGCCTGGTGAAGGTGGTTTAAAGGACGAATGTCCTGGAAAATCGGCAAACACCTGTTTAATTTACTCCCTAAACACGGTAATGACCAGTTTGGCTTAAGCGAGATTTTGGTCGCGCATGCTCTTTGCAGACTATGTGGGCTAGAGGATCCACAAACCGCATTGAAAAGGGGGGGAATTATAAATTCTTTCACTTTCTCGTTGGTAAGAGGCAGCTTACAGCGTGGATTCGGACTATAAACAGGAATAATTTTCATTCAGGAACATTCTAGGGTGTGCAGCATACATTTTGTGTCCGGATGGCGAGATTAAGAATTCTGTATTCAAATTACACCAATATAAAGTGATGTTTGGGTACCCAGAGAAACATTAGGATATGTAAACACATCAAGTCAAGGAAATTTAGCCTAGAGTTTAGTTTCAAGTGCTGCTATTCGTATTAGTAGCATATCGTAACGGCGGCTGCCATGTTACTGATGACACACCAGGTTGCTAGGGCAGGCGCAGCATATGCATTTGCGATATTAAATATTAACATATAATTCTAAACCCCCTTACCACTGATAAAAAACCCCTTAGAATATATTGGCGCCCCCCTTTTAAAATCGTTCTGGCAAATAAAAAGTCGGAAAATGTGGAGGTTGGATACGAAATTCTTTCCCCCTGACGATATAGCTAGATTAAGCTCCATAAGTTTTCTATTTCAAACTGAAAGCATTGACTCCTTCAGCGCAACGTAGACTTGAAAGACTATATCAGCGAGATACTGTCAAGGTAAGTCCTTGACGTTATTTTCAGCTCAAATGAAAATCCAAAATCAAAAATGTGTAGCATTCCGTCAAACAGTGATATGGCCTTGTATTTTACATGTATACCTGCACACTTATCCATATTGAGAGGAGATTAGGATCATGTGTGCTTTCCGGTTGTTTTGAACAATGCCAGGACTTCACAAGAACACTGTAGCTATGAGCCGACTTCCCCTGCGAAGCTTTCAAAAACAATTCATGAAGAATTCATGGGCAGTTAATTACTGCTCATGAATTCTTCATTAATTGTTCTTAAAAGCTTCACAGGGGTTATGCCGTGGGACCCAATCATTGCGGTATTAATGAAATTATTTCACGTCCGCAAAACTAACTGGCAAGCAAAATCAACTTTGTTGGCTATATATAGCAAGTAATTATGAAATTGATATCACAAGGAAACCAAATGATTATTGCAAGCAGCGAAATGAAAACCACACCTACACTTAGCTCTGAGGGGCTAAGTTCTGTAATGTAAGCCCCTCAGAGCTGACCTAAACTGTAAACGTTGTATGGCACTAACATGCCCCCTTTGGCTTGATATTTGTTTGCGTAAAGTTTTACGGCCTCCTGGTACTTAAGGTTATCTAGCTTCACTACTTGCATTGTGTATATGTATTAAATTGTATACATCTATGAACCACCATGCCGGTTGGCTTGAGGAATGCAAAGTCTTCTCCAGCATTACATAAGCCACTGCCTATGCCTATATAGTACCTCAGCATTTTTTACGCTGATGTTTTTTTTTTTTTCCTGGTGGTATCACTGGCATGAATATTTCCATTGATGGCCATGTTGATCCACTCTGTTTCATAGGCATTGCTATGTTTTATCAGACATTGGGCACTATTAAGACGACTTAAAAGTGGTCAGAAAATACAAGTGCTAGTCGTATCACAGATCAAAACTGGGCGTGTCTAACTCAATGTCAAAAGGTTTGTGACAGGGGGCTCTATTTCCATGCCTTTGCAAAGGGAAGCATATGTGGTGGTAATGTTATGCACAATTTTGTCCACTGCAAATGGCATTTTTATCCCATTTTATAAAGCTGAGGTGAGTCAGCGCATACAGCAGGCATTTCGCAATTTTTGTGTCACAGACCTTGTTTGTGTTCTTACTCGCCCAAACCACCTTTTGACATTAACACTTTCACTCTATGCTTGTTTCATGGGATTTTATCACAGTCAGCAAAGCTGTTCACAAATGAACAAATATTGTTTCCTTTTTGTTTTCATCATGTACCCTATAAATAATGCCAATAAAATAGTGATGAGGTATGAGGGTAGGGAGAGGGTGAAGGGGTATTTTTATACCTGAGAAGGGGTACTCTACTGCCTCCTCTCATGAAATTGCCAAAATGGATGTCATGCCCAGTTTTGATGTGCGATACTGTTAGCACTGGCATTTGCCAACTGCGTTTAGGTCATCAATATAGGGCCCAGCCGTGGTTCATCTGAACATAAAAATATATATATTTGCAGAAGTCCACGTACAAGAAATAAAGCATTGGTTACTATTGACCAGGCAAGCACTTTGTCATTAGCATTCCTTAATCATTAAAGAAATGGTTTCGATTCATTGGTATCAATTTTTCAATAGATTGTTTGATTGCTTATCAGAGGAATGAAACTGGGAGCCTTATGAGAGTAATTATGCGTTTAAGAGGCGAGGTTACCGCGTGCTTTGCAAACCTTCACCTGCACGCCACTGTATGCGAGTGATGTTTTTCTTTTTTTGTGTATTTGATCGTTTTTCACAATTAATGAAAGCAAAGTTGATATGCAGTGCTCTCGATAGTAAGCAGTGTTAACCCTTGGCAGTGGTATGCTCTCTCTGAGTGCTTCCTGTATTCAGTTATTTTGTCTTCTTTCTTGTTTGACATCCAATAAATTTATTTTACTTGTGCTTAATGTCTTGATCATTCCCTGTGCTTTTGCCCAGCTTAAAAACAATGTATGTTTGCTTGAGGCACGCCCCCTCCCTCAGAAAGAAAAAAGTATACTATCTCAGCACAAATTTACTGAAAATTATGTATTTTGATACAGAATTTGTTTGCATGAATATAAAAAGTGAAGAAACTTAGCTTTCATCATTGTAGGCCAGCATTACTTATGGAAATGGGCCACTTTGATGAAAATGGATCTGGCTTGCTCACATTTTTCCAAAAAAAAAAAAAAAAAAAAAAAAAGAAATATTCACAGCCCAAAGAGTTTTGTGGAGAAAAAATATTCTTTTGAAATCAAATTCAATTGTTTTTCTCAAAGCAACCTCATTGAATACAATTAATTTTGCCATCAGACACTTCACTTATTTTTCTCCCTGAGGAGGTTTGTGAGCCACATTTGGGCGCTTGTTGGATGCTTCAGCAGGGGACTGTCTGCACACCTTGCTCTCATTAACCAGTGCAGCCCACAGCATCTTGTGCATCAACAATGTCAACCTTTTCTGGGAATGCAGACTGTTATACTGTCATGATGGCATACATCCAAACTGGCTAGAGGCAAACATTGTACTATACAGGGCGTTTCAAAAAAAAAAAAAAGTAAACCCAACTTTAATCATTTTACACTGTATTACACTGTACAATGTAAGACCCACAAAACAATACCAACGGCAGAAAGTGCAGGGGGCGAAGGGTCCACGTGTTCTTTTATCCTGCGTTAACTCGCGCGACCTCCTGGCTGGTGCAAATCATAATAAAATGGATATATTTTCTCCGTTCGAACAACGGGGCACAAATGCACAACAGTTAGAAATAATCTGACTCCATAATAAATTTATAATAATGAATTTAGTTATACTCTTGTTAAATATCTGACTCCAAATTAGAATTAGAATTAGAATCCATAATCTAGGGCAACCTGCGTGGGTCTCGAAGTGACTACACCTCGAACTCTTAGGAGACTACCGCCTTCGCTAAACATATACTCCTGGGTTTTAGTACTGTTACCGGATCCTAGGTTCGTCGATTAGATTAGAGGTTGGAAGTCAGCCATCACTGCAACAGCATCTTTTGGCGTGAATACAGCGAACCCAGATCTATGCACGCCCATGGGTTCCTTCAGGGAGTTTTAACAGATAACAGACTTTTCGTCCATGGGTTTCCTTAAGGCTAGAATCCCAGAACCGGCAATACACAAACCCTTTATATAAGTAGATCATGATCGTCTCTCCAACTTAATAAAACCAATTCCCATACCAGGCCGCTGGCCAGTCATTCCTCAGTCGGGATTATACCCCTAGGTATCCGTCGCAACGCGGCTAGAAAGAATAAAAGGATTAAGAGTCAGAGAGACCACACAAGTTTACAGGAATAACAAGAATTTATTCACCAGGTAGGCAAGAGCTTAAATCAACAGACCAAATATTAGTTACCACGAATTTAGACAAATATAAAAGTCATACCTGGCGACAGCTACACACACAGAGTTGGGTGAGTGCGAAATCAGAGAGACGATCCGCCATAGCCATAGAGTCTACTCACGCACTTACGTGTGCGGGGAGAGATTGGATACGATCTTCCCTGACTAGACAGATTGGCTACATACAGCATAGGGAATGGCTACTCACGCACTTACGTACGCGGGGAGAGATTGGATACGATCTTCCCAGAATGGATTGTTTCTCTTTGATTTAAGCCAAATCGCGCCTTTGATCCAGGCGGCATGGCCATAAAGACCTGGAAGGGGGGTCGAATCCGGTTTTTGGGTTTCCACCATTTGGAGGATGTAATAAAACACTTCAGCAGAGAGAGGAGAATAGGGCGATTACCAGAGAGGATTCTGGCCAAATTCTCAGGAGTTTCCAAAAGGGAATGAACCATAATTTCAATGGGAATGAAACATACTCCATTCAACTCCCTGGATTCCCCCGAGAACAAGAAGACCAAACATGATATGAATATGTACTAATATGATGCAGTTGTCATGAAAAAGTCTTAAGATGAATTAGTATATAGGTAAATTGGGTTATAAGTACAGAAGTGATTTCTTCACAGAATATTGAACATAAACATATTATGAAGTTCCCAGAGATTTCGATTATTTTAAACAGATTAATATAACTGGACTTAAGATGGAGGACAGTAGTACAGGGGCATCGTCTCAGCCAGGGCTTTGCAACTACCCCCCTCGTACAGAGTAACAGAAAGATCACCGACACCTTCCACATGCAGGCTGCAGGAACATCCTAGGGGGAAGGCCATAAAAGTTCTATTGCTATTTGGCCTGGCTCTGGACTGAGCTTATCAGCCATTTGTCACTTATATTTCCAGATTCTACAAATCCACCCCCTGACCCCGTAAACCAGAGGTCCACACACGGGGTCATAAAAGATTACCTAGGTGATTGTATGGCTGATGTTGCGAGTACCAGGGAATGCTTGCTAAGACTATAGAAGAAATATTGATGAGAAATTACAGATTTAAGAGTAGTTGAGTTTTTCATGACAGTTGCATCACACAATAAAATGGAAAAATGGATTGTTTCCTCTCAATGCAATATAATTGAGAATTTAGAGAAGTGTGATTTGGGAAGTTTAAAGAAAGAGAGACAACCCTTGGATTAACATGAAACATGGGGAAAAACGGAAGACAAAAACAAAAATTTTAATTAAATTAAAAGTATGCTATCTAGGTTTGTTCTATGAGTCTATTATCTGAAGTTAGTTGGTGTACTAGTTGAACTAATTTTATTATACCAAATGAAATGATAGTTTGAAAAGTAATTTTTCCTAAAATCAGTAACAATAGAAATCGCAGAACAAACCAGCACATAAACCAAAAACTCTCCCACACTTGACTAGGGAAAGCAAAAAGATTATATGTGCCACTAACTAAGTAACCAACCAATTGGAAAAAACCCCAGAGGGAAAAAAAAAAATCCAATGGAGGTTACAATATCAAATTATTTAGGGGTTTGATTTATAGTGAAACTAAAAAATACAGTTACAGACGAAAATAACAATAGAATATTTACAGGAAGTAAATTGTGAAGTTATATGGTGAAATACTGGAGATTGTGAAATTCATATGTCCAGACATTCAGCAATTTATGTCACATGATATGATATGGAGATTAACAGAGAGTGGGGCTGATGCACATAATAGGCTGGTCAGAAGCAGTTTTGTAGGAATTTCCAATTTATTTTTGAAAAATATTATAAAGGTAAATTAGGCTAATCTGGATCAATGCATATGTAGTTCTACCTTACTTTATGAACTTTTAAGGCACACTACCTTTGGCCTTCAGTGTAAGGAACCTATATGTCCCAGTCCATTGATTGCCACATTATAAAATAGAATTTTAATTGATTCCTCTCAACCTATTTTTGTATCAACCCACACTCTTTACATGTAATTCACAAATCACAATCACAAACACAACTGCAGTTTGTCTATATGAAAATGTCCTTTGTCCTGTATGAATCCGGTAGCTGTAGAGATGTTTGAGGTCCGGCGGCCGCCCGCGTTGGTGCACATATTAGCTGGAATTTGAATGTGTGTCCTTAGGGAGTTGCATATAGAGGGAAATGGCTCCCAGGAGCCAGAAGGGTGGACAGGGAGTATTGTGCCCTGGTGTGTCTCACCCTTGCATTCACTACCATGTTTGTGATGAAATCCCGATATCCAAATCAGCCAAAAGCATATAAATGGAGCTTCTGTTCCTCAGGTGTAAATGGCAAAGTCAGGTCCTCGAATCCTTGATGCCTGTATAGAAAATTTTAGAAACAGCACCCTGCCAATTGACAACAACAAGGGAGACCAAGACAAGACATGACCAAGGTAATCTGTTATAACTCAACCTGCAGGAATCAGAAAGAGCGAAAGTTAATTGGAAGCATTTTGAAATTAGACACTCAGGGTGAGTTTGGGTTTTCCTGAGCCAGCAAACTGTCCTGTGGAAAAAAATGGATGAAAGAGTTAAGCGGTGCATGCAATTACCCTACAATTCAAATGTCCCAGCCGTCTGGGTAACCTTACGACACCTCAAAGGGGACAGTGACCGAGGATGAATGAATGGCACTGTTGAAGATTCCATCACCCCTGTTTTCAGAAAGAAAGAACAGATGCAGTTAGTACCACAGTTTTAAATGGAACAATGCTTTATGGCTTTCCCCTCGGATCAGGATAAGCACAGACAAACATGAAGAAATACAAGTGGTGTGTTTGTATGCATGTATATGTGTGTGTGTGCGTGTGTGTGTGTGTGTTTATGTATGCGTGCGCGTGTTTGTGTGTGTGTGTGTGTGTGTGCGCGCGCGCGCGCACGTGTGAGAACGAGGGTTGTAAAGTGGCTCGGATGGGGCCTGTTACCACGAACGGGTATTTTATAGCCCCGCAACTTCCCCCACCCCCTGAGAGGATGTCATCACCTTAGACATCTGCTGTAAAACTAAGGCTCTCAGGTGTGAAGACTGTAAAAGAATAAACTATGCAGGGTGAATGTCTGCATAGCTTCAGACACTGAAAAGACAAACGATGTCAAACAGACATTGAAAATAGGCTGAACCATGCAATCCAGTAGGAATGCAGGCAACTATCGTTGAGTTACTGATGTACTAGTAACCCTGATTAATTCATGCACTCTATAAAGAGTACAGGCCTATAGATTGAAGTGATCCATGTTTTGAGGAACCTAGTCCTAACAGACAAAAGGGGTGAATAGGATCAGAGAGGGGGCACAAGCAGAGGAATGGCAGGCTGTGAGAAACAAGACAAGTATGAGTAGAAATACACTAATCTTTGCCAAAAGTGACCAAACCCATCTGGCTCCAATACTTAAGGACGAATGCAAATTTAATAGAAATGAATTTTAGGAAAATATAAATGTAGGGGAGTAATTTTCCCTCCCTAAAGGTAACTCCTGTAGGCATTACAAATCTAATTACCTACTTCCATGAGGCTGCTTTTTGCGGATGATGTCGTCCTGTTGGCTCCTTCGAACCAGGACCTTCAGCATGTACTGGGGCGGTTTGCAGCCGAGTGCGAAGCGGCTGGGATGAGAATCAGCACCTCCAGTCCGAGGCCATGGTTCTCGACCGGAAAAAGGTGGCTAGCCCCCTCCGGGTTGGAGGAGAGCTCCTGCCTCAAGTGGAGGAGTTTAAGTATCTTGGGGTCTTGTTCACGAGTGAGGGAAGGATGGAGCGTGAGATTGACAGATGGATCGGTGCAGCGGCAGCAGTAATGCGGTCATTGTACCGATCTGTTGTGGTGAAGAAGGAGCTGAGCCGAAAGGCTAAGCTCTCAATTTACCAGTCAATCTACGTTCCTACCTCACCTATGGTCAGGAACTTTGGGTCATGACCGAAAAGAACGAGATCTCGGATACAAGCGGCTGAAATGGGTTTCCTCCGCAGGGTGGCGGGCGCTCCCTTAGAGATAGGGGTGAGAAGCTCTGTCACCCGGGAGGAGCTCAGAGTAGAGCCGCTGCTCCTCCACGTCGAGAGGAGCCAGCTGAGGTGGCTAGGGCATCTATATCGGATGCCCCCTGGACGCCTTCCTGGGAGGGTGTTCCGGGCATGCCCCACTGGGAGGAGGCCCCGGGGAAGACCCAGGACACGCTGGAGGGACTATGTCGCTCGGCTGGCCTGGGAACGCCGGGGATACCCCGGAAGAACTGGAGGAAGTGTCCAGGGAGAGGGAAGTCTGGGCATCCTTGCTTAGACTGCTGCCCCCGCGACCCCGCCCCGGATAAGCGGAAGAAGATGGATGGATGGATGCATGAGGCCATAAACTGTCCCCCCTGCTGGGGCAGACAATATAGACCCAATGTCCCATTAGGCTTTTGAGCTCAGATGTTACTTGATACCCAGTGGCAATGACAGTATACAACAAATGGTCAACCAAACATTAATTCCAATAAACATATTTGGCGGTTAGTGAAATCCACACAAAACGTAATTAGACTAGGCAGTTTGCTTCAAATATAATGGTTAGAAGGCAAGTACATTGTCAGTGAATAGCCCCACTCAAGATGGTGGTCACAGCATGCGACTTAGTGTTGGTTCCGCCTTCTCCTTCTTCTTCTCGGAAGGAAGACCGGAAACCAGCATTAAACGTGGCAGTGATTGGCCGATTTGAAGAGCGCCATTTGACTCGCATTTATGATGAGGGCCGGGTCAGCCAACCAGCTCACCGGCAACGGGCTACGTCACCATATTACACGAATTGACTCGGGGCTGTATCAGCCAACCAGCTCCCCGGCGAATAGTCATGTGACCCAATGGGTCGGCTAAGACTTTCCCCCCTCAGGAGGAAGCACCTACCCACATGCAAACTCAACCAATGGCTGCCCTCAGATGAAACCACGTTATATTCCCCAACAAAGCGAGCCAAAAATGGCGGGCCATTCAACTTGATAATCCTTTGTGCAAAAGTAATATGGCAGCTTCAATACGTACTTGGGATAAGCTCAAATGCAAGGAGATTTTTAAAGCTGTCATAATGGCAATTTCCCAATTTTACGTGCAATGCAAAAATATTCAACACTTTCAGTGATAAGCTTCCCCGTTGCCATGTCCAGGACACATGTTCTCCCACGAACCGCACAGTCTAGTCGCCTGAAGCAAAAACAACCTGCAGTCCGAGAAGCCCACGTGTCCCGCAACAGCAAACTTCAGCCCATACCGAAATTGCCGAACATTCCGCTTGCGAAAAAAACCGTATTACAAACCCAATCAAGAATTAATTTAATCACTGTCCGTGTCCCGAAAGACTGCCGGCACGAAAACTTCCGCCTAATTTGTTTAACTTCGAAAACTCAATGGTGCAGAATGCACATTACTTAAACTTGGAGTCCAAATTATGACACTTTTCCGAATGCCGTTTTGCAGCTCTCTCAGGGCGCTGATCAAAGGAGCGCATACACTGGGCAGTGAAACCGTAAGCCATTACCTTTACACAAAGTTTAACAAGACAAGAGGATGGAAATATTTGTCAACTCAAACCGAACCAATGATGCGGGTCAGAGCACTAATGAACATACTCGCAACCCATGTGCGATTGTTACAACGATAAAATCCGTAAGTCCAATGATATTTCGAAGCTAATCTCCTCACTCCCCTACATACAAGACTCCTTCAAAATCACACTGGCATTTCACCAGTGCCCCATAATTTCCAGTATTTGGGCAAGATTGTCTGCACAGTTACAGCAGGACCTTGCACCAAATCCATCAAATACATCCAATTGCCGATTACTTTCTGTACACATACGTAAACCTTCGAACGCAATATACGCAATCTTTCCGGTTTCCAGCACAGGCCAAGAGTATTCAACATTTTCAGCGGCAAGCTTTATCCCCGCTATGGCATTACCACCGGATCCACGCTCTCCCACCCGCACAGCCTAGGTGCAAAAAGCACAAAAAACCTACGGTCGAAGAAGAGCCCAGCCCCATGTGCCAAGCAACAACAACAGATGTTCGCATCCACTTAAAAAATGCCGAAACCCCCGACTGCACACAGAAACCCAATCACCTCCAACTTGCCATTAAACCTTCTACACAAAAGCATGATTATATCAAATGACCCGGATTAATCTGAAAACAGAGCATTCTAAAGAGATATCAGAAAAACAAAGTAGGCTCATGCAAACATTCCTACAACTTGCACTCCATTCTCTGATCCCGAAAAAGATAGAATTGAAACTTGTGCCTGGTTTCTACGGTCCCAGGCCTATTTGGGGATATGTCGATCCCTTAGCAACGGTCTCTATGCAGTGTTTTCTAACTTTCCTTGAATCCTACAAAGTACTAGAAAACACCGCATTACTTACCACATGTGGATGACGACTGATGGAGCCAGCCAGATCACGGAAGAAACCAGGATCACATCGGATGTGAGGATTCACACTTCAAAAAGTGTGCACGCACATCAAATGAATACAGGTGCTGGATAAAACTGTACCATAAGAATAGAGAGAAAGAAGATACCCGCACACTGTAGCTGTTGCTCCCGCAGTGATTTATTCCACAACGTTTCGACCAGAATGGTCTTCGTCAGGTGTTAACAGAACACATAGGTAGGGGGGGATATATGTAAATACCAGAGAAGGCATTCTTCTCTGGCAGCCAATTAGCCAGTCCATGGCGTCATGTCCTTCAATCAATGATTATTAATTCTGAATACTTTACTTTTTACATTAACAATCACTTCAGTTTTCCGATATATCCAGGACATAAAAATATATACAGTGCATATGCGCAATTATGTAGCAATACATAATGATGATTAATAATAGAATTGACATATCCCAACCCCCCAGAGTCTGTACAAGTGCCACATAGATCAACATCACCAAAAAAGGAATTAAAGAAAAAGGGAAAAAAAAGGGGGAAAAAAGTCTCCATACGGGCTTCAGTGAGAAATGATCACAGAGGCGGAGACGATGGTAGTATATGTGAACCACAGGCTATATCAAAGTCACCAACTGTAGTAAGACAAAAGAAACAATTAAATATCATTAAAATCAATTATAAAAATGGCTTGATATCAAACTCCTCATTAAGTCCATAGGGGGATATAGTATTGAGGGCATATGTATGATACGTTTCACGTTGTAAGAGAAGGCGTTCATGGTTGCCGCCCCTAGGTGGCCGCTCTACTTTCTCAATGCCCTCATAACGCAGGGAGCTTATGTTGTGTCTAAGAAAATTAGACAGAGAAGGCAGGCTCCAAATGGAGCTACTAAAAATCAAAATTCAAGCTGAAAACAAATTTCGGGCTAGCCAGGAGGTAAAGCTGGTGCCTCCATTCTCAGAGAAGGAGGTTGATAAGTATTTCCAGTGCTTCGAGAAGGTAGCTAAGAGTTGTCAGTGGCCAAAGGAACACTGGCCTCTGATGTTGCAAACTGTCCTCAAGGGTAAAGCTCAACAAGCCTATTCGGCTTTGTCTGCAGATGATTCCTCTGATTATGAGGTTGTCAAAAAGGTTATTTTGACAGCTTATGAGTTGGTTCCAGAGGCTTACCGATAGAAATTCAGAGGTCTGAAGAAATCTGACAATCAGACTTATGTGGAATTTGCTAACGAGAAGAAGGTTTGCTTTGAGCGCTGGTGTACTTCTATGGAGGTCAAGGATGATTTCAACTCACTAAAAGAGATGGTGTTAGTTGAAGAATTCAAGAACTGTGTCAAGGATGATATTATGACCTACCTTAATGAGAAGCAAGCACTGAATTTGCAATCAGCTGCCAAGTTTGCAGACGAATATGTTCTCACACATAAGTCCAACTTTCAGTCTAGCAGTAAAAATAGATGGTCCCAATTTCAGAAGAATGGTAACGGTGATACCCAAGATTCCTCACCCAAAGACAAATCTGGTGATGGTGCTCAGAAATCCAGTCAAAGGTCTGATCAAAGTGTGAAAGCTGACAGTGACAAAAGTGGTCTAGTTTGCAATTATTGCAAGAAATCTGGTCATGTTACAACTAACTGTTGGTTCCTTAAAGCTAAGAAAGAAAAAGAAAAGGATACCAAACCCAATGCCTTTGTGAAGACAAGGTTAGAAACCCCTGTAGTAGATGACCGATCTGCTAAATTGCCTGCTCCTTGTGAGGCTAAGAAGCCTGATACTGCTGACTTTGTGAGGGAGGAATTTCTTCCATTTGTGTCAGAGGGATTTGTGGCTCTGAATGAGCATTCTCCTCCTGTCCCCATATATATCCTAAGGGATACCGGAGCTTCTCAGTCACTTTTGTTGATGGACTCCTAGGAGTTACGTGATGAGACCGCTTCTGGGGATTTCATACTTGTACAAGGTATTGAAGGGAGGACTGTATCTGTACCCCTGCGCTCTGTATTCTTGAAGTCAGATTTAGTTACAGGACAGGTAAAGGTGGGACTTATGTCAAGTCTACCTATCAAGGGTGTTTCTCTGTTGCTAGGCAATGACCTGGCTGGGGGCAATGTAGTTCCCCTGTTCATCTTACTTCACAGCCGAGCACTGAAGATGGCGATGAAGACCCATCTCTGTATCCTTCCTGTGCAGTGACTCGTGCTATGGCCAAGAAGGCTCAAGAAGAAGATGATGTGGTGCCGTCCAGCACCTTGAATAGTCATGACTCAGGTGGTTCGCCTCATGACTCTGTTCAGCCTACTATGGTTTCTCCGTTTGAGGACTTATCAGACACTTTTATCAGTTCTCTATTCAGCCAGCCAGATGGGTCTGGTGATTCTGATGTGTCTGGAGACTTGTCTCTGTCCAGAAAGCGGTTGATTCAGGAGCAAACCAATGATCCTGAAATTTGTGTACTAAAGAAGAGAGCCCTTCCTGATGAAGAAATAGACACAGTTTCAGTTGGGTATTATCTCAAGGATGGAGTATTGATGCAGAAGTGGCGTCCTCCTGATATCCCTGCCAATGCAGATTGGGCAGTGGTCAAGCAAATTGTTGTTCTGAAGGTCTACAGGAATGAGATCTTAACAATGGCTCATAGTTTGCCTTTAGGAGGTCATCTTGGTGTTAACAAGACTGTTGACAAGATCATGAAACACTTCTTCTGGCCTGGACTTCGGAAAGATGTTTTCAACTTTTGCAAAACCTGTCACACTTGTCAGGTAGTTGGAAAACACCAGTTAGACCCACCTGTAGCTCCATTGCAGCCTATCCCAGCATTTGGGGAGCCCTTCTCCAAGGTCATTGTTGATTGTGTTGGTCCATTACCCAAGACTAGATCTGGAAATCAGTACTTGCTGACAATCATGTGTGCATCTACCAGATTCCCTGAAGCCATCCCTCTACGCAACATCAAGGCAACTGCAATTTCGAAGGCTTTGATAAAGTTCTTCACATTGTTTGGCCTTCCCAGGGAAATTCAGTCAGATCAAGGTAGCAATTTCACTTCTGGATTGTTTCAGCAGGTTGTGTATGAACTAGGTGCGAAGCAGATTCTTTCCAGTGCCAATCATCCAGAGAGTCAGGGTGCCTTAGAGCGGTTTCACTCCACTCTCAAGACAATGATGAGGACTTATTGTGATGACCATGAGAAAGACTGGGATGAAGGTGTTCATTTGCTGTTGTTTGCAGCTAGAGAAGCAGTGCAGGAGTCTACTGGATTCAGTCCGTTTGAGCTAGTGTTTGGCCATGAAGTGAGAGGACCTTTGCTATTGTTGAGTGAACAATGGCAAGAGAAAGAGCCGCATATCAGTCTGTTAGACTATGTTAGCAAGTTCAAGGAAAGACTGCGTGCAGCTTGTGACCTAGCCAAAGAGAACTTGAAATCAAGTCAGGGAAAAATGAAAACTTGGTATGATCATAAGGCTAGAAGCTGTGAGTTTAAACCAGGACACAAGGTCCTTGTGTTGTTTCCCTTGCAATCCAATCCATTGCAGGCTAGATTTCATGGTCCTTATGAAATTCTGACAAAACTCAATGATCTCAATTACATTGTGAAGACTCCAGATAGGAGAAAGCCAAAACAGTTGTGTCACATTAACATGCTGAAGCCTTATCATGATAGGAATGCTAGGGGTGCAGCTGTCACTTCAGGTCCTCCTATGGCCGAGACTTGTGAAGATGAGGGGGAGTTTCAAGATGATGAACCTAGAATTAAAGCTGAAGTTCTTTCATGTAAATTGTCAAATTCTGAAGTGTTGCAAAATCTTGATGTAAAACTCCAGCACTTAGAACCCTCACAGAAAGATCGGTTTGAGAGGTTGATCAAGAAATATAAAGATCTATTTCCTGATGTTCCAAAGAGAGTTTCTATAGCCTCTCGTGATGTAGATGTTGGTGATGCCGAACCAATAAAACAGCATCCGTACCGGATGAATCCTGAAAAAGAGAAAGATTGCTGAGAAAGAGGTTGAGTACATGTTAGAACATGATATTATCAGACCCTCTAACTCAGATTGGAGTTCACCCTGTGTTCTAGTTCCAAAACCTGATGGAAGTACTAGATTCTGTACAGATTATCGCAAAGTCAATGCTGTAACTAGAACTGAGGTGTTTCCAACACCTAGGATTGATGATTGTATTGATAGAGTAGGGCAAGCAAAGTTTCTGACTAAGATTAATTTATTGAAGGGTGATTGGTGTGTGCCTTTAACTGAGAGGGCCAAGAGCATCTCTGCTTTTGCCACACCATCTGGGTTATACCAGTATGAAGTCCTACCCTTTGGCATGAAAAATGCCCCAGCCACGTTCCAAAGGATGATACAGTCTACAATCGCCGGATTGCCACACACGGGTGCGTACATCGACGACCTGATCACATGGAGTGACTCCTGGGAAGAACATCTGAAAGATGTAGAGACGTTGTTCCAGCGCTTGACCCAGGCTAACTTGACTGTTAACCTGAACAAGAGTGACTTTGGTTGTGCTACTGTCACGTATCTTGGCTACATCATAGGCCAGGGTAAGGTGGCACCCATAAATGCTAAAGTCCAAGCCATCATGGACTTTCCAGTTCCTGACAACAAAAAAGTTTTGCGCCGCTTCCTTGGAATGATCGGGTACTACCACAAGTTCTGCAAGAACTTTGCTGAGATTGCTCTCAGTCTCACCAACCAACTGAAGAAAGGCGTAAAGTTCACTTGGGATGAAGCATGCCAAAGAGCCTTCGATCGCCTGAAGTCCCTGCTGTGTCACTTCCCCGTGCTCAAATCTCCTGACTTCAACAAGCCGTTCTCCATGGCGGTCGATGCTAGCGACCAAGCTTGTGGATCTGTGCTCCTACAGAGAAGTGACTCTGATGACATTGAGCATCCCGTGGCATATTTCTCCAGGAAGTTCAATCGCCACCAAAAGAACTATTCCACAATTGAGAAGGAGCTGTTGGCTCTGGTTCTATCCTTACAACACTTTGAGGTTTATGTTTGTACAGGGCAAAAGCCAATGATTGTATATACTGTATATCAGTAAGATGAAAAACAAGAATCGGAGATTGTTGAATTGGAGTTTGATTTTACAAGAGTTTGACTTGGAAATTAACCATGTAAAGGGTGCTGACAATGTAATTGCCGATTGCTTATCCCGTGTTTGAGTATGTGATATATATATCACGTGTTTATTAGCATATTGTATTATATGTATATATACACAAGTGTCTACTTAACCATTTTTGTATTGAAAAGAAAAATTTTGCCTTTATGAGTCAAAATTTTTCCCTTTTGGAATGGAGGTGTGATGTGGGAAAAAGCCACTAGATGGCAGTATTGACTTTTTTTTTTTTGTGAAGCCAAGTCTGGAACTAGGTTTTGGGCATGTCCTGGGCATGCCTCAGAGGGGGCTGGACAAGAGTATATAAGGAGAAAAATTGAGAAAGTGAAGAGTAGTTGGAGAAATTGCAAGGAGAAATTGTGGAAGGATACATTTGACCAGACCTGTCACTCTTTTCAAGACCTGTGAAGCTTTTTGTGGATTTTTGCCTGTGTTGAAGCATTTTCCTGTCCCAGGACATCGCAACATAGCAGCCCATCTCAATTACCAAGGGACTGTAACTATTTTTTTAATATTATTTCAATCTTGGTCAGTAGGGTAGAGTGTAGATTAGTTCTAAGTTTTGTTTAATTAAATCTGTTGAAGTTGAAGAATTTTGTCTGTCATCCCTTGCTGTCCGTGACGCCATAACAAATTGGGGCCATAACAACAGTGTGTGGGTCTCTTCTTTCTCTCGATTCACACTTCAGCCAGCACAATGCGTAAACATCTCGGAACGCGTCGGAAAACAGAATCACGCACTCCCGATTATAGGCATCGCCAGTATGGTACGCAAGCCATCACGCCGCAAAATGCAAAGGTTCCCAAAACGACATATTACGGTATAGTACTCCAAAGCAATCACCTCGGGCCGTCACCAATCTGTAATACCCCACAAAACAATACCAACGGCAGAAAGTGCAGGGGGCGAAGGGTCCACGTGTTCTTTTGGCTGGCGTTAACTCGCGCGACCTCCTGGCTGGTGTGAATCACAATAAAATGGATATATTTTCTTCGTTCGAACAACGGGGCACAAAAGCACAACGGTTACAAATAATCTGACTCCATAATAAATTTATGATCATGAATTTAGTTATACTCTCGTTAAATATCTGACTCCAAATTAGAATTAGAATCCATAATCTAGGGAAACCTGCGTGGGTCTCGAAGTGACTACACCTCAAACTCTTCGCTGAACATGTACTCCTGGGTTTTAGTACTGTTACTGGATCCTAGGTTCGTCGATTAGATTAGAGGTTGGAAGTCAGCCATCACTGCAACAGCATCTTTTGGCGTGAATACAGCAAACCCAGATCTATGCACGCCCATGGGTTCCTTCAGGGAATTTTAACAGATAACCGACTTTTCGTCCATGGGTTTCCTTAAGGCTAGAATCCCAGAACCGGCAATACACAAACCCTTTATATAAGTAGATCATGATCGTCTCTCAAACTTAATAAAACCAATTCCCATACTAGGCTGCTGGCCAGTCATTCCTCGGTCGGGATTATACCCCTAGGTATCCATCGCAATGCGGCTAGAAAGAATAAAAGGATTAAGAGTCACAGAGACCACGCAAGTTTACAGGAATAACAAGAATTTATTCACCAGGTAGGCAAGAGCTTAAATCAACAGACCAAATATTAGTTACCACGAATTTAGACAAATATAAAAGTCATACCTGGCGACAGCTACACACACACAGTTGGGTGAGTGCGAAATCAGAGAGACAATCCGCCATAGCTATAGAGTCTACTCACGCACTTACATGCGCAGGGAGAGATCGGATACGATCTTCCCAGAAAGGATTGTTTCTCTTTGCTTTAAGCCAAATCACGCCTTTGATCCAGGCGGCATGGCCATAAAGACCTGGAAGGGGGGTCGAATCCGGTTTTTGGGTTTCCACCATTGGGAGGATGTAATAAAACACTTCAGCAGAGAGAGGATAATAGGGTGATTACCAGAGAGGATTCTGGCCAAATTCTCAGGAGTCTCCAAAAGGGAATGAACCATAATTTCAATGGGAATGAAACATACTCCATTCAACTCCTTGGATTCCCCCGAGAACAACAAGACCAAACATGATATGAATATGTTCTAATATGATGCAGTTGTCATGAAAAAGTCTTAAGATGAATTAGTACATAATAAATTGGGTTATAAGTACAGAAGTGATTTCTTCACAGAATATTGAACATATAAACATATTATGAAGTTCCCAGAGATTTAGATTATTTTAAACAGATTAATATAACTGGATTTAAGATTGAGGACAGTAGTACAGGGGCATTGTCTCAGCCAGGGCTTTGCAACTACCCCCCCGTACAGAGTAACAGAAAGATCACCGACACCTTCCACATGCAGGCTGCAGGAACATCCTAGGGGGAAGGCCATAAAAGTTCTATTGCTATTTGGCCTGGCTCTGGACTGAGCTTATCAGCCATTTGTCACTTATATTTCCAGATTCTACAACAAAAACCACGGAATTTTATTGTAAGTGCGATATGTCATTAGAAGGAGCAGGTTTTACTCTTTTCAATGATACCCTAACCATGCGTTTATTTTCACAGGTTTTTGTACAGTATAACTGATGATTAAAGTTGGGTATACTTTTTCTTTGAAACAGCCTGTATAATCCACATGGGTGCTCCTCCCTGCCAAAAAGTTTCCTCAAAATTAACTCCAAGCAGTCCCAACACTATTGATGTCCCCGCAGTCGTAACGCCAGTCTAACTGGTTCCTTGTCTTTTCCTGTTGTTCATATGGAGCTTGGGGCCTCTAGCATCCTAATAAACTCTCCTATTCCTGAAGGGTTTTTTTTTTATATATATAATAGTTCATTTATGCAATGTATTACTCTTTCTTGAACTCTTCAATCCAGTCCCTGACTAAACGGGATACTCATTAACTATTTGATATATGTGCACATGTAACAGGCTCAATTTTCACCCTCCATGGAATTTTGTTGATGAGTAGTAGACCAACAACAACACAGCGGCATCAAAATTTATTTTCTGCCATCTGCATAGGAATGCAATGAAATAAAAACTGAAAAAAGGCAATGACTTTCACTAGAACAAACCTCAGCACCTCGTTCATTGGAGTGTAATGGAAAAGAAAGAAATTACAGATGCACGGGTGACTTAACCCATTCCTTAGAGGTAGGTATTGGGCCTACTTCAACAAGCTGGGCCTGGGGGGGGGCATTAGGGCTACTTCAGCACAGTGGGCGGGGGGGTTGGGCCTACTTGAACATAGTGGGCCTAGGGGAGTGTATGGGTCTAATTCAAGTTGGGACCAGATGATATTTCATTTATCTCATATTGCAGCCTACTTGATAGAATTTAAATGACACTTTGTTCTTCATTTTTGTCTTGTTTATGCTGTATTAAGACAGTAAAAGAGACAGGAATGATGCACATTTTCAACTATTTGCTTACTTCTCATTCTCAATTTATAGGGGTCTCCTGGATTCTGTACTGTCACCATATATTGTTTTGGAGCTATCAAATAGATGGCTCCAAGCAGTCTTGAAGGCTGTTAAAAATTCAGAATTAATTATGCTTTAGTGAAAAATGCTAGCTCTGTCAGTATCCCAATCTTTAACCCACAAATTATATAAAAGTATGTTGTCTTTGAGTCACATCCTGTTAGAATTTACTGCAAGTGTTTCAAGGCAAAACAAACTTCACCCGCCAGCACTTATTTTAGTGCTGTTGATACTGACTCAATTTTACAAGAGTGACCTCAACCATTTTCAACCAATTAAAAATACATGACCTTAAGTTTGAACGTTCAATGTCAAGGTCATGGTGTCAAATAAAAGCCCCTATAGGAGTTCTTTTATGCTCATAATAGAGAATACCTGTCTATCTGCAACAGTTTTTGAGTTATAATGGAAAATATATTATTTTCACAGATGTCCTTGACCCCCCTGACATTTAACCCAAAAATGCTACAGTGACTGTCTATGCTGCTGTCATGCAGCATATGGTTGGAAGAAGAATTGAAAGATGCAAATTTTGGTTTTGGTTTGAAGTCAATCAGAAAAATTTAAAGAAAGTGATCACAAAAAATGATTTTGACCTTTTCGGTGACCTTGACCAGATCACCTCCAAAATCAGAATCAAGTAATCTACCGGTTCTCGTTCACCTATTTTGAAAGTTTGAAGTCAACAACCACGTAAATGCTAGATTGTTAAAACAGACACGCAAACAAAGAAACAATCAAACCGCACTGATTACAATACCTCGCCACGCTGACTCTGTTGTGAGCAAGGTAATTACATATCTTACCATATTATGGTGGACGTGCTTTGAGCTGGTTATCTTGTTATCGTGTTTTTTTTTTGGTTTGGGTCTGACCGAAAAATCCACCAGGGTTGACCAGGATTAACGCCATTCAAGCCAGCTAAAAATGCTCACTGAGCAACCCATGCGCAAGGACATTGAAGATTCTTGATGGATGGTCAAAAAGTGCATCCCTTACACAAACTCACACCCATAGCAGTCTCTGCCTTAGTGTTTCTTGGAAAATGTGACATTCTTGGATCCATCTGTCCTCATTTGTTATATCCTTAAGTAAAAACGTCAGAGTTTATGGAGTTGTTTTCCCTTTAGTAGATTCAACAATAAAAAAGCATATTTTTCATATTGCAGGACAATGTCACATGCATATTCTGTATCTGCTGGTTGCAGTGGTTCACTGTTTTTATGGCCACAGCATTTCATCAAATGGAAAATATCTACAGTGAGCTCCGAAATTAATGGTACCCCTGACTGGCAATGCGCAAACAATACTTTAAAAATTCAAAAAAATATATATATCTATAGAGAAACTCTAAATAACATGCAAGAAAAACTGTACAATATTCATGTTCCAATGGAACCAAACAAAATCATTTGCTGATTTAATTAAAAATCAATTTCCTCCCAATCAATGCTGTATTAATTTCCGCTTATTTAAGTTTCATCTACACTGCTGTGAAAAAGTATTTGCCCCCTTCCTGATTTTTTTTTTTCGCATATTTGTCACGCTTAAATGTTTCAGATCATCAAACAAATTTTAATATTAGACAAAGATAACCCGATTAATGCAAAATTCAGTTTTTAAATGATGATTTCTTTCATTAAGGAAAAAAAGCTATCCAAACCTACCTGGCCCTATGTGATAATAATAATCTATTGAAAGGCACCATTGATTCTTTTATAAGTCAAGAGAATTACCAGAATATGACACATGCTGTGTGACGCACTGGCTCGTATCTATGTGGTGGACCAGTGTTAAGCCTTGTAGCATACTCAGCAGTCCTGTAAGCTAACTGCACTGATTGCAGTCCAGATACATAAATGCAAAGTTTAAAATCAATACAAATTAGGCTGATCCAGAATGCTCATAAAAAAATACTGTAACAGTGAACTATATGTGTAATGGCCGGTAGTATACGGAGGCCAAGCGCAATGACAGAGAGAAAGAGAGCAGCACGAACACAGCACAAACACAATGAATAATATAGACCAAACGCAAGTACTGGCGCTTCCAAAGGACGTATAATAGTCCGAACCACGGAAGCAAAGTGAGATAGAAAAAGGGAGAAGAAACTCCAACAATAAGAAGATAGAAAGTCATACCAAACCTGACTAGATATCTTCGGCCATAGTGCGAATCTAAACACAGACACCCTAGCGAAGAAGGCGTGCCGGACAGGGGAAGCGCCGCCCCAGCTCAATCAACCAGCTGGGCAATGAATTTGATGGCCCAGGAATTCGACGAGAGCCACAAAGAAAGATCCAAACAACACGCACACCTCACAAACCATGACAGGACCCCCCCCCAAGGAACAGCCCCAGAAGTTCCCAGAGAGCCCCGCGCACGGAATTCAGAAATAAGGGTAGGATCCAGGATATCCCAAGAAGGGACCCAGCACCGCTCCTCAGGACCATAACCCTCCCAATCTACTAAAAACTGAGCTCCACGACCCACACGCCACTAAAATACGACGCACAGTGTAAACCGGCCCCCCTTCAATCAACCGCGGCAGCAGTGGGAGTTTGTCGACTGGAGCCAGGACGCAAGTGCTAACCGGTTTGAGCCTGGACATATGAAAAGAGGGGTGGATCCGAAAGGATCTGGGGAGCTTCAACCGGACTGTGACCGGATTGATCCTTCGCACAATCTTGAAAAGACCAATAAAGCGAGGAGCAAATTTCCGTGATTCCACTCTCAAGGGCAGGTCCCGCGTGGAAAGCCAGACCCTTTGGCCAACCTGATAAGATGGGGCTGAACGGCGCCTTCTATCAGAGGCGGTCTTTTGTTTCCGTCCAGAGCGCGACGAGGAGGAACGGACCCTGGCCCAAACAACCCGACAACGCCGAACAAAGTAATTAACCGAAGGAACCTCTGAATCCCTGTCAGTCTCAGGAAACAGTGGAGGCTGATAACCAAACTGAGCCTCAAACGGGGAAAGACCTGTGGAGGAGTTACCCAGTGAATTGTGGGAGTATTCGGCCCATGCTAAAAATCGACTCCACGAAGATGGGTTGTCAGCCGCCAAACATCGAATTCTCCAAAGACTGGTTGGTTCGCTCAGTCTGCCCGTTAGTCTCTGGGTGAAAACCCGAAGAAAGGCTCACGGTGGCCCCCAACTGGTTGCAAAATGCACTCCAGAATTTTGCCATAAATTGAGGGCCCTGATCAGAAACCACATCTTGAGGGACACCATGCAGGCTGAAAACATGGTCCGCAACAAGAAGGGCAGTCTCCCCCGCCGAAGGCAGCTTGGGCAGCGCGATAAAGTGGGCGGCCTTAGAAAAATGGTCAACCACGACCAGGATGACCGTGTCGCCTTCTGAAACAGGCAGCCCCGTAACAAATTCAAGAGCGATATGGCTCCACGGGCGCTTAGGGACGGGCAACGGCCGCAGCAGACCAGAGGGGGGTAGGTGGGAAGTCTTGTTCCTAGCGCAAATACAGCACGCCGCTACAAACTCCCGGATGTCCTCCATCATGCTGGGCCACCAAAAACGTCGGGCTAAGAACTGCTTGGTCCGATGAACCCCCGGGTGACCAGCCAGACGGGAAGAGTGCCCCCACTGGAGAACTTGAGACCGCACTGCTAAAGGACCAAATAAACAGCCAGGCGGCTCCCCACCAGGACCGGGATCATTTTTCAACGCCTCCCACACAACAGACTCGACGTTCCACTGAATGGGAGCCACAATCTGAGCTGCCGGGATAACCGGCTCAGGAATAGGGTCGCGACCGGAGTGGTCGTGAATCTGCGACAAAGCGTCGGGCTCGATGTTTTTAGACCCCGGGCGATAGGTTAACATAAAGTTAAAGCGGTTAAAAAACAACGACCACCGCGCCTGCCGAGAATTACGTTGTTTAGTCTGTTGGATGTATTGGAGATTTTTATGGTCCATCCAAACCACAAACGGCTGTTCAGCCCCCTCCAACCACTGGCGCCACTCTTCTAATGCCAATTTGACAGCCAGCAACTCCCGGTCACCAATACTGTAATTCCGTTCGGCTGCCGACAACGACCGGGAGAAGTAGGCGCATGGGTGCAACTTATTGTCCCGAAGGGGGCGCTGGGACAAAATGGCACCTACCCCGACTTCCGACGCATCCACCTCCACAACAAATGGGAGGGAGGGGTCGGGCAAAACGAGAATGGGTTCTGAGCTAAATCATTTCTTTAACTCCTGAAAAGCAGCCTCAGCTGCCGGAGACCAAGCAAACGATGAGGAGGTATTCTTCTTAGTGAGCGCGATAATGGGGGCAGCTACAGATAAACCTCGTATAAAAATGAGCAAACCCCAAAAACCGTTGCACCTCCTTAATGTTTTGAGGGGCAGGCCAATCCCTGACCACTTTGTCAGGATCCATGCGGACCGACCCTTCCGAAATAATGAAGCCAAGAAATGAAACTGTCTTGGCATAAAAACGCATTTCTCAGCCTTGACAAGAAGCTTGGTTTTGAGGAGGGCCTCAAGCATTTGTCTGACGTGTTGTTTATGCTCTGAGAGAGTAGAAGAGAAAATCAGAATATCGTCAAGGTAGACAAAGACGAATCTCTCCAACATCTCTCGTCATGAACGAGTGCCTGGAGCACAGAGGGGGCGTTAACCAATCCAAACGGCATGACCAAATATTCGTAGTACCCGTCATGCATACTAAATGCCGTTTTCCACTCGTCCCCCTCACGTATCCGAACCAAGTTATAAGCATTCCGGAGGTCTAGCTTGGTAAAAAACGACGCCTCCTGCAGCCGTTCAAACGTGGAGTTCATCAACGGAAGAGGGTATCAGTTTTTAATAGTGATATTATTCAAGCCCCTGTAATCAATACAGGGTCTCAGACCGCCATCTTTTTTGCCCACAAAAAAGTACCCCGCTCCGGCAGGAGACATGGAAGGCCGAATAAATCCATTAGCCAGAGCCTCCTGAATATATTCTCACATAGCCTATCGTTCAGGCCCTGACAGTGAGTATAATGAACCCCTGGGGGGAGTGGTACTTGGGTGGAGATTGATCTCGCAATCGAACGTGCGATGAGGAGGTTAAGTTGAGGCTCGTTGCTTGCTAAAAACCTCCGCGAGATTAGCATAATTGTCAGGAACATGAGGAGGCAGACAAAAGTTCAGAGCAGCCCCCAAATTCTCTCCCTGTTCGGAACCTGCCCCCTCTAAGTCAGATTCCAAGTCAGAGAAATCCTCCGAATAGCAATCCTCCTCTGGCTGCTGCCAGTCAAATTGAGGATCCCACTCCAACCCCTCCTTCGCCCCTTTCTGTAGATTAGGAGGGTTGGGTGAGGCAAACTCCTCATAATCACTCCAACCGCCAACTCTGCCTGTTGTTTGTTCAGGCTAACAAGACCCTTGCCATAACCAGAGAGAGCAGCTTGTTGGTTAGCCACAACTTTCTCTAACGCAGCCATTGCTGACGACTCCATGCTGGCTAGAGTGTTCTGTAATGGTCGGTAGTATACGGAGGCCAAGCGCAATGACAGAGAGAAAGAGAGTAGCACGAACACAGTACAAACACAGAGAATAATATAGACCAAACGCAAGTACTCGCACTTCCAAAGGACGTATAAGAGTCCGAACCACGGAAGCAAAGCGAGATAGAAAAAGGGAGAGGAAACTCCAACAATAAGAAGAGAGAAAGTCATACCAAACCTGACTACAGATATCTTCGGCAATAGTACGAATCTAAACACAGACACTCCAGCAAAGGAGGCGTGCCGGACATCCTGCTAAAATAGATTCTGGGGAAGCGCCGCCCCAGCTCAATCAACCAGCTGGGTGAAGAATTCGATGGCCCAGGAATTCCATATCGTCCCCGGACCAGAGCCGCAAAGAAAGATCCAAACAACACACACACCTCACAAACCATGACAATATGCAACCTCATAACAGAATTTTTTTCTGGTCAGAACGAAGCAGCACACCATCAGGACATTTCTGATTATGCTAGTCGTTTCTGCCTGCTTTGTATTCCCAAAGCATGACCGGCCGAATGCAGATACACCTTGTATCAATAAATAAGAGAGTCTCTGTGCTCCAGATGGCACCTGTCTTTCCCTGACCCTCATGCAGGTCACATTCTTCTGTGAAAACATGAGTGCTCTGTTGGCCAAGGATTCAGCACAAAGACTCCTCCATAAGGCTGCCTGTGGTCACACTTTGCTGGACCAAATGATTTTAATGCTTCTACTCCTCTTTCCATTCCCTGGATTCAGCTGTCCGCCTGGGTTCTGTATTTTTAAGTTCATGTTTTGGGCTTCCCCTCTTGAATTTAAAATAAACATCTGGGCCATTGATGCAGTTTTTTTACCTAGTCATCATCACTATCAAATGAGCAAAAACAAACACCAGAATCTTCAAGTCCAAGCCAAGCCATCTTGTGTTTTGATTGCTTGACAGACGGTTCAATTAAGTAGAAAACTGACCCTTTAGCCCTCTAATCAACTGGGAAATTAATTGGCAATAATAATATTGGCGTGGTATGACACATGCATTCTATATCAGTATGAAAATAATAACTTTGCGAATGAAGAAAGTAATTAGTGTCACAGTGCTATCACCTGCACTAAAATGATCTCAGTTTCTCAGCTGTCTTACTTTTTTTTTGTTGCTTTGCAAACCTTGTACTTATTTAATTTTCTGTATTTGTCCAGGACATCTGCTTTATTTTAGTCTAAACTGTGCAGTAACTGATTCCATGTCTCAACTTTGCTGGGCAGCTCAGAGTGGGCTGAAATAAATTCTATGCTTCATTGATTGTCGCTGTCTGATCACCCCCGCCTGTATAAAACACTGCTGTCAAAATCATTCCAATCAGTTAACTGCTGCTAAATGCGTGGAGTTAGAATATGTTGAACAAAATATTTCATGTTTGAACTCTATTGACAGATACTCACTCTATAATAATTCCATAAATTTGCACCAGTGCACTAGCATGCTGGATAAATTGTACTTACTTGGGATAAATTATAATCATATTGTTATTTATTTTTCTTTGTGGAAAAAGTTTGACCAGCCATGGGAAAAAAAAAACAAAAAAAAAACTAGAAGGCCATTTTGCTACATAGCATTCTCTTTTGTCCCATTGCTCTCTCAGTTGTTAAAGAGGTACCAACAACACTAACATCTGTGTATGAATACCCCTGCTGAGTTCATCCAAGCATGTGTTGGCATAATGTTTGGTGGTCAAGTGTTTGGGAGTCTGCGCCAGTTACATTTATGTAAATGATGGTAATGCTTTTTCTTCACAAGCTTTCAGTGAAATTCAGTTCTTCATAGATAAAACCCTTTCATAAAGAGACAGGCAGATGTCCACACCAAAAATGAGAGATATTGGAGAATATGTTCAGAAATTTCCCTTGATTCTAGATGGCTGAAGATCACAGATATCATGCAGTTATTGCAAGCAGAGCCATTCTGTCAGTCTTAAGGTCAGTTGTTTTCTGCATGTTTTACTAAGTGACACTGTTGCATTTTTTGAAAGGTCAGACTTACAAAGAGCACAAAATGTCAAATCCAACAAAAAATAGACCATAAAATGCATTTATTTGAACAATAAATCACATGAAAGAACCGAAAGCTCAAAGATGTGGACAAAAACATTGTGCCTGCATTTTCACTGAGACCAGTACATAGACGGGTATTGCTGAGGGAATCTCAGTTTACTTGAAAGTTGACACATGATCTGGGCAAAGGTCAGAAATCGTCCTCTATCCTGGCAGAAAAGAGCAAAAATAGATTCAGGAGAACATTAGGGGAAACCTAAAGCTATTGATCACCGTCAGCGGTAACTCAAGATCTAAGGTCATTACTATGACTTCGAAAGCAAGGATAGCAGACTTTTGCTTTTCATTTTTATTCCTTTACAACTTGCTACGTGCACCCTTAAGACATGCAATTTAATTACGTTGGAAGCTAAAGATACAGGTTCAGGTTCAGGTTACTTTATTTACACCCGTAGGTAGATTTGTTTTGCAGTCAGAGAGAGTGAGATTACGACGACCATTTCAAAACACAGGTCACAGGACAGAAGCAACGAGAAACAAAACAGGAAAAATGAAAGTCATTTAAAACCTCCTAAAACATAACAGCCCACCCCCCACCCTCCCACCCATCCCCTGAAAAGTAAAACAACATGCCAGAAACAAAGATGAAACATGAAAGTGCTCAAGGTTCCATCAATAAAACAGAAATAGGCATAAAAGAGGGTGAAGTACCATCCATTAAGATCAAAATTAAAAACTCAGCAAATCAAACAGATCTCAAATAAGCCAGGGTAAAAACCAAGTTAAGATTCAAATGTAGGAATAAATATAAAGTGCATAAACAAATAAATACATGTGCGCAAAATAAGGCTACAACTTGTTCAGCTCAGCAATAGCAGCAGGAACAAAGCTGTTTTTATACCGCTTTGTTCTGCACCTTGGAACTAAAAACCTCCGTCCAGAGGGGAGAAGCTGAAGTTCACAGTGTAAAGGGTGGGAATCATCATTTAAGGCAGAGTTAGCTATCCTCTGCAACTGCTTAGAATACAAGGATGCTGGATAGAGCTGAGGCTCACCAATCAGTCGACTTGACCATTTCACTACCTGACTCAAGGAATTTTTATTTTTCAGAGACGTGTGACCAAACCAAGACACCAAGGAAAAAGACAAGATTGATTCTGTAAAAGCCCGATAGAACATGATCATTAGTGTTCGGTCAATGTGAAAGTGCGACAGTTTCCTTAAGCAATACAACCGCTGGTGAGCGTTTTTACACAGATACAGTAATTCTTCTGTAAAATACATCTGTTAACCCTCTATTAACCACCGTAGCATATCTGCTACATAAAGTGAAAGGGTTAACAGCCTGGACACCCTGCTGGTTAACCCTCTATTAACCACCGTAGCATATCTGCTACATAAAGTGAAAGGGTTAACAGCCTGGACACCCTGCTGGTTTTGTTTCTTATTGCCAAATAAACATTTGAGAATAACTTGAATGGTCCGTCACTTTAATTTTTCCATTCGCATCATTACCCAATGTAGCAGATCTGCTTCATTTTGGAAAGGTGGGCCAAAGGGTCGAATTTTTTTTTTTTAACTATTTTTCCAAATATTGGCCCATAATCAACATATTTTCCTAGGGAAATGATTTTTACAGTTGGAAAGGTACTTGGTTAACAGAGGGTTAAACATTTGAAATGAAAATACATGTAAACCAATTAGTGTTGCCTCATCATCACACTAAAATATATCAGAGTTAGAAGCAGGTGTAAGGTCGCGTCTTCACATCCAGTTCACTGCATAGCTTTTGAACTTCAGAGCAAGGCTCTTCAGCTCAGCACTAAGTTGCATTGTGCGCTGTAGCCTACAACGTAATTTATTTGCATTTTTCTGACTGAGTTGAAAATCAGACAATGAGACAGTGGGAGGGCATGTCTCAAATTGCCATAAAATTTCCCTCTTTTTAAAATTATCATTCCATTAAGCCTAACGAATGATATTATAACTTGAGGTACAACAAAATCACTACAGGTCTTCTGGTAAAGCTATAAGACCTTTATGATACCATACTGTGTAAAGCCTTCTTAGTTAAAATCACATAATCCATGTCAAAATGTTTGCAGGTCATATTAATGGTGCAAATTGCATCTATAAAGCTGGAGCAATGCAGCAGACCTGGGTCTGAACATTGTCTGTTGGAACAGCACATTTATCCTATAATCGCTACCAACTGAATTAGAAGGAAATGAGACTGTGTATTGAATTCATTTATGGAACTGTTCAGCTTTATAATCATAACAGCAAATGGAAATTTGAATTCAATTATCGTATCTAAAGAGCATTACATTATTGGCTAAATGAAACTGAGATTATCTTGTGATGGGATCGCACCAGCCGTTCTTCCTACCCCCCAGCTTCCGGTGCTCTTGCTTGCACCTTATCTACCTTCAAACCCAGTCTTAATTTTAATCTCAACTACAAGTCCATAAAGGTTTGTGGCAGCACCAAGCATGGTCGTGATGCTATTGTGGTGACAAAATCGGTTTGCAGCCAGAGAGACAGACATATTAACACCTGGAAAAGTACCCAAAAGCACATCTGTGCTAATTCCAACTGCGATAGGTTTCCCCAGGGCCGCATATTGCCGTAACGCACACACGTTCATTAAAATGCACACACGCACTCAGAGACAGACACACACCAACACACACACACACACACACACACACACACAAAAACAAACACACACACACAAAAACATACACACACAAACACACACACACAAAAACATACACACACACACACACAAAAACATACACACAACACACACACACACACAAACACACACAAAAACACACACAAACACACACACACACACACACACACACTACGTTGGGAGAGTGATTTTACACAATACAATTTCAGCAAAAAATTATGTGGGGAAAAAAAAAAAACTAAAAAAAAGTTTTGGAAGGACTGCCTTTCTTGTAGGATTATCAATCAGAGTAGCATTCAACTTTTATAAATCAAAAATATGGCATTCGTACAGGTGTAATGGCATTGTGAACTTGTTAATCACAGTTTACAAACCCTGTATTTCAAGGTAATCATGCACCTTCCATCAACCTCATAAACATCTAGGCATTGGAAGTCTGCAGTAGCTTTTGCCCTGAATATGTGCCACTGATCAGTTCCTGTCACCTCAAAAGCATGGAAATGCTTGCAGAAGCGTATGGTTTTGAAAAATTTTGTACGCACATACCACGCTGAATTGCATTGCAACAAATACTTCACCTTGACAAAGATTGGAATTTCTTCTTCTTCTTCTACAACATCGATTATGACAACATCATTCTCACCATATGTCATACCATCAATTGTGACAGATTTTGTCTTCCACAATGAAATCCCTAGGTCATTGCCAATGAAAGTGTCTAGTAAGGTTCTCTGGAGCTCGGAAGGAAGACTGTGGAGATCTATTTCGGTAGTATCCATTACAGTCCCCTCCCTGCCCAGAGATTCTGCCTGAAACTGCCAGCACTGCAAAAACTGGTGGCATGTTGCTAAGGACAAAGCCACATTTCTGAAATTGTGCAAGACATCAGCAATGCGCTTGAAGTATTGGTGTTTGGCTTCAAAGCGCATGCACCACATATTTCGTACAGACCCAAACTCACTTATCAGTCTGTGATAGTGACATATGTAATGGAACTTGCATGGAAGGCTGTCAGAATATTGTGAGAATAGATAATTATGATCTATTACTAATTGTTGCAAGTATGGCAACCAGTTCTTTCTGATCACAGGTGCAAGGCAAATTTCAGGAAGTTCTCTACATAGCAAGTACAGTTCCCACACCTCTGTTCCATCAGAGACAAACTCTCCAATCATGAACGGTAGAAGTCGAAATAGACACAACTTCTGTGCTGCTGAACCAGGTATGTTATCATTTTGCCTGAGCAATTTCGCTGATATGGGAACTGGCATGTTACCACAGTCATTTTTCCCAAACCGGAATGAACTCATTTGCTGGTTTACTTGTTCATAAGTAAGGGGACCATTCTGAACCAACTCACGCAACAGAGTTTTCAGAACAACAGGAATCACACCTTCCAGTAAATCGTGCATCACATCAGGAGGCAGACATTTGGTCACCTCAAAATAATCCAATTCACCGAATGCACATGGTCCATTCACTCCATACACCGTACAATTAGCTCTGTCTGCTGCAACTGCATTCAAGTGATATCTGTGAACTGCTGGTATTCGAAGCACATAATGTGATTCATCTGAAGATGTTGCAATGTCAATTTTATTTGCCATGCAGAGTCGACAAATGCGACCTGCACTGAAACATGTTGAGAATCTCCCAACAGCGTGACTTGACAAATTATCAACGCATACGGCAATAACAGTCCCAAACCTGTGAAAGTCATTGCCATCTACATTAATGGTTATGCCCTCCAATTCAAGTTTCTTCAGGTCTGCAATGAGAGGCTTGAATATACTATCATAACCGTATCGTTGTACACATTTATATTTCACTAGCAGAGCTAAATGAATGTGTCGAAGGGAAGACCTGTGCTTTGCCTCAACGTTTTCAACAACAAAGTAGACTGCAAGTACTTTCTGTTGACCTATTTTAGGCCCAAGAGGATTTACAACCTCAAATTCATCCGTATATAGGATGATTCGCAGGGCATTTGGTTTGTGTTGGAAAAATTCACTATCTGTATAGTGCTTTCCTGATATGAATCCCTTCAAAACATCTGGGTTTACATGCCTAAAATGCTCCTGATTGATGCTAGTCCAAATGTCTGACTGCCCAAGATACTGCTGTAAGACTTGCAAGACAGGTACATACTGGAATGTGTACTTAATGGTTTTACCATTTAACTCCTCTTCATCTATGTTATATTCCTGTGGCTCTATAAGTCCTAGATGTGACTTGCAGCATTTGTTCAGGAGATAATCACTTCCAAGGGAATCGAAAGTTGCTACCCATGAAATATTAGCCCCATTATCATTAATTTCATCTTGTTCAGCCTATTGTCATTAGAATGCACAGAAAGTGCATGTGATACAAGAAATTTTACATTGTCATAAACATCTTGGACAACTGACTTGGGTAAAATATGAAATTCTCTAGTCTTCAGCATGAACATGGCAAGATGTTTTTGGAGAATCTGCCCTCTATTTCCACAATCTTCCACAACATCAAACTGATCAAAATCATTCACATGTACCTCTTCTTCAAAGTCAACACCTTCAGGATTATCAACATGTCCATGATTGTGTGCAAGATGAATTTCATGAACTCCAGCAACATGCCTGTTTACTGCATCATCCTCAAAACCAAGTAAAGCTCTGTGTTTACGGTACAAATGACTACGATATGACACAAACCTGGAAAACCCACGACCACAGCCACTGATATTACATGTGACAGAAAAACCAGGATCATGTTTATGATTTAAACCTATAGTACCCACATGCTGAACACCGAGATGGTAGTCTTCTCCTCCTTTGGTGTTGAGCAAGTCCAAACATGATGAAGCAAAGTTAGCAACACCAACAGGCCTACCCAGATATTCCCTTGAAGTTGTGATGACTAGATGAGTAGAATGTTTAGACTACGTACTTTATCTGGTTTTTGGCAAGACTTTCTGCTGTACCCTCCACTAAAATTAAAGAAAAAGTTATTGAAATGATTTGGAATACATTTTTAGACCCAAATCTACCTGTATTGGGGTGAGAAAAGCGCAAAAGGGCTAAGTTTTGGGGATTTGTTAGGGCAATATTAGATTTAAAAAAAAATATATATATATATATATATACAACTTGCACTTTATTCCATATCAAGAGATTTCACCAGGACTCCAACCTGGATCGCTTGCTTGACAGTCAGACCAGCTATCCAACGACGCCAGCGAACAGCACGCCGACTGCGGGATTTTTTAGACCATAAGCACCCAAAACAGTAGGCCTGTCGCTTATTGGCCGCTGGTGGCAGTAAACTTAAAATTGCAGAGATCTTTAAATTTATCGCTAGTGGAGGGTACAAAAGGAAGTTTTACCGGGTTTTTATTCATGAAGTGGCACTACGACATTAAGCATGCCTCATTAAATGAAAAAAATTAGTCTGAAGGAATAGAGCAATGAATAACTGACATTTGTCTACAATTTTCTGTAACATTCTGAGCTTTGTGCCATTCACCATGCCCTTGCTCTGAATGGAAGTGTCAAAGGATTGAGAACTCTCTCACTTTGAATGAGTGTTACTTGAAAAGTCAATCAGACCTATACCTATAATGATCTACTTTTCACGTTCAAGTCATCATGATTCATGTTCATTCATTCTTTGTCAACTAAAATTGAAAACATTACATACTTATTTGGAAAACGTCACTTTGCAACACTTCATCACAAATAACCATCAGTTCATTCACTCATTCATTCACACAGAGAGACACAAAGTTTCTTCAAGTTCTGGTATTAACAGTAAATGTTTAACCCTGATCTACACTAGACTGGCATAGACCCAATGACTAATGAGTAATGTTAACTCTGGGACCATTTATTAGGAGTGGAGCACTGGCACAGCCATTTTAAATATGACAGTTATTTTGAATCTAGATTTTAATTCTAACCTAGAATTATGCATTACATGATATGGTCAAATTAGGACGGACGGACTTCATTAATTTCGGTTACAGTTCAGAGGATTTCATTAAAACGTCTGCATTGCAAGAACTATTGCTAACATCTACATCTACATCTGTATTCGGGACTGTAACAAAGTAGCACGCCAGAGCCTCGCCAGCTAGTAATCCGAAAGCCAAGCTATTTGTCTAACGCAGAAAAACATTACCCCCTTTGAAATGATTTGACTTCAACTTGAGTAGACGAACTACAATTGTAAACATTTTTGCCACTAATACAATAATTTTTAATATAAAGAATGCAATCGTTACATTTTCACAATCGTTTGAGGCACAATTTGGAAGAACAGGCAGCCACGCCAGCACTAACTTGCACAAGATTGCAGCGAAGACACGTGCATTGTAATATAATGACGACCGGTATACGCCGCCGTTCGTCGGCGTCGGCGTCTTGCATACAATACGCGACGATATCGTATACAGTCACAAACGCTAGCGTCAGCGTTCGAGTTAGACAAAACTTGACCCGAATGTGATGCCTACACGTGAGGGTCGATTTCTGTCAAGTTCGTGCAACAGAAAAGCACGCCAAACCAAAGTAACTTCCGATCCGGTACCTCCACTCATTGGATCCCCTCTAATGCTCACCTGATTTGGGGTTTGGGGATAAGGGTTTTTGACAGCCGTCTTCAACATCCGTTTTCTTGCATCATATCAGGACCATCAAACTGTGGCAAAAGTGTTTTTGACAGAAAGTTGTTAGAAAATGCTCCCTATGTACTGTCATGTGTGCCGCAGAATATTGTATGGTTTTATTCATGCTGGAAACGTATGTATGATGATTTGCGCCGGAAAATAAAGAATTTACATTTTGTTGAAGGTCTGCCTGAATCATTGACTGATGAAGCACTGCTTCCTTTGCATAAAACCAATTTGGTTATTATTGATGATCTCATGGAAGCGGCCAGTAATAGCTCTGAAATCAAAAAGGCCTTTGTCAAGTATATGCATCACAGAAATATGAGCATTATGTACCTGGAGCAAAACCTTTTTTTCCAAGGTAAAAAGAGCCGCACAATAAATCTAAATGCCAACGACATGATTTTGTTTAAAAACCCTCGAGATAAATTACAAATTAATGTTTTAACGCGGCAGATGTACCCCAGACATTCCAATTCCAAAAAACTTTAATATTATACTTGATATATGATAATTGATACATTGGCCTATAAAAGGCCCTGCTCGTTTATTCATACTGAAAGAAAAATAACGGGTATACTTCGACTCTTTAACTGTTTTTTTTTTTTTTAAAATGAAGACCTTACATATAATTTAACAAACTAACACACACACACACACACACACATATGCACACACGACCCGCAAACACTCCAATTTTTTTGGAGTCTTTTGAAGACTTGATTCTGGACCGCTGCCTCTTTAGGCTTTGCAGTTTGATGCCTTGTTAGAGGTATACTGCCTTGTAAAATATTGAGGGCGATGTCACAAATAGTTTTTATCAGTTCTGGGCTGGCAGATTGAAGAATGGCGCTTCTCTGACGTGCATGGCCTTCAAATAAGGCTTTTAGAAGCGACAGATGTCGCAGAATTTGGTCTGACATCACTTTTTTTTTTTTACTCGGTAGATAAATCACAGGCCACCCTGGATGGAACAAACCTGTTCTAAGACGATACTGTTCTGGTGTTTGAGATCAACCAATATATACCCGTAAGGGCTCTTGGTTGCGTCTTCAAAAGACTCCAAAAAAATTGGAATGTCTGGGGTACATCTGCCGCGCTAAAACATTAATTTGTAATTTATCTCGAGGGTTTTTAAACAAAATCATATAGTTGGCATTTAGATTTATTGTGCGGCTCTTTTTACCTTGGAAAAAAAGGTTTTGCACCAGGTACATAATGCTCATATTTCTGTGATGCGTATACTTGACAAAGTTGTAAGACCCACGCAGCTCGACCAAAGACGGAAGAGCCAGGGTTGAAGGTTAATGCGTGAGGATTCCTGGTATTAGCGCGCGCGACGTCCTGGCTGGTGCGAATCACAATAAAATGGATATATTTTCTCCGTTCGAACAACGGGGCACAAAAACACAACGTTTACAATTAATCTGACTCCATAATAACTTTAGAATACCAAATTTAGTTATTCCCTCGTTAAATATCTGACTCCAAACTAGAATTAGAATTTATAGTTTAGGGACACATGCGTGAATCTCGGTGCAGCTACGTCGCCAGACTCATCCGTGAAAACCAGTTACTCAACCGACGCCCCCGGGTAATAGCACAGTTGCCGGATCTTAGTTCGGTGAGAGTTCTAGAGGATGGAAGAAATTACCATGATAGTAGCAACTTTGGCATAAACATATCATGAACCCAGATTTATGTGCACCACAGGGCCCCTTAAGGGGATCGGCCAGGCACCGGCTTATAAGCCCAAGGGTGCCCTTAAGGCCGAATCCCCAGGACCGATACCACATAAACCCTTTATATAAGTAGACCGTAATCTGCAATCCAACTTAAATCCATCACTACCTTTAAACATCAGCTAGCTAGTCTGGAATGTAAGGACTCGCCCCCTAAGTACCTGTCGTAACGTGGCTAGAAAGAATAAAAGGATTAGGAGTCACGGAGACCACGCAAGCTAGAAGGAATGACAATAATTTATTCACCAGGTAGGCAAAAGCTTAAATCAAACAAATCAACGTTAAGCCAATTACAAGTTACACATAATTTAGAAGAGGAGAATAAAGTCATACCTGGAGGAAAAGGGATACGCACTAACGCGGCGGGAAGTTCGAAATATGATGTTACATCATTGAAAAGGCTACTCACGCACTTACGTACGCGGGGACAGATCGGATACGATCTTCCCTGACTATATAGATTGGCTACATACGGCATACGGAATGGCTACTCACGCACTTACGTATGCGGGGACAGATCGGATACGATCTTCCCAGAATGGATTGTTTCTCTTTGCTTTAAGCCAGACCACGTCTTTGATCCAGGCAGCATGGCCATAAACACCTGGAAGGGGGGTCAAATCTGGGTTTTGGGTTTTCACCATTTGGAGGATGTAATAAAACACTTCAGCAAAGAGAGGAGAATAGGGTGATTACCAGAGAATATTCTGACCGAATTCTCAGGAGTTTCCAAAAGGGAATGAACCATAATTTTAATGGGAATGAAACATACTCCATTCAACTCCTTGGATTCCCCCGAGAATAACAAGACCAAACATGATATGAATATGTACTAATATGATGCAGTTGTCATGAAAAAGTCTTAAGATAAATTAATATATAGGTAAATTGGGTTATAAGTCCAGAAGTGATTTCTTTGCAGAATATTGAACATACAAGCATATTATGCACTTCCCAGAGGTTTAGATTATTTGAAACAGGTTAATATAATTGGACTTTAACTTAAGACTTAGGCCAGTACTATGACTCGCACAGGGGCATTGTGTCAGCCAGAGCCCTGCAACAACCCCCCCCGTGGTGAGACCATTGCCACCTCCTGGAAGTCCACAAAAGTTTTATTGCTATCTGGCATGGCTCTGGACTGAGCTTATCAGCCATTTGTTGCATACAGTCGCTGGGCTCCCCCACGCATCAGCGTTTGCAGATCTTACAGAGGTGCCGCTCAGAACCCAACCCAAAGGCACAGATGAATTTTACTGGTTTCGGAATGGAACAATCTTTTGTAAAATGAAATATGCAATGTCTACAGTCCACCCCCTGAGCGCGTGGATGGACTAAGCTCCACCCACGGGGTCATAAATAGCATCAGGGAATATTTGCTGAGATTATGGATGGAATATTGATGAGAGATTCCAGATTTGAGTAGTTCAGTTTTTCATGACAGTTGCATCACATGTCAAAATGGAAAAATGGATTATTTCCTCTCAGTGCGATATAATTGAGAATTTAGAGAAGTCTGATTTGGAAAATTAAAAGAAAGAGAGACAAGCGTTTGATTAACAACTTAAACCATGGAAAAAACTTAAAAGACAAAAACAAAAAATTAAATTAAATTAAAAGTATGCTATCTAGGTTTGTTCTATGAGTCTATTATCTGAAGTTAGTTGGTGTACTAGTTGAACCAATTTTATTATGCCAAATGAAATGATGGTTTGAAAAGTAATTTTTCCTAAAATCATGAATAATAGAAATCGCAGAACAAACCAGCACATAAACCAAAAACTTTCCCACACTTGACTAGGGAAAGCAAAAAGATTATATGTGCCACTGACTATGTAACCAACCAATTGGAAAAAACCCCAGAGGGAAAAAAATCCAATGGAAGTCACAATATCAAATTATTTAGGCATTCAGTTCGAGTGCAATTAAAAACACACAGTTACAAATGAAAACAATAGAATATTTACATGAGGTATATTGCAAAGTGATATGTTGAAATATTAGAAATCGTGAAATTTATATGTCCAGACATTCAGCAATTTATGTCACATGATATGATGTGGAGATCAACTGAGAGGGTGGGGCTGATACACATAGGCTTGTCAGAAACTGCCTTGTAGGACCTCCCAATTTAATTCAGAAAATATTCAAGGCAAATTAGGCTTATCTGGATCAATGCATATGTAGTTCTACCTTACTTTATGAACTTTTAAGGCACACTACCTTTGGCCTCCAGTGTAAGGAACCCATGTAATCCAGTCCTTTAACTGCCGCATTATAAAATGGGATTTAATTGATTCCTCTCAACCTATTTTTGTATCAATCCACACTCTTTACACGTAATTCACACATCACAATCATAAACACAACTGCAGTTTGTCTATATGAAAATGTCCTTTGTCCTGTATGAATCCGGTAGCTGCAGAGATGTTTGAGGTCCGGCGGCCGCCCGTGTTGGTGCACATATTTTCTGGAATTTGAATGTGTGTCCTTAGGGAGCTGCATATAGAGGAAAATGGCTCCCAGGAGCCAGAAGGGTGGACAGGGAGTATTGTGCCCTGGTGTGTCTCACCCTTGCATTCAATACCATGATTGTGATGAAATCCCCGAAATCCAAATCAGCCAAAAGTATATAAAGGGAGCTTCTGTTCCTCAGGTGTAAATGGCAAAGTCAGGTCCTCGAATCCTTGATGCCTGTATAGAAAATTTTAGAAACAGCACCCTGCCAAATTGACAACAACAAGGGAGACCAAGACAAGACACGACCAAGGTAATTTGTTATAACTCAACCTGCAGGGATCAGAAAGAGTGAAAGTTAATTGGAAACATTTTGAAATGAGACACGCAAGATGAGCTTGGGTCTTCCTGAGCCAGCAAACTGTCCTGTGGAAAACAATGGATGAGAGGGTTAACACGGTGCCTACAATCATCCTACAATTCACATGTCCCCACCGTCTGGGTAACCTTACGACACCTCAAGGGGGACAGTGACTGAGGATGTGTGAATGGCACGGTTGGAGATTCCACCACCCCTATTTTCAGAAAGAAAGAACAGATGCAGTTAGTACCACAGTTTTAAATGGAACAATGCTTTTATGGCTTTCCCCTCGGATCAGGATAAACACAGACAAACATGAAGAAATGCAAGTGGTGTCACTTTGATCCTTTGAACCTCCCCTCTCAGGGCGCAGTTCTAGGCTAGATCCCTTCCCACAGAGATCTTTGCCCAGGGTCCCCCAGGTTGAGAAATCTGTCTTCTGCTTCCCGGCGTCTTCTTTTCAAAGCTCACCGATCACAGAAGCACCACTCACCTACTGACGCATTCACTTTTGGCTTATGGTGGCCTGACTGTACATTGAGCCGAGCTTGCGGTGGCCAACTTAAGGGTCTTACTGCCATCTGGCGACCCGACCGGCTGGTGACCCAGTCGATAGCGATCCCCGAATCCCGTAGTGGTTACCAGCCACCCAGGTGGGAACCGACAGTCTGATCCCTGCCCCACTTAGCTATGGGAATAGAAACTTTGACCGTTTTCACCAGCCTCGCCTGTTCACAGAGGTCGTACTTCGCGTCCCTCTGCTTAGGTGTGGGCTGTCGCCCACGTACCACGTGTTGCCTACACACTTAAAGGCGACAACACGCCGACTAGACGGTACCACGGCAGTATGTCAATTCATACTTCACTGGACACGGGGGCCTTCAGTTTACTCCCCCGCACTATACACACGATTTAACGTGCCCTCGGAACTTTGCAGTCCCGCCGCCGCCTGTTACACACAAGGTTCGGGGGGCCTAATCCCCTACCCTGTGTGTATGCGTGTGTGCCACTTTGATCCTTTGAACCTCCCCTCTCAGGGCGCAGTTCTAGGCTAGATCCCTTCCCACAGAGATCTTCACCTGGGCTCCCCCAGGTTGAGAACTCTGTCTTCTGCTTCCCGGTGTCTTCTTTTCAAAGCTCACTGATCACAGAAGCACCACTCACCTACTGACGCATTCGCTTTTGGTTTGTGGTGGCCTGACTGTACATTGAGCCGAGCGCAGCGGCCAACTTAAGGGTCTTACTGCCATACGCGACCCGACCGGCCGGTGACCCAGTCGATAGCGATCCCCGAATCCCGTAGTGGTTACCAGCCACCCAGGTGGGAACCGACGGTCTGATCCCTACCCCACTTAGCTATGGGAATAGAAACTTTGACCGTTTTCACCAGCCTCGCCTGTTCACAGGGGTCGTACTTCGCGTCCCTCTGCTTAGGTGTGGGCTGTCGCCCACGTTCCACGTGATGCCCACACACTTACATGCGACAACACGCCGACTAGACGGTACCACGGCAATAAGTCAATTCATACTTCACTGGACACGGGGGCCTTCAGTTTACTCCCCCGCACTATACACACGATTAAACGTGCCCTCGGAACTTTGCAGCCCCGCCGCCGCCTGTTACACACAAGGTTCGGGGGGCCTAATCCCCTACCCTGTGTGTGTGTGTATGTATGTGTGTGCGTGCGCGCACGCGTGTGAATGAGGGTCGTAAAGTGGCTCGGATGGGGCCTGTTACCCACGAGCGGGTGTTTTATGGCCCCGCAACTTCTTCCACCCCCTGAGAGGATGTCATCACCTTAGACATCTGCTGTAAAACTAAGGCTCTCAGGTGTGAAGACTGTAAAAGAATAAACTATGCAGGGTGAATGTCTGCATAGCTTCAGACACTGAAGAGACAAACGATGACAAACAGACATTGAAAATAGGCTGAACCATGCAATCCAGTAGGAATGCAGGCAACCATTGTTGAGTTACTGATGTACTAGTAACCCTGATTAATTCACGCACTCTATAAAGAGTACAGGCCTATAGATTGAAGTGATCCATGTTTTGAGGAACCTAGTCCTAACTGACAAAGGGGTGAATAGGATCAGAGAGAGGGGGCACAAGCAGAGGAATGGCAGGCTGTGAGAAACAAGACAAGTATGAGTAGAAATACACTAATCTTTGCCAAAAGTGACCAAGCCCATCTGGCTCCAATACCTAAGGATGAATGCAAATTTAATAGAAATGAATTTTAGGAAAATATAAATGTAGGGGAGGAATTTTTCTCCCTAAAGGTAACTCATGTAGGCATTCCAAATCTAATTACCTACTTCCATGAGGCCATAAACTGTCCCCCCTGCTGGGGCAGACAAAAGAGACCCAATGTCCCACTAGGCATTTAGAGCTCAGATGTTACTTGATAACCAATGGCAATGACAGTATACAACAAATGGATAGCCGAACATTAATTCCAATAAACGTATCTGGTGGTTAGTGAAATCCACACAAAACATAATTAGACTAGACAGTTTACTTCAAATATCGCGGTTAAAAGGCAAGTAAGTTGTTAGTGAATGGCCACACTCGAGATGGTGGTCACAGCATGCGACTTAGTGCTGGTTCCGCCTTCTCCTTCTCCTTCTCGGAAGGAAGACCGGAAACCAGCATTAAACGTGGCAGTGATTGGCGATTTGAAGAGCGCCATTTGACTTTCGCATTTATGATGAGGGCGGGTCAGCCAACCAGCTCACCGACAACGGGCTACGTCACCATATTACACGGATTGACTCGGGGCTGTATCAGCCAACCAGCTCCCCGGCGAATAGTCACGTGACCCAATGGGTCGGCTAAGACTTTCCCCCCTCTGGAGGAAGCACCTACTCACATGCAAACTCAACCAATGGCTGCCCTCAGATGAAACCACATTATATTCCCCAACAAAACGAGCCAAAAATGGCGGGCCGTTCAACTTGATAATCCTTTGTGCAAAGTAATATGGCAGCTTCAATACGTACTTGGGATAAGCTTAAATGCAAGCAGATTTTTAGACCGGTTATAATGGCAATTTCCCAATTTCACGCGCAATGCAAAAATACTCAACACTTCCAGTGATAAGCTTTCCCGTTGCCATGTCCAGGACACATATTCTCCCACAACCCGCACAGTCTAGTCGCCTGAAGCAAAAACAACCTGCAGTCCGAGAAGCCCACGTGTCCCGCAACAGCAAACTTCAGCCCATACCGAAATCCCTGAACATTCTGCTTGCAAAAAACCGCATCGCAAACCCAATCAAGAATCAATTTAATCACTGTCTGTGTCCCAAAAGACTGCCGGCATGAAAACTTCTGCCGAATTTGTCCAACTTCGAAAACCCAATGGTGCAGAATGCACCCTACTTAAACTTTTGAGTCCGAATTATTACGATTTTCCGAATGCCGTTTTGCAGCTCTCTCAGGGCGCCGATCAAAAGAGCGCCCACGCAGGGCAGTGAAACCGTAAGCTATTACCTTTACACAAAGTTTAACAAGACAAGAGGATGGAAATATTTGTCAATCCAAACCGAACCAATGATGCGGGTCAGAGCACTAAAGAACATACTTGCAACCCATGTGCGATTGTTACAACGATAAAATCCGAAAGTCCAATGATATTTCGAAGCTAATCTCCTCACTCCCCTACGTACAAGACTCCTTCAAAATCACACTGGCATTTCACCAGTGTCCCATTTCTTCCAGTATTTGGGCAAGATTGTCTGCACAGTTAAAGCAGGACCTTGCACCAAATCCATCAAATACATCCAATCGCCGATTACTTTCGGTACACATACGCAAACCTTCAAACGCAATATACACAATCTTTCCCGGTTTCAAGCACAGGCCAAGAGTATTCAACATTTTCAGCGGCAAGCTTTATCCCCGCTATGGCATTACCACCGGATCCACGCTCTCCCACCCGCACGGCCTAGGTGGAAAAAGCACAAACAACCTACGGTCGAAGAAGAGCCCAGCCCAATGTGCCAAGCAACAACAACAGATGTTCGCATCCACTTAAAAAATGCCGAAAACCCCCGACTGCACACAGAAACCCAATCACCTCCAACTTGCCATTAAACCTTCTACACAAAAGCATGAAAATATCAAATGACCCGGATTAATCTGAAAACAGAGCAGTCTAAAGAGATAACAGAAATACACAGTAGGCTCATGCAAACATTCCTACAACTTGCACTCCATTCTCTGATCCCAAAAAAAATAGAATTGAAACTTGTGCCTGGTTTCTACGGTCCCAGGCCTATTTGGGGATATGTCGATCCCTTAGCAGCGGTCTCCATGCAGTGAATTCTAACTTTCCTTGAATCCTACAAAGTAGAAACACCGCATTACTTACCACATGTGGATGACGACTGATGGAGCCGACCAGATCACGTAAGAAACCAGGATCACATCGGATGTGGGGATTCACACTTCAGCCAGCACAATGCGGAAACATTTCCGAACGCGTCGGGAAACAGAATCACGCACTCCCGATTATAGGCATCGCCAGTATGGTACGCAAGCCGTCACGCCGCAAAATGCAAAGGTTCCCAAACCGACATATTACGGTATAATACTCGACAGCGATCACATCGGGGTCACCAGCTGTAAGACCCACGCAGCTCGACCAAAGACGGAAGAGCCAGGGTTGAAGGTTAATGCGTGAGGATTCCTGGTATTAGCATGCGCGACGTCCTGGCTGGTGCGAATCACAATAAAATGGATATATTTTCTCCGTTCGAACAACGGGGCACAAAAACACAACGGTTACAATTAATCTGACTCCATAATAAATTTAGAATACCAAATTTAGTTATACCCTCGTTAAATACCTGACTCCAAATTAGAATTAGAATTTATAGTTGAGGGACACATGCGTGAATCTCGGGGCAGCTACGTCGCCAGACTCATCCGTGAAAACCAGTTACTCAACCGACGCCCCCGGGTAATAGCGCAGTTGCCGGATCTTAGTTTGGTGAGAGTTCTAGAGGATGGAAGAAATTACCATGATAGTAGCAACTTTGGCATAAACATATCATGAACCCAGATTTATGTGCACCACAGGGCCCCTTAAGGGGATCGGCCAGGCACCGGCTTATAAGCCCAAGGGTGCCCTTAAGGCCGAATCCCCAGGACCGATACCACGTAAACCCTTTATATAAGTAGACCGTAATCTGCAATCCAACTTAAAACCCATCACTACCTTTAAACATCAGCTAGCTAGTCTGGAATGTAAGGACTCGCCCCCTAAGTACCGGTCGTAACGTGGCTAGAAAGAATAAAAGGATTAGGAGTCACGGAGACCACGCAAGCTTAAATGAATGACAATAATTTATTCACCAGGTAGGCAAAAACTTAAATCAAACAAATCAACGTTAAGCCAATTGCAAGTTACACATAATTTAGAAGAGGAGAATGAAGTCATACCTGGAGGAAAAGGATACACGCACTAACGTGCGCGGGAAGTTCGAAATACGATGTTACATCATTGAAAAGGCTACTCACGCACTTACGTACGCGGGGACAGATCGGATACGATCTTCCCTGACTATATAGATTGGCTACATACGGCATACGGAATGGCTACTCACGCACTTACGTATGCGGGGACAGATCGGATACGATCTTCCCAGAATGGATTGTTTCTCTTCGCTTTAAGCCAGACCACGTCTTTGATCCAGGCGGCATGGCCATAAACACCTGGAAGGGGGGTCGAATCCGGGTTTTGGGTTCTCACCATTTGGAGGATGTAATAAAACACTTCAGCAAAGAGAGGAGAATAGGGTGATTACCAGAGAATATTCTGACCGAATTCTCAGGAGTTTCAAAAAGGAATGAACCATAATTTTAATGGGAATGAAACATACTCCATTCAACTCCTTGGATTCCCCCGAGAATAACAAGACCAAACATGATATGAATATGTACTAATATGATGCAGTTGTCATGAAAAAGTCTTAAGATGAATTAATATATAGGTAAATTGGGTTATAAGTCCAGAAGTGATTTCTTTGCAGAATATTGAACATATAAGCATATTATGCACTTCCCAGAGGTTTAGGTTATTTGAAACAGATTAATATAATTGGACTTTAACTTAAGACTTAGGCCAGTAATATGACTCGCACAGGGGCATTGTGTCAGTCAGAGCCCTGCAACAATCCCCCCCCGTGGTGAGACCATTGCCACCTCCTGGAAGTCCACAAAAGTTTTATTGCTATCTGGCATGGCTCTGGACTGAGCTTATCAGCCATTTGTCGCATACAGTCGCTGGGCTCCCCCACGCATCAGCGTTTGCAGATCTTACAGAGGTGCCGCTCAGAACCCAACCCAAAGGCGCAGATGAATTTTACTGGTTTCGGAATGGAACAATCTTTTGTAAAATGAAATATACAATGTCTACAAAGGCCTTTTTGATTTCAGAGCTATTACTGGCCGCTTCCATGAGATCATCAATAATAACCAAATTGGTTTTATGCAAAGGAAGCAGTGCTTCATCAGTCAATGATTCAGGCAGACCTTCAACAAAATGTAAATTCTTTATTTTCCGGCGCAAATCATCATACATAGGTTGCCAGCATGAATGAAACCATACAATGTTCTGCGGCACACATGACAGTACATAGGGAGAATTTTCCAACAACTTTATGGCAAAGACACTTTTGCCACAGTTTGATGGTCCTGATATGATGCAAGAAAACGGATGCTGAAGATGGCTGTCAAAAACCCTCATTCCCAAACACAGTTTTAGAAGCCATATGGTAAAGTCTTGAAATCCGGCTGCAGAACTCTTTTGTTGTACATCATTCTAAATTTTTAGAAACTTTGCAGTTTGTGAGCGTGACGCCTCTTTTATTGCATACAATTTGCTGCGTGGTTGTTGGCAGTGTCAATTGATCATACACTGGTTCTTTTATTGTAAAAACAGAAAAAAAAAGACATCTTAATAGCTAAGTTTCACACAGGTTTTGGTACATAATTGCCCCAAGTCCCAAAAGTACCTCTTCACATCTTGTAGATAGTCATGAACATAGTTGCTGTGTACCCACAAGCACACCTATGGTTTTTAATGGCGCACTCACATGCAACATGGTCACAGCCCTCCCCGTTGGGTCTGTCGTAAATAAGCACCACTTTAGGACCCTTACATTCGGGACATTGCAGGTGAGCATTTTTCACAGCGAAAGCTTCCTTGTACACCTTTTCCTTACGCCGCCGACACAAGGGGCATTTGTTTCCAGTCTTTCTATCGCACATTGCACAGGTTACATGCCCACACCCGAAAGCGTGTTCCGCTCTGTGAATTGTACAAATTGGGCACCACCACACGTCCTCCACTGTGGCCTTTGGTGTCATGGCACTGTTCACATGTATGTCATCATAATTCCCGTGTCCGCTGAAAGTCTTCTCGATCCTCTGTTGGTGTGTGTCGTCCTGTGAAACGACTTCCGTGACCGGTGACGGCCACACGTCTCGATACAGTCCCTCCAGGCGTTCCAGAAACGCGACATGTTCTGGAGATGCCCGTGTCATAATTTCGTGCAGTACGAGAAACAGCGGCCTCTCTCTAGCAAGCCGTATGTCATCGTACTCTTCCACAGTCAAAAGGTTGCATTCCACAAGCATATCCACGATGTTGAATTTGTCTCTTTGTGTTTCGAAGAAGTTGCGCAGGCCTCGGTTTGCGCTCCATAAGTCAAACAGCTCAGTCGGTGGACGACTCCTCACTGTTATGACAAGAACAGACCAGGTAACAGGACAGACGTACAAACAGGAAAATGACAGGTAAGTCGACGTGGAATTATTTAGTGAGAACGGAGGCCGAGGCCATCAATGTTGATACTCACCAAAATTTTTTCTAGGGCCGTTTGTTTCCAGGTCGTTGAAAAGGAAAGGATCTTCATCCCTGAGGGCCGATAAGAAGGCCTCAGCAGTACATGCGTTTCTCACGGCAGCAGTCAATATGACTCGCATGGCTCTCACCTTATTTGGGTACAACAATCCAAAAAATCTGTGGGCTGATTCACACCTGTCAACCACATTTTCGGCCTAGGAATTCAATTTTTCTGACGCTGTCATATGCCCGACTTCCAATACTCTAAACTCTGTCGGACTACTGGATATGGCGTCCGTAGTTAAAGACATTTCTGCACCGAGGTAATTAAGAAAGCAGACAAAATTGAGATAAGTAGGAATTAAGGCACACCAACAGTGTCACACAAGACACACTCCTGCCTTGATATTTATGTCAGTGGACTCTAACCATGCCTTAAGTCAGACAGAGAACTGTTCCCACAAGAAAAGTTATTCAATGATCAGCGTCTTCTACCCTGTGTACTTTGGTCAGCAGTCGATTGAATCCTTCTCATAGCGATCTCTCCATTATCCATTGCCATCTTCCTTGTCGAAGTAGTCTTGCCTACTCCTTTTCGGACATCGTGCTCACAATGCCATGTTGTTCAGTGTAAAACTTCAGTGCCAACACGAGGTCCTTTGCCAGACATGTCTGCTATTCCTGTTGCCGAATCTCAGAATGGGGTAAACACACACACACACACACACACACACACACACACACACACAACCCGCAAGCACTCCAGCTCAAATGAAAAATGTAGTTAAAACCTATATTCAACATTAAATTCTAGGATATACTCTGAAACTCGCATTTTCCAGCTTTCTACACACGATTTTATCATTTCTTAAAGTTAAAAAACTTTAATATTATACATGAGATATGATCATTGATACATTGGCCTATAAAAGGCCCTGCTCGTTTATTCATACTGAAAGAAAAAATAACGGGTATATTTCGACTCTTTAACTGTTTTTTTTTTTTTTAAATGAAGACCTTACATATAATTTAACAAACTAACAAACGCACACGCTCACATGCACACACACGACCCGAAAGCACTCCCGCTTATATGAAAAACTAAGTTAAAACCTATATTCAACATAAAATTCTAGGACATACTTTGAAACTTGCATTTTCCAGCTTTCTACTCACGATTTTATCATTTCTTAAAGTTTTTTTTTTTAAGATTATTTTTTTGGGAATTTTTCCTTTATTTGACAGTCATGCAGTGTAGAGAGACAGGAAGGTTGGGAAGAAGACTGGGGGAAGACTTGCAGCAAATGACCTAAGCCGTAATCGAACCCAGGTCGCTGCGGGAAGGACATAGCCTTTATGGTACGCGCGCTTAGACCGATGAGCCACCGGGGCGCCCCATCATTTCTTAAAGTTAAAAAACTTCAAAATTATACATGATATATGATAATTGATACACTGGCCTATAAAAGGCCCTGCTCGTTTATTCTTACTGAAAGAAAAAATAACAGGTTCATAAAAATGGTTTATCTATAATCGTGTATACCGGAATTTATTTATTTATTTATTGTTACTCATTTCCAAGATTGGATGCAATATATAACAAATAAAACACCTATAAGTGATAAATACTAAGCATTATCAAATACAAAATACAGAAATATTTTACATGGCCAGTTAAAAATCCTTAATTAAGAAGTAGATGGTGTCGCAGGGATTCAATTCACCATTGGCGCGGAACCGAGATTAACAATGTATTCAATTAGTTCCCCTGGGACAAATAACTAGATGTAGGTCTGAAATCTTTCACTGGTGATGGTTATTTAAATATGCGCTTGTGCAGGCATTACTTATGGTGGGAAAGTAGGATCCGTAGCCGTTTAGAATAATTATGTTGCGGTGTTCCCAGGATACGTTTGTGGCATAATTCATGGCGTAACCGCACTCTTCCAAAAATACTTTTGGAACAATTGGCTGGCCTGGAATACAATATTGCTTAAATTAGCCAAATCTGCTGCTGTTTAAAAGAATAATGACACCCCATTAGTATAAACTTTAACCGCAGTGCCTGAAAGCCTAACAATGAAACATCCTGAGACCTATGACAGAACAATTTCACACCCCCCGTTCAAAAACTTAACATTGTGAATGTGGGTAATCTATGATCTTCTCACACCTTTTCAAAATTAACCATGTAAGGCCCCGTGACAAAGCCAATGACCGTCACGAACAACTCAAGTCCCGCCAACTCAAAAACGCGCGCGCCACACACCTTTCAACCCCGCCCCTGTGGGTAAGTTTCATTGTACTGTTGTTTTTTGACACAAGTCGTTCGCTTCCTGCATTCAATCATTCATTGACTACCCCCTCCCCGCAAGCCCCACCAACTCACAGACAGCAAACCCCACCCCCATGGGCTCCGCTCATTTACAACGCGTTTGTAAGCAGACAGAGAGACAGAAGGGAGAGACAGAGAGAAGGAGTAACACGTACGGAATGAGAAGACTCTGGAAACAAGCCTTATTTTGCAGCTTCTTTCGTCAACTACATTACAACTTTCTGGTAACTTTTCTTTTCCACTCACATCGAAAACTGGTAAATAATTTTATCTTTCTATCTTTCCTTTTCCTTTACACACACTTATTCACCGCACCGCTATTTTCAGCATGCTTTCACCATCGCTTTATTTTCCTGTTTTAACACTTCTTGCTCTCATTTTTTTTGCTTTAAAACACTGTTTTACCAACATGTCGCCAACAACTTTATAACACTCTCCAAATTTAAATTATCTTTCTTACCCCACAAAACCAACAAAATGCTTGAAATAAAGTTTTACCACTTTTGTCACTTTCACTTCCCCCAACCACTCAAATAATACATGTTTAAAAAAGCACTAAACTATGACACAATTAAATAAATGCTTCAAAAGGTTTATCCCCGCAAAAAAAAAACAAAAAAAAACGTAAAACATGCTAAAATGTATACTATCCCCGCATCAGAGCATGCAAGTGGGAGGGTGAGAGGGAGGGGGGCTCGGGGACGGTGCTGAATCTCACTCACACAGCCCCAGAGAGAAGGGGAGAGGGGAGAGAAGAGGAGATGGGGGAGAATTAGGAGAAGGGGGGAAATACAGAATAAATTATAATAACCTCTTTTTAATTAATTCATATGAACTCATGTAAACTCATCAAACAACCGTGACTAATTGCCTTGTCACAAGGCGAATAATGTTATCTCTCTGTCCGCACATTTGATAAATACGGATTTTTTTGTACTTACACACATTCTCAGTTTCATTCCGATGAAATTTTGAACCTCTTCTATGCACAGGTTGATAAATGAGGCCCCTGGTCTCTTTTATTGATCATACATGATCATTTTTAAATAATCAAAAAAAGTTCAATATGCGTAATATGAAATCATGGTGATGTAAGCATGTGGATGATTCAAATACACCTTTAATTTACACCTTTTAATCAATGCATAAGGTTATAGTTGTGTTAATTATCATTTCTATCCTGATAAAAGTCAAATCAAAGCTGGCATATTTGCCTCCAACTCACATAACATTCTTGCTTTGTGTCATCAACGCATTTTCACAAATTTTTGTGGAGGGTAAATGCAATGTAACAGACAATCACAAGCATACATCTCATGTGCTTACATTATGTCCCTCAGGGGAAGGGCTTCGGCAGCAGATGCAGAGCAAGTTTTTCAGCCATGGCAGCTGCTTCATCAGGGTGATGTAGAGAAGGGGAGCAGTGGTGGTACTGAGGTATAAAAACACGATTGGAGATTCCACCACCCCTGTTTTCAGAAAGAAAGAACAGATGCAGTTAGTACCACAGTTTTAAATGGAACAATGCTTTTATGGCTTTCCCCTCGGATCAGGATAAACACAGACAAACATGAAGAAATGCAAGTGGTGTGTGTGTATGCGTGTGTGTGTGTGTGTATGCATGTGTGTGCGTGCGCGCGCGTGTGAATGAGGGTTGTAAAGTGGCTCGGATGGGGCCTGTTACCCAGGAGCGGGTGTTTTATGGCCCCGCAACTTCTTTCACCCCCTGAGAGGATGTCATCACCTTAGACATCTACTGTAAACCCTAAGGCTCTCAGGTGTGAAGACGTAAAGAATAAACTATGCAGGGGTGAATGTCTGCATAGCTTCGGACACTGAAAAGACAGATGATGACAAACAGACATTGAACATAGACTGAACCATGCAATCCAGTAGGAATGCAGGCAACTATCGTTGAGTTACTGATGTACTAGTAACCCTGATTAATTCATGCACTCTATAAAGAGTACAGGCCCATAAATTAGGTAGTCCATGTTTTGAGGAACCTAGTCTAATTGACAAAAGGGGTGAATAGGATCAGAGGGGGGCATAAGCAGAGGAATGTGGCAGGCTGTGAGAACAAGACAAGTATGAGCAGGAATATACTAATCTTTGTAAAAGTGACCAAACCCATCTGAAAACTCCAATACCTAAGAATGAATGCAAATTTAATAGAAGAAATGAATTTGGAAAATATAAATGTAGGGAGAATTTTTTTTTCTCGAGTAACTCATGTAGGCATTCTAGAAATCTAATTACCTACTTCCCTTAATGCCATAAACAGTACCCTGCTGGGGCAGACAAAAGAGACCCAATGTCACTAGACGTGAGAGCTCCAGATGTTGCGATAACCGAGTAGCAATGACAGTATACAACAAATGGTTAGCCAAACATTAATTCAATAAGCGTGTCTGGTGGTTAGAAATCCACACAAAAGCGTAATTAGACTAGACAGTTTACTTTAAATATAACGGTTAAAAGGCAAGTAAGTTGTTAGTGAATGGCCACACTCAAGATGGTGGTCACAGCATGCGACTTAGTGTTGGTTCCGCCTTCTCCTTCTCGGAAGGCCGGAAACCAGCATTAAGCGTGGCGTGTTGGCGATTTGAAGCGCCATTTGACTTCGTGTTATGATGAGGGCGGGTCAATAACCAGCTCTCACGACAGACTCATACCCATAATACCGGATTGACTTCGGGTTATATCTGGCCAGCAGCTCCCCGGCCGAATAGTCACGTGACTAATGGGCGGCTAAGAACTTCCCCCCTCTGGAGGAAGCACCTCCCATGCAAGCTCAACCAATGAAAACACTTTCAGATAAAAACTCCGCGTTATATTCCCCGCTTAAAATGGGCTTTAAATGGCGTTCAGCGGTAATCCTTTGTGCAAAAGGTAATATGGCAGCTTCATCGTGCCCGGATAAGCTCAAATGCAAAGCGATTTTTTAAAGCGTCATAATGGCAATTTCCCAATTTTACGTGCAATGTGAAAATATTCAACACTTTCAGTAATAAGCTTTCCCCGTTGCTATGTCCAGGACACACATTCTCCCTAGCCGCACAGATCCTAGTTGCCTGAAAGCAAAAACAACCTGCAGTCCGGCCCGCGTGGCCGTGACCGGCAAACTTCAGCCCATACCGGGGAATTGCTGAACATTCCGCCTGCGAAAAAACCACAGTACAAGCCCAATCAGGGTAATCTATCGCTGTCCGTGTCCCAAAAAGCCTGCGTGCGCTTCTGCGAATTTGTCAACCGAAAAACCCAATGGTGCAGAATGCGCCGCAGTCAATACAATTTTCCGAATGCGTTTTGGCTCTCTCAGGTAGCCCCGATCAAGGCGCATACACTGGGCGAGTGAAACCGTAAGCTATTGCAGCTTCCTCCAAAGTTTTACAAGACCGGAGGATGGAAATATTTGTCAATTAGAACCGAACCAATGATGCGGGTCAGAGCACTAATGAAAATACTTACACACGCCATATGCGATTATTTACAATGATAAATCGTAAGTCCATATTTGAGCTAATCTCCTCCTCCCCATTACAAGACTCTTCAAAATACTGGCATTTCACCCAGTGTCCCATTTCTTCCAGCATTTGGGCAAGATTGTCTGCACAGTTAAAAGCAGGACCTTGCACCAAATCCATCAAATATCTGTCCGCCGATTACTTTAGAATTTTATCGCTTTAGTCAACCGAACCTCCCTCCAGGGCGCAGTTCTAGAGCTGGAATCCCTTCCCACAGAGATCTTTGCCCAGAGCTCCCCCAGGTTCAGAAGTCTCTGCCTTCTTCCGTTGTCTTCTTTCCAAGCTCACGATACCATTTTCACTACATCTACTAGCGCATTAGCTTTGAGTTGTGGTGGCCTGACTGTACTGATGAGCGGCTGACCAGCAAAGATGCTACTGCCATCTTGGCGACCCGACGACGGTGACCCAGTCGATATGGCGATCCCGAATCCGTAGTGGTTCACCAACAGCAAATTGGGAACCGGCGGTCCTGATCCTACCCCGCCCAGCATGGGAATAGAAACTTTGACCGTTTCACCAGCCTCGCCTGTTCTGGGGTTGTGCCGTCCCTCTGCTTAGGTGTGGGCTGTAAGCCGTACCACGTGTTCTTACACACTTCATCTGCGACAACACGCCGACCAAGCGGTACCACGGCGGTATGTCAATTCATACTTCACTTGAACACGGGGGGCCTTCAGTTTACTCCCCTGCACTATGGTTCATCTTCGCGTGCCCTCTCCGGAACTGCAATCCACGCCCGCCCGTTTTTGCGCCAGGTTGAGCCTAATCCTACTTAAACCTTGAGCGCAATATACACAATCTTTCCCGGTTTCAAGCATAGGCCAAGAGTATTCAACATTTTCAGTGGCAAGCTTTATCCCCGCTATGGCATTACCACCGGATCCACGCTCTCCCACCCGCACAGCCTAGGTGCAAATAGCACAAACAACCTACGATTGAAGAAGAAATGACCCAATGTGGCAAGCAACAACAACAGATGTTAAGCATCCACTTAAAAAATGCGAAAACCCCGACTGCCCACAGAAGCCAATCACCTCCAACTTGCCATTAAACTTCTGCACAAAAGCATGAAAATATCCAATGGCCGGATTAACCTGAAAACAGAACAGTCTCTGAAGAGATCAGAAATACGAAATGGGCTCATGCAAACATTCCTACAACATGCTCCATTCTCTGATCGAAAAAGATATAATTGAAACTTGTGCTTGGTTTCTGATTTTGAGCCTATTTGGGGATATATCGATCCCCTTGTGGTCTCTATGCGAGTGAATTTCACTTTCTTAGATCTACAAAGTAGAAAATTGCCACATGGGGATGGCGACTGATGGAGCCGACTGGATCACACGTAGAAACCAGGATCACATCGGATGTGGGGATTCACACTTCAGCCAGCACAATCTTGAGAAACATTCGGAGCGTCGGAAACAAATCCACGCCTCCGATTATAGGCATCGCCAGTATGGTACGCAAGCCGTCACGCCGCAAAATGCAAAGGTTCCCAAACCGACATATTACGGTATAATACCCGAAAGCGATCACGGAGGGCAGTCACCAGCTGTAAGACCCACGCAGCTCGACCAAGGGAGGAAGAGCCCGGGCTGAAGGTATATCGTGTGTGGATTCTGGTATTATACGCCCGGCGTCCTGGCTGGTCTCGCGAATCACAATAAAATGGATATATTTTCTCCCGTTGAACAGGGGCTCGCTTCGCCGGTTACAATTAATCTGACTCCATAATAAATTTAGAATACCAATTTAGTTATACCCTCGTTAAATATCTGACTCCAAATTAAATTGAATTTATAGTTTAGGGACACATCGTGAATCTCAGGAATGGCTACGCCAGACTTCTTCCCGTGAAGCAAATTTACTCGCGCCCCGGGTAATAAGCGGTTGCGGATCTTAGTTCGGTGAGAGTTCTAGAGGATGGAAGAAATTACCATGATAGCAACTTTGGCATAAACATATCATGAACCAGATTTATATGTGCACCACAGGGCCCTTAAGAGGATAAATGGGCACGGCTTATAAGCAGAAAGCCCTTAGGTCAAATCTGGGACGATACTGCATAAACCCTTTATATAAATGAGCCCGTAACTTGCAATCCAACTTAAAACCATCACTACCTTTAAAACATCAGCTAGCTAGTCTCTGGAATGATAAGGACTACTTGATACCCGGTGCGTGCTTGTGGCTAGAAAAGAATAAAAAGGATTAAGAGTCACGGAGACCCATAAACATAAGATAACAATAAATTTATTCTGGGGTAGGCCTAAAAGCAAATCCAAACAAATCAACACTAAGCCAATTACAAGTTACACACAATTTAGAAAAGGAGAATAAAGTCATACCTGGAGGAAAAGGATACATGTGCACTATTAATATATGCTGGGAAGTTAGTGCGATATTACATAATTGAAAATGGCCATATGGCATGGCATGGCATATGGCATAGCCCATAAACTTACCTGGAAGGGGGTTGAATCCGGTTTTTGGGTTTCCACCATTGGGAGGATGTAATAAAACACTTCAGCAGAGAGAGGAGAATAGAGTGATTACCAGAGAGTATTCTGACCAAATTCCCAGGAGTTTCAAAGGAATGAACCATAATTTCAATGGGAATGAAACATACTCCATTCAACTCCTAGTTTTCCCGAGAATAACAAGACCAAACATGATATGAATATTATGTACTAATAATTGCAGTTGTCATGAAAGGTCTTAAGATGAATTATTATAGGCAAGGTGGGTTATAAGTATATAAGTGATTTCTTAGAAGGAGACTTAACATATAAGCACATTATACTTCCCAGAGGTTTTAGGTATTTGAAACAGATTAATATAACTGGACTTTAACTTAAGACTTGGGCCAGTAATATGACTACTTGAACATTATGTCAGCCAGAGCCCTGCAACAACTTCGTGGTGAGACCACTGCCACCTCCTGAAGTCCTAAAAAGTTTTATTGCTATCTGGCAGGGCTCTGGACTGAGCTTATCTGACCATTGTAGCATACAGTAAGCTGGGCTCCCCACGCATCATGCCCAGATGCTTACAGAGGTGCCGCTCAGAGCCAACCCAAAAGGTACAGATGAATTATACTGGTTTTGGTAGACAATCTTTTGGAAAATGAAATATGCAATGTTTACAAGTACATTGCAGGTGAGCATTTTTCATAGCGAAGGCTTCCTTGTACACCTTTTCCTTACGCTACCCGACACAAGGGCATTTGTTTCCAGTCTCTATGCCAAGTTGCACAGGTTATGCCCACACACCCGAAGCGTGTTCGGCTGTAAGATTGGCCTAGAGTGGGCACCACCACACATCACCTCCACTGTGGCCTTTGGTGTTATGGCACTGTTCACATGTATGATTTCATAATTCCCGTGTCCGCTGAAAGTCTTCTCGATCCTCTGTTGGTGTGTGTCGTCCTGTGAAACGACTTCCGTGTCCAGTGATGGCCACACGTCTCGATACAGTCCCTCCAGGCATTCCAGAAACGCGACATGTTCCGGAGATGCCCGTGTCATAATTTCATGCAATGCAGTACGAGAAACAGCGGCCTCTCTCTAGCAAGCCGTAGGTCATCGTACTCTTCCACAGTGAAAAGGTTGCATTCACAGGACATCACGGCGTTGAACCGTCTCGCCGGCGTTTCAAAAGAAATTCGCGTGAGCCTCAGTTTTAGCGGCTCCATAAGTCCAAAGCGGCTCAGTCGATTGGGCGACTCTCACTGTTATGACAAGAACAGACCAGGTAACAGGACAGACATACAAACAGGAAAATGACAGGTAAGTCGTGGAATTATTTAGTGAGCAGGCCGAGGCCATCAATGTTGATACTCGCAAAAGTTTTTCTAGGGCCGTTTGTTTCCAGGTCGTTTTGAAAGGAAAGGATCTTCATCCCTGAGGGCCGATAAGAAGGCCTCAGCAGAACATTCGTTTCTCACAGCATCAGTCAATATGACTAGCATGGCTCTCACCTTAGTTGGGTACAAGAGTCCAAAAAATCTGTGGGCTGATTCACACCTGTCAACCGCATTTTTGACCCAGGAATTCCAATTTTTCTGGCTGTTCATCTGCTTCAATACTCTAAACTCACCAATAGGACTACTGGATATGGCGTCCGTAGTTAAAGACATTTCTGCACCGAGGTAATTAAGAAAGCAGACAAAATTGAGATAAGTAGGAATTAAGGCACACCAACAATGTCACACAAGACACACTCCTGCCTTGATATTTATGTCAGTGGACTCTAACCAGCCTTAGGTCAGAGGGCATTCCCACAAGAAAAGTTTATCAATGATCACCGTCTTCTACCCTGTGTACTTTGGTGGCAGTCGTCCGAGTCCTTCTCATAGTGATCTCCATTATCCATTGCCATCTTCCTAGTCGAAGTAGTCTTGCCTACTCCTTTTTGGACATTTTGCTCTCAATGCCATGTTGTTCAGTGTAAAACAACAGTGCCAGCAAGAGGTCCTTTGCCAGACATGTCTGCTATTCCTGTTGCTGAATCTCAGAATGGGGGAAACACATACACCTGACATACGCTTACACACCTGTAGCGCCGCATATATACACACACACACACAACCAGCAAGCATACTCCCGCTCAAATGTAAACCTAAGTTAAAATCTATATTCAACATAAAATTCTAGGATATACTCTGAAACTCTCATTTTCCAGCTTTCTACACACGATTTCATCATTTCTTAAAGTTAAAAAACTTTCATATTATACATGATATAACATGATTGATACATTGACCTAAAAGGCCCTGCTTGTTTATTCCTTACTGAGAAAGAAAATAACTGGAATATTTCAATATTTGACTGTTTTAAAAATGAAGACCTTGCATATAATTTAACAAACTAACACACACGCACACACACACACACACACACACACACACACACCACGACCCGCAAGCACTCCAGCTCAAATGAAAAACTTAGTTAAAACCTATATTCGACATAAAATTCTAGGATATACTTTGAAACTTGCATTTTCCAGCTTTCTACACACAGTTTTATCATTTCTTAAAGTTAAAAAACTTTATAATGTTACATGATATATGATCATTGATACATTGATCTAAAAGGCCCTGCTCATTTATTCATACTGAAAGAAAAATAACGGGTTTTTTCAACTCTTTGACTATTTTTTTAAAATGAACACCTTGCATATAATTTAACAAACTAATACATACACACACACACACGCGTGCGAGCGCGCTCACACACACACACACACACACACACACAACCCGCAAGCACTCCAGCTCAAATGAAAAACTTAGTTAAAACCTATATTCAACATAAAATTCTAGGACATACTTTGAAACTTGCATTTTCCAGCTTTCTACACACAGTTTTATCATTTCTTAAAGTTAAAAAACTTTTAAAATGTTACATGATATATGATTATTGGTACATTGATCTAAAAGGCCCTGCTCGTTTATTCATACTGAAAGAAAAATAACGGGTATATTTGACTCTTTATTGTTTTTTTTAAAAAGTAGAAGACCTTGCATATAAACTTTAAAACACACACACACACATACGACCATAAGGAACTTTAGAAATGGCTTTGTAACCCTTTTCAGACTGATACATGTCAACAATAATGTTTCTCATCTCATTTTTAACTCCATCACGCACTGCTTTTTGCTAACTTCACATTGCCAGACAAGCTCTATTTAAGTGATGTTTTGATTCACCAGGGCTGGTAGCATGCCTCAGAGTGCATTTTCAAATTGAACTCAGTTATCAATTAAATTACTCCAATAGGCTGATTTAGTTCCTTAGGGGGTAATTCATGTTTCACATACTGTCGCTCCAGGTAAAGTTGCATGGCAAAATAAATAAAATAATCATTTAAAAAAGCATGTTGTGTTTAATGGGGTAAACATTTAACCAAGACCTACTAATTAGCAGTGAAACAATATCTCCATCTGTTGAATAAGGAGTTTATTGCTTGTGTTGGAGTGAAACCCTACAGGATGGTTGATCTCCAGGAACTGAACTGGGTAGCCCTGAATTAATTGACCGATCCCAAGCCCCGCCCATTTTCGGCTATGTCACAACGGGGCGAGCAGGGGTCTGACAACTCGGATAACTTTCACTTCAGGCAGCCGTCTCACGTTAGTGACACCCGATATGCCGATTGTGTTAAAGGCATGTTTTTCATTTCCAAAACCATAATAAGCTTTTTAATATATTCCTAAACTAATTAGAAAAAGATCTGAAACAGTTGTGAAATTAGTGTCTTTTTCATTGGTGATAAATCTCACGAGATAATTACAGTTTACGACACAAGAATATTACAGAAGGCACTTATATCAAACAAACCTACACAGTGGTATTCTCCTGCCTTTGCAGCGATATTCATTAGAAGGGCTGTAATTAAACGTTTCATGCGTAAGGTAACATAGAAACGCAAATCTGTCACTTTAATGGAAAAAACCGCGTTCGTATGCTAGCTAGCTAATTAGCCATCCCATTGACTTGAATAGACCGCTGACTAATAACAAACGCTAGCGATTGATAACGGTCATCTGCGAGCTACCTTGGTACCCTTGCCGTCGCGGGGACTGCATTAACTTGGCAGTTAATAAAATTAACAAGGTACCTAACAAGCTAGCTACTTGTAATTGACATTCAACAACAATACCTCTTACCAGCATAATATTTAAAACAGTGGACAAGTCGCTTTGTCTGTTTATGCAGTGTTTCAAAAGACAAGGAGGGGACAAAAGCTTGGCTGTTAGAAACCAGGAGGAAAAAAAAAACGTCTATATCCCTCGATCCATGCTGTGCAGTGATCACTTCTGAGAGCAGTGTTTTAATGGGACAGGGGCAAAGATGAAGCTTAGTAAAGGAGTAGCCAGAGTTAACTAGCGCTTTCTTAAATCAACGATGGCATTACCCATATGATTCAATATGAACAACTCGGTCACGGCAAATATGCTCAACTAGGGTACAATGAAGCGAGCAAACCAGAGAGTAACTTGATAACGTATATGGACATTCATCGACGTTTCTGAAACGGCAAAAACTTCCAAGCAATCATGTTATCAGAGGGTAATTAAAAGCCCCGTCACGTTAACTTTTTTTTTCACCGAGTCATATTTCGATCTTCCCATTAGTAAGTGTGCCGCTTTCCACCCTCGAAAAAGAACATATTTGGGGAGACAAAATGCCACTCTGCAGAGCGATACCAAAATAACACCAACTCGTATGCAACACATCAGTGAACAGTACCAGCGTCGCCATGCTTGTTGTTTTGAACTCAGGCAAGGCTGAAGTTTCCGGGTTAGTTGTCCGACCTAGCAACAGGAGGCGGGGCTTGGGATCGGTCAATTGAGCAATGGTTAATCCCCGCCCCCTCCACTAACTCGAACAAACAATCAATATTTTTGAACAGGTGCTAATGGCTGGTATCACAGTCGGAGATACAACCCCAATTCCAAAATAGTTGGGGCAAAGTGTAAATTGTGAATAAAATCAAAACGCAATAACTTTCAAATCACACCAGCCAGTATTTTATTCACAATAGAACTGAGATAACATAGCAAATGTTAAACTAGAAAATTTACAATTTTATCCATAAAATGAGCTCATTTCAAATTTGATGGCTGCCACAGGTCTCAAAAAAGTTGGGACAGGGGCCTGTTTACCATGGTGGAGCATCCCCTCTTCTTTTTAACACTGAGTAGAGGCGTCTGGGCATTGAGGAGACAAGTTTCTTGAGTTTAGCCATTGGAATTTGATCCCACTCTTGTTTCATACAGGCTTTCAGCCGCTGGAGAGTTTTGGGTCTCCTTTGACGGACTTTCCGTTTAATTATGCGTCAAATGTTCTCAATCGGTGAAAAATCAGGACTGCAGGCAGGCCGGTTCTGCACACAGACTCTTCTACTATGCATACATAGCTGCAGCATGTGGTTTTGCATTGTCCTACTGAAATACACAAGGCCTTCCCTGGAAAAGATGTCATCTTGTGGCCCCTGCGAACTGTGACCATGGTTGACCTTGATTGACCTCGGTTCACCATGGTTAACCATGGTTGAAGCATGGTTGCACTGGCTTGGGGAGTTTTTGCACCATGGTTAACCATGGTTGACCGTTTTCAACCATGCTTTAACCATGGTTGACCATGGTGAACCGAGGTCAACCAAGGTCAGCCATGGTGTTCCATTTAACAAAAATGTCAAAACCATGGTTTGACCAGGGTTGACCACAGTTACTTGAACCAGGGTCAACCAAGGTCAACCAAGGTCAACCACGGTCATGGTTCGCAGGTGGTTAAAGTCGCTTTCATAGATACAATCAAAGCGGTCACCACAACGTCTTCTGTTCAAGCGAATCAACTCATGAACGCACAAGGAAATAAGTTAATTTGGAAACCAGTCGAGACATCATACCGGTATTCTTGAAAATACTGAAACATAATAGTGTCTGCGCCACTTCCAGCGTGTGCATAAATAGTCCAGCTATAGTCATAGTAACAGTATTTATCCATTTTTCCTAACATCATGTAAGTTCCTATGTTGGACTGAGGGACGTTTAACATTTATGTTACCAACCGATCTGAAAGAACAAAACAAGAAAGGACAGGATACGCCCAGCCAGCCAGCCAGCCAATCATCGGCCAACCAATCGTTGAAGTTCTTCCCGCCAATCACTGAACTTCTTCCCCGCCGCCAGCCAGTCATTGAACTTGATCACTCAGGCAGCTACTCACTCACTCACTCGGCGACATTCGCGTTTATAGGGGCCGAGCCGCTGCTCGGCCCAGCCCAAAAATAGCCCCAAACCTCAACCCCGCAGCAGGTTACTGGGAGAGCTAGTTAACCATCGGAACCTGTCATGTTCATGAACTGCAGTTCACAATGACCTCCCATCTTTAACGCTAATTTGCTCCCTATGCACAAACATGAAAGAGATATTCAAATCCTATTGCAAATAGCCATTAGCTCATGCAATGAAGATGAGTGAAAAATACGGTTTCCTGCAATTAATGCTCAACAAAACATCCAGTTCACTACAGGCTATGGAATGTGTAATAAGGGGCTTCTGTAAGTTACAAGGAAACAGTTAATTGCTATAAGTATAGAATTAGCATTTAACACTGAAGTAATCAGGAACTTTGTGAAATCAGGCAAAAGTAAGATACTCAACACACATACAGAAACGCCAAACACATGTAATATAGCCAAGTGATCAACATAATGTACAATTTCCCATTTCATACATTTTCCGGCACACTGCAGCTCAGCAAATTAGTGGGCCAACTATTCAAATGTTACCTCTATCTGAGGTACTTTAGGTCATGTTTTTTTAACAATGAAACTCTAAATAAAGCATTAAAAATAACTGTAATAGATGACAATCTGGTCAAATCAACACTACAGTTGACCTAAAATGGGGTACATTGGTTAGCACTGTGGCCTAAAAGCAAGAAGGTTGTGGGTGTGAATCCGGCCCGGGGCTTTTCTCGGTGGAGTTTGCATGTTCTCCCAGTGTTGGCATGGGTTTCAGGTACTCTGGTTTACCCCACCCAGAAAAACATGCATTATAGGAACACTTCTACCAGTGCCCCTGACCAAGGTACTGGCTTTAGAACTGTATTGGTCCAAAGGTGCTGCTCTGTGGCTGCCCACTGCTCCTAACTATAGGATGGGTTAAATGCAGAGGAAAAATTACCCCACGGTGTTCAATAAAGTGTATCTTATGTATGGTGACAAAAAGGCTGGGCATAACTTTTGCAAGGGAATACAATACTTATTGCGAGATAATTCAAACCCTTTGCCAGGGAATGTTGAACTTTTGTGAGGGAACGCAAACGTACTTCTCCAAAAAAAAAAAAATCCCACTATGACCCTTTGGGTGCTCCGTAAGAAATAGATTTCATATAACCATGGATGGAGACACCAGGATCTTCGACAAGCCTGATGAAGCCGAGCACTATCTCAATCAAAAGTTAACCGCCGCCTAATATAAGGAACTGTTATTATTAAATGGCAAATATGTTGGACTGCTTTACATCCCTGAGACGTGCAATTTTTCAGACTCGGAATATAAGCATTCCTGAATGTAGGCTGTGCAGTTTTATGTAAGTTCTCCTTCCCCTTCTTATTTTTGCTGTTAATTTAATAAAAGATAAACACGTAATCTTAATACTGCTTGTCGAGTGTAGCCTGGAAGGAAAGGGAACGATGCCTACGTACCCATGGACATTGGGGAAGGTAGAGATGGGCCTCAGCTGGAGAAGCTCGTCATGTTTGAAGGGGTGGGAGGGTAAGTTGTTCAGGGTGCTCAAATTGTTAATGTTTTATGTTGGTGGTATACTTGGTTTATGTTTTTGTCATATGTTGGCAGAGAGAAAGCTTTGTAACAAGGTCAATAATGACACATAATGTTGGCAGCGAGATAAACAATGGCACTGTGAAGATTATAAGCTGGAATATAAAAGGCCTTGGTAACCCAGTGAAGTAGGGCTAAGGTTCTGAAGCATCTTAAATCATTCAAACCTGATGTTATATTATTACAGGAGACACATGCCAAGTGCTCTGTTCCGACAGTGCTCCGGGCAAACTAGTTGGGTCAGATGTACCAGGCCAATTTTGGAGCGAAAGCTAGAGGGGTTGCAGTTTTATTTAGGAGGAATATACCTTTTAACCAGAATACGACAATAGCAGATCCCAATGGTAGATTTCTAGCAGTGTCGGACTCCCTGGGTTCTATTCCAGTGACTTTTGTGAATATATATGGTCCAAACTTTGATTGCCCGGAGTTTATGGTGGGGTGGCATGGCCCACTTCTTGGATTGCATCACTGACAAATAATATATTGTTAGGACAGGGATAGGGGGGGTACTCATCTACCCCTCCTTTTAGCCCCTCCTCTGTTTTACTGCAGATCTGTTTATCACATCACAAACTCACTCTGCAAACCCAACCCCCCTATATGTGAGTCCTCTTGCACACCCACCCATCCTTAAATATAATCCTGTGGTGACAGGGTATTGTACAGTCACTCCAAATGCTGTTGTGCTTTCAATGGATTTGTGACTGGCTATCATCTGCACCGCTTACATGCCACCATAATTTAAATATTTACATGAACTGGAACTGTATTGATTAAAAAATATAACCCTCCTGGACACAGGTGATCAGGATACAGGGGTCTTCTGGGCTGTCTGACCTTGAGGAGTGTAAGTCGAGTTATTGCTGTTTCTCAGGTAAGTTATTCATTTTTTCAATCTGATGAACCACTCTTTCATTTCTTATGTTGTGCTTGAGTGAGAGACTTTTGCAGACAGTAAAATATAGACCTAAAGGGCAAACCTTGTCTTCTGGGAACACTGTCTCCAATCTCAGGGAGCTCCAGTGCAGTTTCAAAGAGTAAAGCTGGTGTATCAGAGCAGAGGTAGTTTTCCCAGAAAACAAAAATTATCCTTCAGTCTAACGATGCAAAAAAATTGTGCAAAATAGGCCAGTATAAGTGTTTCCATCTCTCTTGTGCAGTAAATGTTCTATGATGAGGAATACTTTGGAGAAACTAATAATGTAAAGTAATGCTGGAATCAGCTGAAGAACATAATTTAGCCTTGCAGTCAGTTTAAGTGGTGAGTTCAGTTAGGCTTGACCATGTAACTTACATTCATTCTCTTTTCTAAGGATCATCAACCCGAAAACCTGCAAGATAAAATAAAACCAAAATGAACAGCTCTGTCATCAATTCTAGCCAACCCTTCAACCACTCCTCTTCAGGATCCAGCCTCCCACTCTCAAATGCAGGTTCAAGGTGCTCAATATCTCGTGTTGGGTTGGTTTTTCTGGTGATTGAAAGGAGCATCAATCTTGCAGTGGGCTACCCTGCCAACATCATGGTGATGTGGCTGGTGGCCAGAGAGAAGAGTGACTCTTCCACCTCCAATATCTTTATCTTCAACCTGGCCATTGCTGATGCATTGCTCTGTGTGATGAGCCCCATCTGCATCATTGGCAGACATATTCTCAAAATAAGGTATTTCAAAGGTGTAATGTTTTTAATCACTGGGATCAAAAACGGCTCCCCACTCTTTCTCACCTGCATTTGCCTGGACCGCTACGTGGCCGTGGTCCACCCCACTGTGTTCACCAGCATCAAGGATAAAAAGATCAGAGTGACTATTTCCATGCTTGTTTGGGGGCTCATGATAGCCTATGCCCTCTGTAGGGCAATATGGCTGACTATCTCAGGTATCATCTACATTGGGCTGATCCTTGTTGCCTTCGTCATCATGGTTTTCTGCAATGTTTCTATCATGTGGAGTCTGAGGAAGTCGGTCTTGGGCAAGGAGAAGATGCACCCCATGAAAAAGAAAGCCTCCAGAATTGTGCAAATCTATCTGGCCATCATAGTGTTTCATAACCTGCCTGGAGTTGCTTTCCAGCCCTTTGCTTTTAAACGTGATTTCCCGGAATTCTGTGACATTGAAACAATTTTGGGCTCCTTTTTATACCTCAGTACCACCACTGCACCCCTTCTCTACATCTCCCAGAATAAGCAGCTGCCATGGCTGAAAAACTTGCTCTGCATCTGCTGCCGAAGCCCTTCCCCTGAGGGACATAATGTAAGCACATGAGATCTATGCTTGTGATTGTCTGTTACGTTGCATTTACTCTCTACAAAAATTTGTGAAAATGAGTTGATGACACAAATCAAGAATGTTATGTGAGTTGGAGGCAAAAGCCAGCTTTGATTTGACTTTTATCAGGATAGAAATGATAATTAACACAACTATAACCTTATGCATTGATTAAAAGGTGTAAATAAAAGGCGTATTTGAATCATCTACATGCTTACATCACCATGATTTCATATTACGCATATTGAACTTTTTTTTGATTATTTAAAAATGATCGTGTATGATCAATAAAAAAGACCAGGGGCCTCATTTATCAACCTGTGCGTAGAAAAGGTTCAAAATTCTTTCATAGGAATGAAACTTAGAATGTGTGTAAGTACAAAAAAATCCGTATTTATCAAATGTGCGGACAGAGAGATAATATTATTCGCCTTGTGACAAGGCAACTAGTCACGGTTGTTTGATGAGTTTACATGAGTTCATATGAATTAATTAAAAAGAGGTTATTATAATTTATTCTGTATTTTCCCCCTTCTCCTAATTCTCCCCCCTCTCCTCTTCTCTCCCCTCTCCCCTTCTCTCTGGGGCTGTGTGAGTGAGATTCAGCACCGTCCCCGAGCCCCCCTCCCTCTCACCCTCCCACTTGCATGCTCTGGTGCGGGGATAGAATTTTATACATTTTAGCGAGTTTTACGTTTTTTTTTTTTTTTTTTGTGGGGATAAACCTTTTGAAGCATTTATTTAATTGTGTCATAGTTTAGTGCTTTTTTAAACGTGTATTATTTGAGTGGTTGGGGAAAGTGAAAGTGATAAAAGTGGTAAAACTTTATTTCAAGCGTTATGTTGGTTTTGTGGGGTAAGAAAGAGAATTTAAATTCGGAGAGTGTTATGAAGTTGTTGGCGACATGTTGGCAAAACAGTGTTTTAAAGCAAAAAACATGAGAGCAAGAAGTGTTAAAACAGGAAAATAAAGCGATGGTGAAAGCATGCTGAAAATAGCGGTGCGGTGAATAAGTGTGTGTAAATGAAAAGGAAAGATAGAAAGATAAAATTATTTACCAGTTTTCGATGTGAGTGGAAAAGAAAAGTTACCAGAAAGTTGTAATGTAGTTGACGAAAGAAGCTGCAAAATAAGGCTTGTTTCCAGAGTCTTCTCATTCCGTACTTGATACTCCTTCTCTCTGTCTCTCCCTTCTGTCTCTCTGTCTGCGTACAAACGCATTGTAAGTGAGTGGAGCCCATGGGGGCGGGGTTTGCTGTCTGTGAGTTTGTGGGGCTTGCGGAGAGGGGGTAGTCAATGAATGATTGAATGCAGGAAGCGAACGACTTCTGTCAAAAAACAACAGTACAATGAAACTTACCCATAGGGGCGGGGTTGAAAGGTGTGTGGCGCGCGCGTTTTTGAGTTGGTGGGACTTGCGTCGTTCGTGACGGTCATTGGCTTTGTCTCGGGGCCTTACATAGTTGATTTTGAAAAGGTGTGAGAAGATCATAGATTACCCACATTCACAATGTTAAGTTTTTGAATGGGGGGTGTGAAATTGTCATAGGTCTCAGGATGTTTCATTGTTAGGCTTTCAGGCACCGCGGTTAAAGTTTATACTAATGGGGTGTCATTATTCTTTTAAACAGCAGCAGATTTGGCTAATTTAAGCAATATTGTATTCCAGGCCAGCCAATTGTTCCAAAAGTATTTTTGGAAGAGTGCGGTTACGCCATGAATTATGCCACAAACGTATCCTGGGAACACCGCAACATAATTATTCTAAACGGCTACGGATCCTTCTTTCCCACCATAAGTAATGTCTGCACAAGCCCATATTTAAATAACCATCACTGGTGAAAGATTTCAGACCTACATCTAGTTATTTGTCCCAGGGGAACTAATTGAATACATTGTTAATCGCGGTTCCGCGCCAATGGTGAATTGAATTAAATGCGACACCATCTACTTCTTAATTAAGGATTTTAACCGGCCATGTAAAATATTTTCTGTATTTTGTATTTGATAATGCTTAGTATTTATCACTTATAGGTGTTTTATTTGTTATATATTGCATCCAATCTTGGAAATGAGTAACAATAAATAAATAAATAAATTCCGATATACACGATTATAGATAAACCATTTTTATTAACCTGTTATTTTTTCTTTCAGTATGAATAAACGAGCAGGGCCTTTTATAAACCAATGTGTCAATTATCATATATCATGTATCATTTTGAAGTTCTTTAACTTGAAGAAATGACGGGGCGCCCCAGTGGCTCATCGGTCTAAGCGTGCGTACCATAAAGGCGATATCCTTCCCGCAGCGACCTGGGTTCGATTCCAGCTCAGGTCATTTGCTGCATGTCTTCCCCCAGTCTTCTCCCCAACCTTCCTGTCTCTCTACACTGCATGACTGTCAAATAAAGGAAAAATTCCCAAAAAAATAATCTTTAAAAAAAAAAAAAAAACTTTAAGAAATGATAAAATCGTGAGTAGAAAGCTGGAAAATTCAAGTTTCAAAGTATGTCCTAGAATTTTATGTTGAATATAGGTTTTAACTTAGTTTTTCATTTGAGCGGGAGTGCTTGCGGGTCGTGTGTGTGCATGTGTGTGTGTGTGTTTGTTAGTTTGTTAAATTATATGTAAGGTCTTCATTTAAAAAAAAAAAAAAAAAAACAGTGAAAGAGTCGAAATATACCCGTTATTTTTTCTTTCAGTATGAATAAACGAGCAGGGCCTTTTATAGGCCAATGTATCAATTATCATATATCATGTATAATATTAAAGTTTTTTAACTTTAAGAAATGATAAAATCGTGTGTAGAAAGCTGGAAAATGCGAGTTTCAGAGTATATCCTAGAACTTTATGTTGAATAATAGGTTTTAACTAAGTTTTTCATTTGAGCTGGAGTGCTTGCAGGTTGTGTGCGTGTGTGTGTGTGTGTGTGTGTTTACCCCATTCTGAGATTCGGCAACAGGAAGAGCAGACATGTCTGGCAAAGGACCTCGTGTTGGCACTGAAGTTTTACACTGAACAACATGGCATTGTGAGCACGATGTCCGAAAAGGAGTAGGCAAGACTACTTCGACAAGGAAGATGGCAATGGATAATGGAGAGATCGCTATGAGAAGGACTCGATCGACTGCTGACCAAAGTACACAGGGTAGAAGACGGTGATCATTGGATAACTTTTCTTGTGGGAACAGTTCTCTGTCTGACTTAAGGCATGGTTAGAGTCCACTAACATAAATATCAAGGCAGGAGTGTGTCTTGTGTGACATTGTTGGTGTGCCTTAATTCCTACTTATCTCAATTTTGTCTGCTTTCTTAATTACCTCAGTGCAGAAATGTCTTTAACTACGGACGCCATATCCAGTAGTCCGACACAGTTTAGAGTATTGGAAGTCGGGCATATGACAGCGTCAGAAAAATTGAATTCCTGGGCCGAAAATGTGGTTGACAGGTGTGAATCAGCCCACAGATTTTTTGGATTGTTGTACCCAAGTAAGGTGAGAGCCATGCGAGTCATATTGACTGATGCCGTGAGAAACGCATATACTGCTGAGGCCTTCTTATCGGCCCTCAGGGATGAAGATCCTTTCCTTTTCAACGACCTGGAAACAAACGGCCTTCGATAAAATTTTGGTATCAACATTGATGGCCTCGGCCTCCGTTCTCACTAAATAATTCCATGTTGACTTACCTGTCATTTTCCTGTTTGTACGTCTGACCTGTTACCTGGTCTGTTCTTGTCATAACAGTGAGGAGTCATCCACCGACTGAGCTGTTTGACTTATGGAGCGCAAACCGAGGCCTGCGCAACTTCTTCGAAACACGAAGAGACGAATTCAACGTTGTGGATATACTTGTGGAATGCCACGTTTTGACTGTGGAAGAGTACAATGACATACGGCTTGCTAGAGAGAGGCCGCTGTTTCTCGTACTGCACAAAATTATGACACGGGCATCTCCAGAACATGTTGCGTTTCTGGAATGCCTGGAGGGACTGTATCGAGATGTGTGGCCGTCACCAGACACGGAAGTCGTTTCACAGGACGACACACACCAACAGAGGATCGAGAAGACTTTCAGCGGACACAGGAATTATGACATTATAGATGTGAACAGTGCCATGACACCAAAGGCCACAGTGGAGGACGTGTGGTGGTGCCCAATTTGTACAATTCACAGACCGGAACATGCTTTCGGGTGTGGGCATGTAACCTGTGCAACTTGCGATAGAAAGACTGGAAACAAATGCCCCTTGTGTCGGCGGCATAAGGAAAAGGTGTACAAGGAAGCTTTCGCTGTGAAAAATGCTCACATGCAATGTCCCGAATGTAAGGGTCCTAAAATGGTGCTTATTTACGACGGACCCAACGGGGAGGGCTGTCACCATGTTGCATGTCAGTGCGCCATTAAAAACCATAGGTGTGCTTGTGGGCATACAGCAACTATGTTCATGACTATCTACAAGATGTGAAGAGGTACTTTTGGGACTTGGGGCAATTATGTACCAAAACCTGTATGAAACTTTGCTATTAAGATGTCTTTTTTTTTTGTTTTTACAATAAAAGAACCAGTGCATGATCAATTGACACTGCCAACAACCATGCAGCAAATTGTATGCAAACTGCCAAGTTTCTAAAAAATTTAGAATGATGTACAACAAAAGAGTTCTGCAGCCGGATTTCAAGACTTTACCATATGGCTTCTAAAACTGTGTTTGGGGATGAGAGTTTTTGACAGCCGTCTTCAGCATCCGTTTTCTTGCGTCATATCAGGACCATCAAACTGTGGCAAAAGTGTCTTTGCCACAAAGTTGTTGGAAAATGCTCCCTATGTACTGCCATGTGTGCCGCAGAATACTGTATGATTTTATTCATGCTGGCAACCTATGTATGATGATTTGCGCTGGAAAATAAAGAATTTACATTTTGTTGAAGGTCTGCCTGAATCATTGACTGATGAAGCACTGCTTCCTTTGCATAAAACCAATTTGGTTATTATTGATGATCTCATGGAAGCGGCCAGTAATAGCTCTGAAATCGAAAAGGCCTTTGTCAAGTATATGCATCACAGAAATATGAGCATTATGTACCTGGTGCAAAACCTTTTTTTCCAAGGTAAAAAGAGCCGCACAATAAATCTAAATGCCAACTATATGATTTTGTTTAAAAACCCTCGAGATAAATTACAAATTAATGTTTTAGTGCGGCAGATGTACCCCAGACATTCCAATTTTTTTGGAGTCTTTTGAAGACGCAACCAAGAGCCCTTACGGGTATATATTGGTTGATCTCAAAGCTCAAACGCCAGAACAGTATCGTCTTAGAACAGGTTTGTTCCATCCAGAGTGGCCTGTGATTTATCTACCGAGGAAAAAAAAAAGTGATGTCAGACCAAATTCTGCGAAATCTGTCGCTTCTAAAAGCCTTATTTGAAGGCCATGCACGTCAGCGAAGTGTCATTCTTCAATCTGCCAGCCCAGAACTGATAAAAACTATTTGTGACATCGCCCTCAATATTTTACAAAGCAGTATACCTCTAACAAGGCATCAAACTGCAAAGTCTAAAGAGGCAGCGGTCCAGAATCAAGTCTTCAAAAGACTCCAAAAAAAAATTGGAATGTCTGGGGTACATCTGCCGCACTAAAACATTAATTTGTAATTTATCTCAAGGGTTTTAAACAAAATCATATAGTTGGCATTTAGATTTATTGTGCGGCTCTTTTTACCTTGGAAAAAAAGGTTTTGCACCAGGTACATAATGCTCATATTTTTGTGATGCGTATACTTGACAAAGGCCTTTTCGATTTCAGAGCTATTACTGGCCGCTTCCATGAGATCATCAATAATAACCAAATTGGTTTTATGCAAAGGAAGCAGTGCTATAATCAGTCAGGCAGACCTTCAACAAAATGTAAATTCTTTATTTTCCGGCGCAAATCATCATACGTAGGTTGCCAGCATGAATAAAACCATACAAGATTCTGCGGCACACATGACAGTACATAGGGAGCATTTTCCAACAACTTTCTGTCAAAAACACTTTTGCCACAGTTTGATGGTCCTGATATGATGCAAGAAAACAGATGTTGAAGACGGCTGTCAAAAACCCTCATCCCCAAACGCAGTTTTAGAAGCCATATGGTAAAGTCCAATCCGGCCGCAGAACTCTTTTGCTGTACACCACTCTAAATTTTTTAGAAACTTGGCAGTTTGTGAGCATGAAGCCTCTTTCATTGCGTACAATTTGCTGCGTGGTTGTTGGCAGTGTCAATTGATCATACACTGGTTCTTTTATTGTAGAAACAAAAAAAAAAAAAAAAAAAGAAATCTTAATAGCAAAGTTTCACACAGGTTTTGGTACATAATTGCCCTAAGTCCCAAAAGTACCTCTTCACATCTTGTAGATGGTCATGAACATAGTTGCTGTATGCCCATAAGCACATATATGATTTTTAATGGCGCACTCACATGCAACATGGAGACAGCCCTCCCCGTTGGGTCCGTCGTAAATAAGCACCATTTTAGGACCCTTACATTCGGGACATTGCATATGAGCATTTTTCACACACTCTAAGGCTGGATTTACACTGCAGGTCTTGTTTCCCGGATCGGATATGGATCGGATTTTGAGGCCCATATCCAATTTGTTCAACTGTGTGTTTACATCTTGTTTTGAGCGTGAATGATATCTGTTTCGCTCCGATTCCGTTTGTTTACACCTCTCACTACCTGGCCATTGTCTTGGGCGATCCACATGCGCAGAGTCGAGAAGGCTACCGAAAATAAAAGCAAATGTGCGTGCAGCGCAACAAAAGCATGCAGGCCTAACAGTCATAGAAATGATCAAAACATCAACCAAGCTCGCAACATTTCACTGGGTAACCTACGTCTGATTCTCCTGTTAACGCCTTTTAAGCCGCTTTCACTCTGGACGCAAAACAAATTAATTTGGTTACTGATTTACTGATGAATATGATGAGAAATGTTGAAATATAATCCTCAACACATTCAAAGTCAATGCAAAGACGCGAATATACGTGTTTCGCCTGTATTTGTCTTTGCATTGACTTTGAATGCAATCTGTCGCGCGAAAAATTCGTTTTGCGTCAGGTGTGAAAGCAGCTTTAATCCTATCACCTGCATCATTGCAAATGCGTAGGCAGACTCCACCTTAGTCTAGGCCTTTTTTTTTTTTTTTTTTTACAAAATATCCGATCTGCATGTTGATATGCAGTTACACAACGGGCACATTGGCACATATCCGATACACATCAGATACATATCTGAACAAAAACCACATTTGAATGAGGCCTGGATCCGATCTGACGGATCCGATCGAGGGCGGAATCAATGTGTTTTTTTTCTGTTTACACAGCCATGTAACAGATCGGATATTGGCCGCATTTGAGCAAAAGATCCGATTCGTGTCACATTCGTGTCACATTTAACCCGCAGTGTAAATCCGGCCTAAGAATAAAAGGTTTGTTTGGGGTTCAGATCGGCACCAAAAGGGTTCACGATTGTGAATGGATCCCTTCCGAACCATTAGAGGGTGCCGACCACCAAATGGTGCTCAATTGCACCCTTTGATTCGCTTGCTTAATCTTTGCTCCATTGCAATCAGGTGAGCGTTAGAGGGGATCCAATGAGTGGAGGTACCGGACCGGAAGTTACTTTGGTTTGGCGTGCTTTTCTGTTGCACGAACTTGACAGAAATCGACCCTCACGTGTAGGCATCACATTCGGGTCAAGTTTTGTCTAACTCGAACGCTGACGCTAGCGTTTGTGACTGTGTCACGCTTATCGCGCGTGTATTGAATGAGAGCCTTTCGACCTTTCGAACGGCGGCGTATACCGGTCGTCATTATATTACAATACACGTGTCTTCGCTGCAATCTTGTGCAAGTTAGTGCTGGTGTGGCTGCCTGTTCTTCCAAATTGTGCCTCAAACGATAGTGAAAAGGTAATGATTGCATTCTTTATATTAAAAATAATTGTATTAGTGGCAAAAATGTTTACAATTGTAGTTAGCCTATTCAAGTTGAAGTCAAATCATTTCAAAGGGGGGGTCACGTGACCGGGTAACGCAATGGTTCGCCATCTCTAGAGCTCTCTCGCTGAGTCCCCAATTTTATTCATAATTTAACTTTCCAGACTAATGATAGCAGTTTAAGTTGAGCGTACGAGTTATTTAAGATGTCCAACAATCGGAAAGTGTTTAACTCGCCAATTAAAACACCCGCGGTGAAGCGAAAACAGCAAGAGGCCTCTGGCGCTACAGCGGATAGCATGGAGGAAGCTATTTCTTTAGCATTAGCCAAACAACAAGATCAGTTAGAAATTGTGGTCACTCGCGTGATTGGCAGGGCAATTGAGAGTCTAAGTGACGCGGTCCAAAAGATGCAAAGGAATTTAGATGCCCATATGGAGACGGTTCGTGGGTTGGTGTCCAAGGTCGACAAAGTGCAAGCTGAAACGAGGTCTGTTAAACGACAAGTTATCGACAACACTGCGGGCCTCGAAAAGCTTGAGTATAAGCTTGCACTGCTGGAGGACCACAATAGGAGAAACAATGTTAGGATCACAGGCATCGCGGCAAATGGAGAGGGCAACAATGCGGTTGCCTTTCTCCAGGAAATGCTCCCTAAATGGATACCGCTACTTGACTCCCAAATTATTGAAATAGAGCGGGCACATCGAATCTTCAGCCCCCGTTCCAGTGGGAACTTTCCACAAACGATGATCCTTCGCCTGCTCAGACACGGGGACCGTAATGCTATCTTGAATGGTGCTCGTGAAGTGTCTAAAAAGGCCCCAATCCAAGATGCAGGGAAAACATTACATTTCTATGCGGACTATAGTGGTTTCACGAGCCAGCGGCAACAAGCTTTCTCCGGCGTCCGGAAGGCCTTGCGAGAGAAGGGATTCCATCCCTTGTAATTTATCCATTCACCCTGAAAGTCACTATGAATGGCGAACACCACAGTTTTTCCGACCCCCAAAAGGTGGAGGAGTTCCTGCGAGAATATCGATCAGGAGACCAGGAGGCTATCCAAACACCAGCGCCAACTGATCGTCAGATGGACGTTTAAGGGTAACAGCATCGGAAAACATTGGCGGCTGCGCCAGTACCAAGGATAGGCGAGGAATGCCCTAACTTTTAGTTCTTTGCAAAGTCTGCATCGTTCTTTTGAGCAGGGGGTGCCCTGGTAAAGTTGTTTTCTGTTATCACCAAGTCAGCTGTGGAGAGGTAACCCCAATTCTTTTGCGAACTGTTTATTACGTGGGGGACAGACCAATTATACTTTTGTGTTTTTAAGGTAATTATGTAATCGGGTTTTTTCTTTCTGTATGGGTACGCTGTATTCTTATGATTTGTAATGTAGGTAGAACTATAACTGCGGGGTCAGTAATTTTTTGAGGGGATAAAGCCGAGTTTTGGAGCCGAAACGAGCTGCGTTATGCTGTGGCCATGTTACACGGAAACAGGGGTTCAGGGATTTGGGAATGGCAGCCGTTGGGAGGGTGGGGATCTCTGCGTGGACCGCGAATTATGGCACAAAACCTTTGTTCAAAATGTATCTGGAGGATCGGCTATCAACTGGGATTATGGTTAAGATGATTGTTTTAAATTTGAATGTCCGAGGTTTTAACGCCAGTGTCAAGAGGGCTAAATATCTAGATTTGATAGGTAGAACAAAGGCGGATATTGTATTAATTCAAGAATCTCACCTTAAGGAAGGGGATGTTGCTAGAATGCAAAATAAGCTATATATGGCAGTCTCCTCTTCAAGCAATGGATCTAAATCTAAAGGAGTTATTATTTTAGTTAAGAGGAGTTTGCCAATAAAAATTTAGAGAAACAGTGATGACAAGTCGGGGCGGATAGCATACATTTGCACTTCAATATAAAATAGGAAAATTGCGTTTATATCAATTTATGCCTCAACAAGTTTTGAAGAAAATTTTTATTCTGATCTCACAGAGGAAGTACTCTAAATGGATAGATTATGAGATAGTTATGGGCGGAGACATGAATGCGGTGTAATCTTTGAACTGGATCGAACTGGGGTAACGTTTCTCTCACAATCAACAATCAGCCCGCTGCATAAATGCAATGATGAGTAAATTGAGCCTTATTGATATCTGGCGGGTTCATAACCCGGCATTCAGATTACACTCTGTTTTTCTCATACCATAAATCTTTTCTAGGATCGACTATTTGTTGTCTCGGGTACTGAAGGATATTGCAAAATCTATTAAGTTTCTACCGCCACATTGTCGGGATCATAACCCACTATTGTTAAGTTATTGATTTGAGTTTCAAAGTTAAGAAATCTCAGAGATGCATGCTTAATACTAGGGCTCTTGGAATGACCATTCTTTAATTCTGAGTTTGTGAACCAGGCTATCAACTTTTCTTAGCTGGCTGAATGTGGGCTCTGTTACAGATGCTACATTTGTGTGGATGGCGACAAAGGCTTCATCCGTGATTTCACGATATCATATACATCTCAAGGTGGAAAGATGAGGACCCTTAAGATCAAACAATTGAGGAGAAATGTTTAATTTGGAGTAGATTCTAAAGAAAAGTATTCCAATGTCATTAAGGATGAATTACAGGTTACTAAACAAGAACTGAATGATCTACTGAGACGAAAGTAAGAATTTATTATACACAGAACTAGGCAAAACTATTATTGTAATCGCAGCAAAACCGAGTATTTAGCTCTTAACTCAAAACAGTCTGAATCCAGGGCTTCTATTGACTTTATTAAACATCCTAGTAAGGGCTTAGTTACAGATCCAAGAGAAATAAATAACATCTTTCAAGATTACTGTAGGAACTTATACACATCATCTGACAGTTTTGATTCCGAGACATGCCATAATTTTTGCAGAGAGGATTCAGCCTGCCTTACAAGACTTTTGAAGCAGCAGATTTGGGGACGCCCGATGTCTTGGGAGGAGTTAAAAACTGTATGAGTAAAATGTCCAGAGGGAAATCTCCGGGTCTCTGATGGGATACTGCCTTGAGGTGCTCTTACATTTCTGGGATCTTCTTAATGGGTAAGCGTTTTTCTGAGCTCTATTCAGATCAAGTTATTGAGAAAGGGCCTTCATGAAAGTACCAATGTAGCCTTAATCTCATTACTACCAAAAAAAGGCAAGGATCCGTTGGAATGTGCCAACTACAGACCGGTATCTTTAATAAATTCAGACCTAAAGCCTTATTCGAAGTTATTAGCATGTCGCCTGGAGACATATATGGATAAACTTATCCACATTGACCAATCTGGTTTTTTGATGGGCCGCTTGGCAGCAGATAACATGAGGCGTCTGATGCATGTGATGGAGGAGGCCTGAACAACTATAAGATTCCCATGCTACCATTCTGTCTCGATGCTGAAAAAAGCTTTATAGGGCTTGAATGGCAATATTTATGGACTGTATTACAAAAATTTTGACTTGGTGACCAATTTATTAGGTTAGTACAGATCCTGTATGCCAACCCCTCAGCCATGGTTAGTACAAATGGATTAAATTCTCTCCCCTTTTCAATTTTTCGTGGCATTAAGACAAGGTTGCGGTTTGTCCTCAAGTCTGTTCATTTTATCCTTGGAACTCTGGCACAACACTGAGGCAAAACTCAGTCACATCACCCCATCCAAATTAAGCAGACTTCATATTTTGTCAGCTTTTGCAGATGACCTTCTAGATATATTTAACGGACATAGATAATTCATTCTCTCTGTTAGCAGCATTTGAGGAATTTAAACAACTATCAGGATTTAAGATTAATTGGACGAAATCTGCTCTGATGTTATTAAACGAAGCTGCAAAAAAGATCCAATTAACATGCTCAATTCCTATATTATCAACAATTACTTATTTAGGAATTCAATTACATGCTTCACTTCAAAGTATTGTCAAGAGTAATTATGAAAAATCTTTTAAATAAATTGAGCGGATCTATTTAATTGACCAGACTGCCTGCCTCTTTACAGGTAGACTCTCCGCTATCGGCAATAAAATAACGCCTTACCGCCGCGATCAACTTCCTTATGAGATGATTCCGCTTCTCCTCCGTAGATTACTGGGTGAGGATGGACAATAACTTGGAAATATATATGAATAATGGCCATCCGAAACTTAAATTAGCTACATTACAGAGACGTAAAGACTGGGGGTCTTTCCTCCTAATTTTTGAGTTCACCACCAATCCTTTCTAACCACGGCTCATATATGGTTTCTGGCTTAACCAGTGCCCTTCAGCTTCATGGAAATGTATTGAAGAAAACTTATTTACTCCCAGGAGACCAGAGGATGTCTTATTTTCCCGCATAAAAGAGAAAATTGTGGGCTACATTACGACCTATTGTGACCAACACTATTAAGAACTTTAGGACTAGTAGAAAAAAGTCTGACTGAGGCCTGAAATGGCATCACGCGACACGCCTTTTATGGGGTAACACTAATATATTAATTAAGCATTAGGTTGGTGAATTCAAGCCATGGATTTCGAGAGGCATTAACGTTGATGGGTGACTTTATATAATGATAGAGGTTCATTTAATTTTGAAGATTCATGATTTTTTGGCCGCCTGCCCTCATCCTTTTATTTTTATTTACAAGTAAGATCTGTGCTTAGATCATGGTGCCGTTAGGCTAAACCCCCATCCACCCCTCTAGTGAACTGCCTGGCGCCGCTTCCCACCAGGGGGAATGGTATCTACAATATACAGCAAGTTGTCTGGACAGCGGAAGGATCCATCGATACTCGCAGCGTGGAAAAGGGATTTTGATTTCAAGGACGAGGATGTATCTTGGGATAGGGTGTGGGAAAACATTTTTGGTGCTTCTAAGAACTGTAATCATCAACTTATTCATTTCAAATTGTGTCACAGGAATGTATTATATACGCCATTCGTTAGGTTTCTCATGAGACAAATATCTTCTCCAAACTGCAATATGTGTCAGCTGAACACGTTAGGTTGCTATAAACACATGATGTGGGAGTGTCCCCCTGTCCAGACCTTTTGGGAGCGGGTATCCAAAGTATTGTCCGAATTGATAGATAAGATCATAGTATGCAGCCCAACCTTATTGCTTCTCACAGTTAGGATTGACTGAAAGACAGCGCAAGCTGTTGTGAAGTGGTCTCACAGCCACCAAAAAACTTTTAGTCCAGGACAGTTGCCATCTCATGATCTGAGTATTAAGAAATGGTTGACATTTACGTAATTGTGTTACTGGAGTTGTCCACGCTCAAATTAATAAGGCAGCAAGTCTCCTACTTACAGATAAGTAATATCTAGCAGTGCAAATAAAGGATAAGCTCCTCAGGTCGTGAACGGGGGTTACTTTTGATTTAAGGTTTATTTCTTTTGTGGTAAGGTGGTCCATGGGAGATCCTGGGTGGGATGTGGTGTATATTGGGTGCTGCTGGGGAAATGTGTTCATGTTAAAGGAATGAACAAAAGTGTTGTGTGTACTGGTAAAGAAAAGTTGAATTCACAAAAAATCATTTCAAAGGGGTAATGTTTTTCTGCTAGACAACAGCTTGGCCGGATTAGCTGGCTTAGATTCTGGCGGCTACTTGTTGCCAGTCCCTAATACAGATGTAGATGAGATGTTAGCAGTAGTCTTGCAATGCAGACGCTTTAATGAAATCCTCTGAACTGTAACCGAAATTAATGGTCTGTCCTAATTCTTGAGCATATCATGTAATGCATAATTCTAGGTTAGAATTAAAATCTAGATTCAAAATAACTGTCATATTTAAAATGACAAAAGCTAGTGCTCCACTACTTTCAATAAATGGTCCCAGAGCACATTACTCATTATTAGTCATTGGGTCTATGCCAGTCTAGTGGTGATCAGGGTTAAACATTTACTGTTAATACCAGAACTTGAAGAAACTTTGTGTCTCTGTGTGAATGAATGAGTGAATGAACTGATGGTTATTTGTGATGAAGTGTTGCCAAGTGACGTGTTCCAATTAAGTACGTAACGTTTTCAATTTTAGTTTACAAAGAATGAATGAACATGAATCATGATGACTTGAACGTGAAAAGTAGATCATGATAGATAAAGGTCTGATTGACTTTTCGAGTAACACTCATTCAAAGTGAGAAAGTTTTCAATCCTTTGACACTTCCATTCAGAGCAAGGGCATGGTGAATGGCACAAAGCTCAGAATGTTACAGAAAATTGTAGACAGATGTCAGTTATTCATTGCTCTATTCCTTCAGGACTAATTTTTTCATTTGATGAGTATGCTTACGTCGAGTGCCACTTCATGAATATAAACCTCCGGTAAACTTCCTTTCGCATTCTCCACTAGCTATAAATTGAACGATATTCGCAATTTTAGGTTTACTACACCAGCGCCAAGCTTACAGGCCTACTGTTTTGGGTGCTTATATCTTAAAAAAAATCCCGCGAGTCGGGCGCATGTTCGCTGGGCGGTTGTTGGATAGCTGGTCCGATCGTCATGTCAACCAGGTTGAGTTCCAGAAATTCCCTGATGGAATAAAGTGCAAGTTGTATTTTTTTTTTTTATCAACATGCCCAAAACAACCTCAAAACTTAGCCCTCCTTTGCACTTTTCTCTACCTCTTGGTTATGTAGATTTGGGTCTAAAATGTATGCCAAATCACTGATAACTTTTTCTTGAATTTTAGTGGAGGGCAGCAGAAAGTCTTGCCAAAAACCAGATAAAGTACGAGTTCAAACATTCTGCTCATCTTAGTCATCAAGCAACTTCAAGGAATATCTGGGTAGGCCTGTTGGTGTTGCTAACTTTGCTTCATCATGTTTGGACTTGCTCAACACCAAAGGAGGAGAAGACTACCATCTCGGTGTTCAGCATGTGGGTACTATGCAGTAACTCTGAAAAGTCTGCTGAGGCATGTAGGTTTAAATCATAAACATGATCCTGGTTTTTCTGTCCCATGTAATGTCAGTGGCTGTGGTCGTGGGTTTTCCAGGTTTCTGTCATATCGTAGTCATTTGTACCGTAAACACAGAGCTTTACTTGGTTTTGAGGATGATGGTAAACAGGCATGTTGTTGAGTTCATGACATTCATATCTGGTACACAATCATGGACATGTTGATAATCCTGAAGGTAAGATGGAAGAAGAGGTACATGCGAATGATTTTGATCAGTTTGATGGTGTGGAAGATTGTGGAAATAGAGGGCAGATTCTCCAAAAACATCTTGCCATGTTCATGCTGAAGACTAGAGAATTTCGTATTTTACCCAAGTCAGTTGTCCAAGATGTTTATGACAATGTAAAATTTCTTGTATCACATGCACTTTCTGTGCATTCTAATGACAATAGGGCCGAACAAGATGAACGGTGATAATGGGGCTAATATCTCATGGAAAGCAACTTCGATTCCTTGGAAGTGATTATCTCCCCTGAACAAATACTGCAAGTCACATCTAGGACTTATAGAGCCACAGGAATATAACAGATGAAGAGGAGTTAAATGGTAAAACCATTAAGTACACATTCCAGTATGTACCTGTCTTGCAAGTCTTACAGCAGTATCTTGGGCAGTCAGACATTTGACTAGCATCAGTCAGAGCATTTAGGCATGTAAAACCCAGATGTTTTGATGATTCATATCAGAAAGCACTATACAGATAGTGAATTTTTCCAACACAAACTAAATGTTCTGCTTAATCATCCTATATACGATGAATTTGGAGGTTGTAAATCCTCTTGGCCTAAAAATAGGTCAACAGAAAGTAATTTCTGCAGTCTACTTTGTTGTTGAAAACGCGGAGGCAAAGCACAGGTCTTCCTTCGACACATTCATTTAGCTCTGCTAGAAATATAAATGTGCACAACGATACGGTTATGATAGTATATCTGCTTCCCCTCATTGCAGACCCAAAGAACTTGAATTGGAGGGCATAACCATTAATGTAGATGGCAATGACTTTCAAGCAGGTTTGGGATCACACATGTATGCGGTGATAATTTGTCAAGTCACGCTGTTGGGAGATTCTCAACATGTTTCAGTGCAGGTCGCATTTGTCGATTCTGCATGGCAACAAAATTGACATTGCAACATCTTCAGATGAATCACATTATGTGCTTCGAACACCAGCAGTTCACAGATATCACGAATGCAGCTTGGCAGACAGAGCTAATTGTACAGGTATATGGAGTGAATGGACCATGTGCATTCGGTGAATTGGATTATTTTTAGGTGACCAAATGTCTGCCTCCTGATGTGATGCACGATTTACTGGAAGGTGTGATTCCTGTTGTTCTGAAAACTCTGTTGCGTGAGTTGGTTCAGAATGGTCCCCTTACTTATGAACAAGTAAACCAGCAAATGAGTTCATTCCGGTTTGGGAAAAATGACTGTGGTAACATGCCAGTTCCCATATCAGCGAAATTGCTCAGGCAAAATGATAACATACCTGGTTCAGCAGCACAGAAGTTGTGTCTATTTCGACTTCTACCGTTCATGATTGGAGAGTATGTCCTGATGGAACAGAGGTGGAACTGTACTTGCTATGTAGAGAACTTGCTGAAATTTGCCTTTGCACCTGTGATCAGAAAGAACTGCTGCCATATCAACAATTAGTAATAGATCATAATTATCTATTCTCACAATATTCTGACAGCCTTCCATGCAAGTTCCATTACATATGTCACTATCACAGACTGATAAGTGAGTTTGGGTCTGCACGAAATATGTGGTGCATGCGCTTTGAAGCCAAACACCAATACTTCAAGCGCATTGCTGATGTCTTGCACAATTTCAGAAATGTGGCTTTGTCCTTAGCAACACGCCACCAGTTTTTGCAGTGCTGGCAGTTTCAGGCAGAATCTCTGGGCAGGGAGTGGAGACTGTAGCTGATACTACCGAAATAGACTTCTGAAGAAGTCTTCCTTCCAAGCTCCAGAGAACTCATAGGACACTGCTTGGGCAATGACCTAGGGGATTTCATTGTGGGAAGACAAAAATCTGGTCATAATTGATGAAGGACATATGGTGGAGAATGATGTTGTCATAATCAATGTAGTAGAAGACGAAATTCCAATCTTTGTCAAGGTGATATTTGTTAAGTGACGCAATTCAGCATGGTATGTGCTATAAAATTTTTCAAACTATATCGCCTGCAAGCATTTCCATGCTTTTTTGAGGTGACAGGAACTGATCAGTGGCATTATTATTCAGGCAAAGCTACTGCAGACTTCCAGTGCCTAGGATGTTTATGAGGTTGATGGAAGGTGCATGATTACCTTGAAATACAGGGTTTGTAAATCAGATTAATAAGTTCACAATGCCATTACACCTGTACGAATGCCATATTTTGATTTATAAAAGTTCCCTCCTGCTGTCAGTCCTCATTCAGACACTTGAGCACGGATACAGTTTTCTTTATGTAGTAAAATTAGAGGAATTGGTCTTTTCTTTGTTTTGATTATATTTTGTGAGTGTGTGTGTGTGTGGTATTCCAGAAGTAAATGTAAGCACTAATTCAGAATAATTCTACTACTTTTTCCAATGAGCCAGCTGTTTCCAGATTCATTCCTTCAAGCACATATATTGTGGCTGTTAATATCGCTCTTGCTGAGTGAAAGGAAAATTATTCAGGGATGTCTATTTTACATGAGAATGCAAGCCAAGTATTCTTTTCACAATGGAGGTGACACTTTAAAGAAAAGAACAAGTAGTATCCCAGTAACAAATTTGTCATTCATCACTAAGCATACACCTAGCAAGTTAGGCACAATTTTCTTCACTGTTGTCTTCTTCTTTTTTCAGAAATAATGAAATAGGGGACCATGAATTTCCCATTTTCAGTTAATCTTTATGAACCAAACTATGCATGGTTCAGGATTTCAAGATGCTACGTGACACTGTCATGATTTATTCATAGTTGCTGAATGCTACTCTTGATTGATAATCCCTACAAGAAAGGCAGTCCTTCCAAAACTTTTTAGTTTTTTTTTTTCCCCATAATTTTTGCTGAAATTGTATTTTCATGAAAATCACTCTCCCAACGCTGTGTGTGTGTGTTTGTGTGTTTGTGTGTGTGTGTATATGTTTGCCCATTTGAGATTCGGCAACAGGAATAGCTGACATGTCTGGCAAAGGACCTTGTGTTGGCACTGGTGTTTTACACTGAACAAGATGGCATTTAGAGCACGATGTCCGAAACGAAGTAGGCAAGACTACTTCGACAAGGAAGATGGCAATGGATAATGGAGAGATCGCTATGAGAGGACTCGACGATTGCTGATCAAAGGGCCAGGTAGAACACGGTGATCATTGAATAACTTTCTTGTGGAAACAGTTCTCTGTCTGACTTACATGCATAGAGTCCACTGACATAAATATCAAGGCAGGAGTGTGTCTTTGGTGTGACATTGTTGTTGGTGCTCTTAATTCTACTTATATCTCAATTTTTGCCTGCTTTCTTAATTACCCCAGTGCAGAATGTCTTTAACTACGGACGCTCATATCCAGTAGTCCGACAGAGTTTAGAGTATTGGAAGTCGGGCATATAACAGCATCAGAAAAATTGAATTACTGGGCCGAAAATGTGGTTGACAGGTGTGAATCAGCCCACAGATTTTTTGGACTGTTGTACCCAAATAAGGTGAGAGCCATGCGAGTCATATTGACTGATGCCGTGAGGAACGAATGTACTGCTGAGACCTTCTTATCGGCCCTCAGGGATGAAGATCCTTTCCTTTTCAACGACCTGGAAACAAATGGCCCTTGAAAAACTTTTGGTGAGTATCAACATTGATGGCCTCGGCCTCCGTTCTCACTAAATAATTCCACGTCGACTTACCTGTCATTTTCCTGTTTGTACGTCTGACCTGTTACCTGGTCTGTTCTTGTCATAACAGTGAGGAGTCGTCCACCGACTGAGCTGTTTGACTTATGGAGCGCAAACCGAGGCCTGCGCAACTTCTTCGAAACACGAAGAGACGAATTCAACATCGTGGATATACTTGTGGAATGCAACCTTTTGACTGTGGAAGAGTATGATGACATAAGGCTTGCTGGAGAGAGGCCGCTGTTTCTCGCACTGCATGAAATTATGACACGGGCATCTCCAGAACATGTCGCGTTTCTGGAATGCCTGGAGGGACTGTATCGAGACGTGTGGCCGTCACCAGTCACGGAAGTCGTTTCACAGGACGACACACACCAACAGAGAATCGAAAAGACTTTCAGCGGACACGGGAATTATGACATCATACATGTGAACAGTGCCATGACACCAAAGGCCACAGTGGAGGACGTGTGGTGGTGCCCAATTTGTACAATTCACAGAGCGGAACATGCTTTCGGGTGTGGGCATATAACCTGTGCAACTTGCGATAGACTTGAAACAAATGCCCCTTGTGTCGGCGGCGTAAGGAAAAGGTGTACAAGGAAGCTTTTGCTGTGAAAAATGCTCACCTGCAATGTTCTGAATGTAAGGGTCCTAAAATGGTGCTTATTTACGATGGACCCAACGGGGAGGACTGTCACCATGTTGCATGTGAGCACGCCATTAAAAACCATAGGTGTGCTTGTGGGCATACAGCAACTATGTTCATGACTATCTACAAGATGTGAAGAGGTACTTTTGGCACTTGAGGCAATTATGTACCAAAACCTGTGTGAAACTTTGCTATTAAATATGCTATTAAATATCACAGAAATATGAGCATTATTTACCTGTGCAAAACTTTTTTTTCCAGGGAAAAAAGAGCCGCACAATAAATCTAAATTTCAAACTGAAAAGCCTAAAGAGGCAGCGATCCGGAATCAAGATTCTGGCCTTCAAATAAGGCTTTTAGAAGCGACGGATTTCGCAGAATTTGGTCTGACATCACTTTTTTTTCCTCGGTAGATAAATCACAGGCCACTCTGGATGGAACAAACCTGTTCTAAGACGATACTGTTCTGGTGTTTGAGCTTTGAGATCAACCAATATATACCTGTAAGGGCTCTTGGTTGCGTCTTCAAAAGACTCCAAAAAAAAATTGGAATGTCTGGGGTACATCTGCTGCACTAAAACATTAATTTGTAATTTATCTCAAGGGTTTCAAACAAAATCATATAGTTGGCATTTAGATTTATTGTGCGGCTCTTTTTACCTTGGAAAAAAAGGTTTTGCACCAGGTACACAATGCTCATATTTCTGTGATGCGTATACTTGACAAAGGCCTTTTCGATTTCAGAGCTATTACTGGCCGCTTCCATGAGATCATCAATAATAACCAAATTGGTTTTATGCAAAGGAAGCAGTGCTTCATCAGTCAATGATTCAGGCAGACCTTCAACAAAATGTAAATTCTTTATTTTCCGGCGCAAATCATCATACATAGGTTGCCAGCATGAATAAAACCATACAGTATTCTGCGGCAAACATGACAGTACATAGGGAGCATTTTCCAACAACTTTCTGGCAAGAACACTTTTGCCACAGTTTGATGGTCCTGATATGATGCAAGAAATCGGATGTTGGCGACGGCTGTCAAAACCCTCATCCCCAAACGCAGTTTTAGAAGCCATATGGTAAAGTCTAATCCGGCCGCAGAACTCTTTTGTTGTGCACCACTCTAAATTTTTTAGAAACTTGGCAGTTTGTGAGCGTGACGCCTCTTTTATTGCGTACAATTTGCTGCGTGGTTGTTGGCAGTGTCAATTGATCATACACTGGTTCTTTTATTGTAAAAACAAAGCAAACAAACAAAAAAAAAAAAAAACAGACATCTTAATAGCAAAGTTTCACACAGGTTTTGGTACATAATTGCCTCAAGTCCCAAAAGTACCTCTTCACATCTTGTAGATAGTCATGAACATAGTTGCTGTATGCCCACAAGCACACCTATGGTTTTTAATGGCGCACTGACATGCAACATGGTGACAGCCCTGCCCGTTGGGTCTGTGTAAATAAGCACCATTTTAGGACCCTTACATTCAGGACATTGCATGTGAGCATTTTTCACAGCAAAAGCTCCCTTGTACACCTTTTCCTTACGCCGCCGACACAAGGGGCATTTGTTTCCAGTCTTTCTATCGCAAGTTGCACAGGTTACATGCCCATACCCGAAAGCGTGTTCCGCTCTGTGAATTGTACAAATTGGGCACCACCACACGTCCTCCACTGTGGCCTTTGGTGTCATGGCACTGTTCACATGCATGATGTCATAATTCCCGTGTCCGCTGAAAGTCTTCTTGATTCTCTGTTGGTGTGTGTCGTCCTGTGAAACGACTTCCGTGTCTGGTGACGGCCACACGTCTCGATACAGTCCCTCCAGGCATTCCAGAAACGCGACATGTTCTGGAGATGCCCGTATCATAATTTCATGCAGTACGAGAAACAGCGGCCTCTCTCTAGCAAGCCGTATGTCATCGTACTCTTCCACAGTCAAAAAGTTGCATTCCACAAGTATATCCACGATGTTGAATTCGTCTCTTCGTGTTTCGAAGAAGTTGCGCAGGCCTCGGTTTGCGCTCCATAAGTCAAACAGCTCAGTCGGTGAATGACTCCTCACTGTTATGACAAGAACAGATCAGGTAACAGGACAGACGTACAAACAGGAAAATGACAGGTAAGTCGACGTGGAATTATTTAGTGAGAACGGAGGCCGAGGCCATCAATGTTGATACTCACCAAAAGTTTTTCTAGGGCCGTTTGTTTCCAGGTCGTTGAAAAGGAAAGGATCTTCATCCCTGAGGGCTGATAAGAAGGCGTCAGCAGTACATTCGTTTCTCACGGCATCAGTCAATATGACTCACATGGCTCTCACCTTATTTGGGTACAACAGTCCAAAAAATCTGTGGGCTGATTCACACCTGTCAACCACATTTTCGGCCCAGTAATTCAATTTTTCTGACGCTGTTATATGCCCGACTTCCAATACTCTAAACTCTGTTGGACTACTGGATATGGCGTCCGTAGTTAAAGACATTTCTGCACTGAGGTAATTAAGAAAGCAGGCAAAATTGAGATAAATAGGAATTAAGGCACAACAACAATGTCACACAAGACACACTCCTGCCTTGATATTTATGTCAGTGGACTTTAACCACACCTTAAGTCAGACAGAGAACTGTTTCCACAAGAAAAGTTATCCAATGATCACCGTGTTCTACCCTGTGTACTTTGGTCAGCAGTCAATCGAGTCCTTCTCATAGCGATCTCTCCATTATCCATTGCCATCTTTCTTGTCGAAGTAGTCTTGCCTACTCCGTTTCGGACATCGTGCTCTAAATGCCATGTTGTTCAGTGTAAAACACCAGTGCCAACACAAGGTCCTTTGCCAGACATGTCAGCTATTCCTGTTGCCGAATCTCAGAATGGGGGAAAACACACACACACACACACACACACGACCTGCAAGCCTCCTGCTCAAATGAAAAACTTAGTTAAAACAACATTCAGTTAATTAGTTAATTAGTTAATTCAACATAAAATTCTAGGATATACTTTGAAACTCGCATTTTCCAGCTTTCTACACACGATTTTATCTTTTCTTAAAGTTCAAAAACTTTAAAATGATACATGATATAACATGATTGATACATACTGAAAGAAAAAATAACTTATATTTCGACTCTTTGACTGTTTTTTAAAAACAAAGACCTGGCCTATAATTAACAAACAAACACACACACACACACATACACGACCCGCAAGCACTCCCGCTCAAATGAAAAACTTAGTTAAAACTACAAATTCAGTTAATTAGTTAATTAGTTAATTGCTTATTTGTTCTGAAACAGGTTAACGAAAAAAGTTCAATCTGTGGAACAATCAACAAGCCACTTTTGAACAGTGTGTTGCAAAGCTGCACTAAGTACTTAATAAGTACTAAAAGGCATTTGAACAGTTGAACTGTCTGTTGAACAATAAGCAATTAACTAATTAACTAATTAACTGAATATGAAGTTTTAACTAATTAGTTAATTGCTTATTGTTCAACAGACAGTTCAACTGTTCAAATGCCTTTTAGTACTTATTAAGTACTTAGTGCAGCTTTGCAACACACTGTTCAAAAGTGGCTTGTTGATTGTTCCACAGATCTCCAAGTGTTCAAATGCTTTTTCGCATTAACCTGTTTCAGGCTACAAAACACACACACACACACACACACACACACACACACACACACACACACACACCAGTTTATACTTCATTATTCTTTATTTTATGTTTATATATATATTTTTTTTTTATTGTATTTATTTTTATCTTATTTAACTTATACTTTTTATTTATTTTTATTATTATTATTTTGTAGTCTTTTGTAGTCTTGTTTATGGTCTCTTCTTTATTATTCATTAAAGTGCTTCCATATATTTAATAGTTTGAATTTTTTTTAATCATAATAATTGTTACTTCCATCCTCAAGTAGTGTTACAACTCACCCCAGTACTGTGGGGTAGATTTAAACAACATACCTCTTTATATTTGACATTAATTTACATAATCTGTGATTGTGTAGTAGAAGTCCAAGTGTATGTCATTTATAGCAGACAAATATGGGAACCACATGTCAAAAATTTGAGATCTCTAGCACAAAGAACCACTGAGTTACACTTGCTCAAACAAAAAGTGTTACTATCATCCCCAGTCTCCCCTATTGATACTAAAAGAAAAAATAACAGGTATAATTCGACCCTTTGACTGCTTTTTAAAAACAAAGACCTTGCATATAATTTAACAAACTAACACGCGCACACGCACATGCGCGCGCATGACCTGCAAGCACTCCCGCTCAAATGAAAAACTTAGTTAAAACCTATATTCAACTTAAAATTCTGCTTTGAAACTCGCACTTTCCAGCTTTCTACACATGATTTTATCATTTCTTCAGTTACAAGACTTTAATATGATACATGATACAACATGATTGACACATTGACTTAAAAGGCCCTGCTTGTTTATTCATACTGAAAGAAAAAATAACGGGTATATTTCGACTCATTGACTGTTTTTTAAAAACAAAGATTTTGCATATAATATAACAAACTAAAACACACACACACACACACACACACACACCCGCAAGCACTCCCGCTCAAATGAAAAACTTAGTTAAAACCTATATTCAACATAAAATTCTAAGACATACTTTGAAACTCGCATTTTTAGAAACGAAAACCTTGCATATGATTTAACAAACTAATGCTGCATTGAAATTTATGAAAATGGTTTATCTATAATCATGTATATCGGAATTTATTTATTTATTGTTACTCATTTCCAAGACTGGATGCAACATATAAAACACTTATAAGTGATAAATACTAAGCATTATCAAATATAAAATACAGAAAATATTTTACATGACCGGTTAAAAATCCTTAATTAAGAAGTAGATGGTGTCGCACGAATTCAATTCACCATTGGCGCGGAACCGCGATTAACAATGTATTCAATCAGTTCCCCTGGGACAAATAACTAGATGTAGGTCTGAAATCTTTCACCGGTGATGGTTATTTAAATATGCGCTTGTGCAGGCATTACTTATGGTGGGAAAGTAGGATCCGTAGCCGTTTAGAATAATTATGTTGCGATATTCCCAGGATACGTTTGTGGCATAATTAATGGCGTAACCACGCTCTTTCAAAAATACTTTTGGAACAATTGGCTGGCCTGGAATACAATATTGCTTAAATTAGCCAAATCTGCTGCTGTTTAAAAGAATAATGACCAGAGCCGCCGCTCCCTATACGCAGAGTACGCAGAGTGCGTAGGGCCACGAGTACCTGGCGGGGGCCCCAAAAATTAAGGTTGATAAAAAAAACGTTGTGATAATTATTATATTGTTACATAACAAAAAATAATTAGTTTTGAACAGGCCCACTGTTTACCCTATTAATAAATTTGGGCAAATTATATGTTTTTACCTAATATATAAAAATACCCTCCCCAGCCCCCCCCACCCCCCCCCCCACCGGAGTTTTAACGGGAGCGGAGTAATTAACTATGTCAGGATGCAGGCGCGTAGACCTGAGAATTCCGGGGCTAATATCCCTCCCTTTATTGAAAATAATTAGTCCCGGCTAATTCTAGATGGTTTTCCTTTATTAACACGTTTTCCAATTCAAGAATTATCAAGTGGCAATTGAAGACACGGCTTCTCTCCCCCATGCGATCTAAAAGCGAAAATAATGGGCTACATTCAGTACCGAAAAATAAATTGATTATAATTAGGTCTATGCTCCGGCGCTCGGCGACTGCATTTCAGAACTCTTCAGCGAATGAAGGTAATTTCGGCGACAAGTACGTACACCTGTTTTGCAGCACAGTCACTCAACTCGCTGTAAAAATAGACAGCTGTCCGATTGGAAAATGTAAACGGACGAAACCACGTACTAGTCACCAAAATTACCTTCATTCGCTGAGGAGTTTTGAAATGCCGTCACGAAAGTGATGGTGCATAGACCTAATTATAATTAAATTATTTTTCTGTACTGAATGTAGCCCATTATTTTGTCGCTGTTAGATCGCATGGGGGAGAGAAGCCGTGTCTTCAATCGCCACTTGATTATTCTTGAATTGGACAACGTGTTAATAAAGGAAACCCATCTAGAATTAGCCAGAACTAATTATTTTCAATAAAGGGAGGGATAATAGCGCCGGAAATTTCAGGTCTAACGACGCGCCTGTTAAGATGTCAAGTAAAAGACAGCATGAATCTGGAGCAGAAAAGCGGAAGAGGAAAAAACTGAGAGATAACGCCCGTGCATCAATTTCTGGTGAGTCCGTGTTTTATAGGTTTAATTGCTTTGCTAATATAGCTCATAGCTAAGCTAACGTCAGCAGGCTAATTACAGAGACGCCAAGTCTCAACGTCTTAGGCGCGAGTAGTGGCATTCACGACTTTTTCCGTAGTCTGCAATTATTCAATCAACGCGCACCGAAGAAATTCACTCGCGGAATTCAAGTCATTGTGCATTAAGTTAATCAGTTTCATGTGCATTACGGTGGATTTCCCCACTAGTGACACGGAAATCGATTATGACTTGGGAATTCTCAGGCTTGTCTTTAATGAGGGATTGACAGCAATGGAATTGCATAAAAACGTTTCAAATGGTCTTTTTTCATTAAAACAATTTAAACGATCACAAAACACATGCATTTTCCATTGTTTGCTGAGTAAAGGGAAGCACAGGAAGTCCGGAGTCATAATCGCTTTCCATTTTAATTTGCTTGAAATAGGCGTGCATGTAGTAAGCTGAATGCTAGCTTGGAAAGATAAACACACAGTTTAATTGGTTGGCATTTTATACCATTATTTCCATCTCCGGCTATGGAAGGGGCGACATCTGTTGGTTAATTTTAAAACTTGCGGTGGCTGGGCCAAAATATGGTATCTTCACTTTTGGTCATTTACAAAATGCCACCATTGTTTTGTTTAATGTACACAGCATATATATTTAAGGTATTTTTCTATGTTCCACTAAATTAATATAATAGTTTAATATAATTCTCCTCTCATTTGGCTCTGGACTAAACTCCCTGCCGTAATGCGTCTCATCTCTGACCTGACCATCTCATTACTGCACTTTAATGTGGTTTTTGAAAAATAGTTCTGTGTGTGTTTGTTTTGATAATGCTACTTCCTTTTGTACCTTACTCATGTATATAATTATTTTTGTTCATCTTTGGAGTCTGCAGTTGTTATTTTATTATTATTTTATTATATTGTAATGCTTATTTTATGATGACAATTTGTTTTATAGTATATTACTTAATGTGTCGTACGCATGCCGTAGTTATATGTATGTTTAATGTTGATTTTCAAATAAATAGCAAAGGTTGGAGTGGAACTCTGAAGGTTTTGTGTGTGTTTCGGGGGCCTCCTTGACCAATTGTGCTTAGGGCCTCCAGAAGCTTAGCAGCGGCCCTGATAATGACACCCCATTAGTATAAACTTTAACCGCGGTGCCTGAAAGCCTAATAATGAACCGTCCTGAGACCTATGACAGAACAATTTCGCACCTTCATTCAAAAACTTAACATTGTGAATGTGGGTAATCTATGATCTTCTCACACCTTTTCAAAATCAACTATGTAAAGGCCTAAGAAAGGCCCCGAGACATAGCCAATGACTGTCACGAACAACGCCAGTCCCGCCGACTCAAAAACGCACGCACCACACACCATTCAACCCCGCCCCTGGGTAAGTTTCATTGTACTATTATTTTTTGACAGAAGTTCGCTTCCTGCATTGGCTACCCCCCGGCGAACCCCGCCAACTCACTGACAGCCAACCCCGCCCCGATGGGCTCCGCTCACTCAACCCGTCTCGCCAAACACAGACAGGGTTAGAGGGAGAGAAAACCTGCGGAATGAGAAGACTCTGGAAACCAGCCTTATTTTGCAGCTTCTTTCATCAACTACATTACAACTTTTGGTAACTTTTCCTTTCCATCCACATCGCGCCGAAAACTGGTAAATAATTTTCTTTCTTTCCTTTTCCTTTACACACACACACACACACACACACACACACGCACTTATTCACCGCACTGCATGCACCGTTATTTTCAACATGCTTTCACCATCGCTTTATTTTCCTGTTTTAACACTTCTTGCTCTCATTTTTTTGCTTTAAAACACTGTTTTACCAACATGTCGCCAACAACTTCATAACACTCTCCGAAATTAAATTCTATTTCATTACCCCACAAAACCAACAAAACGCTTGAAATAAAGTTTTACCACTTTTATCACTTCCACTTCCCCCAACCACTCAAATAATACACGTTTAAAAAATACTAAACTATAACACAATTAAATAAATGCTTTAAAAGGTTTATCCCCACAAAAAAACGTAAAACACGCTAAAATACACTAAAATGTATAAAATTCTATCCCCACACCAGAGCATGCAAGGTGGAGGGTGAGAGGGAGGGGGGCTTGGGGACGGTGCTGAATCTCACAACCCCAGAGAGAGAAGGGGAGAGGGGGGAGAATTAGGAGAAGGGGGGAAATACAGAATAAACTAATAACCTCTTTTTTATTAATTCATATGTTTTCAAAAATAATTATTCAACCATGTTTGTATACAGCCTTTCATAATTCTGAACAATTTCACACACCCTCATTCAAAAACTTAACATTGTGAATGTGGGTCATCTATGATCTTCTCACACCTTTTCAAAATCAACTATGTTAAGGCCTAAGAAAGGTCCCAAGACAAAGCCAATGACCGTCACGAACAACGCAGGTCCCGCCAACTCAAAAAACGCGCACACCACACACTGTTCAACCCCTCCCCTGGGTAGGTTTCATTACACTAGTATTACACTTGACAGAAGTCGTTCGCTCCATGCATTGGCTACCCCCACAAGCCCGCCAACTCACAGACAGCAAACCCCGCCCCCATGGGCTCCGCTCAATCAGCCCGTCTCGCCAAACACAGACAGGGTTAGAGGGAGAGACAGAGAAGGGAAGAAGACGCACGGAATGAACACTCTAGAAACCAGCCTTATTTTGCAGCTTCTTTCGTCAACTACATTACAACTTTTTGGTAACTTTTTTCTTTCCACGCATATACATCGCGCCGAAAACTGGTGAATTTCCTTTTCCTTTACACACACTTACTCAACGCACCGCATGCATTTCAGCATGCTTTCACCATCGCTTTATTTTCCTGTTTTAACACTTCTTGCTCTCTCTTTTTTTTTTTTTTTGCTTTAAAACACTGTTTTACCAACATGTCGCCAACAACTTCATAACACTCTCCGAATTTAAATTATCTTTCTTACCCCACAAAACCAACAAAACGCTTGAAATAAAGTTTTACCACTTTTATCACTTTCACTTCCCCCAACCACTCAAATAATACGCGTTTAAAAAAACACTAAACTATAACACAATTAAATAAATGCTTCAAAAGGTTTATCCCCACCAAAAAAAAAAAAAAAAAACGTAAAACTCGCTAAAATGTATAAAATTCTATCCCTGCACCATAGCATGCAAGTGGGAGGGTGAGAGGGAGGGGGGCTCGGGGACGGTGCTGAATCTCACTCACACAGCCCCAGAGAGAAGGGGAGAGGGGAGAGAAGAGGAGATAGGGGAGAATTAGGAGAAGGGGGGAAATACAGAATAAATTATAATAACTTCTTTTTAATTAATTCATATGAACTCATGTAAACTCACCAAACAACCGTGACTAATTGTCTTGTCACAAGGCGAATAATATTATCTCTCTGCGGACACCAGCCTTACGCACACGAAGAAGTAACCGGTGATGATAAATCCTACTTGTTCTAAACTACCATGCTCGTGCATGGTTAGGCTCATTTGCATTCAGAAACGCCTCCAATTGACCATATATGGTAGCAGCAATCCCTTTAAGAATGCGTGAATGGGTTTTTAGAAATCATGGCAAAGAGGGTGAAGAAGAGGAATTTCTCCGACACCAAGATTGATGTACTTGTAGGAGAAGTTGAAACAAACCAAAAAAATACTGTTTGGGACACTCAATGCAGGTGCAACCAACAAAAGAAAAAATGCTGCGTGGGAGAAGGTAACGACTGCTGTTAATTCTGTTGGGTCAGAGGAAAGAGCAGTCTCAGTCATTAGCCACGGCTTCAGTGGATATCCCTGATCCAGGGGCGTCTCTAGGACTGACGATTGGTGGGGCCCAGAGCTCCCCTTTAAAACAATTACTAACCCTGACTTGCACGCAATCATTCGCATAATTGACAAACAATCCTTCCAGGATTTTCCCGGCTTTTTTATTGTTTTATTGATTTTTTGCGGTAACTTTTTCAAAGAGTGGCAATGAAAGTTGCAATGTCTTGGCGATTTATTTTTTTGTCCGCGAGAAATTTGCGTGGATTGGTTGAATTTGCTTTAATAGTTGCAATCGCAACAAGCAACTTCCTTGAGGGACTGAGCAATAGATTCACTCCGAGAACACGCCGGTACGGTACGGTACATTTCGGTACGGCGACAATCATTAATCAGGACGCGTAATTTCGTGCATTTAAATCAGCGTTGTTCAGAATTGCACACAGATGTTTCAAATGGTCTTTTATTTTATTTAAACAAAACTATCATGAAGCGCCAGTTAAATAACTTGATGTGTGGAAAAGGTAGCGCAGACGTTTGAAAGCATTTTGTCTTTCAAAAAGCGTTGAACAATTTTTGAGTGGCCTAAATAATTTTTCTGATCTGAATTTATCCCATTATTTAGTCGTCAATAGATTGCATAGAGAGAGAAACCGTAACTTCAATTGCCAGAGGATCATTGTCATAATTGGAAAACGTGTTAATAATGGAAAATAACTGAGCACAAGCCAGGAACAATCATTGACGCAAAGGCATGGTCCGGGCCCCACCAATTATCACTTCCAGATACGCCACTGCCCCGATCACCTATAGAGATGTTATAATAAACCATACGAATCCCAGAAAATAATTTCGAAATGTTGTAACACTCACCAATAAGCCAGCCATCCTCAACAGCTCCTGCTTGGAGGCGCACACCCACAGAGCTGTTCTGCAGAATGAATGGGTTGTGCGTTCCTCCAGGCTACCGGGCAACAACGTTGAACAGAGACATATTTGCATCGCAGATTACACCACCCTGCATTTTGAAATTTTTTCACTGCTGATTTGATAAACTGTGTTGATAATATATAATTCGAAGGCGCTGGTTTCAAATTTGCCCTAAAAAAACTGTGTATCACGTCAGGTTTTTTGACAAATCGCGAATTCTTTTTTTCATATTGATATATCTAAGAATACACAATGATAAATGAAAGCAAAATGACACAGTAAGATTTTAAGCATTCTGCAAGATGTAATAAAACAAAATGCAGCTTACCTAAGGATTCAATTTTCTTTTCTTTGATTTACGGGTATCCACAGACATAGCAGAAGATGTTTGGGTCCAACTTACACATTCGGCGGTTAATTATATCCACAGTAGGGGAGAGCCGGTGCGAAAGTAACGTGGGACGAAAGTAATACGGCGATTTACTCACAGCCATCCGATGCGTCATATAGGTCAGCATGTGCAGCTCGCGACACTCTCCAGACCTGCAAAAAATCTTGAGGCTTCGACGCTTCCCCGCGAAACGAGACCGGGAAGACCCTTTTCCACAGTGGTGAGTAAATTCAGACAAATGGTGAACTTTTTTGACTTAAAGATTGTCTTTATCGCTCCATGTGTCATTTTTATGATGAAGTGATAGGTCATTTAGTTTTGTAACATATCCTGAAGTTTGAAATGTCAGACTTTTTTCCACTTTAGAAGCAATCCTGGTTCTAATGTCTGGAGTCGGGTCGGGCGGAAGTAGCAACGGTTACGTTCGTCCCTCTCTGCTAATGCGGCCGAATTTTCTTGTTTTATATTTTACCGACAGAAAATGCCAAGAGTTAGGGTCAGAACTACCCAGAGAGGAAAGGTTGACCAGCAGGTTTACGGAAGGGCCTTTCTTGATGTCCGAAGAGGCGAGAGTATAAGGAGGGCAACAGAGGTGCATGGCGTTTGTCATGTCACCCCGTTCAGGTACTGCAAGAGGAGGGCAGAGGCAGGAGGGCAGCAGGCCAGAGCCCCAGGGTACAGGGCTCACAACAAAGTCTTCACAGAAGAACAGGAGAAGAGACTGCAGGCATATATAAAGAGAGCAGCTGATATATATCTTGGCCTGAGTCCTAAAGAGGTTGGAGTAACACTGCAGACAGAGCTACACCACTATCGCCATTTTCCTAAGATAGCAAGCACCTCAGCTCCGGATCTGCCCCGGCTCTGAGGTGCTTGCTATCTGGAAATTAACCTCTTTTTTCATGCTGTTTTAGGTGCGAAAGTTTGCATATGAGCTGGCTGAAAATATTTGCCTCAAAACTCCATGTTCATGGGAGAAAAACCAGATGGCAGGGTAGGACTGGCTCACCTCCTTCCTCGAGCGCAACAAAACCCTGTCCATCCGTCGACCTCAAGCCACCAGCATGTCCCGTTCCACCAGCTTCAACAAGACCAACGTGACAGCGTTTTTTAAAAACCTAAAGACTGTCCTCACCCACTATAATTTTGAAGCAAAGGACATCTGGAACATGGATGAAACAGGTGAAAATTTATATTCAGAAAAATTAAAAAGCAACAGTGATTTGCAACAGCAATAATTCATTTAATTTATTATTTCAGGTACCACAACAGTTCAAGTGCCAGACAAAATCATTGCCACCAAGGGGCAGCGCCAGGTTGGTGCTGTGACCTCTGGGGAAAGAGGGACATTGGTGACTGTTGCCTTTGCTGCCAACGCACAAGGCAGCTTTGTTCCCCCTTACTTTATCTTCCCAAGGAAGAATTTCCAGGACCATTTCATCCGGGATGGCCCCCTTGGCTGCACCGGTTCTGCCAATGGATCGGGGTGGATGCAGGAGGCCGATTTCTTGGCATTTTTACAGCATTTTGCGAGGCACACCCGCGTGACCCCGGAGTCAAAGTTGCTGCTACTCTTAGACAATCATCCATCACACCTCTCTGTGGTAGCTATTGACTTTCGCAAGTCACACGGCATTGTACTCCTGTCTTTTCCCCCGCACTGCTCCCATCGTCTTCAGCCGCTAGACCGAAGCGTTTTTGGTCCTCTGAAGCACTGCATTAACACTGCTGCAGACAATTGGATGCGAATAAACCCTGGAAGAACTTTGACCATCTACAACATCCCAAGTCTTGTGGCTAAAGCTCTGCCTCAAGCTGCGACAGCAAGCAGCATTTCAGCTGGGTTCGAGTGCACCGGTATCTGGCCCTTGAATCCAGATATTTTCAGTGAGACATACTTTGCTCCAGCTTTTGTGACCGACCGTCCTGCACCATCACCAGCTCCATCCCCAGTGCCAGCTCCATCACCAGCGCCCTCTTCATCACCAATGTCCGCTCCATCACCAGCGCCCTCTTCATCACCAATGTCCGCTCCATCACCAGCGCCCCGCTCCGTAAGACACCAGCAACCTAGCCAGAGCCCATTTGAGCTACATCCCCATGAGTCTGCCATTCCTCTAGATGGTGAGAGTTTGTGTCTGTGTGTGTCTTTTAAATGTGCAGGTCGAGCCTTGCCAAGCATTTATTATTTTTTTGAAATATTATCTATCCAGGTATGCTTGTGGTTCCAGGAACATCTAGTGGCACGCAAATACAGAGGTTCAGCCCAGAAAAGGTTCGCCTATATCCAAAGGCTGGCTCGAGGAAAGAAAATAAAAGAAGAGGCAGAAAGAGGTGAGCAGAGTGTCGTTTTTAACTTGTCTTGATTTTCTTGCTTGTATAAAAACAAGCTGATTCTGACTACCATCTCATTGAATGTTGCAGGTCAACAGCAATACTGACCGACACCCCAGTAAAAGCTGCCTTGGAGGAGGAGACATGGCAGAGGGGCCAGAAGAAACAGTCCTCTTCAAAACGCCCAAAGAAGACGTTGTTAAGCGGATACACTGCAACCACAGTTTCTTTGGGCAATGAGGAGGAATGTCTTGTTTGTGGGGAGACATTTGCCTCATCTTTGCCTGGAGAAGTGTGGGTGCAGTGCATCTTTTGTCGGCTGTGGTCAAATGAGGCATGCACTGAGGGTGCAGCTCATATCTGTCACAACTGTGATGAAAATGTTTAAAACAAATGTGTGATTGTTTTTGCTTCTGTTTTCATGTCATTTTTATGCTTGAATTGAATAAATGAGTGCATTGTATATTTACAATTGCATGTTAGCAAAGACATTGTGTGATTTTTTCAAATGAAAAACGACAGTAATTCAAAAGATTCCAGTTAATTTGATCAGGTTACTTTTGTCCCGCCCGTGCACTACTTTCATCCCGACTGGAGGGGTTGAAAGTAGCAATGCGCAACTTCCATTGGACGGCAAACTATGCCGAAGTCAATATATATTGGGATGATTTAGCACCTGATATTGAAAGAGCACACAGAAGTAGTTAATCGCTCCAATTTTTTTTTTCGGTCTGTAATGTTATCTTTTAAAATGACGTTTATGTGAAAAATGTTACTTTTGTACCAGCTCTCCCCTAACACTAGTTCACACAGACAATTGCAATGAACTGAATAATAAAGTCTGCAATGAAAATCACAACCGCACCGGTAGATCCAAAGATTGACAACTGATACAAACAACAGGCTGAGATTTGTCTTTGTCCACCATCCGATGAACTCATGCATGAACTCAAGCATTTAGAACTTTTTAGAACTTTTTTTTTTAGAACTCATGCAAAAGGCAAAAGGCGAAAAGGGGATTGGCATAGGCTACTTGGGGTGTGGTTATTTTCCATGATGATGCAATACTTCGAGGTGGTGATTTGGAGTATTTAATTCATGAGAAACAGCAGGGACTTACTATGCTTGAACCGGATTCTCGTTATACCAAGGGCAGTGATTTGTGACAAAACCTGACGTGATAGCCAAAAACTCATGTGATATTTGGATTCAGCGCCCCCAAAATTACTTACAATCAGGTATCAGCTCTTAGCAAATTTCACGCAGGGTGGTATTCTGTGTGCATTGATTGAATGAAATCCTTTCCTGTTCACGTAACTGAATTCGTTGTGTGATGGCGCTTTTATTGCGATATGGGTGTAATCTATGGCTCCAATTAAATTTGAGGGATGCATACTGGGATAGCTTGAAATATATATAGAAATCTTGGTAAAACCACCATTTTGATGGCATTAATACGCCCAACCATTAAAATACTAGGTAGAGTATTCCAGAATTGCATGTTCTTTTCCAACTGATCAATTTTCTTATCCCAGTTATGTGGCAATAACTGACCCAATTTCCTCGTAACTATTAAACCCAGACTTATAAATTTATCAAATACAATTCGAAATGGGGTTGTCTTCAGAAATGTCTTATCTACTGATTGTGATAATGGTATTCATTCACTTTTCCCCCCAACTTATCTTGTGCCCCGAAAATGAGGCAAATTTGTTCATGAAATGCAGCAATGGATATATGGAGACTTCGGGGTCTGAGATGAATAGTATAACATTGTCCGCATAAGCCGAGATCTTATATTGAATACCTAAATATACTATGGAGTGTATTTCAGGGCTAGAGCAAATAGCAGAGGCCAATGGTTCCAAAACCGAAGCAAAAATAAATGGAGACAAAGGATCCCCCTGGGGTGTCCCCCTATAGAGCCGAAAAGGTCTTGGCATAGTTTGATTTGTGACTATAGAGACCATAGGTTCTTAGTGTAATATTTTTATCCGATTAATAAAAGAGTCACCTAAACCAAATCTAGCTAGTACAGACAACATATGTGGCCATTCCACTTAGTCAAAGGCCTTTTCGGCATCCAGGGAAATTACAACCGCATCTTCTGTGTCACGAAAAGGGCTATATATTATATTAAACTGTCTTCTCATATTAAAGTATATATGTCGATTAGGGATAAACCCAGTCTGGTCTGGATGAATAATTCTGGAAATATGACTCTTAAGACGGTTTGCTAAAATTTTACTCAGTAATTTAGTTTCCATTGGAAGAGACACCGGTCTACATGAAGATACGTCTGTGGGGTCCCGATCTTTTTTCAGAATAAGAGCAATATTACCCTGATATAATGTGTTAGTTAGGGAGTCCACTTCCCTAGAATGGTTAAGCATTTGGAGAATTTGGCAGCAATACGCTGTATGCCTTATAAAATTCTGCCCCAAACCCATCTGGCCCAGGAGCCTTATTATTTGGAAACTGGGCTATTGCTGCTTTAACCTCACCTCGATTAATTTCTGCATCCAATTCTGTTACAGCTTCTTGGTTCAGTTTAGGTAGATTGCAGTTTTCCAAAAACTTATTGATTGCATCTTGACTAGCTGTATTACTTGAACTATATAAATTACGGTAAAATTCTTCAAAACATTTATTTATTTCCTGCTGATCTGTTACTATTTGCCCTCTTTTGTTTTTTTATGTGACGTATGGCCTGTGATCCCTGGGACAGTCTTAGTTGCCTCGCTAACAGCTTGTGTGGCTTATCACCCAGTTCAAATAATCTCTGTTCTGAACTAACCAGTTGTGACTACACACGCTTAGAAAGCACGGTGATTATAATCATATTTTAATTTAGTAATCTTTCCTAAAATATCTGTTGTTGGAGAAGACTGGTATAACTGTTCTAATTGTCGTAATGAAAAATATCTTTCAAGGCTGCAACTTGTTCTTTACTCTTCCATGATGTATATGAGATAATATGTCCTCTCATGACTGCCTTTTAACTTTCCCATAAGACTGAATCATTCACATCACCCTTATCATTTGTTTCAAGAAAAAATGAAATATGTTCTTCCATCTGTTTGTAAAAAATGTTATCTTTCAATAGGGCAACGTCAAAGCGCCAATTTTTGCGACCTCTTGTATTCAAATTGGGTCATTTCAAGGTTAATGAAACAGGGCTGTGATCTGAAACCAGTATCGGATGATAGGCAACATCTATCACAGTCAAATCAAGAAAAAAAAATCGATACAGGAGTAACATTTATGCACTGGAGAGAAATAAGAATACTCTCTGCCAGTTGGGGAGAGCAACCTGTGGAATCATTTTAATATTGATTCATTTAATTATTATTAATTGTTTATCCTTGCTTACTTTTACTCTTGCTTAGTTTCTCTCAGGCCTCAGTGCGTATCCTTGCATGTTTCTGATTAGCCTGGGCCTGTATAACTGTAAGTTTCCATAAATCTGACCAGTGCGTCATGGCATATAGCTTATCTGGAGCCATGCGGACCTGATGGCCCATAACAAGTTCAAGATGTTCTTTCTCTCTCCCTTATTTTATGTGTTTACAGAAGAAGGAGTGCAAGGGAAAGCCCGGAATGTGAGCAAAGATAAACCTGCAGTCATAATAGGGAGGAATCACCTGTCTTCTCTACGAGATGTATACGCATAACTCAGGGGCGGCTTGACGTGGGTTGCGTGCGACTGCAAGAGTCTTCCAGATTACATCATGATGTGTAAATCAGCGTGGGGGGAGAAGAACGTCACAATGTATCCCTACATAAACCACAGAATCAGAAACTGTCCTTATCCTTGTATGACGGGACTTGTTGTGTGCAAGGATCCTTCTCTGCAGATGAAGTAAACTGACTTTGGCTTGGATATTAACTCCTTTGTCTCTGTCTGAGTTCTTTTTGAGCAGGTAACACCAGGAATATAAAATCAAAATTTCTACAACAAACCTCCCTATATCCACAATGTTTACATTTTTAAGAATTGTATTTAGACACTGTCCTGATTTTGATTGTTGCAATGATACTGAAATGTTTTTGTCTTATCTCACATCAAGAATGCAATTCATATCTCCTCCAACAATGATGTTTGTTTGACCTAAATTTGGGATAAATGGTAAATGGACTGCATTTATATAGCGCTTTAGTCACATGACATGACCCTACAGCGCTTTACCTTTATGCCTCACATTCACCCTGATGGTGGATGCTGCCACGCAAGGTGCTACAGTGCACATCAGGAGCAGTGTGGGGTTCAGTGTCTTGCTCAAGGACACTTCCACATATTCTCTGGAGGAGCCGGGGATTGAACCAGGAACCTTCTGATTCCCAGCCCGCCCGTTCTACCTCCTGAGCCATGCCACCCCACCATAAACTCCGGGCAATCAAAGTTTGGACCATATATATTCACAAAAGTCACTGGAATAGAACCCAGGGAGTCCGGCTACATGAAATTTTCATTGGGATCTGCTATTGTCGTATTCTGGGTTAAAGGTATATTCCTCCTAAATAAAACTGCAACCCCTCTAGCTTTCGCTCCAAAATTGGCCTGGTACATCTGACCCAACCAGTTTGCCCGGAGCACTGTCGGAACAGAGCACTTGGCATGTGTCTCCTGTAATAATATAACATCAGGTTTGAATGATTTAAGATGCTTCAGAACCTTAGCCCTACTTCACTGGGTTACCAAGGCCTTTTATATTCCAGCTTATAATCTTCACAGTGCCATTGTTTATCTCGCTGCCAACATTATGTGTCATTATTGAACTCATTATAAAGCTTTCTCTCTGTCAACATATGACAAAAACATAAACCAAGTATACCACCAACATAAAACATTAACAATTTGAGCACCCTGAACAACTTACCCTCCCACCCCTTCAAACATGACGAGCTTCTCCAGCTGAGGCCCATCTCTACCTTCCCCAATGTCCATGGGTACGTAGGCATCGTTCCCTTTCCTTCCAGGCTACACTCGACAAGCAGTATTAAGATTACGTGTTTATCTTTTATTAAATTAATAGCAAAATAAGAAGGAAGGAGTATTTACATAAAACTGCAATAGCCTACATTCAGAACACTGCCATATTCGAGTTTGAAAAATTGTACCTTTATAGGGATGTAAAGCAGTCCAACATATTTGCTATTTAATAATATTGTGTCTTTATATTAGGCGGCGGTTAACTTTTGATTGAGATAGTGCTCGGTTTCATCAGGCTTGTCGAAGATCCTGGTGTCTCCATCCATGGTTATACAAAATCTATTTCTTACGGAGCACCCAAAGGGTCATAGTGGGATTTTTTTTTTTTTGGAGAAATATGTTTGCGTTCCCTCACAAAAGTTTAACATTCCCTGGCAAAGGGTTTGCATTATCTTGCAATAAGTATTGTATTCCCTTGCAAAAGTTATGCCCAGCCTTTTTGTCACCATACATAAGATACCCTTTATTGAACCCCGTGGGGTAATTTGTCCTCTGCATTTAACCCATCCTATAGTTAGGAGCAGTGGGCAGCCACAGAGCAGCACCTGAGGACCAGTTCCAGGTCTAAAGCCAGTACCTTAGTCAGGGGCACTGGTAGAAGTGTTCCTATAATGCATGTTTTTCTGGGTGGGGTAAACCAGAGTACCTGAAACCCATGCGAACACAGGGAGAACATGCAAACTCCACCGAGAAAAGCCCCGGGCCGGATTCACACCCACAACCTTCTTGCTTTAAGGCCACAGTGCTAACCAATGTACCCCATTTTAGGTCAACTGTAGTATTGATTCAACCAGATTGTCATCTATTACAGTTATTTTTAACGCTTTATTTAGAGTGTAATTGTTAAAAAAACATGACCTAAAGTACCTCAGATAGAGGTAACATTTGAATAGCTGGCCCACTAATTTGCTGGAGCTGCAGTGTGCCTGAAAATGGGCGAGATGTAAATTTGGTAATGCGAGGTGTTGATCACTTGGCTATATTACATGTGTTTACGCTTTCTGCATGTGTTGAGTATCTTACTTTTGCCTGATTTCACAAAGTTCCTGATTATTTCAGTGTTAAATGCTAATTCTATACTTATAGCAATTAACTGTTTCCTTGTAACTTACAGAAGCCCCTTATTACACATTCCATAGCCTATAGTGGACTGGTTGCTTTGTTGAGCATTAATTGCAGGAAACTGTATTTTTCACTCATCTTCATTGCATGAGTTAATGGCTATTTGCAGTCGGATTTGAATATCTCTTTCATGTTTGTGCATAGGGAGCAAATTAGCGTTAAAGATGGGAGGTCATTGTCAACTGCAGTTCATGAACATGACAGGTTCCGATGGCTAACTAGGTCTCCCAGTAACCTGCTGCAGGGGTTGAGGTTTGGGGCTATTTTTGGGCTGGGCCGAGCAGCGGCCTGGCCCCTATAAACGCGAATGTCGCCGAGTGAGTGAGTGAGTAGCTGCCTGAGTGACCAAGTTCAATGACTGGCTGGCCGACGGGGAAGAAGTTCAGTGATTGGCGGGAAGAACTTCAAATCTATTGCTGCTGGCGATTGGCTGGCTGGCTGGCTGGGCGATTCCCGCCTTTTCTGTTTTGTTCTTTTCAGATCAAGTTGGTAACGTGAATGTTAAACGTCCCTCAGTCCAAAATAGGAACTTACATGATGTTAGGAAAAATGATAAATACTGTTACTATGACTATAGCTGGACTATTTATGCACATGCTGGAAGTGGCGCAGACACTATTATGTTTCAGTATTTTCTAGAATACCGGTATGATGTCTCGACTGGTTTCCAAATGATCTTATTTCCTTGTGCGTTCATGAGTTGATTCGCTTGAACGGAAGACGTTGTGGTGACCGCTTTGATTGTATCTATGAAAGCGACTTTAACCCCCTGCGAACCATGACCGTGGTTGACCTTGGTTGACCTTGGTTGACCCTGGTTCAAGTAACTGGTCAACCCTGGTCAAACCATGGTTTGATTTTGTTAAAATGGAACACCATGGCTGACCTTGGTTGACCTCGGTTCACCAAGGTCAACCATGGTTAAAGCATGGTTGAAAACGGTCAACCATGGTTAACCATGGTGCAAAAACTCCCCAAGCCAGTGCAACCATGCTTCAACCATGGTTAACCATGGTGAACAGAGGTCAATCAAGGTCAACCATGGTCACAGTTCGCAGGGGCCACCAGATGACATCTATTCCAGGGAAGGCCTTGTGTATTTCAGTAGGACAATGCAAAACCACATGCTGCAGCTATGTATGCGTAGTAGAAGAGTTCAGGCAGAACCGCCTGCTCGCAGTCTCTGATTTTTCACCGATTGGAGAACATCTGACGATAATTCAACGGAAAGTCCGCCAAAGGAGACTCAAAACTCTCCAGCAGCTGGAAGCCTGTATTAAACAAGAGTGGGATCAAATTCCAATGGCTAAACTCAAGAAACTTATCTCCTCAATGCCCAGACGCCTCCACTCTGTGTTAAAAGAAGAGGGGATGCTACACCATGGTAAACAGGCCCCTGTCCCAACTTTTTTGAGACCTGTAGCAGCCATCAAATTTGAAATGAGCTCATTTTATGGATAAAATTGTAAAATTTCTCAGTTTCAACATTTGCTATGTTATCTCAGTTCTATTGTGAATAAAATACTGGCTGGTGTGATTTGAAAGTTATTGCGTTTTGATTTTATTCACAATTTACACTTTGCCCCAACTATTTTGGAATTGGGGTTGTATCTCCGACTGTGATACCAGCCATTAGCACCTGTTCAAAAATATTGATTGTTTGTTCGAGTCAGTGGAGGGGGCGGGGATTAACCATTGGTCAATTGACCGATCCCAAGCCCCGCCTCCTGTTGCTAGGTCGAACAACTAACCCGGAAACTTCAGCCTTGCCTGAGTTCAAAACAACAAGCATGGCAACGCTGGTACTGTTCACTGATGTGTTGCATACGAGTTGGTGTTATTTTGGTATCGCTCTGCAGAGTGGCATTTTGTCTCCCCAATATGTGCTTTTTCGAGGGTGGAAATGCACTTATCATTGGGAAGATCGAATGTGAAAGGAGGCAATGTGCTGTGTGTAAATTTGTGATGCACAGTCCAGTTACATGAAATGCACCATGGGAGTTCCACAAGGATCAGTATAGGTCCTTTATTATTTAGTCTTTACATTAATGATCTTGCTGAACAGTGTGCTGATGTTGATCTACAGATGTACGCAGATGACACTGTTGTACATGTACATGCTAAAACAGCTGACTTAGCAGCTGCTAAGTTAACAACTGCACTGCACAGGATCACTCTTTGGCTCGATCAGTCATGTTTGAGTCTAAATGTGAACAAAACAAAATGTATGTTTTTTTCTAAAACCATGGTACAACCTCCTGATGTTGAGATTCTCATTAAAGGTGAACAAATTGACATAGTTACTGAATTTAAATATCTTGGTGTGTTTCTGGATCCAAATTTAAACTTTAAGAAACATGTTAAAAAAAATGGTTAAAACCATAAAATACAACTTAGTAAACTTTAAACACATTAGAAATTGTCTATCTCTGGATGCAGCCAAGACTTTTATGCATGCCAGCGATTCTGTCCCCACATGTCAGTTTGTATCGTTCTGCTGTGTTACAGGCTGCTCTACTATTTGAGACCTCTTGAGTCTTTATATAAACAAACTTTAAAAACACTCGACAAAAAGCCTATGCGTCATCATCATTGTAGGATACTTGAGAAACACAAGCTATTGAGCTTTGAAAATTTTAGGTTATTTGCAAATATGTGTATGGTTTATAAAATTTTAAATGGTTTGGCCCCACCTCCACTATGTGATTTCGTCCATGCTCAAGCCACACCCTATTAGGATCCACTAGAATATTCCTCCACACGCAGATTGTACCATAAATATTTCTCGGCCAAGACTGTAACTGGGCAATCAGCTTTCTCTGTGAGAGCCACAAATCAGTGGAACAACCTACCTGATATTGTAAGGAGCAGCAGCTCTCTCAGTATCTTTAAGTTCAACCTAAAAAATTTGTTAAAAGCTGCTCAGCTCTGCAACCACTAACGTGGTCCTCAGGACTCTCTTTTAAGTGTGTGTGTGTGTGCGGTGGTGTGGGAGGGATTTGGGGTAAGCAGAGGAGCGAAGATGCAGGAGCGTGTAGCTATGTTGTTGTGGCTACTATAGTTTTGATTATTTTTGTATATTGCTTTTGTCTGTTGTTATTGTGTTGTATCTATGTGACCTGCCACGGGACTACAGATGCGAATTAGCTTGAAGCTATAATCTGGTACAGTGCATCAAATGGCGACATTTATGTTTGAACTGTACACTGTCCCTTTTAAATAAAATAAAATTGAAATTGAAATTGTCAGACCCCTGCTCGCCCCGTTGTGACATAGCCGAAAATGGGCGGGGCTTGGGATCGGTCAATTAATTCAGGGCTACACAGTTCAGTCCCTGGAGATCAACCATCCTGTAGGGTTTCACTCCAACACCAGCAGTGCACAACTCATTCAACAGATGGAGATATTGTTTCACTGCTAATTAGTAGGTCTTGGTTAAATGTTTACCCCATTAAACACAACATGCTTTTTTAAATGATTATTTTATTTATTTTGCCATCCAACTTTACCTGGAGCGACAGTATGTGAAACATGAATTACCCCCTAAGGAACTAAATCAGCCTATTAGAGTAATTTAATTGATAACTGAGTTCAATTTGAAAATGCACTCTGAGGCATGCTACCAGCCCTGGTGAATCAAAACATCACTTAAATAGAGCTTGTCTGGCAATGTGAAGTTAGCAAAAAGCAGTGCGTGATGGAGTTAGAAATGATGAGAAACATTATTGTTGACATGTATCAGTCTGAAAAGGGTTACAAAGCCATTTCTAAAGTTCTGAGACTTCCCTCAATAGTAACTATGGTTCTATCATGCATCGTTTACTAGTTATGGCCAGGAATATCTAAAATGACCCAACTTCAAAATTTCAAGGTCACATGAAACAACGAAAATAGGTCAAATCACTTCTCACGAGGTGGATTCCTTTGAAACTCTCTTATGATGCCATTCCTGTACAAACTCAAGAAATTTTGCCAAAAAATTGAGGAAAGAGTAGGGACTGAAGAATTCTCTGACCTGGCAGGAACATTCGTGATTGAAAAAAAAAAATAAGGTTCACCTGGTGGCAAAATATGGTCTATTAATACGTGCAGATGCGCTAAGCACTATCTGCAGGGGTACTTATCCTCATGTATATGTTGGCATATTGGTGCACATGTCACACAGACGTGAGGTAATTAGTAATGCAATGTCTTGAAGAAAAGTTTATGTTCATAAAGGAATATTTTGATATTCATGTTGCCATTGAGTCATCTCTGTCTTTGTGCACGTCTCAGTGATTATTGTTGTACATTGATTTTTGTACTTAGGAAAGGAGGAGTAAATCTAGCACCATGGTTTTCAATGCTGGGATCCAGCGATGAACAATTTTCTTTTAGGACTATCTGAGAGCAGACTGATTTGCAATACAGGGGCTTTGTCATTAGGTGATCAGCGCATCTTGTGTGTTAGCGTTGAGTAAGAACAGAAATGTGCACCTCATTCTGGCCCGAGGCATGCAATTTGAAACCACCAGTGTATTAATACACTGGATTGACAAAAGAATGGGGAAATCTGCTCATCCAAAGTCTCATTCCAAAATTGTGGGCATTAAGAAGGATTTGGTCCCCCATTTGCTGCTACGACAGACTTTTCTGGGAAGCCTTTCCCGCTAGATGTTAAAGCATCGCTGGATATTTGTAACCATTCCATCTGCAAAAGCATTAAGGAGTTTGCACAGTGATGGCAGCAAACCACATGTGCACCTCATTCTGAGCAGTGTAATGCTATAACAAGAACAGGCCTTCCCCAAACGGCTCAAGCATAAAATGAATCTGGTATGTGATTGATTGATATGGAAAGTAAGGGAAGATTTTCCTTCAGCAGGAATTAAGAGGTCTAGCCTTAATGAAAAAGATGCCCAGACACGGAGTCACCACGAACATTTGGCAATATACCGTAAAATGGGGTAATAAGAGACGCTTTTGAGATTTTTTTTTTTTGATTCCTTCCAAAGCATGCTGGCCAAGTTTGTGTCAAATCTGTTTATGGCTGTCAGTCATAAAAGAACAATAGAATCATATCCAACTCATGTTGCAATTTTCGAGTACCTACCAAGGTATCATAAAAATAATGTATCATGACAGGGAGTGCCGAAAAAAAACTTGAATTTGCGTTTGAAAACTTTCCAAGAAAATTGTCCCTTGTTACCCAGCCGTTCCTTATTACCCCATTTTATGGTATTGTACTTCTCTACCATAAGAAAGGAGTGCTGTTGATTGATCCTCATTATTCATTATGTTTGACTCCGTGAACCGTCTAATGGTGTTGGGTGTGGCAAGCAACTAGAAAAGAAATAAAGGTAGATGTATTCTATTTTACAGAAGAAACAATAGTTTTCCATTTTACTGAAACTAATCCCAGCTGGTTACCCGTGGTTCCCTGCACATGCAGTTCCAGTGAGATGGCTTTCAGCTGCGGCAGGAGATGGCAACTGAATCTTTTGAATTTTAGTCATTGGGTGCTCAAGAAGTGAATTCAGTGCAAAGTGAGGGTTTGCAAATTTGGGTCAGGAGAATATTTTGTGGAATTCTCCCCAGTTGACAGCAATAAGCTGTTAAAAAATAAATTCCCCCCCCCCGTTGGCAGCAACAAGCTGTGGGGGGAAAGAAAAAAAAAATCTATGTATTTTTTGGCAGTAATAAGCTTCCAGTATTAGAGAAATACAGAGACAAAAAAAGACCTTTCAGTTTTCATGTAATTGCCATCTACAGATTGTTAAAATATAAAACTAAAAAATTATCAGTGAGCTATAGCCTAACATAAAGAGGGTAGATTCACATTGACGAGCAACAAAGCATGCTGGAAACTGTACTCTCTCACCCCCAAACAAGCAGAACCCATGAAAACTAGAGGTGGCTCACGAATCAATATTATAGGCTTGTTAATAAAAACTGGCACACTGATATACCCTGGCCCGAGTTAGTCATGATTAATTGGGATCAATATACAGTGCTAAAAGCTGCAGTAAATAAATAATTAGGCTACATAAAAGTCAAGAGGTGAGTTCAGTCCCATTTCTGATGGACAGCGGCAATCGTAACGCAAAGCACCTGTCCCCCTTTGCAGTCTAAGCACTTTTGAACCTTTGCTCAGCAGGATTGAATGGTAAAACCATAAATTCACTCTCCAGCATCTGCTTTGAAACCAAATAACTTTTCGGAGACGGCCACTGCATTTTCAAAAGAATTAAGAGTTGTAATTTTAATTATATAATCATGTGGATTTATAACAACCTACTGCCTGGGTTCTGTGGTTCCTGGGTTATGGTTCTATGCTGCAGAAAGAAAGTGCAACAATCTGCTGAGATAAACAGCTGACTGAAAAGTGTGATTAGAATTCATTAGCGTAACTTGCCAAATTATAACCTGCCAACTATTTTTTTTATGTTCTCTAGCCAGATAAAATCAATCTGCTCGGAGCATTTGTATTTTATTTGAAAAGTTAACACTATCTCAGTTATTTTTATTTCATATTCATCTGGTGTTGTTAGATGTCATTAGTTAGCTTATTGATATGCCTGATTGATTGACTACAGTACAAGTGGTGAGATGGTATTGTCACATTAATCACAAATAGCTCATTTTACCTGCAAGTATTTTGAAAAATTAGGCTACGATTGTGATCGTTTTATACCAGTTTGGTACTAGCACAAAAGATAAATCGAACATGACACCATCATGAATGGCAAGGTGACTTTATCCACAATTTTACTGAGGCAGTGAGTGGCTCGAGACAGTGGTTCAGAGCCCCGAGCCGGTCCCCAAGTGGAGCAGGACCATAACTGCACTGGCAGGCTGCCGCATCCTGGCAGCAGTACAACGCAATGCACAAAATGCTATTACTGAGAAGACCAGGTCCACTCTTGAAAAAACTGCCCAAGAATCCTGTCTGTGCCCTTTGAAACCACGTCTTCCTCTGCCCTGGGTTTGTAAGAGATTCGAGTCACAAATCTCTGAAATCTGTTCGCAAAAGCATTTCACTCGCCATGCGCTGTATAAGACACTCACTTGAGGAACTGGAATGGTCCTGTACAGACTAGTTCAGACAGCCCAGGGCTAAACTGTGGTCCTCGCTGTCATTTATCCAGGGTGTTGCGTTTTCTCCTCAGTATTATTCGAGTGCATGTAAATGTGATAATGTCTGAATTACTGAAATAGCGAAGCCTGAAACCACAAATTGCAGTACAGCAGGCTTGTATAATGGGTGCGATCAAGATTCTCTTCCACTGCTTCCCTTAAAATAAAATCATAAAATAACTACCAAATCAGGGAGAACCATTTTTTTCAAGCATGTTATTTTTGCGTATGTGTAATGGTTTGACTTATTTAATTTTAAGTTTCAGTTTTGACCAAATTCATTTCTTTGCTTTTGCATTTGAAGGCGTGAGATCTCCCTGAGCTATTTATGAGTAGAGTAAGGTGTACTGGGGTTGAATTTAACATTTACAGGATGGTAGATCTCCAGTGAATTTCTGCAGCCCTGATGTAGAGGAATGGGTCAAGAAGAACAAAAAACCTTTGATTAAATGGAGCAGAAATCGTGTCTGCCATCGTACTGCTGTTGCTGGTGTAAAACTCCATAGTTAGTAGTCAGAAACCAGGACAGGCTTATGGTTAATGTCGATGGAATATTTTCTTATTCAGCTCCAAAGTCTGATACAGTATCTTTTTCTTAAAGATTGACATGTTGTAATAACCAAGGAGTTTGTACAGCACTAGACCACTGCTCCAGACTGAACTCCTTATTTATGTACCGGGGCTTTCTCTTCATTATATGAGCTGCTCTCAAGGCCACAACTCCAGCCGACTCTCACACAGTTTTACTCTCCTCCAGCTCACACTCTTGCTCAACGGCCTCGAGAGCCTCATCCCCACTCCATCAAATAACAATGACCCCCACTTCACAAAAATAATGGAATAAAGTAACGCCACCTGGACAGGATGACAATCCAGTAAAGTATAAACACAATAACTGATATAATGAAACCACAACACTCTAGCAAATCTCCCTAACAGTAATAACTCAGGTAATTACAATATCTCCAAGTTTTATGATGCACTGTCAATGCCAAGCCCTTCACATGCACACTGACAACTGATTGCCTGAGGTTGGCCATATTTGTACGAATAAATTTTTGCAAAAACAGCCAATTGCAGCCCAGCTCAGAGAAAAAATTCACAGATTCAGTTTCACTAGGGGCTGGAAGCATTTGCTTATATCCCTCTGACAGGGCCACTTGTGGGTGCAAAGGCACAGAGGCATACTGCCTTTTGGGCACCTATTGCATGTGAATGTCAAGTCCCATTATCAGATAAAGCCAGGATCACCAAATTTGGACCTTGAATGTAATGCCAGCCCTGCTTTTCTTTTCTCCAAGGTAATTAACTGAAAACTGAGCGCTTTTGATTTGCCAGACTGTCTTTATACTCAATCAGTAGATAAAGGGTGCTGGAAACCAGCAGCTCTCAGATTTCAAGGACTGCAATCTGATGATTCCTGAGATAAAGATTTCACCTGTTATAGCTGCTTTGAAAGTAATTTTTTCACTGCAAAAAAAAAAAAAACAGGCAAGTGGTTTTCAGTATTAAAAAGGGATAACCTCTTGTTTGGTTTGTCCAAGGGATTCTGTAACAAGTTTGCTGAGGACTGGATCAACTCTTTGGACAATGCTATAAAGTTACTTTTGAAAAACAAAATCTAAATTATAGGAAATCAAAGTATCTGTCATTTTTCATTTATGTCGAAAAGTTTTTGTTTGTTTTTTTTTTATTGAGTTCGATCTGATGACATCCGTGTATTCGCGGAGGGGCTTGGCAGCGAGCGCCTGCTCTGGTATTGCATCGCCTGTTTGGATGCGCAAGTTGTAATTAGTCACAGACTCCCCACGTGTCATGAACTTCTTTTTTTTTTTTTTTTTTGGAGGGAGCTGGTGTGCACTAGGCCAGTCGCGGGCCCTCAGACGCCACTGCATCACTCACCAGCATGATTCTGTCATTGACATTACTAAATGGGCCCAGGAATACTTCAAGAAACCACTATTCAAACACAGTCCGCCGTACATCCACAGACACCTAAAAACTCTATCATGCAAAAAGGAAGCTATTGGTGGGCATGATCCAGAAGCGCCTACTGTGTTCTAGGGCCAGGCTCATTTAAAAATGGACTGTAGCAAAGCAAGTGTCCTGTGGTCAGACGAAATCCCATCGTGACATTCTTGTTGGAAATCATGATGTCAGGAAAGTCTTCCGGGCTGAAGAGGAGAAAGACCACCTTTCCTGTTATCAGCGTTCAGTTCAAAAGCCAGCATCTCTGATGGTATGGGGATGCATTAGTGCATATGGTGTGGGACACCTGCATGTTTTAAAAAGCACCATGAATGCTGAAAGGTATATAAAGGTTTTAGAGCAACATATGCTCCCCTCCAGACAACATCTATTCCAGGGAAGGCCTTGTGTATTTCAGCAGGACAATGCAAAACCACATACTGCAGCAATTACAACAGCATGGTATCGTAGTAGAAGAGTCCAGATTGAACTGGCCCTGCCTGCAGTCCTGATCTTTTCACCGATTGAGAAACATTTCCATGATAATTAAACGGGTAAAGCTCCGGCCAAAGGAGACCTAAAACTCTCCAGCAGCTGAAGCCTGGTATTAAACAATTCCAAATGGCTAATCTCAAGAAATCATTCCCCCAATGCCCAGATAATTTCTACCTGGTGGTGAAAAGAAGAGGGATACATAATTGATGGTAAACAGGGCCCTGGTCCCAATTTTTTTTTGAGACCTGTAGCAGCTTTTCATCAAAACTTGAAATGAGCTCATTTCGTGGATAAAATTGTAAAATTTCTCTTGCTCTTCAACATTTACATATATCTCTGTTCTATTGTGAATAAAATACTGGCTGGCGTGATTTGAAAGTCATTGCATTTTGATTTTATTCACAATTTACACTTTGTCCCAACTATTTCGGAATTGGGGTTGTATTATGCCTTGTTCCCGGACCCGAGGGCATAACAGTAAGTTTCATTGTTTGTTGTTGTGGTTTTTTTGGTGTTGTGTTAAATTAATTAGAGGCCCCAAACTCAAGCTTTACTTATTGGGAGTCCTCCTGCATGGTAGTGGAGTTGACCTTTTTGTCTCTCTCATTTTGTATTATTTTGCCATGCAGAAACAATAAATGAAATACTACAACACCCAAAGTAGTACTTTGATTCTGAAAAAATATGTGCAGTTAACTTACATTGCCAAAGATGAAGTTGCATATAGCAAGACGAGTAGTCAGCAAGTGTTACAGGCCAGCAATTTTATTGTAGTTAAAGTGATACAGAATTTAAAAACACTTCGTAAAGTAATCCTAACTTGGAGATCTTCATAGATTATCGCCACATGCTGCAAATTGTATTAATGAATTCATTACGACTACAAAAAATCGTGAACTGTGACATGACATTCACTAATGACCTCAACCTCAGCATAACTGGAAATGGGAGAAGCTACAAACTAGATAAACTGTTGGGGGCATATGCTTCAAGCATTTCCCGACTGGAATTCTCCCCTGACACACTAGATTGGGGTAAAAATGGTGATGAAAGCTATTTATCTAAGTACTTGAGTAGCCAGCAAAAAAAAAAAAAAAAAACTCCCCGTGGCATGTCAGTTATTCATCTCCTGAGTCTACAAAAGGACACAGACTAACATCATACAGAAACTGAAAATAAACTTCTGACTCGGTTAATGTTAGCGTTCACGTTTCCAATAGCTTCAGTGCATTTGGTTTTATGCTTTCCAGTTTGGCTCTACTGGATCAATTTTACTCGTTTTTTTTCTGAATTTCAATTTTAGGTGGTACCTGGTTCCTGTTACTTTTAAAACCACTTGCTTGAGGCCTAATGCGAGCTGCAGTGGGATACTAAAGACAGCGACGCGCTGCAGACCACTGATTGTTAGAGGGAATCATCATCCCACAAATATTACAGACAAGCTGGCAATAATATATAGACATAATTGAAGTTTTTGTGAATAGGATAATTTTCATATAACTCAATTCCAAAGTATAAACATTAATATGTACCCAATTAGGTAAATACTGCACTTATCTAAACCAAATGTTGGGCCAGTTTTCTTACAAGATAATTTTGTATGAAATAAACTTTTCGGGAATGCATTACAAGACATAATTGTCTTGCCCTGAAAGTTTCTATTATCATACCCTCATGAATAAAGTGAGGAACGAATGCTTTGTTGTCAAATGCAGAGTTGTTCACCAACAATCAGCAGCCAAATGCAAGCGAGTTGGGCACCAGCAGGAAATGCAGACTGGGACCACATACAGCGTGAAAACAATCGGGCAAAAATGGATAAGCACCCAAATAAATAGCCACCTAACATGCTCCTGAGAACCAAGAACACTCGCCCTTCGGCCTGCTCCATTGTTCTTGTGTCTGTGTCATGTGAGGTTATGGCGTGTTTTGCAGCACATCGAAGATGATGAGAAGGCACTCACTGTTGATCCCCCTGACAATTGAGCTGGTACTATTCTGTGTGGAAAACGAGTACATGGCACCGACATCGAGTAGAGGAGAGTTGAGTAGAGCCAGTACCATGCAGTGTAAAAACACAACTAGTGAACTACTCGGTGGCCCTGTGGCGCTCAGACCCTTCATTGCTGCTTGCAGCATTATTTTTGACAGTGTAATCACAGGGACTTCGAGGACCTGGGCCCTGTCTCACGAAGCTGGATTTCGGCTTAGCGAGGTAACTTCTGGATTAACCCTGGGTTTTCCGTATCACGAAGGTGGTTTGCTTATCGGGCACGCTGTCACGTAAGTAACATACGCTGAACACTCCAATCTGCTCCGGAGCAGGTTAAGTTCGGTGACAAGAGCTAAACAGGTATAAAAGCCCACCTACTGACCAATCAATTATTCAGAAAAATACCACCATTTGATGAGAACTCAGTGGGTTCAGGGCTCAGGGGTGTCCACCCTACCCGTAGCGGGCCGCGGGTGCAGGTTTTGTCCTAGCCAGCAGTGCTACAGCACCGGGATTCCACTAATTAACTAATCAGGGTTTCAACCAGGACCTTGGTGGGTAGAATCAGGTGTGTTAGTGTTGGGCTCTAACAAAAACGAGCACCCACACCGGCCCTTTCTGGATAAGATTGGACACCCCTGGTCTAGGTGCACAACTTGTGCGAAGAGCGCTCAGGCGCGAAAGAATGTTTCGCGATCGCTGTAATTCTTTTGATTTGCTTGAACAATGTCCTTAGGAGAGGTACAGGTTTTCCGCAGAAGGACTACATATATCTGTCAGCAGCTGGAGCCGTTCATTACTAATTCCACAATTCCATTGTGATCATCCTGTACAACAGACAGTGTGAAGAAGTAAAGCCATGCATATATACACATGTTACACGATAAGATATAGTAAGCGTATTTCTGACCACTTTGCAGTATGTTTTTATACTTTTTTTTAAAAAATTTGCTCCCATGCTCTTTTTGCTCCACTGGGGTCACATCTGAAATGATAAGGCCAAAATCATATGCCATAACGACAAATTTCATAAACGCGATAGCTGATGGAACACAACAAATGTTACTTATAGTCAGATTCACTCGGCTACTGGGCGCTGGGGGAAGTAATATTATAATCCCACTAATTTACGCATTGACACAGTCGGCGATTTATTTGCCAGCATTCCTAGTGGCTTTTGGCAGCTGCAACTATGTTGCTTTTTGCCTGGATAATGGATTTATATTCCTCGCTTTCATTTAAGATTATTGTCTGCCCCTCCGTCGTGAAGTATGCTGCTCGATATCTTTCCTGTTCATTGGTCGATGCAGCAAACATCAGCCCTTTATGTGCACGAGCACAGGTCTAGATTAAACCCTGTTCACTTAATTCCAGTTGATAACCGGGTCAGAAGACCTATAATCAAGACCAAGAGATGTTCGGTTAAGTGCAGCTGGGTAACTGAGGGAAACCCCGGCATGCTAATCTAGGCTTCGTGAGACAGGCTCCAGGTCTGGGAAATGAAAAGCAGTCACAAACGCAAAACATTGCAAGACACAAGACTTTTAAATGTTTAAAAATGTTAAATATCTATTTTAGAGACCTGGGGCCTCATTTATAAATCTAAAAAGTAGGGCACTACAAAGATATTCTAATGCTTGTATTTTCATTTTGCAGATTTTTGATTTATAAAAACAAACTTGACATTAAAAAAGGGAAGTTATTGAGATTATGCACAATGTCAATAAATTCCAAGTCCATCCTGATTAAATAAATGAAAATTCCATGCAGTTTATTTTGCCCATAGGTTTATAAATTAGGTTATTTTCCACAAAATGTCATTGTTATTTTTTTGTGCGTACATATTGAAATCCACATAAAATTTTATAAATAAGGCCCCAGAACATTAACAAAGTGCTTAAACTTGAGCTAAGCTGTATAGTATATGGTGTGTGTTCCCCAGAAAACTTAAAGTCATCAGGGTTTTTCCTGGGCAAAACTAAATCCAATACTGGCATAATGAAATAAAATGGATATAATAAAACAGACTTGTAGGTTTGGGGATAAATATAATCTACACATTGCAGAAAAAAAGCTCTCTCTTTTGAGAATTATTCATGTCAAGGGAGCCTCACACAATTGTGTTGCATTGTTACACTGAAGGATAGTTTTTGTTTTCTGGGAAGATGACCTCCATCCAGGGAAAACTGCCTCTCCTCTGAGACACCAGCTTTACTCTGTGAAACTGCACTGGAGCTCCTGACATCGACAGTGGGCTCGATGCATTAGACTCAAGATTATGTAAAATTTTGTCTGCAAACCAGAAACCTTTCCACTGATTTGCGCGGCAAGTACCCTGGCCAATCACTATGGGCAATGTTATTGGTTTGCAAGGACAAAAAGATTTTTTCATGCTAAAGGTCTTAGTATATCAGGCCCTGTGTTCCCAGAAGACAAGGTTTGCCCTTTGGGTCTATTTTTCACCTCCGCCAAGGAGGTTTATGTTTTTGCCAGCGTATATCTGTTTGTCTGTTACAAGATTTCTCAAAAATGGCCACATAGATTTTAAGCAAACTTTGCAGGATCTTAGAGTAGCACAAGAGGAACAAGTGATTAAATTTTGGCATATCTAGGCCAAAGTACAGCTGAGATATAGGCCAAAGTTCAAATCCAGCTATGCTGGCAGCGATTTCAAGTCTTTCCAATGGGCCGGATTTCCAATCGGCGCACTTTTGGGTTTTGCTGCCTCCTGGTGGTGGAATGCAACAACACCCTACATCAGCCAATGAAAATAAGTAATGCTCAGAGTTGCCTTGGCATGGCGGAGGTGCTGCGCTCTCTGAGTGCTCTTGTTTACTATCTGCAAAAGTCTCACTCGCTACGATAAGAAATGAAAGAGTGGTTCATCAGATTGAAAAAAATGAATAACTTCACCTGGAGAAACTGCAACAGCCCGACGCATCGACTCTCAAGGTCTACAGCCCAGAAGACCCCCAGATCCTGATCACCTGTGTCCAGGAGGGTTATAAGCTTTTTTATTCCAATGCAGTTCCAGTCTATGTAAATATATAAATTCTATGGTCTGTAAGCACTGTAGATGATAGCCAGTCACAACCATTGAGGGAACAACAGCATTTGAGTGATCAGGCCAATACCCCTGTCACCACAGGATGAGAGTTTAAGGATGGGTGGGTGTGCAAGAGGACTCACATACAGGGGGGTTGGGTTTGCAGAGTGAGTTTGTGATGTGATAAACAGATCTGCAGTAAAACAGAGGAGGGGCCAAAAGGAGGGGTAAATGAGTATCCCCCTATACCTGTTCTAACAAATTATTTGTCTCCGATGCAATTAAGAAGTGCATCCCAGGCAAACAAGAGATGCAATGCAGTCGGCCTACTGGAGCACAGGTGAGACTGTAACCTGGTGTAAGGTCTTACACATGAAAAACATAACCCCTGTGAACCATGATCAGGAGTTGACCTTTGGTTGACCTTGTTTGACCCCCTGGTTCAAGCCAATATGGTCAAACTCTGGTCAAACCATGGTTTTGACATTTTTGTTAAATGGAACACCGTGGTTGACCTTGGTTGACCTCGGTTCACCATGGTCAACCATGGTTAACCATGGTGCAAAAACTCCCCAAGCGGGTGCAACCATGCTTCAACCATGGTCGGCCATTTTTAACCATGCTTTAACCATGGTTGACCATGGTGAACCTAGGTCAACCAAGGTCAACCATGGTCACAGTTCGCAGGGGACCGACACCAATCCACGACCCATTTTCAGTGCTCTCACAGAGGGAAGGAGATTGTCGCCCAAAATTTCCCTATACATGACTCCATTCATCCTCCCCTCGATACGGTGAAGTCTTCCTGTCCCCTTAGCTGAGAAACACCCCCAAAGCATAAGGTTTCCACCTCCATGCTTCACAGTCGGAATGGTGTTCTTAGTTATTCTCAGCATTTCTCTTCCCTCCAAACACAGCGAATGAGTTGCTGCCAAATAGGCTTTATTTTGGTCTCATCTGACCATCATCTTCCCTAAGCCTCCTCTCTGGATCACCCAGGTGTTCTTTGACAAACTTCAGACAGGCCTGTACATGTGCCTTCTTCAGCAGAGGAACCTTGCACTCACAGCAAGATTTTAATCCTTCACGGTGTAGTGTGTTACTGATGGTTCTCTTCGTGGCTGTGGTCCCAACTGCCTTCAGGTCATTAACAAGCTCCTCCTGTGTGGTACTGGGCTGATCCCTCACCTTCCTCATGATCATTGATGCCCCACGAGGTGAGATCTTGCATGGAGCCCCAGACCGAGGGAGATTGACCGTCATCTTGAACTTTTTCCATTTTCTAATAATTGCGCCAACAGTTGTTGCCTTCTCACCAAGCTGCTTGCCTATTGTCCTGTAGCCCATCCCAGCCTTGTGCAGGTCTAAAATTTTGTCCCTGATGTCCTTTAGTTCATCATATATTTCTGCGTGTTCAAAGTTGCTCGAAAATTTTACTCTGCGGTAGCATATTTGAAGGACTGTAAAAAGTCTAATGTCAAAGACAGGGATTTGGTTTTGGTACATTAGCTTCCTCGGCGATATGCTGCGTATTTTCTAATTCTGCCCCTCTCTTATGAATAATCTAGAAAATATTAAGGCTTGAAAATGAAAAAAATATTTTATACCAAAAAACTGACACTATCCACCAACATGAAATTGACTGTTTTAGAAAAATTATACGCCTGTTATTTACATATACTAAATTTGTGATGGGGTTCTGCTTTATTTTCTCAAAATAAATTTTTGAAAATATGATATTTTGTGGACACAGCATTTAATGGCATCAAAGGCATATTCAAACGTTATTTTATAAAATGCACATTAAAATGCAAGTGCGGATGTTGTGTAAAATGTAAATAAAAACAGAATGCAAAGATTTCGAATTTGATCCCAGCAACATGTTCCAAAAAAAGTTGGGACCAGGCCCTGTTTACCTCTGTGTTAAAACATATCTTCTTCTAACAACAATCTGTAAGTGTTTTGAAATGGAATAGACCATATATTGTAGTTTTGAAAGCAAAATGTTTTTTTCCGGTCTACCTTGATTTTAGATTTCAGCTGCTCGCAACTTTTGCTGTCTCTTTTGTCACATATTGTGCACTACAGTTTTCAATGGGTAACCCATCTGAACTGCAGGCAGGCCAGTTTTGCACCCAAAGTATTTTTCTAAGGATCCATGATGTAACATGGCCACAATGTGGTTTGGCATTCTCTTGCTGAAGAAAGCAATGGCTCACCAGGAAAAAGGGGTCTGGATGGCTGTATACATTGCTCCAAAACCTGTATATATTGTTCACAGCATTAATGCTGTCTTCACAGATGTGCAACTTACCTATGCCATGTGGCACTAATGCACCCCCATACTATCATGAATTCTGGATTTTGAACTGTGTGTTGATAAAAAGCCAGATGTTCCCTCTCCTTTTCAGCCCTGAGGATGTGGCATTTTTGATTTTCAAGAAAAAATTAGATTTTCATAGGTCAGACCACAGGATAGTTTTTCACTTTGTCTCGGCCATCATCACTGAGCTTAGGCCCAGAAAAGGCTGCAGCGTTTTCTGATCTAATTTATTTATGGGTATTTTTTTTCTGTTCATAATAAGGTTTTAACTCACATTTGTGGATGCAGGAACAGATTATGCTCACTGGGTCAAGCGGCCTGGTGGAAGCTGAAAAAAAATTGCTCTCATATCAATTGAATCATTTTGACTGAATGTTTATTAAAGAACTGCAAAGCACTGTCTCTCAATATAAGAAAGTGTGCCATATGTAAAATGAACAAAAAGATTATTGTGATTTCGTTAAAATATTGATTTTTTTTCATCCACACTGACACGTTTATGATAATTAAATACATAAAATGCTATGAAGGCATACTCTGAAAAAAGTGAGGCATGCCTCATGTAGAATGAATATTAGAATTATATATCTTGTTCTGCATCTCTGTCTCAAGCTTCCTGGAAGCTATTAAAAAAATTAGTTTTATCCATTCAAATTCATACATTAATGTTCATTAAGTATTCAGATAAATGCAAAGAAAGCATATTCTGAAAAGCAGAATGGTGTGCCTCATGTAAAATGAATGCAAGAAACATATAGGTTATGTGTTGCATCCCTTTGTCAAGTTTCCAGGGAGCTATTGAAAAAAATATGAATTTTTCAATTATGATTAATACGTTAATATTCATTAAATATTTATCAAATCACTAAAAAAGCATGTTTGAAAAAATGAGAGGGGTGCCTCATGTGGAATGAATATTAGAATTTTATAGATTTTGTGCTGCATCCCTGTGTCAAGTTTCCTTGTAGCTATTGAAAAAAGTTTTGCTTTTTCCATGCACGTTGATACATTACCATTCATTAAATATTTTTTATAATGCTATAAAAGCATATTCTGAAAAAATGAGAGGTGTGCCTTCTGTGGAATCAATATTAAAATTACATAATTTTTTTCTGCATCTGTGCGTGAGGACATCTGGAAAGTATTGAAAAAAGTAATGCTTTTTCCAGTTATATTAATATACTAATTTTCAATTAATATTTATTACAAAGCTAGGAATCAAATTCTGACCATAAGAAGAGGTGTTCCTTTTCAAGAATGAATTTTAGAATAATTTGGATTTTGGTTTAAGCCTTTACATGAAGTTGCCTCATAGCTATTGAAAAAATTAATGCTTTTTACCATTAATTTTAATACATTAATTTTAATTAAATATTTATAAAATGCACTGAAAACATATTCTGGAAAACATCATGGTGTGCCTCATGTAGAAACATGACTAGAATTTTACAGACTTTGTCTTGCATGCCTTTCTCAAGTTTCCTGGGAGCCATTGAAAGAAGTTTTGGCTGTTCCATTCATATTGATACATTTATATTCATTGAATATTTTTAATAATGTTAAGAAAGCATATTCTGAAAAAATGAGAGGTGTGCCTCATGTAGAATGAATATTAGAATTATAAAGCTTTAGCCCTGTGTCCCCACTTCCAGTTTCCTGGAAGCTATTGAAGGAAATAATGCTTTTTCCATTCATATTACTACAGTAATTTTCATTAAATATTTATAAAAAATTCAATGAAAGCTTACTCTAAAAAAACAGAATGGTGGGCCTCGTGAAGAGTGAATATTAGAATTATATAAGCTTAATGATACATCCTTTAGTCATGTTTCCTGGGTGGTGCTTAAAAAAAAAGTAATGATTTTTCAGTTATTATTAATATGTTATTCACAATAATTATAAAATTATAAAAAGATGTTCAGAAAAAATGAGAGGTGTGCCTCATTTAGAATATTAGAATTATATAGCTTTTAGCCATCCCTACTTCCAGTTTCAAGCTATTAAAAAATAATGCTTTTTCCATTCATATTACTACAGTAATTTTCATTAAATATTTATAAAAAATTCAATGAAAGCTTACTCTAAAAAAACAGAATGGTGGGCCTCGTGAAGAGTGAATATTAGAATTACATAAGCTTAATGATACATCCCTTAGTCATGTTTCCTGGGTGGTGTTTAAAAAAAGTAATGATTTTTCAGTTATTATTAATATGTTAATATTCATTAAATAATTATAAAAATTATAAAAAAGCATGTTCTGAAAAAATGAGAGGTGTGCCTCATTTAGAATATTAGAATTATATAGCTTTAGCGCTGTGTCCCTACTTCCAGTTTCCTCGAAGCTATTGAAGGAAATAATGCTTTTTCCATTCATATTACTACAGTAATTTTCATTAAATATTTACAAAAATGCAATGAAAGCTTATTCTAAAAAACGGAATGGTGGGCCTCATGATGAGTGAATATTAGAATTATATGAGCTGGGGTCTGGTGATGACGTTGTACTGAGAGGATCGAGGCCAGATAGCTCCCGGCAGCATTATCCACACTTATATTTTAAGAGTCATACTTGTAGCCATACTTAATGTTTTGAAACGTGAGTGGTCGATGAACATCTCTGGCCGAGAAATGCCGACAAGACCACAAAAGCGCCGGTACAGAGAACTATTAACCAGCAAGTCGACGGCGAAGCTACTGCTAAAGATGGCGAGGTAGCAGGAGCTAACCTTGTAGCTGCAGTAGCGGCGGAGACTACGGCTAAAGTTGTGGCTGTCATGGAAGAGAAGATGTCCATGACTTCCAACAAACTGGATATCATTACAGCCAAGCTGGACAGTGAATCACAGCGTATTGGGGAGGTAGGAAAACCGCATTTCTAGTGCTGAAGACATCATTGCTGATTTGGAAAGCAGGCAAGCAGACACGGAAAATAAACTTGCTGCCCTCAGTAACTGCATGGATGACCAGGAGGCAAGATCCCGGAGGGATAATATCAGGATCTTCGGTGTGAAAGAAGGGATTGAAGGGAGCAATGCGTTGCATTTTTTTGAAACCTGGCTGCCCAAACTTCTTCACATGGAAACCAAAAAAGGCAGGATCCGACTGGACAGGTGCCACAGAGTTCTCGGTCGACCTAAACCCGGGGTGCCCCGCGTTGTCGTCATGAAGCTTCATTACCCGGTGAATAAAATGAGGATATTAGTGCGTGGTGTGAAACAGAAGCTCGAATACGAAGGGGCCAGGATCTTCATTTGTCAAGACATCCCGCAAAATATCCTGCAGCAACAGAGGAGCTTCAACGATGTGTGCCAAAAGCTGATTTCCAAGAACGTCAGGTTTAGGATGCAATACCTGGCGACCCTCCGCTTCACCTACAACAACAAGGATTTCTCCTTCGACACAGCTGCGGGGGCTGCGCACGTTATCGGGGCAATAGATACAGTTCCGTGAGTACTGTGAAGAGTTACAGCAGCGTACGCTGACCAGGGTGGTTTGGTGCACAAGTAAACCTATATAACATTGAGTTTAATGTAGATGTGCTCTATTAAGTTCAATCTTTATGCCACACCGTGCGTACAGCGCCTTATGGGCTGCTACATACAAGCTGACTTTGTGATGTACTGGCTACACATAAGGTGACTTTATTGTGGTGGTTCGAGTCGGAGCGGAGTGGGTGTCATGACGGCTGTGTTTCACGGAGAACAACTGTGGACTATGGTCAAGTGCGCTCACAACGCGCGTCGTTTCCTCCCAGCTCCAAGGGACCCTTTGTTTTGTATCCCTGAGAGGACTGTTCATGTTGCGTCCAAAGGGACACGTTTGTTTCAGCTTTCTGGAGTGTGTTCAATGACGAGTACATGTTTCTACACTGAACAAAAATATAAACACCCCATGTCAGATATTGATGCCACATGGAGTTAACAACTTAAGTGAGCTTATGCTGACTTTTACTTGTACAATAGGGATATTTCTCTCTTTGATTTGTGTACCATTTTTAATCCATCTCTCTGTCAGTGAGCATTTGTTCATGATGCAGTGGGATTTCACTCAGTACATGGGTGTGGCATTTGAGACGGTGATCATACAGATTGAGCAGTACCCAGACACTCCTTATACTGGGGGACAATAAAAGGCCACCCCTAAAAATGTCAAATTTATCAAAAGTCATCATGCCTCAGATGTTTCAGGTCATGCGGAACGTACATTGGCATGTTGATGCAGGATGTCCACCAGAGCGTCTGCATGCAGTTCCTGAAGCAGAGCACATTCCAGTTCTGGACTGGCCTGGCGATGCCAGATATGTCGCCCACAGAGCATCTTTTGGGATGTTCTGGATCGAATGCGGTTCCAAACTGTTCCAGTTCCTCGATAATGCTACCAGTCTGCAGGGTCTTCTGGGAAGAATGGACTAACATTCACAGGCCACTTATAGACTAATTGATTAACTCCATGTGAAGGAGATGTGCTGTCTGAGAGACGCAATGGTGGATACACAAGATATTGAACATTCAATTTCTTCCAACTCCGACCCCCAACGTGTTCAAAGGATTGTCACTCCTTTGCAGATGCCAATATCAAGATGTAATGGACGGTGATCTGAAGATAAGTCATTAACAAAAATGAATTTTGATTCGCTTCACATATTGCATAACCCTAACGTTAATAAAAACTCAAAAATTTGACATGGGGCGTTTATATTTTTGTTCAGTGTAGTACTTGTGTTCTTTGAAGATAAGTTTAACTTCGCTTACCAAGGTTTTAGCTTATCAGATGACCAAGTAAATAAGTAAATAACCTCTATCTATGTGTTGTGCAAAAATACATATTTTTAATGAGTATTTTGCGTTCATTATATCAACACAGCTTCATATAAGTATAGCAGATATAATTAAATGATCTAATGTAACTAAGTTTTGACTGGCTTTTTTTTGACTGGCAACAATAATGGAAAGTTGTGTGGGGTCATTTATGACCCCAGAAAGTACGTATGTTTTTCAATCTTATGGGCACTGATATTATTGTCATGATCAATTTTTATTTGCTAAATTGTTTGCTGTAAACCTTGCTGATCAGATCCAGAATAATATGATTTAAAGCTATTTTACCCCTGCCAAGGGAATTATGTTTGTGTGTGTCTGTCGCCAATTTTACCCCAAAGACTAATAGTGCTATCTGCACCAACATTTACACAGGGGTAGATATTGTTCCAAGGAACAAATCAATAAAATTTGATCTCAACTAGGCAAAGTACTAAGCAGCCAAAAATATTTAAAAATTGACACATAGGCCCAATTAACTGGATTAACGGATCAAGTGAGTTATTTTTGTCATTTGATGGATAGTATGTGCCCCCTCTGGGTGCACATTTACCATCTCTACTAGGAAATAATAATAATTTGCTTTGGATGAGGTATGCTGCCTCTGATTGTTCTTTTATCCACTAAAACACTCTGTATCTCCGGGGTTATAAATGACCCCACACATCTTTTAATTATCCTTGCCACACACACGTCAAATTCTTCTAAAAACCTATATAAAAGTTGTTATAGGAATAGCTTGATAAATTCATGGAGTGAAACATTTTTCTGATTTAATATATCAAAACGGCACATGGAAATATACTCTTGGGGTCGTCAATGACCCCACTCGGTCACTTGAGGGTTAAAGAGAGTGAGTTAGGTCTGAGACCCCCTTTTTTCAATTTTTATTTTCTTATTTTCCCTATCCTAGTTTCTTTTCATTCCCAGTTGTGCCTTGTACTACTTTTTCATGTGTCCTGCAGCATGCAATATTCCTGTTCATATTTTCTGCATCACTACCTGAATGCTGCTCGTCTCTGCGGGCAAAAAAAAAAAAAACCCCTTAACGTTATTTACATTCTGTTCCTGCAACTTACACTGCTCTTCTTGTTACATTGCCAATATATGGCTCCAGTAGATTGCATAAGTAATCTACCCTCAGCTTGAGAATCTCTCCTCCAAGAGAACTGCAGACATTTCAGGCAACCAAAGTCCACAGGATTCAAGAAAGGCGACACTAACTTCAAAGGAGGTGCTTAGTGATAAGGCAGCACATGTATAGCCGATTACAGCCGAAACTGGGCACATAACCTGCTCCCGACCAGGTTAATTTCGCAGCGTAAGTTACCATGATAACAGGGGCGTATCAAGCTTTTCAAAAGTGTGGGGGATGTACAACCCCAATTTCAAAATAGTTGGGACAAAGTGTAAATTGTAAATAAAATCAAAACGCAATGACTTTCAAATCACACCAGCCAGTATTTTATTCACAATATAATAGAGATAACATAGCAAATGTTGAAACTGAGAAATTTAACAACTTTATTCACAAAATGAGCTCATTTCAAATTTGATGGCTGCTACAGGTCTCAAAAAAGTTGGGACAGGGGCCTGTTTACCATGGTGTAGCATCCCCTCTTCTTTTTAACAGAGTGGGAGGCATCTGGGGAATTGAAGAGATAAGTTTCTTTGAGTTTAGCCATTGGAATTTGATCCCACTCTTGTTTAATACAGGCTTCCAGCTGCTGGAGAGTTTTGGGTCTCTTTGACGGACTTTTCGTTTAATTATGCGCCAAATGTTCTCAATCGGTGAAAGATCAGGACTGCAGGCAGGCCAGTTCAGCACATGGATTCTTCTACTACGAAGCCATGCTGTTGTAATAGCTGCAGTATGTGATTTGCATTGTCCTGCTGAAATACACAAGGCCTTCCCTGGAATAGATGTCGTCTGGAGGAGCATATGTTGCTCTAAAACCTTTATATGCCTTTCAGCATTCATGGTGCTTTTTAAAACATGCAAGTGTCCCACACCATATGCACTAATGCATCCCCATACCATCAGAGATGTTGGCTTTTGAACTGAATGCTGATAACAGGAGGGGTGGTCTTTCTACTCTTAAGCCCGGAGTACTTTCTACTCACGACTTCCATGATTCCTGCAACAAGAATAAGTCAATTTGGACTCGGCTCTGACCATAGGACACTTTGCCACTTTGTTGCTGTAGTCCATTTTAATGAGGCTTTGGCTCCACAGAACACGGCGGTGCTTCTGGGCTCAACAATGGTTTCCTTGTGATTTTATTCACAATTTACACTTCGTCCCAACTATTTCAGAATGGGGTTGTAGTTCATCCGCAGGGGTGGGGGGGAATGTGTATCTGAGCAAGACTATTGTGGAGCTCCTGGTCAACGCTTCATTACTAGAAATCTAATGAAGACACCCCTTTTCATTTTTGGGCTGGGCCGAGCAGCGGCCCGGCTCCTATAAACACGAATGTCGCTGAGTGAGTGACTGACTGACTGACTGACTGACTCATCAAGTTCAACGATTGGCTGGCCGGCGGGGAAGAAGTTCAGTGATTGGCACTTTAATGATTGGTTGGCCGACGATTGGCTGGCTGGCTGTTCAGCGATTGGTTGGCTGTCAACGATTGGTTGGCCGATGATTGGCAGGCTGGCTGGCCGGGCTTCGACTTCACTCGTATTTACTGGTCTGTGTATTTGCATCATAAATATATGGGTCTCAGAATTTCGGCTTTGAGACATTGCAACAGAAACTGAATACTTTGCTGTTGTTGGATCTTGGATTTGTGAGTTTGCCGCAGAAACATAAATTAAAAAGTGGAATTGAACGCGCCACACTCATTTATGCGTGTGAAGGACTATTTATGTACATGGTGGAAGTGGCGCCGGCACTATTATGTTTCAGTATTTTCAAGAATACCGGAAGAATTCATGTGTTGGTTCGCTTGAACAGAACCAGTTGTGGTAGCCGTTTTGATTGTATCTATGAGAGCAACTGTAACCGACACCAATAAAAACAATAAATTTAAGAAAATATTAAGTTTAAAAGATCGCGCCAAGCTGGATTGGACTCCCTGTCATTGACGTAGCTACTGAAATAAGGTAAATGTACTAGGCCCATATCCACAAAGCATCTTAGCGCTAAAAGGTCCTAACTGCCGGATTTAGGAGAAACTCCTAAAAAAAAAAAAAAAAAAAAAAATGAGCGTGTCAGTCGTAAATTTAGCACTCCTAATTATTTTTACTAAGTGTTATTCACAAAGCATTTTAGGCCTAAAAGTAGCTCCTAAGTCTGGGAGAGCTTAAAAGTAGTCAAGAGGACTCCTAACTTGCTAAAAGCTCTTCACAAAGAATCGGAAAATGGCTGCTGCTGTTGAAAGACGGAATGACTTGGAAATTCTGAATGATGCGCAGTTGTTGAAAAGATATCGGATCGACCGTGAAAGGATTTTATTTGTTGTTGACTTGGTGATGGAGAGAATTACGTCTCCAACCATGAGAAACAACCCAATAAGCCCCAAAATAAAATGTTTGGCAACACTTCGTTACTTGGCCACCGGAAAAATGCAACTTTGCAACGCGGAAAATTTAGGGATTTCACAGTCATCTGGCAGTCGCTCAGTTCAACAAACAATCAATGCACTCTGTGGACCGCATATCATCCGACAGTTTATCCGGTTTCCAATGGACATTCGCCAACAACACAGAATGAAACTTCAATTCTTGCACATCTCAGGTATGCCCGGTATCATCGGTGCTATTGACGGGACCCATATTCGAATTATTTCTCCAACCCAACATAACATAACATAACATGAATGGCGAGAACAGGCCGTTCAGCCCAACTACGCTCGCCAGTTTCTTTATACTACTGTGAATATATCCCTTCAGATACTCAATGACTCAATGGTATCTAGCTTTAAGTCAAGCCTGCTCTTGAAAACCCCCAAGGTCTCTGCCTCAACAATATGGTCAGGCAAGCTATTCCACATCGAAATTACTCTTTGGGTGAAGAAATATTTCCGAATATCAGTGCTAAATTTACCTTTGGTCAACTTCCATTTGTGACCCCGAGTTCTACTAACAACACTTGGTCGAAGGAATACTACATAATTCACTTTGTTAATCCCTTTAACATATTTAAAGACCTCAATCAAATCACCCCTTAGTCTCCTTTTCCTAAGACTAAAAAGATTAAGGATCTTCAGCCTCTTCTCATAGCTTTCATGTTTTATACCTGGAATTAGCTTCGTGGCTCTTCTCTGAACTTTCTCTAGAGCCTCTTTATCTTTCTTAAAGTATGGTCCCCAGAACTGTACACAATACTCCAGATGTGGTCTGACGAATGTGTTGTACAAAAGAAGCATCACCTCCTTAGATTTGTACTCAATACTTTTGGCAATGTATCCCAGCATCCGATTGGCTTTTTTAACTGCTACGGCACAATGGCTAGAGCCTGTGAGGGTTTAGTCAACAATCACTCCCAGATCTTTCTCGTGTGGAGCACAATCCAGTTTTAAACCTCCCATGAAGTAATCCCGTCTAATGTTTTTATTACCTACATGTACAACTTTACATTTCGCTACATTAAATTTCATTTGCCACATTTCTGCCCAATTCTGGATTCTATCCAAATCATCCTGAATCACTTTAGTGGACTCTAAACTATTTGCCAAACCCCCCAATTTATTATCATCTGCAAATTTAACTAACCTGCTCTCAATATTCCTATCAAGGTCATTAATGTAGATGAGGAACAGCAGGGGTCCCAACACCGATCCCTGGGGGACGCCACTCCCCACCATACCTAGCTCAGATGAGATACCATTGACCACCACTCTTTGTGTTCTGTCCTGTAACCAGTTTTGAATCCACTCCAGAATGCCTCCTGTAACTCCAATGGAGCTCATTTAAAAAATTAGTCTCTTATGCGGTACTGTATCAAATGCTTTCTGAAAATCCAAGTATATGATGTCATAAGCCCTGCTCTGGTCATAAGTCTTGGTGGCCTCTTCAAAAAATTCCAGGAGGTTTGTCAGGCATGACCTTCCCTTACGGAAACCATGTTGGCTATCCCTCAAGATACTGTTACGTTCAAGAAATAAGTCCAGCTCATCTTTTATGATAGATTCCAATATTTTTCACGCAATGCAAGTTAAACTGACTGGCCTGTAATTTCCTGGCTCAGTACGGTCCCCTTTCTTATATATTGATATTATATTGCCCTGTTTCCAATCATTTGGTATTTCTCCAGTTTCTAAAGACCGTCTGAAGATGGCGGATAGCGGCTTAAAGATGATCTCACCAACTTCCCTGAGCACTCTAGGATATAAGCCATCAGGACCCGCCGCCTTATCTGCCTTTAGTTTATGCAACTTGTCTAATACTTCGTTATCCCTGACCTCAATTTCCGCTAAATAATCTTGAGCATTTAACATGCCCTCTGGCCGAATAAAGACCCACTCTGAGGTAAAATTCTCAACAAAGTAACTGTTTAAGGCATCCGCAATATCCTTGTTATCATATAGCAGCGATCCATTTTTATTCTTTATGCACTTAACCTGCTCTTTGACTTTCCTTTTTCGGCTACAGTACTGAAAGAAGCGCTTAGGGTTAGTTTTTGCCCCCTTGCAATTTGTCTTTCATACAGCCTTCTAGCATTCCTCAGCTCTTTTTTGACCACAGCCCGCATTTTACAGTATTCAGCCTTTGTGTTCTCATTGTTATCCTTTATGTACATCTTATAAAGATTCCTCTTTTCCCTCAAAATCCTACGAATACTTTTGGTCATCCACTGAGGATTCTGCTTTTTCAGCTTACTTTTGGACACCTTTGGAATGAATTTGCATTGTGAATCAAGTAAAACCCCCTTACATCTTTCCCACATCTCATTTACAGACTCACAGTCCAGGAGTGTCTCCCATTTTATTTCACTTAGATATGAGCGCATCCTGTCAAAGTTTGCTCACCTAAAATTGAAAATTTTTGTTTTTGAATAGACCTTTTTAACTTCCCATGAAACATCAAAATTAACAGTAGAGTGATCACTTGTCCCAAGTGGCTCCAGTACCTCAACATTGCTAATTCTATCTGGGTCATTACAGAGCACTAAGTCTAAAATTGCCTTCTCTCCTGTCGGTTTATTTACATACTGCACCAAAAAATTATCATTTATAACATCTAGAAATTTTTCCTCCCCCCTACCCTGTCCTTTCACCATTTCCCAATCAATACCAGGATAATTTAAGTCTCCCATAATAATAGTCCCTCCACCTCTACAAGCGTAATCCTCTTAAAAAGCATTTCATTGACTGTACTGTCCAAAGCTGGTGGCCGATAGCATACTCCTATGTTTAAACCTGTCTCATGTTTGCCAATGAGCCTGACCCAGATATCTTCACAGGGCAAGGAATGTTCAATTTCAGGAATTTCCTGTACATTTATGTTTTCGTTCACATAGATTGCTACGCCCCCTCCTCGCCTATTACATCTATCCTTCCTAAAAAGCTTATAACCTTCTATATTATATTCATCTCCATCCTCTTCACTAAGCCATGTCTCTGTAATCCCAACTATGTCATAGCCCTCACTAATCATAATGGCCTCAAGCTCTGGAAATTTATTTTTTATGCTTCTTGCATAAAGATGAAGAGGTATGTGCAAACAGAAAAAAAAGTTTGTTCCATCAACACCCAGATAGTATTTGATGCCGAATACAATATTTTGGACATTGTTGCGAAATGGCCAGGATCCACGCACGACTCTCACATTTTAATGGAAAGCAGCTTATGCCAATTATTTGACAGGCATTATGTGCCTGTGGAATGCCACTTGCTCGGGGACAGTGGCTTTAGTGCTGTACCTCCTCCTGCTATGCATGAATTATTTTATTACGTTATTGAGCGAGGGTTACATTTAATAGATCATCATAATAATACCAGCCTACATCATATTTTGTATGAATATTTAAATTGTAGGCTATAAATTACAAACCAAGCTTAGTATGCCTTCCTATAGGCTGCAATCTCGGACCTCCCCTGCGATTGCAGCCCATACCACCGCTTCTTGCAGTCGTCTGAGACACCGAGGGTAAGGCAGCATTGATCTGTAGGCTGATATTATCCCACGCATACCGCATACCAACTGGGCCAGCAGCAGTAATTGGTCGTGGCTCCAGTTGGGCATTCGCGTCCTTTTTGAACTTTCATCCATGACAGTTTAGGGCAAACAAACTTGAACAGCCCGACCCTTAAATGATCGCAACATATTCTCATTGGGTAATAAGTTGCTCATTATTGGGGCAAATTACGCGTTTTATTATTGACTCGTTTTATGCTATTGACATTTTGACAACTATCTCTTTCCTATGTATGTTTATTTGCCAAGAGCGTGATATGTGGGTACTGCGCACATAGGCTGTATCAAAAGATGGACGAAGCTACCGTGACGTCACCCATTGGGTTCAGCATACCATAAAGGAAGCCTCGATTTTGGCAATTTGGATTGCGCCATGTTGTCATTTGGAAACCGTATGTAATTTCTATTGGACGAGAGCGTGTATTGAAGATCCGGGGAGGACCGTGGCTCTGGATCTAATCGTATTGGACGAGGACCAGAGGATAACCATGCCCCAAAAGCATATTCTGGCTTTATCCTCTATTCTAGTCTATATAGGACCATAATTTACAAAAATGAACATAATAATATATATATATGTATATATATATATATATGTATATATATATATATATATATATATATATATATATATATATATGGGTCATTCCACCTCAATTCAACGGGTTTAAAAAAAAATTCCTGCTTGACCATCTTGGATTTGCTTCAAATTTTTACCATGTGAAGTTCAACCATGAAAACTAGCCCAGCCAAAATTTCAGACCGATATTTCAATTGTATCCAAAAAAAAAAAATTCTTGAAGGTACCCCCCCTCCTTGCCGTTTTTGGTGCATTTCGCGATCGTCTTAAAATGTAGCAAAGTTTGAAGTGCAATATCTCAGTAAGTTTTCTAGCTAAATGCATGAAATTTTCAGTAAAGAAAGACTACCACATATAGATTTCATATGTCTAATCTCAATAACATTGTCTTTATTGGGACTGTGGTATGACCTTGTGAAATCTGGAAAATAAACTGGAAACTTTTACGAACCCCTCGATTTATTGACCAATTAAACACAAACCAAATATGATATATTGCAAATAATTACACATCCTTTCACATAAATATATAGAGTAATCAGATCAGCATTTATTCATGGGTATGGTCCTTTTTTGTTGTTCTTTTTCTCATAATAAAATCACAAAATAACATTTTTTATTAATTTTCACTTTCAAATACCACAGGTATGACAAGGAGTACCAACCAAAGGAACCTATTTTCTGAAAGACCATCACATATGCTTACAAAATGTAAAATTTCATGATGGTTCTAGGATTCTAACCTGCAAAAAAATATTTTTGAAACATCAACCCATTATGGAATTTCGCGATTGTGTTTTATGCCAGTTTTTTCCAAACCACAACAAATTGATTCTTATTTTGCACTTACTCTTCGTCAATTACCAGTGAGGTGATGATGTCAGCAATACATGTATCTACTTGAGTTTGGTTTTCTTGGAAATTTGGTTGGCATCAGATTAGATCAGCTGACTCATTCAGGAGATTTTTCTGACATCATCATTGACTATATAAATCTGATTGCTCTGACATTTTATTCAGTTCACTTAAAACAGCCCAGCCTGTTGGACACTAAAGCAATGGCTTTTTCAGCAGTTTTACTTCCATGCACTATTGGAGATCATCTGGGTCTCGAGGACCAATGTCATAAGTTGGATTATGTACACAAACTTAAAGTGTGAGTATACATTCTGGAGGGGGTAATTATTTTCTTTTCTAGTTATGGTAACATTGCAATATTTTGTCATGATATTCACATTGTAATTCCAAATTATTTTACACAGTCCCATGAAACTGAGCAAGGTTGAAGAACTCACAGCTGATGATCAGGAACTTCTGAAAAACAGATGTAAATTGCCAAAAATATCGTCGGAAACAACCATATGTTTGCACCACAAAAAAGTCTTTCTTGATCTGTACGCTTCACTGCAGAAAAAGTGCTGCAATCCTTTTGATTTGCATACGTCAACATGCAAAGGAAGCCTGCGACAGCTGTCTCTCGCACAAGCTCAGAAGATCAACTCTGTTCAAGGACAAAACCACATTCATGCAGGAATGAAAGTGTGCCCCAAATGTCGCGTTCATCTGTCTTCCATGGAGACCTGCAGCTCAAGCGAAACTGAGGGTGTTAGCACACAAGATGAGTATATTTCTGAAGATGTGGCAGAGAGCAAGATAGATGAAAGTTTCACTGCAGTAGGCCTGACGCCGGTAAAGGCCAAAAAATTGAAGACCCAAGACAGAGCTTCATATGCAAAAAGAAAGCTGAATCAGATGCACAAACAGTCCAAGGAACTTCTTTTTGCATCCCTTAATGTACCAATTTCATCAATATCTAGCCCATTGAAGGAAATTCACAGTTGTCCAGCTGAGAGTGATCTTGATTACTTGCTTGGAGAGCTCAAGAAGAAACTAGCAGGTGCCAGTAAAGCACAAAAAATATCTCTGTTAACCCTGTCACCTGAAAGCTGGAGCATTGCAAAGACTGCCACAGAGTTTGGAGTCACAGAATACATTGTTCGACGATCGCGGCAACTGAAGAACGAGCAAGGAATTTTACCCGACATTGTACATGCAAAGGGAAGCCTCTCAGCCCACAAACTGTGAAGGATGTTGAAGCATTCTACAATGAAGATGATGTATCCCGAATGATGCCTGGGTCCAAAGACTACAAAAGTGTCACTGAAGAAGGGAGAAGAGTTCACAAGCAGCAAAGATTGCTTCTGATGAATCTCAATGAAGCGTATTCGCTATTCAAGACCAGAAATCCTGAAAACAAGATTGGAATCTCAAAGTTCTGTGCACTTAGACCCAAGGAATGTGTCACAGTTGGAGCAAGGGGTACCCATTCAGTCTGTGTCTGTACCATCCATCAAAACGTGAAGCTGATGCTGGCGTCATTTCCATCAAACAACAACGTGAAGATATCTTATCATGATTTGCTTCAACAACTTGTCTGTTCAGTGGAAAACAACATTTGTATGCTACACAGATGTGATGCCTGTCCAGGTTCCCAAGCTCTTGAGGAATTTATCAACAGCAGGATATCCGATGAAGTAGACAGCGTGAAGTACAAACAGTGGGAGTCCACAGATCGAACAACTCTAGTAGATCATCTCGCCACAGTAAATGAATACACTGAAGCTCTCGTCTCGAAAGCAGAAAAACTAGCAGAACACCACTTCATATCCAAACACCAGAGTGATCATCTTCGCCACCTCAAAGACACCATCACGGATGCCTGTATCATTTTGTTGGATTTTGCAGAGAACTACTCTTTCATAGTCCAAGATGCAGCCCAAGGATACCACTGGGACAACAGCCAAAGTACCCTCCATCCATTTGTGGTGTACTACAGGGAAGCCCATGACAATGACCCAGGTGAGCTGAAGTGCTTGAGCTTGTGTGTGGTCAGTGACTGCCTCAAGCATGACACAGTAGCAGTTCACACGTTCTTGTCACGTATTATCCCAATTGTTCTCGGCAAGTGTCCACACGTGTCCAAAGTGATATACTTCAGTGATGGAGCCGCCTCCCAGTACAAAAATTACAAAAATTTTCGTAATCTTGCACATCACATGGAGGATTTTGGTGTTCAGGCAGAGTGGCACTTTTTTGCAACCTCCCATGGCAAATCTCCATGTGATGGTATTGGGGGAACAGTCAAGCGAGCTGCTGCAAGAGCGAGCCTCCAAGCCACTACCGACAATCATATCATGACACCGTCAGACCTTTTCACCTGGGCTGAGCGAAACATCAAAAACATACACTTCATCTGGGTCAGCAAAGAAGATGTGGAAAAGGGTTCTGAGCATCTTGCAGCCAGATTCGAATCACCCAGCACTGTCCCAGGAACCAGGGGGAACCATTGCTTTATTCCAGTTGGCCCAGCGCAAGTTGAAGTCAGTAGAGTCTCAGGAGTACAGGGATTCACAGTTGATGTATACAAGGGTTGCAAGATTGTGGAGCAAACACAGCAAGAATCTCCTAACCCTACCATGAAGCTGCAAGATATGATACCTGGGAAATACATAATTTGTGTGTACGACCGGCAGTGGTGGATAGGTAACATCAAGGGGGTCGACCATGATGAAAATGACGTTCAAGTTTTGTTCATGCACCCACATGGACCAAAAAAAAGCTTTGCCTGGCCCAAAAAAGATGATGTCTGCCATGTCCCACTCCCTCACATACTGGCAATCATTGATGCACCAGTTACAACCACTGGGAGACGATACACAGTTCCAGAGGACATACAAAAGTCTTCCTCAGAACAACTCGCCAAAATGTTATAACTATTGTCATGTTCACTTTTGAAAATATACCTGTTACAAACAGATTGTTCTGTTACATTTGGTATTTAGTAAAGTACACTCTGCACAGTCTAACAGTTCATGCATCTCGAATTTCATGATCAGATGAGAAGAATCGTGAGCGATATAGCTGGGTTATTCAAAAATATTTTTTTGCAGGTTAGAATCCTAGAACCATCATGAAATTTTACATTTTGTAAGCATATGTGATGGTCTTTCAGAAAATAGGTTCCTTTTGGTTGGTACTCCTTGTCATACCTGTGGTATTTGAAAGTGAAAATTAATAAAAAATGTTATTTTTGTGATTTTATTATGAGAAAAAAAGAACAACAAAAAAGGACCATACCCATGAATAAATGCTGATCTGATTACTCTATATATTTATGTGAAAGGATGTGTAATTATTTGCAATATATCATATTTGGTTTGTGTTTAATTGGTCAATAAATCGAGGGGTTCGTAAAAGTTTCCAGTTTATTTTCCAGATTTCACAAGGTCATACCACAGTCCCAATAAAGACAATGTTATTGAGATTAGACATATGAAATCTATATGTGGTAGTCTTTCTTTACTGAAAATTTCATGCATTTAGCTAGAAAACTTACTGAGATATTGCACTTCAAACTTTGCTACATTTTAAGACGATCGCGAAATGCACCAAAAACGGCAAGGGGGGGGGTACCTTCAAGAATTTTTTTCTTTGGATACAATTGAAATATCGGTCTGAAATTTTGGCTGGGCTAGTTTTCATGGTTGAACTTCACATGGTAAAAATTTGAAGCAAATCTACGATAGTCAAGCAGGAAGCATTTGTTGAATTGAGGTGGAATGACCCATATATATATATATATATATATATATATATATATATGGAGACTTGAAACTTGCTATAGCTACCATAAAATAATGTGAAAAATCATTATTTAAATGAAAAATCAGGTGGGAAAGTAGGGTCATTATCTCATAGACTTCTATAGCATTGAACTTCTTTCAGCAACCACCGATGTCGCCATCTGCTGGCCATTAAATAGAATGCCATTTTACGGTACTTGAGCATGGGCTTCATTTTTCAGACTAGGGCGCTGCGTCCATCTTTTTATACAGTCTATGACTGCGCATAGTGCATTTTCGGGAGTGCTCAACATATTATTTTATGCGACAAACCAGCCGCTTTGGCCATTTCCTCATTTTTTCTTCCATGTGTTGTATGTGGGATATTTTTTTTAAATGGGTCGCCCTGTCACCAAACAACCAATCACCGTGCTCGTTGTCCCAAGACTCGTGCATGAGAATTGATGTCATCCATAGCAACGGAGATTTACTCCCACCTATCTCAGAGCTACTCATAGTCTAGGAGTTACCAGTTTTCTTAACTAAAAGTTGCTCTCAGCGGCTTTGCGAATAACTTTTAAGATTTTACTCCCACATAAAATGTTTTAGCGCGACTTAGGAGTACTCCTAGCGGTAAGATAAGATGCTTTGTGAATAAGGGCCCTGTTAAAGTAGAACACATTTTCTACATATAGAATGTTCACAATGTGCAATTTTTGACGCCAATGAATGTTTCTTGGCGATATTGGTCGCCATTTTACGAAAATTAATGCGTAAATTCTTCTAATGGACAGCAAAAGGTGGATTAAATATGAATATAGCGGATGCGATGCGCTTGGCCTAGCTAGCATCTCGGTCTTTTAAAAAGTTCCATTCGATTTTGTTGCATTACGAGCACAATCCGACCATTATTAGGCTAATCTTTCATGCTAGATTGGTTCGGTTTGTTTCAGTCCTCCTTGCTTGTTTTCTCTGGTACCAGTTGCGAGATTCCAGAGATAGAGGAATGTAACACATCGTACCAATCTAGCGAAAGAATCATAACAATGGTCGGAATGTGTTTTTAATTTCCCTATTCAATCTCGCAACCTATACGACAGTTAACAAGCATGGTGGACAGTATCGGTTGCGAGGTTGGATAGGGGTATTAAAAACACATTCCGACCATTGTAAAGATTCTTTCACGGTAGATTGGCACAATGTGTTACATTCCTCCATCTCCCTTTTGAATTTCATAGCCGGTGCCAGGATTATTTCCTTAACCTTCCTTTCGAGTCTCGCAACCGATACGAGAGAAGACGGGTACAATGAAGGGACTTGGGATGCACTATCATCAGAGGTGTATAGTAACGAAGTACATGCACTTCGTTACAGTACTTAAATAGTTTGAGGTTTTATACTTTACTTGAGTTTTTTTTTTTTTTTTTTTTAAATCTGGACTTTTACTGTACTACAGTTAAAAGATAAAAAGTATACTTTCACTTCGTTACTTTGACACTGGGCACTTTTTTACTCGTTACAAATTAAAAGATAAATGTAATTCATGGAGCTGCAAATTTGTGCGCGCAGTTACAATATTCTACCACTAGATGACACTCTCGGATCAGTTATTGCAGTTCACAAGCAAGCCGAGTTTGAGCACGGTTTAGAATATGGACGAGTTCACTCCAATCCATGTTTTTCAGGAGTTGCTTGAATAAAACTCCTCAGCTAAGCCTGATGTACAAACTGCTCAATATACTTGCCCATAGTATCAATCCAGCCGTTCAAAAAAATTATCTCTTTTGCTACAGAAATAATCTTTGTCCTCTGCAGCAACCACTTCAGCCACAGTGAGCAAATGGTATCCCAATTAGTAGTTAAGAAGAATCAGTTTTCTGAAGCAAAAATTCAGCATGGTATTGATACTATGTAATTCTACTATTAATTATAGTCAATTATAGTGGTTTTTAAAACTGCCAGTAAACTCAAAGAAGAAGAAGAAGTATATAAAGGAGAGACTGCCTGTTTGTTTTTTGAATACTGTATTTTTCATTCACCTGAAAATTGATTAAAGAGCACCAGGAGAGAACAAAGAACAAATAAATACTCAACAATTCGCTATTTGGGGGCACTATAAAATTCCTAAACTTTCTTATTTCTCGACCAATTCTCATGATCTTGGTGTCAACTACAAGGCCTTTTCAAGAGCTTTCAATAGGTCACAACTTCATTAAAAATAATTGCATTTTAATTTTTTTGGTCACATACTTAACCATATTCAACCATCACCAATATCGTCGAACGCTTTTTGTAAACACATGGCAACTCCTTCACTCAAACATATTTACTAAGCGGTTTTACTCAAAACTGTGGATTTTTTGTCCACAACATGCCCAAAGAAAAACATGGGGAAAAAAAGGAAACTTTGACATTCGTTCTTACACCCTCACTATGTAGGAACTGCCATGTGTTCACGAAAGTGACGTCACGTCCCCGATTAGCACAACTGTAATGATAACTTTATTATTTCACTACGATTCAGGAACATATGTACATACTTTAACTGCCATCTACATCTGCTGCTGCCGTCTCTCTCAAATTCACATTCACAAAATCAATAACTGCTACCCTTACTCTAGCTCTTTGTCTATTCAAATGTTTAACTTGCTTTTGATGTTTTCCTTACTCAAGACTCCCCCCACTCCCTCACTCACACACTCACTCACACTCACTCTTTCACACTCTCACACTCTCCCCACCTAATTTGTAAATAATTTACCAGCTCCAGCTCTTTACTAAACTTGCAATTTATATAATTGCGTGAGCTTTGCCTCATTTAGCACTCTTTTCTTCGGCCCACATTCTCATACAGCACTTGGAGGCCCAGCCGTATACTAGGTTGCACATTTTTTTTCTTTTTTTTGGCCTAATGAATTTTCATGTAAATTTGCAATAACATACTACTAGAACATATCTCCAGACGGTTTTCTCTGATTTTTGATTGAATAATTTTTGTGTGTTTTATGGGCCCTTGAAATTTTGGCTCCAAAGTTAAAGATAGGACTGAGAAATTTAAAAAAATTATTTCTCAAAAAATGCGTGATTTTTTTTTCTAAATGAGGCAATCAACTTACCTTGGCACCATCAATGTACAGTGCGAGTGCCATTTTGATTGAATCAACGGAAGGGGGTCTAGTGGGGGCGCTGTACTTTATGAATATGCAGGATGGCCTGTGGAGGCCAAATGGTTGCAGATAGAGATTAAGTTTGTATTAGCGACATATAGGAAGTCATACATGACCTATACATTGGCTATGTTAAAGTTGACCTCAGATGATTTTGAAAGGTCAAACTCGAGGTCAGGGATTATATTAACAATGTTAAAAGATATGACTTGAAATTTAAAAAAATTAATTCTCAAAAACTGTCTGATACTTTTTTTCTAAATCTGGCTATCAACTCATCTTGATAAACTTTATGTACAGTGCGAGCGCCATTTTTATTGAATCGACGGAAGTGGGTCTAGTGGGGGCGCTGTACTTTAACATTGGGTCTTACGGAGAATGGGCCAAACCGCCTGTGGAAGGTAAATGGTTGCAGATAGAGATTAAGTTTGTATTACTGACTTATAGGAAGTAATATATGACCTAAAGTTTGGCTGTGTTAAAGTTGACCTCAGATGACCTTGAAAGGTCAAACTTGAGGTCAAGCAAAATGTTACAATTTTCAAAGGTTTCTAGGCTTGAAAATATTGAAGATTGGGAACATACAGTCATGCCCAAAATTATTCATACCCCAAACAATTTTTTTTTTTTCCCCCAAGATATTTTTGGCAAATCAAATTTATTCTTGCACAAATGACATAGTAAGTTGACGTAAGGCAGTAAGAATTACAGTAAACAATTTTTCGAGAAATACAATACTTTTTGGTATTTTATCTGACAGATTTACAAAAAATGCCATGTCAAGAATGATTCATACCCTTTTCTCAGTAATTGATGGCAAAGCCTTTATTCACGATTACAGCCTCCAAACGCTTCCTGTGGTTGATCACAAGGTTTCTAAACGTTTCCACGGGGATTTTGGCCCACACCTCTTTGGCAAACTTCTCCAGATCCTTAAGTTTTGAGGGTTTCCTTGCCATGACCTTGGTCTTCAGTTCCTTCCACAGATTCTCGATAGCAGTCCAGCGAATAACTTGGTCTTGGGCAGGAATGGATCTTCCAACAGGATAATGATCCTAAACACATGGCCAAATCTGTCAAGAAATGGTTAGTGACAACAAAGTGAACATTTTGGAGTGGCCAAGCCAGAGACCCGACCTCAATCCTATCGAGAATCTGAGGAGGGAACTGAAGACCAAGGTCATGTCAAGGAAACCCTTAAACTTCAAAGACCTGGAGAAGTTCGGGATTAAAAAAAAAAAAGATCTGGATGAATTACCTAGTACTAGTTTTCGGTCTCGCTGTTCACTTCGGCAGAGCAAGAATTTACCATACCACGTACGTTTTGCCCCTGTTCTCGCATTCATATTTTCGTAATATATAATGAATAATTGTAATAAAAAAAAAAAAAAAAAAATCCAAGCCGTCGTCGACCCTTAACAGCTCAGGCACCCGAACCCTGAATCCTGCTCGTTCCGGGGAGCCCATGCGAACCAAGTTCGCTATTCGCCGTCCCACTCTACCGAGACACAATCCCCCAGTCCTTTCCTCATCGGAGGCAAGAACTGGACGATTACTTTACACTCATTCTCGATCTGCTTTATGCTTCAGCTGTACGGGAAGCGACTGCCTGTTGGCCACGTTGATAAAATTGATGTGACTCTGCAAGGATGACAATCTGCAAATCCGAAACTCTTGCTGACTTCGCAGGAATTATATTCGCCATCACTCAGCTGTACATCGTACCTAAAAACGCTGTTTAGCTGCCACTTCATTCAGACTGTAGAATGGATTCTCATGGCTTATTGCTCTGAGCCTCGCGAGCTTATTTACGCAAATCTGCGTCGCTTTCATGAACTACACGAAAACAGAAATTGCAAAGACTTATCGATATTTTTCGTAGTCATCGATGTGCGGGAAAAAATGCCATAATTTCGTGGCGCAATGTATAACAAGGCTTTCAAAAAATAAATAAATAAATAAATAAAATAATAAATAAATAAATAAATTAGACTTTCGTCGGTTCTACCCATTAGTCTGAGCAACTCTTGCTACACACGAATGTCGTGTTCTTCGCAAATTAAATGCCACACATTTATGGTTCTGTTGAATGATTGCGATGTTTATTCCAAAATTGTAAAATCATTACAAATGCTAATGTTCCTTGCCTCGCAGGCAAAAATTCTAGGATACTACACGTATCCACCTCACGGCCACTTGTAAACATTCACGGATACTGCACGCATATCCTCCTTTACAGCCACTAGCAGTGGCTTAGCTCGCTAGCGCTTCGGTTATTGGTGCTCTTTGCCTCGCCGGCAAACAATAACGGATACTATACGCGTATCCTCCTCACGACCACTGGCAGTGGCACAGCGCACTAGCGCTTCGCTAGCGCTTTGGTTGTTGGTGCACTTCCCCTCATCGGCAAACATTCATGAAAACTATGCGTCTCCACCTCACAGCCACCTGCAGTGGCAAGGTTCACGCTCTCGGCCGACTTTCAGTCCCGCAATCCATCATTCTGCCTGGCCCGCACACTGTCCATCTGCCGTCTCCACGCTCAAGCACGTCACTCCATGCAATCCAACTGGTCGCTTGCCCAACAGTGGTTAACCCTTTACTGACTGTCCTCCGTTTCACCACTCTCATCCGCCTCGCTGGTCGTGGCGCCTGGTTGGCTAAAGCCGATATCGCAAACGCTTAGGGCCTTTCCACTCGACCCACGCTTTTTTTGGGGGTTCCTTTGTTGTTTCCGGTAAGGAGCGTTATTACTTCGCTGTTCGCCTCACCGTATCCCATCATCGGTTCCTCCCTCATTTGGGGTCACGAACGGGCCGCCAAATGCAGACCCGTACATTATAACAACTGACCACAGTAGACACCGTAAACGAAGGCCGTTCCCGCTCCCTCTTGTTCATGCCGTTCCTCAGGAAACTAACCCTGATTTCTGCAAAACACCAGTCCATGCTCAAAGCCGCACATATTCCTGACCATAAAATGCCATCGCTGATGCCCCTCCGCATTTCTCCTGGCAGAGAATTAGATGCTTAGCACCGCACTTGGACATTCACCCCACTTCGGTTCCTCCGTTTTCCGCGACCGCCGACCCCTGACACCACAACCCGAGCCATTCGCCGCTTTATCTCGAGATACCATTCTAAACGGGTTCGCTCCATGCTTACTTTTTCCCCGTACCTCGTAGGACGGAAGCAATTCAAGAAATTCCATTCAGCCCTCCGACTGCCATTCCCGGCACTCGACGTCGCTTCCCTTACGAGCTTAATTTCGTACATTCACTCTACACACCACGTTCGACCAGCCCCAATACAAGTCTTCCTAAGCAGCATCAACTTCTTCGTCAAATTAGCCACTGGTTATCCGTGCTCGTCTATTTCCCACTCTCACGTGTGAACACTGCTGAAAGGTTTACATAAACAAGAACCTCCCGCTCTGACCAAACGTTTACCCCTAACGGCAGACCTCCTCTCTCACTGCATCTAGACGCTGCGTTTAGGGTTCCATTCCCCTTCCAAGGATTCCACCCTAGAAGCAGTGTTTCTATTGGCCTTCTTTGGGTTTTTGAGATGTGCCGAGTTCGCTCCGCTCTCCGCTAATTATTATCCTTCTCGTCACGCCAGCCTAAACGACATCTCATTCTACTCCACCAACTGCCTCGTTCAAGATAAAGAGTAGTAAACAGATCAGTTCGGCATTTCTCAGCCCAAATTCCTATTTCGCCTCGACTCTGCCCTTCAAGCTAATATCAAACTACGTCACCTCGAGATACAATAACCACGCTTCTCCCCCAGACCCGTTATTCACGATTGACAACGGGGTCGAAGCCACTCACCACCGGTTCCTCTACCATTTCCGTCAAGTTTTAATTCGATCTAACATTCCACCCAAATACTCCTCTGGGCACTCTTTCCGCATCGGCGCCGCCACCACAGCATCCAAGCGAGGAGTGCCGGACCACCTGATTAAAATCCTCGGCCACTGGACATCGAACTCGTATGCAAGCTATATTCGCGATAATGTTGACGACGTACATAGAGCCCATCTCTCGATACATTAACACTTTTTACCCAACGTGCCGCGGGCCGAGGGGTATTGTCGTCCCCTGCGGCGTCCGTCTGTCCATCGACGACGTTACTGCTCTAGCGCCTTCAGGTTTGCTTCTAGCTTTCACACTTCTGGGTGGCTGCTACGTCTATGGTATTGTATTGTAAAAAATGAAAAATGCCCATGCCAAGGTTATTTATATCAGCGCTTGGCTTCATATATTATATATATTATTTTTGCAATCAGAATCCAACTAACACCCAATTCAACTTACATACGCAGCCGAGGGGTCTTAAGTGTGATTAGCACGGTATTTTTGGGGCTTGGGAGCCACACGGACTCCGACAAGAGATGCGAGCCCCACCCTGAGTCTCGCCACCCGGGGGGCGCCCAACGTCCGTGTAGCAACCAGAAATATGTGTTAGCTAGTTTCTATACCAAAATGAAAGAAGAACGAACTCTAAAGGTGGACCAGTGACTCAGAAGCTCTAGGCCGCTCAGGAGAAGTGGGTATCGGCAGCTAGGGTGAAACAAGACACCGACCCAAGGGTTGAAATTGAAAAGGTAAGAAAATGTTACGTTTATTTTCTTTTCTCTTAGTTCCTCCTCTCTTTCTTCAATTACTGTGCATTTCTTATCAGAGCAATTTTCAGCATAGGAAACATCAAATAAACAACAAATGAAATACCCTCTCACTCCTGTGTCATCTTTCCCTCTTTAGGATTATTTTGAGATCCACCTGTCAGTTAAGTGCTTGGTTTATCAGTATTTCCTATTTTAGATTGAAGTAATATTTTAGCTATTTACTATTAGTTAGGCACTCATTACATTGGTGTTTCCCATTATGTCTTTTTTTTTTTTGGGTTGGCCTTAGAGTCCTATTTTGCAGTGCCTTTAATTATGCCTCGGTGTGCGCATGCGCACAGCGAGCATACGGTACTCAGTCTGTGTATTTGTTTGTCTGTCTGTTACCATCATAACTGCGACAGCGTGTGCATCCAAGCTAAAGTAACAATGCCAACGAGTGACAAACACTGTTCTCTTGATTTTAAATGTGCCAGAATTTTGATTTTTTGTAGCACTTCATGTTTCAGTATACACGTTTTGTGTACATAATGTTAAGCCACACCCACATGATTTTGGCACAAGGACCGCACTCTATTGACTGTTTATGTATTCAAGCTTGCTTTTATGTTACTGTACAACTATTGTACATCAGTAGTGGCTAAGCAATACACACCGAGGCATCAGCACCTCTGGTGCTTTCATTGAACAGGCGGCTCCTTTGATTTTAGATTCTCTCCCTAGCACCAGAAAACCAACCAGTACCAACTAGCAAACATATATACACAGAAAAAATGAAAAAAGTTGTTTCACATCCAAAAAAAAAAAGTTAACACATCACATAACCGTATCTTCAATCACAAAACTAATACCATGTTAACAATGCAATGTTCAAAGAGGTCAATTCAATGAGTCACTGCTCAAATCCAGACATAGCTATATCAGTTCAACATCAGACTGCTGGTTCCCACAGACTGTGGAACGTAGTGTGATAGTGTCTTTTCCTCAGTCAATGCTCCTTATGTGGGTGAGTAAATGGGATTGAACTGCCACCTTTGATGAACTTCAGTAATTCAAATATCTCTCCTTAAATTCCAATTTGACTCGTGGGCTTTGCTCGCCACTTCAGCACCAACTGCACCTTTTCTCCGGCGAAAACCAGCTGGACTGAAGACTCAGATGATCTTGCAGAATCTCACGCTCCATCAACAATCAGGGAATGGAAAAGGAAGATCTAGAAGGCCTGAAAGACCTGGCCTTCAATTTAGAGAGCCAGGAAATGAATTACTATTATATGAGTCAGATAACTGCTTTTCTCTACATCTAGTAAATTACATAATGTACCACACAACCAATTTGCGACCTGAACAAAGCAAAATAAAATTGTCACTCCTCCTTTTACAGCTTGTCATGTCTTTTTTTCCACAATTAAAATTACTCTTGCAAAACCTTGCAAAGCTTAGCTTAAACACACTCAAGATTTTAGTCATAACATGCTTAATAAACATACAGTATAAACGGTCGGTAACCCTCTAACACTTTACCTCAGTTCCAAGCTGCATAACCAGTGTGTTGCCAAACAATAGCTGCTAGTCAGCATAACGGCATGAAAGAATACATTCGTGAAAAAAACGGCAATAATTGCCCATTTATAACATACTGGAACGACACCAGGAAGCCTTGACCGCTTTAGCTAGCAGCCGACCCAATTACAAAGTTTAATTTTAGAAGCAGTAGCAAGCTCGCTAAAACTAATGCTAACGCGGCTAGCGTCGAGGTTGCTAACGCTAATATTTAGTCAGTTTCCTTATTATTATTTCACCCTGCTTCCCGATCTACTCACCGGGAATATCTTCCGACAGTTAGCAGCAGGATTGTTACTACTACAGGCCTTTTAGGATTCAATGAATCTATTTTTATTTTATTACTGAGCACCACACGTCTGTCTCATTCACTGTTCATGCAAGAAAAGGAAGTGCATTGCGTTTCTGCCTGAATTAACCCACTGGAAGGTGGGGGGGTTCTCCTTTTTGTTAATTGGCTTCTTGTCCCAACTTACTGAAGCGCTACTGCCACCTGTTGCTCCGGAGTGTAGACCAGCCTTTTTAATTATCTGTATTTAGAGCCCAAACTGCAGATTAGTTTCCACATATGTTAATAATCTATTTCTAGATCACAGGGTTCTGGTAACCGGGGGTTACACCCGTACAATCACTGACTAAATCCAACACCACACCTGCCCTGATCTCCTATCCGCAATCCCACCCAATACTCTCCTCTACTTTGGGAATGGTCTGGAATTCATTAAAGGGAGTTCCCAATAACGTAGGTAAATGAACAGGGCCACTCCCAATGCGCCTTCCTATTCGTCCTTATGCCTATACATACCTCCTACATTCCCACAATCCCCGCTCATCTTGTTTCTACGTCCCTCCCACCCTTCCCCTCCCCAAAAAGGAAGCAAGGAACAGCCACCACCTGGGACCCCGGGGGTCTTAGGAGCCACACGGACTCCGACAAGAGATGCGAGCCCCACCCTGAGTCTCGCCACCTGGGGGGCACTCAACGTCCGCACAATCACAGACCAAGTCCAACACCATACCCGCCCCGATCTCCTATCCGCCCAATCTCCTATTTGCAATCCCACCTCTCCTTTACCTTGGGAGTGGTCCAGAATTCATTAGCTGTTTATTAGCAGAACCAGGCATTTTAAATTAGGCTTACAGGGAAAGACTACAGGAACAGTATATCTCCAGGAGCAGGATAGGGCTGCCCTAAATTAGTTCATATGTGAAGTTTCACTCCATCAAAATTTTACAATAGCTTATGCCCGCATCATCCAGTAATCAAAATGAAATCATTGCAAGACAGAGTGCTGAGAAAAAGTGTTTGCCCCCTTACCAATTTCTTATATTTTGCATGTAGGTCATGGTTACATGTTTCAAATCATAAAACTGGTTTTAATATTGGAAAAAGATAACCACATTAAACACAAAATGCAGTTTTAAATGATTATTTTATTTATTTATGCATAAAAGCCTTTCAACTTTACCTGGACCTGCAGTATGAGAAAAAAACTTGATCGACCAATTTGACTAATTTAATTGATAATGGAGTTCAATTTGATAATGCACTCTTCGGCATGAGTACTACCAGCCCTGGTGGATTGAAACATCACTTAAATAGAGCCTGTCTAGCAATGTGAAGTTAGCGAAAGGTAGTACTTGATTGAATTCAAGAGTAGATGAAAAACAGTGTACTTGATGCATCCGTCTAAAAAGGGTTACAAAGTCATTTTTAAGGCTCTGGGACTTCAGCAAACCATGGTTAAAGCTATTATCAGAATTGGAGTTGTCTGCCAAACAAAATTTCTATAATAGAATGTCAATTATGCATCCAGGAGTTCATAAAAGGACCCTGACTGACATCATACAAACTGAAGGCCTCACTTGACTCTGTTAATGTTAGCGTTCATGATTCCGCAATAAAAAGTTTTCCACTGCATGGTATGGCTCTACTGGACTGGAATCTACACGGTTTTTTTTTTTTTTCGATTTCAATCTAGATAGTACCTGGTACCAGATACTGTTTAGAACCACTTCTGCTGAGGCTCCAAGCGAGCCAAACTGATACTGAAACGAAAGGTTAATGCACTGCAGACCACTGATTGGTCATCATTTGCGCGACATGGGACAAGCTGGCACAATACATGACAGAAATGACGTTTCGACGGAATATGATCATTTTCACAGCTAGACAATCTCAAGTGTAAATATTAAGATGTGACCATAAACTGTATCAAAAGAAGGCCGAAGCAAACGTGATGTCACCCATTGGTTTCAGCGTACCATTTAGGAACCCTTGATCCTGGCAATTTGAACAGCGCCATTTTGTCACTTTGAAACCGGATGTGATTGCTACGATCGCTCCAGGGAGGAGCGAGGGCTGGATCTACGGGTGGATCTGACCGTATGTGACAATTACCAAAGGATAGCCACGCCCCTAAAGCACATCTGGCTTTATCCTTTATTCTAGTCAATTTGGGAGCATAATTTACAAAAATGAACATCATGATATATCGCAGGAGACTTGAAATTTGCCATTGATACCATAAATAATGTTGAAAATCATTACTGAAATAATAAATAAGGTGGGAAAGTAGGGTAATTTTCTCAAAGACTTCTATAGCATTTAACTTCTTTCTGCAACCACCGACGTCGCAATCTGCTGGCCATTAAATAGAATGCAATTTTAAGAGATTTCCACATTAGCTTCACTTTTCAGACTCAGGTGCAGCATCCATCTTTTTCTACAGTCTATGGATGTGACCCAAGTTGGTAAATACTATACATATCCAAACTAACAAGCGATCTAGCGTTCTTGTTAGCTAATTTAGCATGAAATAAACATTTTGGGAATGCATAACAAGATAGAAACTTTCAGGACAAGAAAATTATATTTTTATGACCTAATAAAGTGAGTAGCGAATGCTTAGTTGTGAAATGCACTGCTGCTCACCAACAATTAGCAGCCAAATGCAAGTGAGTTGGGCACCAGAAGGAAATGCAGACTGGGACAGCATATGACACGAACACAATCCAGCCAAAATGGATAAGCGGCCAGATAAAAAGCCACCTAATGTGCTTCCTTGAGAACCAGGAACACTCATCCTCTGGCCTACTCCATTGTTCTTGCGTTTGTGTTGCAGCAACCAGGGCTCTCAAGTCTCACGCATTGAGCGTGAGACACACGCATTTCAATAAGTTCACACGCCACACATGACATTTCTCACGCTGAGAAGTGATAAAACTCGCCGCACATTAGTAACATATACTGTATATAAAAGAGATTAGGAATCTATGAATGGATGAGGCGAAGGCAGACGGCTCTGCTTGAATCAGCAACCTATCAGCCAATCAGAAAATAGTATTTCTTGTTGCCGGGTGAAGTAGCAGCGCCGTAATCACGTCTTCCACACGCGCGCGAATGCTGCTATTGTGTGCACACGTCAAAGAGCTGGAAGTGGAAGCCTGAAATCAGGTAATCACTTCATCACTTAATTTTTTTTACAATAACTGCTTATTAAAGTCAAGGAACTATGTAGGATATTTGCTTTATGAATAATTTTTTCCTCAATTTAACAGCTTTGGACGGTTGTGGTTAGATGAATTGATTTGTAACTTGTTACGGGGAGAGTGGGGACTCTGCCGTCCATGTAGTGTATTTTGGCTGAAAACAAACCCAGCTCCGATCCGGTGTCAGAGGTGGTACCACAACATCTCGTTTGTGACAGACAAAACGATACAAATACACAAAAAAAATTATTTAATTTAGCCTTTAGTATACTGGGGAGTCCCACTGAAATTAAAAAAGTACAGATATTGGGGGGAATGAAGTCAATTCTTCTTTGAGTTTACTGGAAGTTTAAATATTCAATAACTGATCCTGGTGTGCCATCTAGTGATAGAATATTGTAACTGCGTGCATAAATCTGCAGCTCCACGTCCACTGGCGGACACATCTGCGCAAAGGTACACCATTGTTCTTCTCGAACACGCCAAATCCAGATAATCCGTAAATGATGAATTAAATTAATATTTTAATTTGAAACGAGTAACTAAGTCGCCAGTGCCAAAGAAATGAAGTGAAAGTATACTTTTTATCTTTTATATGGAGGAGAGTAAAAGTCCCAGTTAAAAAAAAAAAACTTAAGTAAAGTACAAATCCTCAAAAAAACTACTTAAATGCTGTCACAAAGTACATGTACATCGTTACTATGCACCTTTAAAAACGGCAGTATCATGCACCCCCCGCCCCCCCCGAAAAAAAATCTCACACTAGCCTGTATTCAAAACTTGAGAGCCCTGGTGTTGCGTGAGGTTATGGCGTGTTTTGCAGCGCATCGAAGATGACGGGAAGACACTTTCCACTGTCAATCCCCTCGACAATTAAGCTGGTACTATTCTGTGTGGAAAACGACTACATGGCACCAACATCGAGTAGAGAGTTGAGTAGAGCCAGTGTCATGCAGTGGAAAAGCACCAATGGTTAACTACCTGGTGGCCCTGTGGTGCTCAGACCCTTCATTGCTGCTTGCAGCATTATTTTTGACAGATAAATCACTAGGGGTGGGGGAAATTTCCGATTCTTAGATGCATCGCGATTCGGACGTGGACGAATCTGAATCGATTCACAAACGTCCAAATTTCGATCATTTAAATCTGTTACTTAAAGTAATACAGAATAGGCATGGGCAACGCTCTGCATAAACTCTAATGGAATGCGTAACAGCTGAACTGGGACGGTAAACAAGCCTCAGAAAACTTATTAAAAAAATGATGTTAATACCATTTTCATACAAAAAGAACACCATGGTTTGATTAAAAGCAACCTTTTCAATAGGATACCCGCATTTCATACATGAACTCTGTGTATTACGGCCAATAACGCGATTTGAACAGAGCTATTATTCGCCCGTTGGATGAATGCGTGACCTCAATTTGCGCTGTGTTTACAAACTTTCAAGTGCACAGCGTGGCAAAAATATCCATTTTGGAGGTAGATTTCAAATAGCCCGGCTGACGTGATATCCCAGCTACGGCCCTGATTGACTTACAGCCATCTAATTTGAGAAATTACGAGTCTATTCGTCCAAGATAGACCTCCAGGGGATGTGAAATAAGTTCGACAGAAGTTGTTGAAGTTCGTCGCGAGTTCGCCGTGACTTCTTCTCAACAATAGAAAGAAAGGTGAGTGTATTTTTACTGTATACCCTACATAGTTAGTTGACAGAATATCCTCTGACCCTATTTGTGAAGTTTCAGTAAAATATACCAAGGAATAAACCAGCGCCAGGCGTTCAAAGCCTACCAGTGTTCTGACAAATTTTGCTACCTATCAAAATATGCCACCTCGCGAACACCGGTCACAAGATTCATTCACTTATACCCTTCAATTCGAGACTGCGAGGATGGAAATCTGAATAATCAATTAGGAAAAATTCTTGGCTCTCGGTAATTCTGTATATCGTTTAAACATTTTGTTAATCGGATTATGAAAGAAGACTGAAAATAAGCGCCCGCTTTTTGTTTGGGTGTAAAAGCGCGTATTTAAAGGAGAATACATTGTATTTTGATTAAGCATTGAACTCTGCATAAGTCGAACTGTTTTAATACTTGTTGATGACATTGCTTCGGCTTCCTGGAAGCAAGTACGAGCAAATCTGCTGTCTAGTGAGCATTTCAGGTTCGATGTACTGAGTAACAACGCCGCGGAAACTTAAACTGGCCTGTCATTCTGCCGAATAGTCTTACTAAACTAGTTAATCGTCTGATTGCTAATCAAGCAAAGGGGAGGTTTCTGCCTCACCAAACTAACCTCCTACTGCACGACACTGTGTTTTACTATGAATTATTCACAGTAGCTCATTGAAACTATCATGGGAGGAGGGTATATGGACATTGTAAAAAACAGTGCAAAGGTTTTTTTTTTTAATCACCACGGGTTATTGAAGGGGGAACGTTTGATTCATTTCGTAGCAGTGGGAGGGCAAACAACTGCCGGCATCAGCGACTTCACTGCATTTAATATAGTAATGGGCGAGTAGCGTTAATGTTTGCCCTCCCACCGATAATTTTGACATTTTTGCTGGCCATTGATCCAAAAAAAACTTCACAGGCAACCCATTTATCCCATTTTTTAATATCAATGCAAAACCTAATGTTTGTTGAACATAATTGGGTGAAATTCAATGCATTTTCCATTAAAAAGGGCCTAGGGGGCGCTGCTGTACTTCAGAAAAGGGGTTGATGACTTTAGCATCAATTATTTCTGTTAGGGTACCCTAATGGATAATTTGGCCAGGTTTATTTCTGAGTAGACTGCATTTTCGAAAATGCCCTCAGGCTTCACCCCCCAATTTTCACAATGGGTTTTGTTGATAAATGCCGAAATCAGCCATTTTTAGGACCCTGTGGCTCTGAGACCCTTTCCTGTAAAGGCGTTGGACTTGTGGCAAACTCTTCGTCTGTGTCTTCTGTACTTACCTGCAAAAAATCATTAGAAAATAATAAAAAAAAATTTCTCAGCAACTCAAGAAATGTGGTCATTTTATTCATTTGTATTGCCCATGCCTATACAGAAGGTTCTAAATAATGCGGAACTGAGAAGCGCGGTACGCGTCATCTCCGGGACACTTTTGGATGCGTACCTAGAGTGGACACGCCGACACATGCCCAAAGTCGTCAGTGGAAGCGAACTGGACAAGAGCCACGTTATATGTAAGGTGTGTCGCGCTAAAATAAAATACTTTGGCAACACAAAAAACATGAGAAGCCATGTAACTCGATTCCACTCGACGGAGGAGTTGGGGAGACGGCAGGCTGTTGTTGCTGCGGCTAGTAGTGGCGCTACTGACCAGAGAACAATCGAGGAAGCAATTAGAAAGCTGCCACCCTCATCGGAAAAGGCGAAGCGAATTAAGAAGGCCATCACAGCATTTATTGCCAAGGATTTGCGTCCTTATTCCGTTGTGGAAAATCAGGGATTTCGAGCACTGCTGCATACATTGGAGCCCAGCTACACCATCCCATCCCGACGCTATTTCACCGACACGGCCATCTCGACACTCTACAACCAAACCAAAACAGAAGTCATGGCCTCGCTGTTGAAGGCAGATAGGATCGCAGTTACATGTGACACATGGACGTCTTTCGCCACCGAATCATTTGTTACTCTAACTGCGCATTTTATCACCGGTGATTAGAAGCTAAGGTCACATGTGCTCCAAACAAGAGTATTGAAGTACACATTTGTAGTTAATTGCAGTGTTTTGGCTATACCAAAATGAATGGCAGCATTTTGGTATAGCCAAATGTTTTTGTTTTTTTTGTTTTTTTTGTCAATGGTTATATTGATTACTGTATTGCACAAATTTTGAAACTTTCCAGTTTGCACGCATTTCCATTAGTTTAATAAAAAATAATGGAAATGAATTCAACTCTTGTTTCTCATTACAAATGCACTGATTTTAAAAATTGCAAGAGATGAATGCTTATTCTGTGAGACAAAAGGAAATGTGTGTTGTGAAAAAGTGCATCAATATACATAAATTAAAGATGTATCAATAAACGTTTTATAATCGAATCGTGAGGTGCCCAAAGATTCCCACCCCTAGTAATCACAGGGACTTCGAGGACCAGGTCTGGGAAATAAGAAGCAGTCGTAAATTCAAAACAGGACACGAGACTTTTACATTTTTTAAATGTTTAATATCTATTTTACAGACCAGAACATTGAAAAAGTGCTTAAAATTGAGCAATGCTGTGTATATTTTCAATCAGTTTCACTCTAGTGCATCCATGCATTATGCACATTCAAGATTGTTTTTGCTGGACTAGAACATTAACAAAGTGTTTATGAACTTGAGCTTAGTTGGATTTATTTTAAATCAATATCAATGGACTGCGTCCATACCAGTATGCACATTCAAGATTGTGCCACTTATGATTTTCCAGGATATACAATGTTTAGTCACTCAGAGACTTGAACAGCAAAAAGGGTAAAATAGCCACACAGCTCTGATCAAAAGACCATACCTGGGTTTAACCAGCCACCTCATATAATTCACGGCCTATAGATGTGGACTGATATTTACATAATTTAAAGAGCCATTGTGTGCCTGACTGCAGGGATAGGGTATCAACAATGATAAGGTGTTATGATTCTGCTCTGTTCTGTCTTGATTCTGCCATGTTCATTATTGTTCCTGCCATGCTTGTTATGTTTTCCCTAGTCCCTGTTATGTTTATGATTATGTCTGTTAGGTTTTGTACTTTGCCATGTTTTCGTTTTTGCCATTCCCAATCCACTATTCTGTTAGATTCCGGTCCATGTCTTTGTTCATGCCCTTCATTGCACTTTGTCTCCCCTGTCTGGTCTTTTGTTAAGCTACAGCTTCTCCCCAGTCCTGCGTGTCACATGCTTAGGTGATTTCATGGTTTCTGGGTTTCAAACATTCCTTCCAATCTCGTTTGCTTCCTTCGCCTCTCTTTTCTGTTTTACTAACCAATACTAACAGTTTGTTGTTTTTGTTAAAGTTACTAACCAAGACTAACATTGTATATAATACTAACTTACTAACGAGCACTAGGGATTGTATAGCTGCACTTACTAATTGATTAACAAGTTCTCAGCACTCGCCCTGTTCTAGTCTCCGCCTCTTGCCTGCACTTAGTCTTTGCTGCAATTCAGCGGATCTTCCGCACCTGCTCCACTCTGTCCTACCTCACATTATCTGTGCACATTAGAACTCCCTAACCGGAGCTGTATGTCTTGTCATAGGCTGTCTCGTGTTCCTGTCCGCGTTTTGGCTTTTTGCCAATTTCATGTGGTTAGGTTCTCCGTGTGTTTCCTCCCACGTAATTAGTCTGATCCTCATCACCTGATCCTAATCATAGCATGTGACTTCCCTTGAATGTATTTAAGCTGTCTTCTCACTGCAGTTCCCCGTCAGATCGTCTCTCGTGTTTACCTGTGCTGCTTTTGTTCTCGCCTTGTACTCATCGTGTTACCTTTCTGACCGGACCGCCTGACCACCTCTTTTTGTCTCTGATTTGGCTTTATATCTGCTCCTGTGTATCGAACCCTTTTTGCCTGACTACGATTTCTGTATCGCTGCCCTGGTTTTTTCAACTCTGGATTCTGCCCCTAGGATTGTGATTTTGGATTGTGGACTTTGTACTGTTGCCTTCGGTCCTGCGGGGGTTTACCCCCTCGCTAATAAAATCACATTCTTTGCTACTTCTGGTTATCGCGAATGGTTCCTGATCGATACCTCACAAGGTTCAATTTGGACTGTGAAACATGTTAAATTTACATCAGTGTACTGCAATCCTGCATGAAGTCCCTCCTCAGCTTTTAATTGCAGATATTGTGGGTGGGAAAAATATTGAAGTCCCCCTGAAAAAAGGCTTTAAATTTGAAGACTCCAAACCTAATTACTGAACAAACCGTTGTCATTCCTATTGATATAAATACTGTAAGCAGGAGGAGTGTGTTTAACAGAGGACAAACCCTCAGTACTTTGCTTGATAAATCTCAAAAGCATGATTGGGGTACTAACCAATACGGGTTAAATTGCTGCAGCCCAAATTTCTTGTGCTTCATTCCCCAAAACAGTGATTTAATTTGGCAAGGGAGCAGCATCAACAATTATGGAAGCACCAAAAAAGCCCTTTTGTTGTATTGTTGCTAATAACCAGTAAATCATAGCCCAAGAAATGACTATTAAATTACTGGGTCAACTCATGTCTGAACCAGTTTCAACAAAGACCGTACACCATTATCGAAATCATTATCCTTGTTTCTGATGACAAACCCCAGTGCTTCCCTTTGTTCCTCAGAGCTGTAACTAACAGCTAAACCCATACCAAAGTACAGCATCCTTCTGAATTCAGAGACTGAGGTTAGTACAGTGCCGTGAAAAAGTATTTGCCCCTTCCTGATTTCTTACTTTTTTGCATATTTTTCGCACTTAAATGTTTCAGATCATCAAACAAATTTTAATATAAGACAAAGATAAGCCGAGTAAATGCAAAATGCTGTTTTTAAATGATTTCATTTATTATGGGAAAAAGCTATCCAAACCTACCTGGCCCCGTGTGAAAAAGTTATTTCCCCCCTTCTTAAATCATGAATTAACTGTGAGTAACCACATTTTTTGAGTCCAATTTCACTAGCCACACCAAGGCCTGATCACTGCCAGACCTGTTGAATCAAGAAACACTTCAATAGAACCTGTCTGACAAAGTAAAGTAGGCTAAAAGATCTCAAAAAGCAACATGTCATGCCGCGAACTAAAGAAATTCGAGCACAGATGAGAAACAAAGAAATTGATATCGATCAGTCTGGAAAGGGTTGCAAAGCCATTTCTAAGGCTTTGGGACTCCGGCGAATCACGGTGAGAGCCATTATCCACGAATGGAGAAAACTTGGAACAGTGGTGAACCTTCCCAGGAGTGCCCGGCCTAGCAAAATTACTCCAAGAGCACATCGACAAATCATCCAGGAGGCCACAAAAGAACCAAGAACAACATTTGAAGAATTCAGGTCTCGCTTGCCTCAGTTAAAGTCAGTGTTCATGATTCAACAATAAGAAAGAGACTAGGCAAAAATGGCATCCATGGGGGAGTTCCAAGGTGAAAACCACTGCTTACCAAAAAGAACACAAAGGCTTGTTTCATATTTGCCAAAATACATCTTGATGATTCCCAAGACTTTTGGGGAAATATTCTGTGGACTGACGAGACAAAAGTTGAACTTTTTGTGAAGGTGTGTGTCCCGTTACATCTGGCCTAAAACTGACACAGCATTTCAGAAAAAGAACATCAGACCAAAAGTCAAACATGGTGGTGGTAGAGTGATGGTTTGGGGCTGCTTTGCTGCTTCAGGACCTGGACAACTTGTCGTAATTGATGGTACTATGAATTCTGCTCACTACCGGAAAATCCTGAAGGAGAATGTCCAACCATCAGTTCGTGACCTAAAGCTCAAGCACACTTGGGTTATGCAGCAGGACAGTGATCCGAAACACACTAGCAAGTCCACCTCTGAATGGCTTAAAAACACAAAATGAAGATTTTGGAGTGGCTAGTCAAAGTTCGGACTTAAATCCGCTTGAGATGCAGTGGCATGACCTTAAACAGGCCATTCATGTTCAAGAACCCTCCAATGTGGCTGAATTAAAACAATTCTGCAAAGAAGAGTGGGCTAAAATTCCTTCCCAGCGATGTGAAAGACTCATTGCCAGTTATCGCAAACGTTTGATTGCAGTTGTTGTCGCCGTGGTGGGCACGACCAGTTATTAGGATTTAGGGGGCAATTACTTTTTCACATAGGGCCAGGTAGGTTTGGATAGATTTTTACCCTTAATAAATGAACTCATCATTTAAAAACTGCATTTTGTATTTACTCGGGTTGTCTTTGTCTAATATTAAAATTTGTTTAATGATCTTAAACATTTAAGTGTAACAAATATGCAAAAAAAAAAGAAATCAGGAAGGGGGCAAATACTTTTTCACGGCACTGCATATGATAGGTGATGGACACTTTTCCTCTTGGTTGACCTTGAACATGTTAGAGAGGCATTACTCAAGGACTTTACATTTAATTTCAATTATTTTTTGTCTTTTCGGTTACAATTTGCGTTGTTTCATGTTAAATGCGTTTTATTATTTTGTGAACTAAATACTTTGAATGTGATACTTGCTCTCTAATTGTCGGCATTAAGCACAGGAATAGCCAAAACAATCAATTTTCATTTGCGTGTATGGTGTGCTCCCAGAAAATCTGGAGTCACTGTTGGTTTTTCCTCGCCAAAACTAGATCCCATGCTGGCATAATGAAATTAAATGGATAGAATAAAACAGACTTGGAAGTTTGGAGACAAATATCGAATACAGATTACATTAAAAATTTGTCTCTCATTGATCATACATGCTCATTTTTCAACAATCAAAAAGTTTAATTTGTGTAATATGAAATCATGGTGATAAAGGCATGTGGGTGATTCAATGCGTATGGTCATAGTTGTGTTAATTATCATCTTCCTAATTACGGTCAAAACAAAGATTAAGGGCTCTAAATTCGTAGACCAGGCGCAGGCGCGGCGAATGGGGGGTGCACCGCGCCAACGGGTATGGCAAGCCGATAGTGCCATAATTCGTCTGTTTAAAATGCGTTTTGGGACGAGAACGTGCGTTTTACGCCGTTATTGCTTTTTTTCCCCGGCTCTTTTAGCGCCGTTTCTCGCGAGAACGCCGTTAAAAGGGCCGTTATCATATGAACATTAGCGGCGTTATTTACGGCGTTGTGGAAAACGGCGTCAAAAGCGTCCTTTTCATTAGCAAATTAACGGCGTTATTAACGTGTTGTGGAAAACGGCGTTAAAAGCGCCGTTTCCATGGTAATGAGCTCCTCCCATTGATTTCTTTCAGCCAACGCATTTTAACTGCTCTCCCCCAATCACCTGCCAAGGGAAACAGACCACATCAATGCAACCCAGATTTCTTTCTGCAGTTCTTCCTGTCAGAAAGTTTGCACAAGCCTGCAGTGCATTGCTACAATCTGATGCGAGCCTGAAGGAAATAAACCATGCACACTTTTTCAATAATTAGACATTTCTTTGACAAATAAGGTGGCCATTTTGTGAATAATATTGCCAGTTACATAGCATACTGGTTATATGTATGAGCAGTATTTGTGATTCATCTGGTTAGATCCTTGATTCCCAAACTGTGGTTCGTGTACTACTGGTGGTGCTTGGCTCCCTCTTGGTGGTACTCAGGGAGTTTCACAGTTTCATATTTTTTACTAAGGGGTCATGGCACGTGTGAAGGCTTATCGTCGCCCAATCATTCCAATAAGATCCTGCATCAATCGCGGTTAACTTTTGACCAGAAAATAGGCAAACATACTTCGGGTGCCTCCTGTGCCTGTGACCCTTATTGGTGGGTGTGGTTCATTCCTTGGGGTAGAAGGTGAAGGTGGGCGAGCTTGTGCCTTCACCTGGTGACAAATGTCAGTAAATAATAAATTTAAGGTGGTTAATGTGAAGTTGCCAATACATGATATCAGATGGATTGTGGAATGTGTTTTAGAAATGGTTTATAAGACTAAAGCAAAAGGATGAGGGCTATTTCCTTGGCTTGGTGAACAGACAGCAGCACAGGTGAGACTGCAAGGTAAGGCAAAAAAAAATTAAAAAAAATTCCAGGCTACTAGCTAATTGGTTCACAGATGTTTACCCTTGCGTAATGTACTTTTCATCCAAAATCACTAAAGAGTATGAATAAATCAAGTGGGTATCCATAGAATTGCATGAAGTGTATGTCTCCACTGGGATTAGAACCTCTGGCTCCTCAGGCAAAAGCAATGGTAATTCATGGGTGTCACCCTCTCAGCCATCTGGTGATTGAAGGAGAAAGAACATAGGATTTCTAGCTATGGTGATACAATTCTAAGAATAGCACCATTATCTGTCAAATATATGTTTTTAATTATTAGAGAAATGTGGACAAACTGCTCAAGATGAGGCTGCAAGGTACAGTAAAGTAAAATGCAGAGATCAATGCTGAATAAAGAGAGAGAAATCGTAGTTCTGATCTGCTTTTATGATTAGGGATGTGATGCTATGTACTATATGATCCTCATACATAAACAGTATGCTATGTAACTGGCAATATTATTCACAAAATAGCGACCTTATTTGTCAAAGAAATGTTTCATTATTGAAAAAGTGTGCATGGGGTTCAATGCAGACCCTGATCAGTAAAATCAGGTGCAACACTATTAAGCTGCTTTTCCACCGGACGCGAAACGAATTTTTTGCACGACAGATCACATTCAAAGTCAAAGCAAAGACGCAAATACACGCGAAACGCATTGACTTTGCTTTGACGCGCGTCTTTGCGTTGACTTTGATAAGCAATACGAACGATGTTTGTGGCGATATGTCGCATTGGAACTTGGTTTGTTGTGGTTTCCCGACTAGATGTTTACATATTTTTGAGGTCGCCTTGTTCGTGAATAATTGGAGCGAGAGAGACAAAATCTTCAGAAGCCATCTTTATTCCCAGCCTTGAATCGTGCAATAATCCAAACCCGGTGAGCAGTCCCTGGCCAGGAAGTGCTAACTCGGCATTCTTTACAGAGCAATATTTATGGGAAAAACTCAACCAACTTTGCTCCAATCAAAGTACATGGGTTGTGACCATCTTATCTCTAACAAACTTTGCTCCAATCACATTTCATGGGTTGTAACCATCTTATCTTTAACTTTTTATTACTCTCCAACTTTTTATTAAACCATGGTGGAATATAGAAGTATAGGATTTAAAAAAAATAAAAGGAATATATACTAAAATGGACTGGAAAATTACAGTCAAGAGAGGAAAAATACAGCCAAAGGAATAGGATACAAGTAGATACATAAATGATTCAATTGATTATGGTTTTTTTTCAGTAACAACTAATGATTTTACTTAACAAATATTGATCAAAGCTACAGAAATCAAATGCATCACCTGATTATGTTTTTGAATCAACTAAACAGAAGCCTGCTTACTAATCAAAGCTACAGAAGCCTGCTGCTTATGTGTGTGTGAGCTGCTCATGCATGTGTGAACTGAATTGCTTGTATGTGTGTCTGTGTGTGAACTGCTTGTATGTGTGTGTGCGTGTGTACGTGTGCTCCCTGTGTATGTGTGAACTACATGTGTCTGTGTGTGAACTGCTTGTATGTGTGCGTGTTGTGTTATGTTATGTGTGTGTGTGTGTGTGTTACTGCTGTGTGTGTGTGTGTGTGTTACTGCTGCTTACATAATATGGTCATTGATTATGATTATTGATTATGGTTATTCAACATGGCAATTGATCTACTGATGAATATGATGAGAAATATTGAAATATAATCCACAACAGGTTCAGACAAGCTGGTTAACATGATTGGGGTTCAGAGATAATGTAGTGAAATTGCTGGGCCGAATCCCGAAGTATGTTTGCCTATTTTCTGGTCAAAAGTTAACCGTGATTGACGCAGGATCTTATTGGCATGATTGGGCGACGATAAGCCTTCACACATGCTATAACCCCTTAGTAAAAAATATGAAACTGTGAAACTCCCTGAGTACCACCAAGAGGGAGCCAAGCACCACCAGTAGTACACGAACCATAGTTTGGGAACCAAGGATCTAACCAGATGAATCACAGATACTGCTCATACATATAAACAGTATGCTATGTAACTGGCGATATTATTCACAAAATGGCAACCTTACTTGTCAAAGAAATGTTTAATTATTGAAAAAGTGTGCATGGTTTATTCCCTTCACGCTCGCATCAGACTGTAGCAATGCACTGCAGGCTTGTGCAAACTTTCTGACAGGAAGATCTAGGAAATCTGGGTTGCATTGATGTGGTCTGTTTCCCTTGGCAGGTGATTGGAGGAGAGCAGTTAAAATGTGTTGGCTGAAAGAAATCAATGGGAGGAGCTCATTACCATGAAAACGGCGCTTTTAACGCCGTTTTCCACTACGCGGTAAATAACGTCGTTAATTTGCATATGATAACGGCGCTTTTAATGGCGTTATCGCGAGAAACGGCGTAAAAAGCGCCGAAAAAAAGAGCAATAACGGCGTGAAACGCGCGTTCTCGTCCCAAAACGCGTTTTATACGGACGAATTATGGCACTATCGGCTTGCCATAAACGGGGTGTGTCCAGGCGTATGTTGCAATTTCGTGCCCGGCGTAGCCTGGCGCAAGTGCTCCTCTGTCCCGCCTCGGTCCCTCCTGCCGGCGCAAGTGGCAAAGAGGGTGGAGAGAAGGCCTGAATGGGTTTAACACAGCCGAGTCAAATCTTCACTGATAAAATGAGCTCCTCTCCTCACCTTTAAAGTGTTGAAATAAAGAAGCCTCTGTCCTATATCTGCATGATGCGTTAATGTTGCATTTTACTTTGCTGCTTCAGGCATGTTTTCTGCACCGCTAATGTCTATATTAAGCATTACGAATATGAGTGAGCTGGCTCGCTAGGGCATTCTCGAATTATTACCCTTAGCGAACTTGAATGGAATTTCAAAACGAAACTACGTCAGATCATTCAAACTTATGAAGTTGGAATGAAATACGACGGTTGCTCATTTATTTCTTCTGCCTGCATCATTGGGAAGAGAAACGATGGATAGCATGTTCCTATTATTACACCCTGTTGCTGCTTAAAATTTTGGGATTAACATGCATGGACAACAATGCAAGATGCGTTATACATTTATTTTCAATATGTGATCTTAACTCAGTACGAGATCATAGCAATCAGGCTGTATTCCTTTCCCCCACTAAAAACGACAAAACCTTATTCCTTTCCCCCACTAAAAACGACAAAACCTAAGTGACAATAATAGTAGTATTAAGCCGCTTGCACACTGGACGCGAAATGAATTTTTCGCACGACAGATTGCGTTGCTGCGTTGAACGCAGTGTCTACGTGTCCGAAAGTCGAACAGGGTTTTAATATATCTCCGTGTCCGACAGTCGGATGGTTTCAGTATAACTCCGTGCCCGACAGTCTATCATTGTTTTTGATTTCTTCAAATCTACTGAATCTTGTAGATATTAAACGTGAATGTTTTGATAAGAGGGCTCAGTTCTTCAAGATGAGTACCGAGAATTTCAATCAATGTTTCAGTTTCAGCTCTGCTCAATAAAATGAGTCGATATTGGCGCGGGACAATGTATACAATGCCTGTCGAACATTAAATGCAAAATACTCCGTGTCTGACAGCCAAAAAAAAGAGGACGATTAGAACAGATTGATAACGAAATAAAGAATAAAAAGAAACATTTTAACAACAAACAGAACATCCAATGAACACTGCGATTTATTGATTTGCGGGCCATCTTTTTTGGATGTTCTGTTTGTTGGTGATATATTTTAATTCTTTATTTCGTTATAAATCTGTTCTTATATCAATACTCTTACTTTTTGCTGGCTGCCGGACATGGAGTATTTTGCATTTCGCGTCGGACAGTCTTGATCGCGCACGCGATATTTAATTCACAATGTCAATGGTCATGGAATTGATTTGCTCACTGACTACAAGCACTATTTTATCTCTGGTGTGGAAATAAAGCGTGAGTCTGTTCGATCCATCTGACTCATTTTCAAAAGAGAGACCGAATAAAGACTTGTCTATCTTCAACGGAAAAAACAGACGAATAAAAAGACCAAGAAAAGTCGATAGCCATCAATTTGCATTTTGTGAAGGTCGAACACAAACATGGCCAAGTTTGTACATCTAATAATTCCTGGAATACTCGAAAAATTCACTTAATTGAGCAGAGCTTAAACAGAAGCATTGATTGAAATTCTCGGTACTCATCTTGAAGAACTGAGCCCTCTTATCAAAACATTCACGTTTAATATCTAAAAGATTCAGTAGATTTGAAGAAATTAAAAACAATAATCGACTGTCGGACACGGAGATATATTAAAACCCTGTCCGACTGTCAGACACGTAGACACTGCGTACATCGCAAGTCAATGCAAAGACGCGAATACACACGTGTATTCGCGTCTTTGCATTGACTTTGACTGTAATCAGTCGTGCCAAAAAATTTGTTTCAAGCGTCCAGTGTGCAAGCGGCTTTTACTGAGCATAGAACGCATAATATATATATATATATATATATATATATATATGTGTGTGTGTGTGTGTGTGTGTGTGTGTGTGTGTGACCCCGGATCACAAAACCTGTCGTAAGTCGCACGAGTTGGGGATTCTCCAACATTGTTGGGATCATTGTAAAGCGGGGAATTCCCTTTATTTGATTATTTATGAGATAACTACGTAGGTTCAAACGTGGCCCAATAGGAGACGTCAGAACAAACCGCACTTGGCGTAAACAAAGACGGGCCTTCCCTAGAAACAGTTTTTTTTTTTTTTTTTACCAGGACTTTTACTCTACTGCATTGAAAAGATAAAAAGTATACTTTTACTTTGTTACTTTGACACTGGCCACTTCGTTATTCGCTACAAATTAAAATATGAATGTAATTCATCATTTAAGGATTATCTGGATGAGCTGTGTTCGAGAAGAACAGCGGTGCTCGGCAGGCTATATTAAGCACTTTGTGCAGATGTGTCTGTCAGCGGACATGGAGCTGCAAATTTGTGCACGCAGTTACAATATTCTACCACTAGATGACACCCCCGGATCAAGCCTGATGTGCAAACTGCTCAATATCCTTGCCCACAGTATCTATTCAGCAGTTCATAAAATTGTCTCTTGCTACAGAAGAAAATCGTTGTCCTCAATAGCAGCTACAGCTACCTTCAGCTACAAAGAGCCAATGATATCCCAATTAGTAGTTAATAAAAATCAAGTCTCCTGAAGCAAAAGTTCGACATGGTATTGATACTATCTGCCATTAATTATACTCAATTCTAGTGTTTTTTTTTAAACTGCCAGTAAACACGAAGAAGAAGTAGTAGTATATAAAGGAGAGACTGCCTGTTTGTTTTTTGAATACTACGTCTTTCATTCACCTGAAAATTGATTAAAGAACACAAGGAGAGAACTATGCGTGGTTTCTTTGCTTCTTTCTATGCGTAGGCTACCATGAAAAATACTTTGTACTTGCACTTTTAAAAGGCGATAATATGCTTAATGAATGGTGCAAGTTTCATTTAATTCTCCTATTACAAAGATGTGCTGCTAAGGAGTGAATATGACCATTTTTAAACTCAATTTTCTCCATTTTCTGAAAATTTCGATTGCCCAAGTTTCCCATCTTCAAAACGCCATATCTCGGTCAATTTTTACCCGATCTTGACAAACTATACATTTTTGGAAAGCATTTTTAGTACTCTTTCAGAATATGCATGAATCTCCATATGAAAAAATTTTGTGGTCCGGAGTCACATATATAGGCAGTTTGTGGTTGGCTGAGAAAGATGTGAAGTTGTTAGTTTGCATCACAGATTCAGCTGCGTTGATTAAGCCAGGTCGAGTTTCCATTACGCGTGCCAACCGCCTTTAATCTGACATCAGGACAATCGATATAGATACTATAATTTATGTCCTGATTCAGATAGTTACATTAAATAGTGGTTGCTGTAATTATTTATTGCATTGAAATGTGCCTGACATTCTGGAAACCTGCCTGTGAGGTTTCGGTGACATGTGCGCACTGTGCGCCGGTCAGCCAAATTACCACTGCACAGAAAGTAAACCAGGTTGGAGCCGGCGAGCTTTCTGCGCAACTTCAGCGAAAACTTTTTCTACGAAATCGTCTCTGCGTCTTGATGAATATGTGACAACTTCCCCTACTACGCCGCCACACCCATCTCGGCGCAAGTCCGTCCACCAAATTGCCAAAGTGGCTGCGCACGGTGTTGCACCGCACGAAATTACCACTGCGCGGGCTGCACCGGACGAAATTACCACTGCGTGGGCTGCGCCACGGTACGCCACGCTGCGCCAAGAAATTAGAGCTCAATATATTTGACTATAACTGATAACATTCTTGCTTGCTATGTTCCTCAGGGGAAGGGCTTCGGCAGCAGATGCAGAGCAGGTTTTTCAGCCATGGCAGCTGCTTCATCTGGGAGATGTAGAGAAGGGGTGAAGTGATGGCACTGAAGTACATATTGGAGAACATAACCAATTCAATGTCACAGTATTCTGGGAAATCAGGTTTATGTTTAAAGGGCTTGATAGCAACTACAGGCAGGTAATGTAACACAATGATGGCCAGATAGATTTGCACGATTCTGAGGGCTTTCTTTTTCATGGGATGCATCTTCTCCTTGCCCAAGACCGACTTCCTCAGACTCCACATGATAGAAACGTTGCAGAAAACCATGATGATGAAGGGGGCCAGTATCAGCCCAATGTAGATGTTATCTGAGAGGCTCCACCGCAATGTCCTGCAGAGGGAAAAGGCTATCATGAGCCCCCAAACAAGCATGGAAATAGTCACTCTGATCTTTTTATCCTTGAAGCTGGTGAACACAATGGGGTGGACCACGGCCACGTAGCGATCCAGGCAAATGCAGGCGAGATAGAATGGGGAGCTGTTTTTGATCCCAGTGGTAAACAACAGAATATTTGCAAAATATGAGA